>JACATO010000008.1:0-725544 GCA_018389105.1 Nautilus pompilius | reverse complement strand
TTAGCACAGGTGCGGAAGAAAAAGAAAATATTTTTCGTCTGTGTGTTTTTTTTTTTAATATTTGGCGCCAATGTTTGCGTCACGATTGTCATAGCATCACGTTTGTCAGTGCAATTTTTCCGTATAGTTTTATATTAGTGCATGTCAGTCTTTCAATAAAATTTTCTTTTTCCCTTTTTTTCAAAATGCTAATAAATCTCCGTGTTTCTCTCCTCTCCCCTTTTCGTACACCGGATGTCTACAGCGAAGACGAAACCTAGTGAGAGAACGTAATGACCAGGTTAGAAAACATTTCTTCCGCGAAGAAATCCCTGCTAGCTGATGAGGAAGAGCGAGATGGAACCGTATCAGCGATGCAAAAGCCAAGCCAAGACGGTCTCGAGCAGTATTCGAACTCGGGTCCGCCAACATGGAAGCCAACCACTGGACCACCAACTGTTCTGCTAAGAGTATTAGGCTAGCCGTTGACTAAAAAATCTACCAAATCACTGGAAAAGGGTTAACTTAAAGTTAAATAAGGTGCGTGAAAAGAATGAAAGAAAGCCTTTTTTTTCCTTCTAGGAATAGTTTGTGCGATACGTATTGCAAATAGAGAAAAATTAAAATCGTTCGTGTGTATCAGGTTGCGGTGTCTCGAACATCTTACTCAACGTGAGTTTCAACCAGAAAGATTTTATATTTTTATTTAAAAAGTGTTCGATTCTTACGAATGCAGCTCAAACAACAGAATCGGATGACAAAGCAAGTCTTATACGCGCATCTTAGTAAGCACCTAAACGATGACTTCAAATTAAGGAGCTTGACATTTATCGTAAGTGGTCAGAAGACGCTGGCCAATAAAAAGGGAAAGTGGGCCAGCTCTAGGTGTAATTATGGAGATTTAAGACTACAAAAGGTTTTCAAACATATAAATGGATCCTTTTCTGTCTTGAATTTGGTAAGGCACGTTTGATTTGCTTGATCAACGAAAGAACTTCTCCAATATGTAGTATACTTTTGCGTGGATCCGGTACAGGAGAACGTACCGTTCACATCAAAAGTATGTCTATACCTTGTTATTCGTACCTGAACAGTTTCGAACGAAGACAGCTCACCCAAAGCAACCCTCGCGTTTGAAGCCCTTTCCCGATACCTGTAATTACTCACTGCCTCTGATCTCTAGTAAATCTTATTTGTCAACCTTATCCAGACGAGCAAACTCTGTTTGATGAAATTTTCGTATTTTGATCGTATACGGTCGACCCCGCGTAATCGCGGCCCCGGTTATTCGCGGAATTTTCCTTAGAACCTAACTAATAATTGTTCGTGGAATCGCAAATATCTCCGCGATTTTTTATGGCTTTTTCGTGGCAATATATATTTTCCATGCTTTTTAACGCTAAATTATTAATAACAATATAATTTACTAATTTTGTAATATAAATACTAACGTAAATTCAGCAAAATATCAATATAAAATAAACGCTATTGGCTGGAGATTTGAAAGTAGCCAATCCGAGAGCGTTATTCATTTCTCCTCGCTGCTGATTGGCTGCTGCCCACGAGGCGCTGTCTCAGGCAGATGCAGGCAGCCCAGCAGCCCGCATCATCCCAGTTTACCGCGTGTAGCTATCTCGAGTGTTTCGTTGAGTGTTGTATTTTTTATTAAATTATTATTATATATTTACTTATATATTTTTTATTATATTTTACGTTATATTTTGACGTTTATAGGCATTTTTATGGACCACGTCCAATATTCGCGGTTTTTCACTCTTCGCGGGTGCTCAAGGGACGTAACCCCCGCGAATACCGGGGGACAACTATAGTCCGTAATGGATTTGGCTAATGTTTTGTACAGCTGAACTAGAACGCAAACAATAGCCATCTTCAATGTATCCAACTGTCTGTCGGCCTCACTTTACGAAAGAACTCCGATCCAGTCGTTTGAACGTTACGCCAGAGATCACTTTAAAAGATTCTGCCAACATTAACTAACGATACTAAGGCGTGTCAAAAGGTTTTCTCTACGCGCGAGCATCCACCTGGCAAGTGCTTGAATGCGATGGATTTTTAAAAGAAAAATGCGTTCGCGTGAACAGTAGGGAAGGCGATCAGCTCTGGCATAGACGACTTTATCGCAGCCCGCACCCCACCACTAGCGCTATATCCATTCCCGATCAGCCCGGCGCGGACCGCGGCGGTGCAATCGACGACAGCCACGCGGCTGTAACTTCAAAAGTCTTTTGCAAACGCGACGAAAAATAGATGTCTGAATCTGCCAATAAAACAAAACAAAACAAACAGCAAAAATCTGTATCGACCGGCCGGGCTGCATCATTCGCCGCCCGGCAAGTTTCGATGATGGGTTCTCGTCAAAGCAAAACGTTTCGAGTCGAGCCAGCCAAGTCGTTCGGCCAAAATGGCCGCTCTGTTGAGATCCCGCAGTCCGAAAATTTTGTCTGCCAGTCTACGAAAAGCGGAAAACCTCATAACTAAGGAAAGACAATTATAAGCAACGACAAAAAAAAAAATAGAAACAAAAACGTAAATACCTAGAATATTTCGAACATGATTTGTGTTCATCGTCGACGAAAAATAAACACACGCCCAATCTAGAAAAAAGGGGGAAATGTTCGCATTGTGCTGCAATAGCGCGGGTTAATATGTTCTACAGAGTAAAAACTATGCAAACTATAAAGTAGAAAAGAAATTCGGTGATTAAAAGCAGTTCCGATAGAGACGCACTGCCCACGTGCTGAAACATTGCCATCTTACATCAAATGGCATCACGTTTCGGTTATGGGTTCTCTATCGCCAGATCTTCCACCGACTTCAAATTGTATAGAATTTTAATTTGTATACTTTTCTCCGTTTGGTTTATTAACCGGTGTTATACAAGGATGGATCGTTGTTCTTTTCTTTTAATCTCAAAATTGGAAATCATCCTTAGATGAGGATGAACACGTAATATTGAAAATATCCTAGGAATTTATGCTTTATGTATCCTTTTGGTTTGTTCCTCACGCTGGCCATCGTTTAGGTTTTTTTTTTTTTAAAGTTTACTTACACATAATATACGTTCTACCAGATTGTCTGCTATTTACCAAGGTTTACTCCATTATCACGTTATAGTTGTATCTCCACAAGAAATTACTGCATTAATGCAGTTCTACACTATAAGGCCCACGCTCGGGAAGGAAGGGATTTCCTAGAACTCACGCAGTACTCTCACTGCTGCCAAAAATAAGAACTGTAGAGTTTATTATTTTTAAAAAAAATCCCACAGACTTTCGACTTAAAAAAAAAAAAGGAAATCGCAAACACTCAAGCTTGTGAGGCACGAGTCGTTTTCGAACCCTGTTTACAGAGTCATGGGTAAACGTTCGACTCAGAGCTGTGCATCCTAAGTCACGTGTCGAGAGTTCTCTCCAACTGTTTAACCAACGAGATTGGAGGTATTCGAAACAGAGACTGGGAACTGCGTATCGCCACGTCTCATCCAATCAAAGCCTTTTACCAACAGAGGAAGAAGAGTAGATCAGGAGAATAAATACCTGTTACAAATACCTCATCGACCTGTTGCAAGACGATAAATATTTATAGGGGCACGGCAAGCAGAAACTGCGAGCAGCCGTCTCGCTTGTTTTCAGATCACGTGCTACTGAAAACTCCAAACAACCGACTTACTAAGTGCCGAGGTGAATTTACAACTCGTGTGCATAATAGGGGGAAGAGTCGGAGAAACTAAGCAAAACTATGTCATTATTCCATATGCTTTTGTTTGTTTGTTTCTTCTCTCTAGACGACGCCATTAATAGGTACGGCGACGACGCGAAGAGAACTGATTACGTCATACCAGACCACAACTGACGTATGTCCTGATCTCGTCGGGAGATCTATGGGTTTTCTAATAGTTTAAAAACCTTCAGTTCTAGCGCTGGATCTCAAAACTAAGATTTAATAGAACAAAGTTTGTCTGAACCCCCGAAGATTGTAATCTCAAAAAAGAGTCGAACGTTACATAAACTATTATTATTTTGAAAGCTTCTAGTTTTCTGTGGATCGACATTCTCTGCTTGCCAATCTTAAATAATTACAAACTTTAGGAATGTATCCTTGTCGTGTCACTACTGGTGATTGAACCCCACGGGGGGGGGACTTGTTTACCGATTCGGAAACGACTTTCTGTTAAGCAAAGATGCGGGATTTAATCCAGGAAACTCGTTGGAGAACAACAACAAAAGCAGCACAAAACCTGCAAGAAACGAGTTATCTGGAACCCCAAACTACTATTTGTCAGTGGAGAGGCAGGAGAGAGGAATAAAAAAAAAAACAACAACAACAAACAAACAAACAAAAAAAAGCCTCGCATAGCTTCGAAATCCTTGCAGCCGTGATAGAGTTAATTGCTTTTTTTTTTTTTGGGTTTTTTTAAACAATTGTACACGAGTTCACGCCGCTGCGAAGTGAAAGAGACCGTTTCCGAGTCATCAACCGATGTAACTGCGGGACCGTGATCAGAGACTTCGATTGTCGATTGGTCGGCCACATTGAAATGCTGATGACGGCATTTCAAAATATGAGACTAAAAGTTACAGGATATTAGTGCAAACGAAAAGCTGTGCCTCGGTGGTGATTTACATAAGATTATTTAAAATTTCTGACCTACTCTACCTCTCTCTCTCTCTCTGTACTGACGTCATATCTTTCTCTCTCTGTACTGACGTCATATCTTTCTCTCTCTATCTCTGTACTGACGTCATATCTTTCTCTCTCTCTCTCTGTACTGACGTCATATCTTTCTATCTCTCTGTACTACGTCATATCTTTCTCTCTCTCTCTCTCTCTCTCTCTCTCTCTGTACTGACGTCATATCTTTCTATCTCTCTGTACTACGTCATATCTATCTGTCTCTCTCTCTATGTCGTCATATCTCTCTCTGTCTCTCTCTGTACTGACGTCATATCTTTCTCTCTCTCTCTCTCTCTCTCTGTGTAAATGTGAGTAAACTTTAAAAAAACTTTGCTAATAAGAAGAAAAATGCAAGAAAATGAAATTAATTTTTTAACAAGTCCTTCAAAACGAAAACAAATCTAATTTCAGATAAAAACGAGATGCCATTGGCCCCACCAAAAAACAAGAGACATATATTTCATTTTTTAAAAAAAACACTAAAAGCAAATCTTTTGTGGGGCATTGGTTTACGGATAGGTTGTTTACTTTAGAATGAAATGTTGCGATAGATCAGATCCCTGATTACAACCGAGCCTCGTTTCATCGGTAATAACCAAATCAGGCAGTCAGTCAGTCGACCGAAGGATCAGCCCGCGAGGCTGTGATGTGCTTGGGCGCTGTTTGTTTTACGTGTAGCGCAGGGAATCGTTTTTGAAAATATAGGGGATGTTAACTGTATAACGAACGCAAATAGGCAGACGTCGAGAGTAAGATCTACAGATGGTACCGGCCAATATGTTCACGATCCCGTGCATGATAAATACGCCCATGTCAGAGGGGACACACTGAAAGTATGTAAAGTCAATCTGGCTTCCGCTCTCCTCTGTTTATACAGCAGCCTCGGCAGACGGCTAAGAACCGCAGGCTGCTGTCTCTCCGAAAGAACCTCTCTCATCACTTCAGCCTTCATGCTGGTCCGAACTCGCTCCTTCTTCTTCTTCTTCTTCTCTTCTTATTATTATTATTATTATTTATTATTATTATTATTATTATTATTATTATTATTATTATTATCCGTTGTTGTCGTTCTTAATTTTAAAACGAAAGGATAATGTAAGATGACGTTTGGTCAAACTCGCATCTGAATCAGTTAACTTGTTAAATCGCATTAGTACTTTTGCGATCGGTGTCTTGGTGACAGAGCCGGAGGAGCCGGCAAGTCGGTCTGACTCGAGTCTCGCCGAGATGAGAAATAGGGATTAGCAGATTGAAGACGCTAACAAATCCGGCTGCCGAGAAATATGATGCATTCCTCTCCCCCACCCGTTTAACATCGATACGACTTCTCCGGCTCAGGCGAGAGGAGGAGAACAGAAAACCGAGTCGGTTCGAGTCCAAAGTCACTCCCTAGTCCCCGCGGAGTCTGACCGTCAGCCGCCTGGCCTTTAGGGGAAGAGCCACGGATATCACCGGGGTTCAAAACCCTGCCACCGCCGTAGCTTTTTTTTTTTTTTTTACCTCGTTTGTCTCACCGGGAGGGGAAGAGTCTAGACGAAAAGACCGACACAGACGAACGAGCATCTTTAATTCAACGTCCGTCATCACGTCACCTTTCATTGCGTAAACCAACCACCCCAACCCACCCCAATCCCAGCCGGCCCGCTGCCACATTCTGGAAGTCGGCGAGATGTCAGCGAGAGTCATTCGACAGCGAGAGGGGTCAAAGGCCGTGTCATTTCTGATCGAGTCGAGTTGTTTTCCGCTTTTCTGGGGGGGGGGGAACCTAATCTGTTAGGTAACGAGGGGACGAGGTCTACAGGTGGTTATGGGGGCGGGGGGAAAAAGCTTCCTCAATGCGCCAGTGTCAACGTTTCAGTCAGGTGCGATGGTGCTAGAATAAGCACGGTAGGCTACCATTACTTTTGCTTGGCGTCTAAGACCTTGCCGAAACTCGGAGTTTCTCGAGATGTGGGAGTTACTGTTAATAAAGTCAGCGCTATATCGCGAAGACCGAACTGATGGCTCGATGAGAGAGTTGGACTATGTATATTTCGTGCATTGTAAACAAGGTTGTACGGGCAGAAGCCTCGCAAAGCGTCATGGGTAATATTTACTTTTCTTTTTTTTTTAAAGTTCAAACTATTCATAAAACAGATGGAGAGGATTGATTAATACACCTTGCATTTGTTTCCAGCGATACCAGAGAACCGATACCAACAAGCTTTTGGAATTCCCGAGGTTAGAACGATAGCCGTCTTGTTTACACTAGCAGGCGACGATAGCCTTAATAATGACAAGTTCTATCTAAAGCAGACAGGGCTAGCGGTCCCTTATTCAACTTATTAGCTCGAACACGCTCTGTGCAGTTATTTTACGGCCGTGCACCCTATAGACGCCACACTGAGGCGGGTCTACGGGAAGAGATTGTGGACTCGACACCCGATTTATCTGGAAAGTTCAGGAACGCTCCAGCTTTCTTAGCCCTTGTCTTGGGATCGATAAAGAACGTTAAAGACTTGAAAATAAGGGCTGGCTCTCGCGTGTGTTGTGTTTGCTCAGGTTTATTTTCAGAAGTAGGTTAGGGAATGCTAAAAGCTGACAGTGGACATGTTTAGTAAGATCTGCCGGCACTCTCGATCTATCCGGGTCTTCCAGCCACGAACACACTCACACACACACACACATTCTCACCGTCTCGCCTCCAAACAAACAGCCAAGATGTCACCCGTGGAGGATATAACTCCTTGAAAGTGCATGCGAACGTTTCCTTACAGGTTTTTGCCACTGCGGCAATTTTCGGATGAAGATTCGAAACGCTTTTACGGTAGATGACGATGTCGAGCTACACACGGCCCGGCCTCGTTGTTTGATGGGCAGAACCCGTTGATGTCCACAACAAATCTCTCTTTTCTTTTTATCCTAATGTAAACCGACAGTCGGAATTTTCACGTGGTCGCCGATCGGACCATTAAAAAAACAACAACAACAACAACAACATAAACGGACGGAACCAGAACTTGGCTGGACCGAAGAAACGGGTCGTGAGCCAAGCGATCGATAGGAAGACGAAATGGGCTGTATTAGGATGCAGATACCCCGAGGCCATCCAGTGTTTCAACCTTTTGGGTGGCGGGTGGAGAGAGAGATGATGTCAGTACAGAGAGATATGACGTCACTACACAGAGATATGACGCCAACACACAGAGATATGACGCCAACACACAGAGAGATGACGTCGACACAGATAGATATGACGTCAGCACAGACACAGAGAGAGATATGACGTCAACACAGAGAGATATGACGGCAATACAGAGAGATATGACGTCAGTACAGACACAGAGAGATATGACGTCAGTACACACACAGAGAGAGTTTGAGAGAGAGAGAGAGAAGTTCTTGCTTTATTAGTATTATAATAACCTTTCTTGTAAAAAGGGGTTACTTTAGAACAGAACGGGGGTTCTCTTAAAAAAAAAAGAGAAAAGAAATAATGACAGGTAGATTCTTAGAAAAACACCAAACATTTCAGTCAAGAAGGGGTTACCAAGCAGATTTATTCGTGGTAATAATGCGTGCAGAAGTAGTCGGACTTCATCTGGAACATACAGCGGACGGTGGGAACACGCCGAAAGCTTTGGGCATAATCTATGCATACACTGAATTCTGTCTCTAATAACTGGCCGTAAAGAACCGAAAGACGTGCTGTTCCGGATAGTGCCATCTGTTTTTGCGTACGCCCACCAGCGCAAGAGACCGGGCGAAAGAGCGCGGATCAGCACCATCCGCAGTCGTGAAGGACAACGACGACAGAAAGTAGTGAGTGTCGTATGAATGCCGCGCAAAGATGGCCTTTTGGTTCCTTTTGAACGACTTATTTTTCGTTCAGGGACAGTGCTTGGGCGCGGAGGGGTGTGGGGGAAATTCTCATACACTTAATAAAATTAGCTGCTGCCAAAAGTCTGATAAGCAGACGATTGTTATAAAGAAACGAACATATCTGGAAGTATGCATCAATTTCTTCCCGCCCTAACACGTCTCTCTTTCTTCACTTTTCAATTTACCTGCGTCTTCTTCTCTTTATGTACAGCGCGGAAGTAGAACCTCGTTGTGAGAACCATCAATGATTTCTTTTGATGTCGCAAAATATGAATGAACGAGTGGAATCGCTTGGGGGAATGTCCCTGTCCGCGTCAATTCAAACTTTTTCAATCCATGCCTTCTGACTAGAGAGAATGGAAAAGAAAAAAAAAACAGTTTCTTAATGCGAGTATAATACCAGAATGTTCCAACACCAGATTATCCTCGGGGTGGGTGGGTCACCTAATTAAGAATTAATAAAGAAATACTATTAGCTTATAACGTGTTTTTCCGAAGGATTGTTTCTGTTGCAATAAATATGCTTGAGTACGTTTGGAGAAGTTTGAAAGAAAACCGGAGTAAATAAGTGATGGGACTGCATTGGAAGCACATCATAGATAAATCGGAACAGAGTGCAGATGTGCTAATTAATATCTTAGGTAGTAGATAAAGTTAGAGAAGAAAGGAAAAGAAAGACACCTGTTAGTCAATGGACCACCGATGAGTACTATATCTGCCTTATTTGGTTCATGACCCACTTCCAATGTCACCCTACTAGTTCTCGGAACGTCACCATTCTTGATACTAGGCAGGAAAACCTTTCCCAGAGTTCGAGGCCACCTTCATGAAAGAAGTTACGTGACAATATTTTGTTTTTTTTTTTTTTAAATTATTCAGAGCGTACTTCCCCCCTTATCTGTGACAGCCTGCAGCGATGTGGGTCAGTCTGTCCTACCGCTTTCCCTCCCTTCTCCCCCCCTCCTCTTCTTCCCTCATCACCCCCCTGACACCGCCGGACAGACTTTTATGGGCATGGCCACGCCCCCCGTGAATGTTTGTAAATAAATCTGACCAATCAGCGACGAGCCACACGGAATAACTCCATGGTTGAAGTTTATGAATTACTTTTGGAAGAGGTGAGACCCAAAAGGCGCCGGGGACAGAGCAACTATCAGGTGAACTTTGGCGTCGGAAAGCTGGTGATCGAGAGAGGGTCCACTGGAAAGCAGTTTGTGGTGCCCGAGGCCTGAGACTAACCGCCCAGCAGGTAACTGGAGCCCCACTGGCCGGTGGAGGGGGGAGTCTCTCTACAACAGGGGGAAGTTTGGGTGACCTCTTTTCACGCGGGCTGTGAACAAGGACAGCGTAGTAGCAGCGAGTCGGCCACTGCATTTCCCTGTTCAGGTAAGCGCCTAACACCTGTACGTCGCCAGCTCGTTCTGTTGATCCTCCCCCCCCCACCCAGCTCCGTCGTTCCCCTCTTCTGTGTTTTTTTTTATTTACACACATTTACGGAGCCGCGCGTGTTTCAACATGGCGGGCGAGCTCGAGACCGGTCCGTTCGAACTTCCACGAAGTGATCCCCGCTCATCAGCGCCCCCCTCTCCTCGCTGTTCTCTCCGTTTCAGGTGTGAGATGGAGACAGAGCTGTACCAGAGCATGGACAACGTCGAATTTTTCGCCAGTGACAGCGTCAAAAACCGAGGCCATAAGCCCGCTTGCCTTCCGAAGGTAAATTGAGCCTCGCTTTGAAATTTTTTGTTTTGTTTTTTTTCTTTTTCTGTGTGTGTGTGTGTGTGGTGTGTGTGTGTGTGGAAATTATGAATGGGATTTATGTCCTGTTACTCGGCCTAAGTCACGAACTAGAAACCAGTCCTTTATTAAAAAACACTTAGGAGAGGATAGAGAGACAAACAACAACAACAACGGATAGTTTAACCCCCACCCCCCCCCACACACACACACATACAGGGTTAGAGTGGGGAATTCATTGTTGTCACTTCTGAATGAGTGTATCAATGATAACATTTGGGGGAAGAGGTCCAGACCGTCTCCCATTAACCTCCTACCTGCTGCCCATCTGACAGTCAGTCAGTCACCGGTCGGGACCCGTTTTCCCAGTCCGCTCAGTCGTTTTTAGATAACACACCGCGGAAAGGCTATAAATCCAATTGACAGACAGCCTTTTGCCCTGGGCGGACGACTCTTAACAGCTACTCCGGGAAGAAGAAAGGTTTTTGTGTGGAAAACAAACTTACAAAAAAAAAAAAAAAAACAAACAAGAACAACAAAAAAAAACATCTGAAAACCGCAACCCTGATGAATTTTTGCCTCCTCTTTATCTGCCATTTATCGACTTCGTGAAAAGTTTGCCCTACATTTAAAAAAAAAATATATATATATATTATATATAAAAATAACGACATTTCTCTGCTTCTGTTGTCGTTGTTGTCTTCTCTCTGTTAATTCTTTTTAATTGTCTTGTAAACCAACCGACTTAAAGGCAGTGAGGTGTCACTTTCCTTAACCAGTTTATTTGACAGAACTAACTATTATTTCCTAAACCAATTTACTCGTCAGCTCTCTAGGGCTGGCAGATATCACCAGGACCGACCTCCTCCTATTCGATGTAGATTTTTTTTCATATTTAATCTTTGTTAATGAGGTGATATTTATATATGTCACAGTAACTTGAAAGTAACAACAACAAAAGAGTTGTTTGTTTTTTATTGTTGTTGTTGTTGTTAAAAAACTTATATTTTTCTTCCCCCGTTTTGTTTTGTCGGACTGGAATTTATCACAGACATTAAGCTGGAAACTTTTTTAAAAATTTTAAAAAATTATTCACAGTTGTCTCCCCTTTTAGTCTCTGGCGAGATCAATGCGCATGCTCGCAATGGCTGGTAGTTAACAAGTTCTCAGATGGCAGACCTGTTATTCAACTCTATATTTTTTTGGCTAAATGAATTGAATTTTAACGACACGACTACTATAATTAGGTGAAGCCCGATGAACATGCACGCAAGTAATAAAAAAAAAGTATTTTTTTTTTTTTTTTCCCCCCTTTACAGTTCTCTCTTTGTGAAGTTTATCTGAATATTTGTTATCCTTTTTGTGTGTGTGATGATTTGGGAACCTTGAAGAACTGAAT
Source organism: Nautilus pompilius (assembly GCA_018389105.1). Lineage (NCBI taxonomy): Eukaryota > Metazoa > Mollusca > Cephalopoda > Nautilida > Nautilidae > Nautilus > Nautilus pompilius. The sequence goes on along the minus strand of JACATO010000008.1, from coordinate 713,876 downwards.
CAAAGCACAACCCTAACATCCTCAGCAGCTTCGCTCTCCGCTGTTTGCTTTTTGTAATGCATGTCAGAATTATGAGGTAGCAACCAACCTACACATTTTGACACCTCCTGTCACCTGGAACATCCAGTTCTTTGGAGGCAGCCCGTTTGCAACTGTTAGATCATTTCTGTATTGAGACACCAACCTGCTTTATGAACCTTTTTGAATAACTGAAAGGTGTGTTTTTAAGATAGGTCTCAGTGCCTTTTATTCCTGTTTCTTGGAGCTAGCATTCAGACCAGACATCTTTTTTTTTTCCTTTTTTTCTATGACCTTGTGCGCGCTCTACAGGTTCGAATGCATTGCACTTGTTAGTATGGTGGAAAACTGCTGCTTCTGAGTTCTCTAAAAAAATAGGGGGAAAACAAACTTCCTTGTCTGTTATAAAGGAACATGATAAATGTTTGTGGATTTTGTACTGATTAATGAAAACAGACTAGCATTATAAGAGCATGTAGTTGTTTGGATAAAAAAAGTGTCAAATCTCAGACTGTTTTGTCTTCAATAAGCCCAGCAATGAGAGTTCTATTTTGGGTTTCTCATAACTGACAATTTAGTTTATGGGAATTTTTCTTTTTGAACCCTATTCTGACTGTTGAGGTCTAAGGGGATCTTACAGCACTGAGCTAAAAGGGAAGGTGTAGAATATAACCTTTGGTCACCAAGTAACCTGGGTACAGCTGGAGAGCTCTTAATTTGTTAAGGTGAAGCCAAGAGTTAGCTACAGAGTCTCTCCAAATGTACCCCAAAGAGATCCTGTCAAAACTCCTCCTTTTAAGATGTGGGAAGAAACCCCACAAAGGCTGGCTGGTGAGGAAGACCAAGAAGAAATTATGCCAAGAAGTAGCCAAACTGAGCCAGTCCCAACTGGTGTTTGAACATGGCAGCCCAGTAGTCTACAGTGGACCACCAGCCATAGGGTAATTCAAACTAAGTAGAGTAATCTGAAATAAAATTTATCCTGTAATCCTTAAGATAATGAAAGTTATTTTAAAAAAAATAATCAATTATGGACATATATTAAAAATAATATTTTGTTAAAATGTTTTCACTAATAATCTGTTTTTAAATAGAAAAATTAAAAAGTATTTTAAATGTAATATTTGATGTACAAAATTATTTTTTTTATGACTTAGCTATGCTATACAATTTCATAAATACCCTAATTGAAAATGGCAGAACTATTACTGACATTTACTTAGAGTGAACTTGAAAAACAACACCTCATTACAATTTTTTGTTAAAGATGTAATTTGTTTAATTGTTGGGGTCAGGATATGATGTATTGCCCCAAATGCAAAATGGCTGAAACTACCAATCAGTGTTTCAGAGAGAATGCCCATAATACACATCAGAAAGACAAATCTGTTGGAGTTGTACTGGTCCCAGTATTGCCGAGATGATTTTAAAAACATTAAATAATCAATGTGGTTTGTAAGGTTGGAAGGTTATCTCTAGGGAAGACAGTGAGAGCAATACTCTGAAACATCAGGATATTATATGCTATGGGATAGGATTGTGAAGATGCTTTAAAAACACATTAAACAAACAACACAGTTCCTAAGGTTCATTTGCTGTCTCTAGGGAGGATCATCATGTGCTTTGGGGAAGCACTGTTTCCTGCACTGCAGTGATACGATGCTTTTTTAAAGCCATTAAAAAAACAATACAGTCTCTTTGGAGACCAAGAGAGGAGGGAGCTCTAAACAAGCAAGCATCTGCAACATTGTGATCATTTAATGCCAGTGAGGCAACTTCATAGAGGTTTAGTGGCGACAAGACTTAAAAAAAAAAAAAACATTGTGGACCAGACCAGGCTGCTGCAGTTCGCTGTTCCCCTAGGCTCTGACTTTGATGGCAGTAGTTTGAACCCTAAACGACTTTGTTGTTTATATGCTTATAAAGCAAACTTCAGCAAGTGCACCAAAACGATCTCAGCAGCAGCAGCATTCTCTTTCAAGACGGATTCCAATATTTGTAATTATACCAATTTATCAAACAAACTGTTATGCCATTTTTTTTTTTTTTGTTAATTTTGCAATTTGAACTGCTGTAAATTAAAAAAAATAAACAATATTATTTATTTTACTTTATATTCATGTGGTGATTATTCTTATGGGTGTGTTTATAAAATTTAAAGAAATGCCTCACAGTAGTGTTGGGTCAAATAAATGAAGATAACTTGTTAATTTGATCTTATCTCTTGTAGTGTAAATGTTTTGTTTTTTTTTGTGAACTATGAAAATATCTCTTTGTATTAGTTTTTCCTTTCCCTTTTATTTGAAAAAAAAGATGCTTTGATATTGGAGTGGGTCCGGAGAGATCCAGCATGGCTCTGTCTCATTGCTGCAAGTGGTGGCTCTGTGGAAGTTTTACCTGTTCAGAAAAACCAGGAGATTGTTTCGAGTTGGTTGTTTGCAGCCTTTAGATTGGTTTAGTTTGTGGTGACCTCCTGTTAGCGAGATCATGGAGACTTGCTGTCCTCTGATTACTGCCGAGGAAATATGCATGACTATGGCTGGCCCACTAAGGAGATATCTTTATATTACTTTTATAACTTAGCAGTCTTTGGTGTGTTAGCTCTAATAGTAATTTTCCTTATCATAAATTATAACCTTTTTTTTTTTTGTCATTTAAAATTTAAATTCCTATTTGAAAAAACAGATACAAATGGGGGAAAAAAAACTACACTGGGATGTTTGAGGCTAAAAGGGAGCATTCTGATTTTTCTACAAATGGAGAAGAATTTATGGCAAGAAGAGTGCAATTTTATTCTGTAAAGATAAAGGATTTTGACCAGAAGAAGTAGGTACTTAAAGGATATGATCGCCTTAGTTGTGCTATAGTGAATTTATACCTGGAAGTTTGTGTATGTGTCTCAGGTGGAAAATGACAAACTAGAAGTCATAAGAACATGAGTATGATTCTCCTTACAAATCTTAGCAATGAGCAGTAATATCTGATCCATAGCTAAGCTAGAGATCAGAACTAGGCTGAAAGATGTGGCTTCTGAACTTGATGCAATGCTGTTATTAGTCGACTTTGGCAGAGGAACAGAGACTGTTTCAGTTTACAAAAGACCTGGCGGCAGGGGCGCTACAACAGTACTGACTGTCTCGATAACCATTACATTACCTATCTGGCTCAACATAACTGCTAACTGCACTATCTTAGCACTTTTGATCTAGAATGAAGGCAGGTTTGTGAAAAACAAATTAAGAGAAAAAAAAAAGAAAGACAAATTAGACAAAGATTAATTTTATAATTTTAATACTTTTGTTGTAGTGTTTTTACTTTAGAAAATACTAAAACATCCTGAATATGGTTTTTAAACAAATGGAAACTAGATAGCTTGGGCATTTCTTCTTCACCTTAGTAGAACAGATTGAGAGAACCTGCATTTTAGAAGTCTTTCTCTGTCGACATCATCAAGGCTGTTTTAGCGAGTAGCAATGCTGATTTGCAGTAGATGTATTTTTGGGGGGATTGTACAGCTGGTTGGAGTTGGTACTGAACTCAACCTTGCCAAGTCCTTTTTTTAAAAATTAGACCACAAGCATACATTTTCTAGTTATAAGGTGGTGTGGAATGCCTAACTAACTGTCTGATCAAGTTTTTATAAGTAATCCATGAACAATAACTTTTCGTTCTCATTTTTGAACATATTTTTTTATGAAACTGATGTATTTCACCTGACTTCATGGCAAATATCAGCATCCAGGCCCAGTGCCAAGAATTTGAGGGCTCTGGTGCAAAGATGGAAGAAATATGAGGCCCCACAGGAAAAAAAAAAATAAAGTTTATAGACATTATATATAGATTAGAAATTTAGATAAATTGATACAGAAACAATATGTACTCATTATATAAATGTGTTTTACTGTGTAGAATGTAATTTTCTTGCTGACCAGATCACTTATCCCTTCTCTGAAGTCCACCTTAAGCTGTCGCTGACTCAGTTCAGAGGATGGTCAGTGATGAAAGCTGGTGTTCTGTTGACCTGGCCAACAGACAACTTATAATAATTTCAGGTTTATGGAAACTTTGCTGAAAATTTGAACATGCATTTTTTTTTTTCCTACAAGAAATTCCGAAAATTGTCTGTCGCTTATCTGTCAGATAACGGAAACACGACAAAGCAACAAGCAAAATCAAAAGGAGTCAGCTTGGATCTTATACAGCGCTGATGCTTCTAGAAGTGTGAAGAGAGAACCACGTGCTACCTTTTATGCTGAGAGTTTGTTTGTTTACAGACAAATGTGAATGTGAGAAAAAGATGTCAGTGGGGAGCTCTTTAGCATTGGTTAGAACTGGATGCTGGCAGTATCAAATGTGCTGCATAAAAAAAAACTATGGACATTCAGTATTGACATAACAGAACCTGGCTTTCATGGACTAAAAAAAGAAAAAAAAGTGTCTCTTTTTTTTTTGGTTTTGTATTAGGATTTTACAATTTTGTAAGGGAGACCACAGGAGTTAGTTGTTACAGAGATATGCTGTTATATAGCATCAGTAATTTGTTTGAGCTATCTATCATTTAATTAGGAACCAGTGCGACTGTAACAACTAATGCTGGTTTCCCCCCCCCCCCCGTTTTCTTTTCTAGTTCCCATCAGTCTTAAAAGCGGGTAAAGTATTTTTTTTTCTTTTGAATTTTTCCCTAGTTTTGCTTGCAAACTATTCTCTCATCGGTAGTGATTCAGATTTTGTCATTACTGATTCCAAAACATGGCAGCTGTTCGGGTTAGATATAGGGACTGCTTCTCTCCAGAAATCTGCATACTCATGCTTGGAAGTATGTGAGGAGTTAAGCCATAAATTATTTATGAATGCAGATGGAAATTTATATATTGTTTAATAAAGCATAGCGGCTGAATGGAATAATTTTGGCCAGAGCATTGTCACATAGAAATGATACCTGGAGTGGTGAAGCATGAGTAAAAGCTAGCTTTTATTCGTTTCCACACTCATTAGAATGGAAATTTAACAGCAAGGCTTATCAAGTCAAGCATTCTGGTTAAATGCCATTGTGTGGTGACCTGCCATATGTTTTGCTTAATTTTCCTACTAGTCACTGAACTGTAAGTAAGTCTTGGGGTTCACCAATTTTTCTCCTTTACTTAACTTTAGTGCTGCTGATGTTGTTGATGTTAACGTGCATCTTTTTAAAATCTTGTTCAGAGGAGGAGGGAGAGGTGTGGGTCTTCTCTGAGCTTGCTATACAGTGAACAACATCCCCAGCTTCATGAATAGAACTAGCTGTATATATTTTTGCACTGATTATCCTAAAATATATTAGTATCTCCACATTGGTAAACAAGCCCAGAAGAACATGAAAATACAAATTTAAACCTGCCTAGATGCATTATTGAGGGGATATATATGTATTAAAATGGTTTGATGTATACTGTGTACAGTTTGTGTTGTGGGAAGTGTTGAAACTGTTTCTCGTATATTTCTTTGTCAATTTGTGCCACAGTTTTTGTTTTTTTTGTTTACAAAATAGCACACTAGGTTTGTTTAAATGAAAACCTGAGTAGGTGTGATCATGCAGTTCTATTTTCAGCTATGTTTCAGTTGAATGACGCTAGTAATTTTGCTTTTATTGTATCTTAACCCCCCCCCCACTACATTTTAGGAAATCATCTTTTTTTTCCTCACTTATGCTTTTGTCTTAAACTCGAAGCTAAATATATTGTTGATATTCGATGAACAGAAATTTGTTGATAAATTACAACGGTATTTTCCTCTAAACAAACGTTTAGTTTTGTTAAGAACCAGTTGTACCCTAATCGCTACTCTCCCCCCTAAATTTGAACAAGGTTTTCTGGTGAGTTCTTCATTATGTTGACTCATGCATTCCGAGATCAGTTCTTGCTGCTTGTTGAAGAAAAGATCTCATCTCGGGTTTCCTCGGTCTACTGTCAGAAGCCAAACAGCAAATTTGTTTTCATGTTCTAACAGGTGTGTCGCAAAAGAGAAGTGTACAAATAGTTGCATATAGATATAAACACAGACCGCTGGCTCTCAGTCACCAGTAGCGATGCATCTTGATAAGAACGTCTCGGAAGAAAACTGTGACAAGCAACATCTAGCTGCTGACATGCTGGTTGTAAAACTTTCATTTTCTAAAAAAAAAAATTGTAGCAACATCTACACAAAACTATTAAAAAAATTGACAGAAATTGAGTCGACGACTTATTTTATATGAGCGGTCTTTGTCCATAACTAAGGGGGGGGATGTAAAATATATTCCTGGGAAGATCTATTAGATAAATGAAATAAATGAAACAGCACATCAGCTGGCATTGCTTTATTAACAGATATGACTAATGGGGCATAAAGCTATGTTGCATAGTTGTATATCTGCCAAAAATCTTGCCAAAGTTATCTCAGCTCACATTTGGATCAATGCAGTACAGTGCATAGTTCAACATGTTAAGCACTCCTGTTACAGATTTTTTGTTTTCTATTTTGTACTCTGTACATCCCTTCAGAAATAGGATGGTTTCATCAGAAATAATACAATTGAATAAAATATACATAATAATCACTCCCTTAGTAATTGAAGATGGTCATTTACGGATGATACATGATCACCTAGGTACACAAGTCCATGTAGTGTAGGAGCTGCTTCCTTGCACAGAAATCTTATTGGAGTACCCAGATGAAACCCATATGTCTGGCTGTTGAAGAAGTGATAATAACGGTGCCAGGAAGGTATACCAAATTGAGCTGGCCCTGACTAAGATTTGAACTCAGCCCTTTGGTCCCTCTGCAGTTTAGTAGTCTAATCACTGCCCCCCCCTCCACAAATAGAGAGATAGAGTAGTATCCCCACTAACTGAAATTTCACTGATTGGAATACTGAAATTTGGAAATTCTCTTGGTCTCAGTGGGGAAATTTTTTGGAAACACCTTGTGATGTTAAGATGCATTTGATGCAGGTGTAGATTTCATGCTCTTGTGTTGGCCAATAAACAAGAGTGCTGAGTGGCTGGGCCGAATCATGTGATTGCCCAGGATGCTGTGATTTACCCGTCTCTCCACCATCCTTTCCTCTCTTTCACATTGGTGTCCCATTCAGTCCATTGTCTCAACCTGTTCTTGCATGCTTACATCATACACTGTGTTTGCACCCAAATTTTCTTGCATGTGCTGTGAGTGAATTATAGGGAGTATGCCCAATGTGTTGGAGAAATCCTTTGGCAGGAGGGGACAAAAGAAGCATTTAACTATAAAGGAAAAAAACTGGATATTTAGGGAAACTTGGAGAAAAAAATGGCCATGAAAGATCAGATGAAAGAACATGGTATCAGCATATCAACAATCTATGATATGAGATATGCAAGAGAAAAGTTGAAAAAGCAATTGTTAATTGCTATGTTAGGGCAATTTGAGGAGTAAAATTTGAGTAGAACAAAGATAATATTGGTGAAGTACGTGGAAGTGGATATGGCAGTTTAAAAATGGTATAAACAACAGCAAACGAGTGGTGTTCCTTTGCACTATATTGAAATTTGTGACATGGACCAGTGGTTTGCCAGATTAATGGATGTGGCAGACCTCAGTAGTAGTGCAGGCTGGCTGTATATAGGAGATATGGAATATTGAACATGAAATACTCTATAGTATACTCATGTTTTGTTGTTGTACACTGATCAGTTTTTATGCAAATAATCAGAAAGTGCAACCCTGCAGAATAACTATAAAAGTGTAGGCAGTGATATAATTGTATTGTGGTAAATTTGAGGTGAATACTATGGCTTCTAGAAAGGAAATATCATGTAGCAAGCATACAAAGACCAGGCTGGGCTAGTCTATGAGGCGGAGTGCAGTCAGACTTTATGTTTCAGAAGTGGCTGTGTGCAAGACTCTGAGGAAGACCACACGAAACTGGTGCCGTTGACAGTAGACGTAGTTAAGAAAGGAAAAAACCTGAACTGTCCAAAAATAACATTAAGTATCTCAAGGAATGTTCTCTACATGACAGATGACAAGCCGGTAGAGATCTCGCAAATGACCTAACTGCAAATACGGGTGTTAACATTTCTCGAAGAACATTGACATGATACACAATAGTGTAAAGTGGTGTCATTGAATGTGTATCTATCTGAAAGGTAACCAAACGGCAGTGCTGGGATGGGAAGCAGAAGTGAAACATTGAGATGAGCAAATCTGGAAAAAGTGCTCTTTACGGATGAGTCCAAGTTTGAACTATTTAGCAATAACCAACAGCAGTTTATTTAAAGGTGGACTGGGCAGCAGTATAACAGCTAGTGTATAACAGTTACAGTAAAGGATGGCAGTGGATCAGTACAAGTTTGGGGCTGCATAGCAGCCAGGGTTGTCAAAGATTTGCAACAAATTGAAGATATACTGACTGCTTACAGGTACATGCAGGTTCTCATCCATCATACCCTTCTCTCAGGGAGACAGCTCATTGAGCAGAGAATCCTCTTCCCCCATTACAGTAATTCAAAGCATGTAGCCAATGTGGTTTAAAACAATCTGGAATGTAGAGAGGCTGATTGAGCACCCCCAACGATGTCTTGGCCTGCACAAAGTCCTGATTTAAACATCATTGAAAATATATGGGGTTATATGGCTACTAAGAAAGTCAAACGGCAACCATACTCTTTGGATGAATTTTGGAAAGTGTCACAGGATAGTTGGACAAATTCTCTACAGTCCTACATTGATAAAGCTGTATGGGAATATGGAAACAAGGTATCATACTTTATATAAAGTGAAGGGCTCACATACCAAATACTAATGCACTTTACAATGTATTTATTTTGTTTTGTATAATTTTTGTAATAATGCATTGTGTATCTATTACATATATATCTCAGTTGAAATTACTCATTTCTAATACGTTTGTATGTATGCATAAAAAAGGAAAGACATTCCAAACTTATTGCTTCCAGGATAAGATAGAGAAAAAGAGAATGCTGAATGCTCTAATCTGTTAATATTTCAATATTTAAAATTTTTCCAGCTATTAAGTATAGATGAAAAAAAATATTAAAGAATATTAAGATAAATGTGTTTATGGTGTATCAGAATATCAAACAGACAATTTATAACTGAAGCCTCTTAACTGTAAAGATAATAAAAATCAATTTTGGAAATCTTTATACTCCTAAATATGTTTAAAATCTCAAAAAAAAAAAAAAAAAGAGTTTCAAGGGCTAATTTATTATCATGTTAGGGATGATAAATTAAAAAAAAAATTGGGGATAAAATTAAACGACAAAACAGTATTTTTTGTATGAAGATTTAATTAAAGTTTTGCTAAATGTTTTGCTATAACTTATGATGCAGCTAATGGAGGATGAAGATTTTTGTAGTGCATGGGAATTAATCCTGTTGTAAATCTGTTGGCACCAGCAGGAAGAGAGCAGGTGATTTGTTTAGCACTTTGACTTGTACACAGGTATGCCTGCATTTGGTTTCCTTTTGATTCTAGATATATAACGGAGAGCTTCAGAAAGGCCTAAAACTGATGAACTGCAGACTTGCCTCTGAAACCAATGATGATCGCCGTGTGCCCACTGCTGGGAACATCCAGAAAGTGCCATCTCTGTCTGACCTATCTGATGATAATAGTCTAGGTAAGCCACATCATCTGTCATATCTTTCAGGAAGCATCCTATTCTTCCTTCACCTGCCCCATTGTGAAAAAAAATTAGATTTTTCTGAGTACACTTTTGAAAAAGTCTTAATAATAATAGTTTAAAAAAAGACAATGTAAAATGTAAAATAATATTTATTTTTAAATTATTATTTGAATTAAAAATGAATGTGCTTTCTTGACTGCCAGAGTTGGAATTTTAAATCTTCTCAGTATCATGGATGAACCTGTTGGGAACTAGTTGTTACAGTGCCAATAATTCCTAATTAAAGATATAGATGATGTCAAATGGCTGAACTTATAATCATCATTGTCACATGTTTAGATCTTAGTGACATGGATTATAGGCCTCATCTCTATGTTTAATTAAGAATTACTGGTGCTGTAACAAATAGCCCCTGCTATCCACTTCTACCCAAGAAGGCACTTGGCTCCTAATTAAACTACATTTGTAAAGGCTGGATTTCTTCTATATAATCATTGGTATGAAATCAATGTAGTGCTAATTATTGACAACAGTTCTGTCTCTGCTAGTAAAGATCAGTCAACTTTCTCCTAAGAGAAGAATAAAAACAAGGAAAGATACAATTATTTCCCCTTTGCATGATACCAAAGTCTTGCAGGTTAAGGTACATTAGCAAACTGCCTTCCCAGGTTCCTTTTATTTGCATGTTTGCTCTCTGCATAATGTAAACACAATTAAAGATTTTTTTTTAGCTATAGATATAAAAAGATGGGGCTGGCTTTTGGTAATTGGAAAAAGGCAACAAATCACTTATGTAAACCATAATAATAATTTTGAAAATATATATTTAACTTTCTGCTTCATCAAATGAAAGGTAACAGATTTCTTGAGTTCCAGCTAGGTTCCAACATCTAGGAGTGGTGCTTAAGAAAATTTAAAATAAATAATAAATAATATGGTTGTATTTAGGATGTGTGGCGGCGTAAGAACAAAAGAAAAATTACCAATCAATTTTAAGTTATCTGGGCTAAGTTACTATCTTGTTTTTGCTGCCCTCTGACCCTCCTGGTGGCCCTTTCAAAAGGTGAAAACCAAATAAAATAACATGTCAGCTAGACCTCTAGTATTTATTCTGTTACACATGGACAGAGCTAGGTGAACAAACAAGAAAGTTCAAAGACTTATAAAGAGGTGCATATGAATAACTAATGAAACATGTATGGGACAATGTAGTGTCAAAGGTTTTGAATTCAAAATGCATTTCTGAAAGTTTCATGCAATTATCATAAATAAAACATGAGATTTTTTTTAGATATTAATTACCTTTTCATCAGACTGGTTTGGTTTCTTGTACATCAGTGAGAAAGCTATCTATTAATTAGTTATACAAGTTCAATCCATCCTATGGTGGCTAAGAGAAAAAAAACAACAAAAAAGAACAAAACTCATTAATAATTGTTTGGTTGATTACTGCATAGGGGATACTGGAAGGGACTAGTTATTTAAGGGGTTAGTTGTTATCCAACCAGTAATTCCTAATTAAATATTTAGATGAGCTATTATTGCCATCATATAGATGAGCTATATAATCAATGTCATGTGGATAAGGCTATAATTGATGCCACATGAACTATAATTGATGTCATATAGACGAGGTTATAATTGACACTATGTGCTTTGACCTTAGTGATGTTGATTATAATTCATCCATAATTAGGAATTATTGGTTCTAAAACAATTAGCCCTGGGTTTGCCCCTATAGATTTCAAGACGTCTTAACTTCTTTTCACAGTAACAGGTTTTTCAATGCCTTGAAGCTAACTCCCACTCGATTATCTCTCACGGATGCTTTTTTCCGTCTCTTTTCTCTCACTAAAGTTAACTTACTAAAAACAGATCGCCTCAGACTTAGACAGTCAAATTCTCTTTCTGGCCCGACAGGATTTTTTAATTTATTTCGCGTTCACTTCCCCTGTCTGTCTATAGAGTTGCATCACCAAGCAGCAGGGGTGTGTGTTTTATAACAAGATTTCTGGAAAGTAAGAATCTGATGGAAATGATGGACTACAGAGCATGCGGGCGATGTGAGTCATTGTATTCTTGATGTATTACTTATTTCCACATTTACATCAGAACCAGTTTAAGGTCACACGAGTTGAAGGGGCTTGGTTCACCATAAAAGTTGTGTGTTTTGTTTGTTTATTTTGCTGCCAGAGGCAGTATAATTCATTCAATAAAATCTGAAATGCATAACAGCAAATCTGCTGAATGTACCACGGATTCAAGGAAATGAAAGGATGATTTACATCAGGTAAACCAGTTTAAGGATTTTCCTGATTATTTTAGTTTTTTTAAAGGCTTTCAGTTGAAAGCAGAAGTAAACCTTCACATGGGTGCAATGTGAGTCATTGGATTTGGGGGTCATCCCTGCTTCCTTTTGAATTAGGGACTCTGCGGAAAACCTTGCATTGTCATTTAGTTTTGCTGAGGGCACGTAAAATTCACCTCAAATGACTTTGAGTATTATATTATTATTATTATTATTATTATTATTATTATTATTATTATTATTATTATTTATTATTATTATTTAAAAATAAATTATCCAATTTTTCTCTCTTTAAAACTTCTCAGTGATTTTTTTTTTTTTGGTGTCCACCCTGATCCCTTGTCATTCTCTGTGTAGTGTGATGAGTAACAGAGTTTTGAAAATTTTTACTGGGTTTATATTATGTAGAATTAAAGGAAGAAGTTGCTAGATATAATAAAAGGGGATTAAAGCAAGAGCAACAAAATATCGCATTGACCTTTACACAAATAATGTAAAATGCTTCATCACTTGTTTTTGGCAAATGTGTGAAGTGTACATCTTTAGAGTAAGCCACCATGACTCTTCCATCTGCCTTTCCATTTGCTCAGACCCCTTAGTCATTTTGAAAACATTTATTGGGAATCCCTTGCAAACATTTAAAAATCTTAAACTTGGTCAAGCTAAAATTTTCAATGCTTGAGACTACGGCTCATTTTTTTTGCCAAGGTGGACATGCGGACTCACTCCCACTTCTAAAAATGAAGAGTTCTAGTTGGGTTTTCTGAGTGCATGCATGTGGAGGGAGCCTCCGTGAGTGAACTCTGCGATTAGTTTGATCACTCGCTGTTGTGATATGTCTTTAGACTTCACATATTTGTAGCTGAGATGCTGTGCTCTTCACCTTTGAGATAAACCTTTCCTGAAGATAGGCATTCTGCCTGTGTGGAGAATTTTCCATTTCTTTTCCTACTTAACTGACCAATGTAGTACATTATTCTAATTTACCTGGAAAGTATTTCTGTCCTCTTTACCATTTACATTAGCACATATTTTAGTAAAAATTTATTGGGTTGTAATATCACCCCGCCAATGTACCGCAATTAAAAATTGTTGATCTTCATCTGTTAAATTTCTAAATATGTAAAATTATATAAAAACGGGCGTGTTCAGTATTAAAGATGACAAATGTTTGTTTGTTTGTTTTTTTTTTTAATTCTTGAAAACTTGAGTACCTTTTGAATTTATCAGACCAGTTTGTGGTAGCTTGGGATATTGAGCTTACTAAATTCTGGGCACTTTCTTTCATTACAGTTTATAGCACTTAAGCCAGCGAGTGCGGTCAGTCTGTTCTTCCACTCCCTGATCATGCACTAATATGATGTGAGTCACAGCTCAGTCAGTTTGCAGTGCATCATTTCAAGATGTATTACTTACAATTTTTGTGTTTTCTTTTCTCTTTGCAATGTCTACCTGTGAAATTGTTGTGTTGCTGTTGTATATGTATGAATATTTTCCATTTTATTACAATTATAATTTTTTATAAAGTAAAATATTTAGAATTAGAAAAAAAAAAAGAGGGGTTAAATTTTCTCTTTCATACATTCAAATTGAAAATCAGCTGTACTGTTTTATTTTCTGGTAAATTCCTGTCCCGACTCTCAAGTCATAGCATTGTGTCATTAACCTAGAAGGAAAGATGTGCAAGGTGTCAGCCTCAGTGAGTAAGCATGTTACCTGGGTATAGATGGGGGACTCTCTTCAGTGGTCAAGGTGCAAGCCAGGTAAGAGTTAAACACAGAAAACTCTACCACATGTACTTGGAAAACCTTACCGGAACTTTTTGTATTTAGATGTGAAAACAAACTGGTGATCCTGGAGGAAACTTGCAAAGCTGGCTGGTGAAGAAGAGTGAGAAGAAACCATTCCAGAGAAGCAGTCAAACTGAGTCCGTCCCTCCAAACTGGGATTAAAACTTCAGACCACCTCAACAATGTTATTCCACTAGTCTGCCATCAGCTGCCCAACTGGCTACACCGTTTTAAGTTTATATTCAGCCTCTTTCTTTTGTACAAAGGAACCAAAAAACCATCCTAGTTTCAGATATGTTCACTTTAACCAATGGGCATAGAAAAGGCATTATAAAAAGTACTCTTTCAGTTATTTCTTGTTTGCGAGGTATTACTGTTTTGATCTTTTATCGCTTTCAGTCGACTTTTGTTTGCATTTCTTTATAAAAGCTGACTAAATTACAAACAAAAAACACACCCCCCCCTTACAACTGGCAGTTAACAAAGGCATCAATAAAGGAAATTTTCACAAAACCATTTTCAGCTAAAAATAAAATTCAGATATATGCAACGAAATACTTAGTTTGAAGCTGCAGTTCATAAGCTCTCTGGGCATTCAAATGAAGCCCGACCGGAAAAACCATTATGGAGAAATGGTATTTGAAGCAAGGATTCAATCAGACATTCCTAGTATGGATACTGAGAGACAGATCACCATCCAAATTTAGATTACAGTCTGCAGTGTATGGTGAGACACGGCAAGCCAAATTTCTATGGTGCATGCTTTACATTTTAATTTAGTTTTGGGTTGAAAATGAACTTTGTTTAGTTAAAATAAGCGTTTCTTTTTGCATACTCCTTTGTTAGCAACCATTAGCTTTGTTTACACGAAGTTATTGGAAACAGACCTGTTTTGAATTTAAAAAATATACATAATTTTTGAAATTATAGTAATATTTTTTTCTCTCTTTTAGAAACCAAAACTTACGAAAATATCATTTGTTAGGCAACATAAATGGGTTTTTAAAATTGAAAAAAAAAAAGAACTGACAAGAAACTGAATATTATAATTAATAAAGGAAAAAAAAAAATAGGTTTGCAACAAAATGCATGGTTCCAAGATTGCAGAATCAAAATCTGGTAGTTAGAAAATATAATAAAAGCCAATGTTTTAAAGATTGCAAATTAATCCTTGGTTTAAAAGAATCAGAAGAAGAAAAGGGTGAAGTTGTAGATGATTTCGGAATAGGGTGGGTTCCTCCCCATAGGCAAACTGTGTGCATTGGTGAATAGAGATTAATAAACATTGCCACATTTACATACAGGCTTTGTTTGCTGGGTGCTGGGGGAATTAGAGGTTTGCTTTGCCATTCAAATTTGTTTAACAGGTGACCTAGTTAGGGCAGGACACCTGAAAAACTTGTTTAGATTAGGGAGCATATCAGAATTTGCCTCAGAAACTCTTGTGCTTTTAAATTTAAATGGCTGAATCAAGTCTGAAACGTACTATTATTTTTGTACAAGCATTTGTTTGTTTGCTTGTTTTTTTTTCATTTAGCTGGGTGTGGAATGTTAAAGTGCTGCCAGCCAGGCAGCATCTTGCTAACATCGTTGGGATTATGATTGAACATTCTGATACAGAGTAACTCTATGGTCTTCCTTCATCTTTAAGAGCTTTCATCTACACTTCGGCAGACTTGTGTTACATTGAATGTCTTCCAGATTACTTTGACTTGGTTCTTCGGCATAAATTTAAAACTCAGAACTTTTGTTAAAGTAAATGTGTGCGTGTATGTGTGTGTGGACACACATGCTTATATGTGCATTAGGGTGCATCAAAAACGCCCCATGATTTTTAAAAGTGTTTGTTTTTGACTTGACCGTAGATTAATTTTTTTTTCCATTATGTAAAAAAAATAACTCCTGCAAAATTTCAGCAAAATTCACATTTGTTTATGGGCGCCACTTGACGTTTGAAAATTTGAGCTACAAAGCTGCCGAATTCGGCAGGTTCAGAGACCCAACTTTTAAATATTTAAATTTTTCAAAGCTGCTTGCCAGATATAGGCATTTTTTTTAAAATAACACTTATGAAATCAATAAAAGGAAGTAAATAAACAACAACTGGCAATATTTTAGCCCAACTAATATGATTTTTTACTACTTTACCAACATTTTTATGCAATTTTCATCTATATTACATTAACATTACGTCAACTTACATGTACAGTAGTACACTGTACATAAAGACAACATCAATGTTGTCAGATCTGCAGATATGCATATATAATCCATGTGGAAAAGTTCTGTTCTGCTTAGTTACAATGTTCAGATTGTTTATTTAGCTGTCCGTCTTTGCCTTGCGTTTTCACAGATTTGGAAGAGACCGTCTGTCTTCTTCCACAATTTAAAGAACATTTTGGTAGTGATCCTTACTTCTTGATGCAGAGAGAAAATCAGAACTTAACTTCACTCCACGCTCAGCACAGTCATGACATTAAGTGCATCAACATGAGCTAGGGAGGCTTGATAGGCAGCAGACTCTGGCCATGCTTCAACAGGCTGTGCTAGGAATTCATGATTTATCTCAAGAATGTTCATTGTGAACCAGATGCAGATACTGAAGAACTGTTGGATAAAGATGCAGATGCAGTAGCACACACATCAATATTATTTGTGTCTGTATCAGTTTCAATTTCACTAAAGCTCTGGAAAGTAGTAGATGCCCTTGATAACTCTCCATTTTGCTCACGTCTCCTTAATTCTGCTTTAGCACGTTCTTCACTCTGCTGAATTATTTGAGCCAACACCTTATCACTGGGTCCAAATGTAGCAGTACAGTCTGTCTTCATTGATTTTAGAAACTACAAGTCTTCAGGATTTTTTATCAGTTTCTTTGCATTAGCTGGCCACAGCTGAAAAATTTGATCAAGTTTAGTTTCAACTTGTTCTAATTTAGAGAGGGTAGCTGGTGAAGAACGATGATTAACAGGTATGCTTCTGAGTTTGTTATTGTCATTCACAAGCTTTATTATTTTTTCACATGCCTTGCACTCTTGTGATCTTGGGAATATTGGCTTTTCCATAGAATAGCACAACTTTGAGAAGCACAATTTTTGCACACTCCCACTTTGTTTTGTTCTTCGATGCACTCTTTTGAAGATGGTACATCATACAGTGTAGTACTTGTCTACATGTTGGGAGTTGTGAGCCAGTTATTTGTGAATCACCATCAGTAATGTCTTTTCCAAGCCCAAATATGGTTTTTGCTTTACGTGTCCCAGGAGTTGATTGTGGTGTATTAGTTGGTTTTGCTTTAGAGTCTGATTCTGGAGTTGATGAAGGTCCAGGTTCTGCTTTATCAGCCATGGTTGAGATCAAGAAAAAACACCAATGTGCAAAAGGATGTAAATATTATAAATTGAAATCTAAGTTAAAATATACCAAAATATACCATTTTTTTCAAATATACCAAATCAAAAAAATGCCTATCAAACACTATGAAAATATACCAAATTTTTGATTCTTGGTATATAAATATACCAGTTGGCAACCCTGCTTTGATCATGTACTAATTTTAGGAACATAATTATGCAATGGAAATTCCCACTTCTTTAGATTGCATGTATGTTGCGCAATAGGCTGTAATTTTAGTAACGTTTATATTGACCTTAAAGACAATAGGAAATCCCAATTTCTAAAAATTTCTCCTAGTACTTATAAGACTGAATATGTTTTGATGCACTGTTAATGGGAAACACAAAACCAAAAAGGAGAATTCAGTTGCAAGATTGTTTCATTTGAGTCTTATTATTGTAAATGGCAGATTGTATATTAAAATTATGTAGTAATACAACAACAATGTCATATTATCGGACATCAGTTTGGCAGCAACACAGTATTCAATGATATACATCTGGAATTTTGGTCATTTTTCTGCAAAAATATTGTTTTAAATGATCATATTCATTTCAATTAGAACTATCAATATCAGATGTAGAAATCATAGTTTGACATTTAACTTTTAAATGACTTTTATGGTATAGATTTGCATATTACCTTTTAAGCCTGCTGAATTTGACAACCTTGCAGTCAAGATTTTCAAACACGCGGTGGCCCACCTAAACCAGCTTCAAATTGCCTGAGATTTTACTGTTAGTGCTTTTTTCACTAATGGGAAACTTTTAGAGTAGGGACAGAAAAAAAATCTAATTGAAGGGGTGTTTGATGCACCCTAATGTGCATGTGTGCATGTGTTCTGGCAGAAATTAAATTTCACAGCCATACCATCTAAATTTAAAGCACTAATTTTTTCCAGAGTATTTTTATCTTTGAACAGATTTCCAAATGTCCATTTTGTTTTGAGTTCTTTGTTCTTGTATGCATATTGATTTACATTAATAGTCAGATAACTCTAAAATTCTGCTGATTGCTCAGCTTATTGAGCAGCTGCTTTATGCTTTTTAAAAGGCAGCCAAAAATTATGTATCTAGGCGGTGCTTTTTTTTTTGACATTACTTGAATGGTAAAAACTGTGCAGTGATTTTTTAAATAATTCTCTATGGCTAACTGATAAGTCATCCAGAGTTGCAGTTCTTTATAAAGCATAGCTATAATGATATTAATAGAACCTGATGAAATTCAGAGAAAATAATTACAATCCTGTTTTCTCAATTTATATGAGTATCATAGTATCATCCTGTAAAGCTGGTTGCAGCAGTTTTCTAACATTGCTCTACAGTGGAAGATGAAATTTCTTTGATATTAGTAGTGCTAACAGAAGCTCAAAAGGTTGTGTAACAAGTTCAGTTGTTTAGAAATTTATTCTGGTAAAACTGAAGTATTAAGCAGCACAGTCACTGATGTGATGCTGAAGCGCAAGTTAGGGGGAAAAATGGTTATTATCAGAAGTTGTACTACAACTTGTATTAAATCAATATAAATCTGATGGTTAAGATGAATAACAATTCTACCATTTATACCCGAGCTGGAAGGAATAGGTAAAAGCAGCTTAGGCACATTACTTTTCAGCTTGGTGTTTTAGTGTGAGTATCACGAAGTATGAAGGTGGTTATATTATACTGACTTCACATTACTGCTGATAACTCATGAAATATATATATATATATATTTTTTTTTTCTCCAGTCAACTCTGAGCAAGTACATTGCTATGGCTTCTGGTATCAGTAAATGTCTGAAATTAGTTGGCTGAGGTCTTTAATTCATGAATTCCGTTTTGGTTGTGTTCTTTGACATTTTCCTTGTGTTTGTCAACGGGTCTTAGTTCAAAACCTTAGCTGACAGAAGAATCTGATGTACTGTGAAAACCTTAAGTTGTGAAAGTCACTGCAACCTTACTGCATGTTTTGATGGAAGAAAACTGGACAAAAAAACTAGAGTTGACATTTACATGGTAAGATCAGGTTTTTTTAAAAAAAAACCATTGCTACTATTAATAGTAATCATGTTTGTTTACCTTTCAAATGCCACAGTACAGACTAACATTAATTTGGGTGGGCAGCGTATGGGCAAACTCTACAAAGCGTATCATGTAATCTGTTGCTGTTGTTTATTCCATTCTTAGCAACTTAATTGTTTAATATGTGTAATGTTTCATAATTTTACTTCTCACAAAGTTAGCAATGTATTTTTTATTTTTTTTTATTGCAGTATAATATTTTAACCTTATGGCTTAAAGCTTAATGCTTGAAATTTAGTTAGAGTTTAGACTTTTTTAGAATTCTAATCCATCTTTAACCTGTGATGGTAAAGGAGTATTCCTCCTGCAGATGCTTAGGCTCTTTTCTTCCAAAAGCTTGCATCAGACACCATCTTTGTGTATCCCCCCCCTTCTGCAACCTCGTGGTTGACTATATGGTTGCTTGCTTTTTTCTCTCTCTGTCCTTTATGATTTCATACTCAACTGGGTAATGGTTCCTCATCCTCAATTGCTGCCCTCAGTTTTCCAAAGCTGTGACCAACCAACCATGTCTTGGCCTTGTTCCTTTAATTCTTGTAACTAAGCTCTCTTTTAGGACCACAACTCCATCTTAAGTTTTAGTGTTACTGTCTACACCATGACATCTTGAAAGGCCTTGACTTTAGCTCTTACATTAACATGAACCCAGCCTTGTTCTGCTGTTTGTAGCACACTCTGCTCTCCTGCCAGACTACTTGCCCAAGTTGTGATATTCTTTTCAAGGGACTCATCTGCTTCTATTATCAATTGTAAACATTCTTGGCTTTTATTATTTTTGTATTATTTAAAAGAAAATTTTGCTTGTTTCAATGCAGTTCTAAGTTATTTGGACTCTTTTTTACCAGCAAAGCTTATTAGAAAAATTAAGAAAAAACAGAAGAGACTAACCACATGGTTAGCCTGCCCATTTTCTGTGTATTATAGTGAAGTGAGAGAACAATATACACTTAACTGAAATGGCCTAAGTCCATATGGTGTCCTATAGGATTTACCACGCATAAATGGATTTTAATTATTTTTTCTTTATTTGGTCTTGAAGCTTATTTTTTAAATGTTTTATTCCAACTTCTGCACATTAAAGTTTTGCTGTGTGCTGTATTATATTATATATAATAGAACAAAAAGGAAGTGGAACATGAAAAAAGCATAAAATCATTTGTTCTTTCTTGTACTGTGGGGACTTGTGTATTGTATTTATTCTCCTTTCAGCTGGTTGTGCTGTTGATATTTTTAATTTTTGAAACCTCTACCACCAACAATTGTAAACAGTCATTATATATGAAGATATATATATAATAGCGACATGCAAAGGAAACACGACTGAAATTGCATCATCATCATGGCATTTGGCTGGGTTTCATCTGACAGTCCTTACTTAGTAGCGTGTATAATAACAAGTAGAAAGTAAATACCCACCTATGGTGGTTAGATGGCTGCTGCTGTTGCTCTTTTGTATAATTTTCTATTTCTCACCTGTTTTAAGATACTTGGATAATTTATGGAGAATGTCTGGCTGATGTTGACAACATTTATGGGCAGCAGAAACAACCCTTCAGAAAACTGAACCTGGCCGGATCCCTGATACAGCCATATTTTCTGCACACCAGAGAGATTCTTTTACTTAATTTTGTTCTATAATGGTCCAGCATTTATTTGTGTATGAAAAGCCACTGGAAATGATCTAATGTTAGAGTACTAACCCTTAAGGGTTGCTGTTCTTAGTGCTGTAGTAAGGTACATTGGTAGGGAAGACCTTAAGGGGGTAAGTTGTTACAGCACCAGTAATTTTTAATTAGATGTATAGATGAGCTGTAATCAACACCATATGTTTTTGATCTTTGCATATGACATCAATTATATTCTCATTTATGTTTAATTAGGAATTACTGGCGCTGTAACAACTACCCCCCTCTCCATCTTCCCTATAAATGATAAAAAAAAAAAAAAAAAACCAAGAGAGGCAAAGAAAATAAATTGAGGGGGAGAGTTAATTCCAGGTTTCTGCTGACTTAGAGTACAGGGTTTTTCCTGAGGCTTGTTGTTTGTAAAATCTAAACTCCTGGCTCTTTGACAAGTAGTAAGATCTAAATAGATCAGCTGACTTCTCTGGGTGCTCTGCATCAAACCCAAACAGAATTCTTTATTTTTATTTACTTATTTCTATTTTCTCACTAAGCTTAGAAATTACAGCCCCTCTCGCTCCACTGCTGGGGTGTCTTATGTCAGAAGGTCTGGGGGTTATCCACTGAAAATGGGTCATTTCCATGACGACCATATCATTTTCAGTTGCCACCTGTTCTGGGTGCCTGTGTTGTTTGTAAAGCTGGAGTGAGAAGAGAGGGAGGGAGAGAGGAAGAGAAGTACATGTGCATTTTCTGATTGACTGAATGTGTGCTTTCTTCTAGGGTGCTCCATTCACATATTAGACTAGGGTGCCACCACCTTCCCTGGTTTTCTTTTGATTTCTTTTCATTCATGATCTTACCATAGAGAGAGTATATTTCTTCTGGATATTAGTTGCTGTATGCACTATTTTTTTGCCATTTAGTGTCTCTCTCTCTCTCTCTCTCTCTCTCTTGCTAATATATGTAGGTATTTGATTTTAGTGTTACCAATGTTTTATTTCCTATATTTAATAAGAGCTCTACATGCTGCTAAGTCACAGACTGGCTGCAATGATACAAAATCTCTACTCTCGTTCGATCATCCTAACCAGGGTATCTGCAGAAATACCTCTGTGTTTTTTTATGAAGACATTTCCCCACACCTGAAGAATTGCAAACTTTCAAAAGAAACCTTGTTGTAGAGGGGTTGGTTTGGACATTTCTCATGATGACAACAGCAGAAGTATATTTTTTTCTCCTGTACTACAAGTTTTCTTAGTTCGTTCGCTACTGGGCTGATGGGGGAACGTTCAAGGTCTACCCATCTAATTTTTTCAGTATTTACACCGCCAACGACGACAACTTTTCTTTCTGAACTTAAGATTTGGTGGCTGAAGTCTCTGCCAGGCAATACTGAACTATGGAGATTGTGGTAATTTGAATTTTATTCTTTAGTTCTTTGAACCTGTGTGCCAGTGTTGGCAAACACAAAGCATTCTCATCAGATGAAAGCCTCCCTGGTTTCAGCTTCCCAATAAACGCCCATCTTTAATAATGCACTTTTTTTATATAAAAAAAATCTTTTTATGATTCAACAATGGCCAGCCTTTTGCATTAAAAGAAAACTCAAACATTGAAAAATTTAAAAGAATTTAAACGTGTGCAGTTTTTTTTACTCCACTACAAGATAAAAATGTTCCAAAAGAAATTAAATCGTGACTAGAACTATAGTTGTTTTTTTAGAAATTCATAATCCTCAGTTCTTACAACCCCAGTATATACAGAGAATAAATATGCTTTTGACTTATTAAGATCAATTATCTGCATCCACCCAGACCACCTGCCAGAGCGGCCCAGCTTTCATGTTGCTAGATGATGGACGTGATCAAGAACGCTTTTTTTCCTATTATTTTTCCATTTGCTAAATTACTTCTGGCCAGACAAGATGCATATCTTGTTAAGTGTGTCACCTGTCACATCCTACCACCAACAGGTATTCAATTTCTGCGAGGCAAGCTCCTTTCAGGCAAACAAAGCAGACAGGGGACAATGATTAAATTTCCATAAATTGTCTTCCAATCAACAGCTCTCTCCGCTCGCAGAAGTTAATCCTCAGTGTTAGGGAGTTTGTTTTTTTTTTAAAACTTTTTATTACATCGCCAGATTAACGAACACTATCATCACGCAGCTTTCTGCTTTTCTTATTGTCTATTGTTTGAGGAAATGCTTTGACAAGCGATTTAAATGTATGCTGGAAATTATCTACTTTTCAAACTATTATACCAAGCACCCTGTTTTTCTCAAAAAAGGTACAATTTTCCATGTAGGTACATGTCTGCATGGAAATCCCCCCCCATATGTATTATACTCTATAATGGTATTCATTAGTAGCTCCCTACATTGAGTGGGGACAGAATTCAAGTTGAGACTGGTTCAGTTTGCCGTACCTTCCTGGCACGGTTTATCCTTGCTCTCCTTCATTAGCTGGCTGTGAGAGTTTCCTCCAGGCACTCTGGTTCCCAACCAACATCTAAAAACAGACAGTTCTAGCAGACCTTTTTCTGCACCCTAACTAACTTTTGCTAGTTATCTTGTATGTGCCTGCCACTGGAGCACAGGGGGCGAGAAGGAGAGGGTGGAATGGCATGACACAAGCCAACATCCCTGTAACTAATTCACAAGGTTCTGTCAAAGGAGCATTGCTGCAGTATAGTCTCCATCTGTGAAGAGCGGCGACAGCATAGCTATGGTAGTAACCTAGTGTATTTAAAATCTTTTCTATTCGCAAGGCTTGCTCAGGTTCTCTGACCAACAAACATTTTGCAGAGCTTTATTGTGTTATAACTAGTAAATAAGCAAAATACATTATGGACAAGAATTTGACTATTTTTAATCTAAGAGCCAGATTATTGTTAGAAAAGGAAAGCAGCATTTCTTTTTGAACAATTTTATAAATTTTGACATATTCATTGTGAATTCACTAATTACATAAGGATGCTATATTAGTTTTAAATCTTTATCATTTTTCTGTTAGGTCAAATGTCAGATATAAATATTTGATTGGAGAAAATATACATAGAAATACTGACATTGTCATACTATATAGTCAGAATTCTATAAGAATAACTTGCATTCTGGCTCTTGATTTATTCTTATCTTTAATCATTAGATTGTACTAAAGCTGAAGGAGAGATGAGATGGCAACGTTTGTGGACATTGATATATTGGAGTGTTTTCAAACTTGAAGGCAGTTTTAACGCTATCAAAATGTGATAAAAAAAAACTTGAAATTCTGTTTGTTAAAATCATTGCATTTACTTAAGCGCTAAAGCTATTGCTCTTTATTTTATTTCTTATATAATTAATTTAGTGTGTGTGATCTATTGTAATATCTGAAGATCTCTGTGTTTGTGTGTAAATTTTGTATGTAAATATTTATAGGGTATTTAAAAGTGTAGTGATATTACATTTAAAATATTTTTCTTGTAATTTTTTTCATGAACTCTAAGGTTAATGTAACCATACCAGCATCTGAAAATGAAAAATTTATATTTTATGTGCCATTCTCTCTCTCTCTCCAAAAAATCTTTATTTTGGCATACCTGATCTGCTATTGTATTTAGACAGCTAGGTGAAAGTAATTTTGTTTAACCATGGCTCCCTGATTGCTCCTGACTTCCACTGTCAGGCCTGTGTTCATCAACTTCAATAGATTTGTTGTCCAAACAACCATGTCAAATCTCATGCTGACACCTGTTGTATTTTTCCTTCTTGACTGAACTCCCATACAGGTGCAACAACTTTGATGACTCCACCATGCTTATTTCTTTTCTGCTTCTGCCAACTGGAGCATGACCACTGAGTTCCAACCTTTTGAAGTTTCCAGGAATTTTTTTATCAACTATAAAGGCTTTCACTGTCTCTGCGACCCCAAGATCGACCCTGATTTCGAGGTCAAGAAGTCAGTGATGACCTTTGCATGTAAGCTGCTCATATGGGGGGGAATCCATCAACAACAACAACAGCAGGTAAAACAATTGAGCCTTGTCTGAATCACTGAAGTAACCAACTGGTCTCAGTACTGTGATGTGTCGAGCTTTCTTGTTTGCTCAGCCAAAGCAGAAATGTTGCACACCTGCCTTAAAGAAAAACAATACAATTTGAAAGAAAGAAGAAATATAGCATGAAATTACTGCAGAAATGAATATAACTCATTTTCATCTTTTCAAACAAAAATACAACAAAACAACAAGCACATTTTTAGTAGGGGGTTACATGTTTATGGGGAATTAATTAGTAGAATAATGCTTAACCTATAGGACTATTTAGCTTTTAATGAGGTATGTCTTTTGGGGTAGGCTCAACAGATGCTTCATCGCACATAGGAAAACTTGAAAAGAATAAAATGAAGAATTTAACTACTTTTTGCTCTTAACTAATTTTAACCCATTCAGGATGCTTTGCTTTTTTTTTTTGTTTACTTATGTATTTATTTTCACATTTGCCTTATGAATGCAATTTTAATAATTTAGGGAATTAAGTCTTTATTTTCTCAGCCTTTGACTTCTGCTTCATATATGGCATGGATTGTGAACAAATTATAGTTGAGAGTGATATCTAATTGTCCAGGTGTTCTTTCTTCCTTGACTGAATAATGAATAAAATACATCACAACCCAATACCCTCATGAGCATGCTTGGAAATATATTATATATGTATGTGTATATATATATATATTTGTCCAGGTATCTTAGAACCTTTGAGAGAGTGAGTTCATTTTTTTTTCAAACAAGTCAATGTTTCTTGTCATGAATTTGAAGGTCTCTTTTTAAAAGGTGTTTGCTGGTGATGGATAATTACTTTCTTCCCACTTCCAGGTATTTTTGCCTATCTAGATGACTAAAAGCACTTTTTACAAATATTAATATGTGTATACTGTAAAAATTGGCATTCTAAATATTTTCATTTTGCAACGTTATTTTACTCGCAACATAACAAAGGAACTTCGTTAATTTAAAATAAAAACAAAATTATTGAGAACAGTATGGTTAAATAAGCCAAATCTTACTTTCTAAAAGTTGGCAGTTGATATGCATTAGTGATTCCAGAAGCATGTCTCTATTTTTTCACTGTGTTTCTGGTCATTGTACTGATATACTAGACTTGGTTAGTTTTTCAGTGGTGCTGACTGTAATGATGTTGCTATGTGTCATCCTTGACAGTTAGCAGCAACTCAAGTTGATGTTCACTAATGACGGTCGCTTTGTTCGGGGAATGTCATATTTAATAGTAAATTACTCTGATATCAAACGCTCAGAGAAACCCATTTCTTCGAAACAATTACATAATTATAGTGTTGTTACTCTGAACTCGTGTTAGTACTCAAATGCACTAATAGACAAAATAATATGTACTAGTCTAAAAAATACCCCCCCAAATAACCTGTTTAGAAGATCAGATTAATATTATTTATACCCTTTATAAGCTATAAAAAACAACAAACGTTTAGATTCTTTTTTGTCTTTATCGAATTCTCTTTTTTAAGTTTTTTTGTGTTATTCTGCAAAGATGTTTCCCCTCTACTATTGAAAACTTTATTTAATTTGTCTTTAGTTCAAAGTATTGGTACAGTAAATGTAGATAGGATTTAACTGATACCTAGCTCATATCCTGCTTATTGACTGTTTTACCAGCAAGAAGGGAAAGCTCCTGATTGAATCTAATTGGCGGTCAGATCAGTTTTGTATCCAATTTATGTTTATTTCTCATAGCTCTGTGCTACTGCCTTATGTGCACCCCCACAGTCTTTCCTCCATCTCTACAGATGCAACCCCAACCATAAAAGGGTCTTGTAGAGCTTCTACTTGGGAGTCTGATTTAGCTGGTCAAAGATGTCATGCATCACAGGTTTGGGTGTCCAATCTGACATTGTGTGCCTTGTGGGTTAGATGATGTCTCAGGTGCCATGGTGGAAGGAAACACTTAGCTATCCTTCAATCAGTCATCTGGCTTTCTCCTGTTATCCAATTTTGCACTCATCCCGCAGCAACTCTGCATACAGCATAGGTATAATGAATGATGTCATAATGTAATGCATGTTGTCAATCAAGAAAAAGATCCACATACACACACACAAAAACACACACACAGACCTAAACTACAAAGCGTCAAGTCTGTTTATCATCAGTATTAGAAGTCTTGCTTCAAAACTTCCCAGTTATTGCTGGTGTCATGCTGCAAACCCTTTACCCATCAGAGGCCGACAAGAGAAGGTAGCATGATGAGTGAGAACAAATGAGCAAACAACTTCCTCCCACCACAAAATGTAATATAAACATAAAAAACAAAAAAAAATTTTTTTGTTAAATCAGAATTTGTCAGCAAAGTGAAATAATTTGCTAAAATTCATATTAATCTTTAAAATGACAAACATTTTTTCAAATACAGAAACTGTGTGGATAAGACTTAGAATGGATAGCTGCCAGTTATGTAAAGTTATTCTGCAGATTCTTGACCTGATCAAAGAATGCATTTTTTAACAAAATTTAAAATGATTTAGAAACCTGAAAATGTTTTTCATCTTTTATAAATAATAATAACATTTATAAAATATGAGAATAGCAAAATGTAAAGAAAATAATTAACCAGACACTTTTGGAAATGGTAAACAAACAACTGACTGCTACCATTGATTTACCAAAATGTTGCTTTATTGAAAGACCATTGCTGATTAGTTAGTTCTATTTATAGCAGACCATTCAGCAAGACTTTTATGGGGCTAATGGATTGGCTGTCATCTTTTTTTTGGCTTACTAACTTTGGGCCAATAGATTGGTCCTGTCATCTCCAGAGTTAATAATGAAAATAATATTGCTTAAAAATAAGATCTTAATCTTATACTTTGTTTTTACATGTATAGTTTGCATGCTTTTCTGCCATTTTCTTTTTAAACTATGAATATCACTGTAATAGACTGATAAAGAAAAAAAAACAAAAACAGACTCCCAAACTCCCTAAGATAAATACATAGATGTGGATCATGTAATCAGGCTGATATATTGACAAAGAAACTTATCTCTATGCACAGATTAGATTATAGGGTTTTTTTTTTTTTCATATACTCTTGGGAGACATTAAATCAGCTAATTGGCTCAGAAATCATTATAGATTGAAAACCCTGCCATCTATTTGATCTTTCAATCTGCAGTTAGGTAACAAGGCTACTTCCTGCTCCTCCCAGATTAATGTGAAAAGTGTCATTTAGTATCGACATACAACATATTGTGGTTTTCAACATTCATTGATAGTTCATTTGGTTAAGTAGGTGGCTCATGCTCTCTCTGGGGACAATGTGCCGGAAGAACCACAAGCCAGAACAATTATCTGGTATTGTTTTACTGTCAACTCTCATTGCTTTTTTTCTTTTTTTTTTCCCCTTTTTTTTCCTTGCCGAAAATAACAATGCATTGTCATCTTATGCAGACTGAGCTACTTTTGTGTAGTGCAGAATGCCATTGAAACAAGCTGTCTCTTCTGTTGTTCTGCCAGCAGAACAAACCACAATATTAATTATGGCTCAACATGTGTAGGTTGTATATCCGAGCTTCCATATGGTGTCAGTGATGTGGCTTTTAAATGATTAAATTATACACGTGGAAAAAAAATCTTATGTCATGGAATTAATATGGCAGCAAAGAGAGTTTTTCTTACCCACTCAAATAGCAAGCAACGTGGAATAAAAGCTCTTAACCATAGTTTTAATTTTAAAGGCCATTTGCTTCATTACTGTACAAATTTTACACGAACTTTTTCAGAAGAAAATCTAGTATTTGGGCATTGCATCTTCTTAACATAAATCTTTTTCTTCTTTTTGGCTAATTCCTATTTTGACTTTTAAGGATTTAAGGGTGTTTCACAGCGGTAAAGTAGAAGGGCGGAAGAGAGGATAAGTGCGACCAAGCAAGTTACCCAGATACGGTTGAAGACTCAAGGTGCAAGCCAGTTAAGAGTTACGCCCGTTACGAGTATTCAGGAAACTTTACTAGGACTCCTCATTTTTTTTTAGATGTGGGAGGAAACTGGAGCACCTAGAGGAAATAAAAACAACCCATACTAGGGAGGTATGCCAAACTGATCTGAACCTAGCCAAGATTCATACTTGGCGCTTAACCATGGCAGCCCAGTAGACTGACTAACCACTGGCAAGTGCGTTAAACCAGGTAGTTAGGGTTTGGTGGAATCTGTCTGTTTGAAGATCTTCTCTCAGATTAACAGCTTATCATCACCATTGTATGAGACTGTTGGGTTACAAGAAAATGCTACCATCTGTATTGTGATGATTTATGCCATAGTAGAAGAGATCAGACTGGCGCAAGTTGCTACAGCACCAGTCATTCCAAATTAAATATATAGACAGAGCTATAATCAACGTCTTATTCATGGTGGTTATAGCTTCATCTATGTTTAATCAGAAATTATTAGTGCTGCAACAATTTACTCTCCTGTAATGACTAGCCCTGCCAAGTTTCCCTTAACTCGCTGATATCTACAGTGCATTAACATAAACACTGATTATATAAGAAAAAGGTGAATGGTTTCCTCTTGCATGAACAGTAGCCTAATTACTCATGTGTGCTTCTGGTTTGCTTTTTAACACAAAATATTTAGAAGTCTTTATGATTCAGAAATCTAAAAATATATAGATTCTATATTTCTTACTGCATGTATGTACACAGCGCACTCCACCTAATATGTATGGTGTGAAAAATATGTGTATGTGAATATCTTGTAAGCACTACTTTGGTTAGATTTGGCTGTGGCCCAGATGTGGAGAAAAGTAACTAAGACTCTAGAAATCCTTGGTTGCCAAGTAACTGCATCTTCTTTGTCAATGTTTTCTTGCTTGCAACAGATGGTAGGTATCCACAAGAATGACTGCTTGCTGTACACGTACAGCCCATACATAGTTGGTTTATGAATATCAGCCTTTGTGTGAAACCATTTTCTCATACGCTGAGATCTGCTGTAGTTGCTGCTATTAATATCGTCAAATCTGGCAGATGTAAAAAACCCCTTCCACGGAACACAATTCATGGTTTTATCTCATGGGAAGGAAAGATCAGGGATGGGGGAGGGAAGAGAGTGAAAGAAAGGACATCAAATAAGCTTTAAAGTTTTTATGGAGTCAAGTACATGCTTCAGTCAGGTTATTTGTAGAGAGACAGCAGTATAGCACTTTTTTCTCTCTCTTTGTTAGTTTTGGGGGAAGCAGGTATTATTGCAAGAATTACAATTTCTAAACCCCAGTGACTTTGGTCATGATTGAATGAATACATTTAAATAGGTACACTGTCTCATTCTTTTTGAAAATAAGATCTCTGTTGGACCTTTTTTTTTTAATGGAGGGGGGTATTATAATGCAAATTGAAAGCAACATAAAATCTGCATTTTAGTTAATATTAATACCTCCCTTATTTATGAATTATTGCACCCCTTCCCATCATTCTTCCCTACAAACAGAATGCGTGCAAACGATTTACTCGCTATGGTACAAAATGGGTCCCCTCTCCCACCCGGGAGAAAATTTTCATTATCTTATTGCCGTTAACATAGCTTCCTCCCTTCAATTACCCCATTACCCCCACCCCCCCCTGGCAACATTAAGCCAGCGGGGAGAATGTGTAGTTTTGACATCCGCACACAAATTTGCCCAATATGCTTTTTTTCCCTTCAGTCAGCCTCTTCCCTGATTTAGCTGGCGGAGGGTGAAACCTGCAGTGGTTGGAGATGACTCTTATGATACTAACTGGGGCATCATGGAAGAGTTAGGGAGAAGCCACCACCCCCTACCTAGCACACACCCCGTCCAGATACCCTGATCCTGTTGTGGCCGCCACCCTGTCCCCCCCACTATACTTCAAATCCACTCTCAGCGCAGGGTTAGCAGCGCTGTAGGGACTGCAACGCAGCAGCGGTCCTTTGTCATCAGTGTGACCCCTTAGCAATAGCAAACCCATACATTGCTCTGACCTCAAGCGTGTTTTTTGTTGTTTTTTTTTTTAAAAATCCCACTAATCAACAGCAACAGAGTTTTAGTCACAATTTTTTCATGCCAGCTGTATAAGAGCCAGGCAAACAGAGGGAGGGAGAGAGAGAGAGGTAGAAAATGATGCAAAAGCAGAAACTGTAAATGGTTTCTGTTATTTAAACCCCGGGATTGAACTCCTCCCCAGCCAGTTGAATGTCAGAAAACAGCACAACCCAGTCCAGAGCTGGTTTGACCTATGCCCTGGGTTATCTAGGCTAGGTTATACTGTATAAGACCAATTTGTTTGTTTTTTTTTAATACCTGAAAAAACTTTTAAAAAAAGTTTTTAATTTAAATATAAATAAAACGACAAATTGTATTTAATTTTTTGTTTGTTTTGCAA
This sequence comes from Nautilus pompilius, assembly GCA_018389105.1. Lineage (NCBI taxonomy): Eukaryota > Metazoa > Mollusca > Cephalopoda > Nautilida > Nautilidae > Nautilus > Nautilus pompilius. The sequence goes on along the minus strand of JACATO010000008.1, from coordinate 682,624 downwards.
GTGTAGGAAGGAAAACAGATTGAGCTGCGTGTTTATTTAGTGTCAGACTCCCTGTATTGTGCTGTTTATGATTTAGTAGTACAATAACTGCTCCCTTGCCTTGAACTGACTGGCTGGCTATTTCTTTGCCGTTTCCACAAGAACCTTGCTGCTCGCTCCAAATACCACACAGACAGAGTCTCTAATACAGAGCTGAGGGTGCTACAGTTGGTCGCCTCATTTATGCCAACACAGTTCTGGCTGAGGACATTTGTTTTTTTTTTTTAAGATAAAATCATCTGTAATGTTGAAATGTTAGCTGAACTATTTAGTAAATAAACGTATAGGTGCAAACTCTCTACTGAAATATCAGTAAGCCCAGGAGCATCCATGAATTACCACACATTCCATCTCTAACAGTAATTTAACAGAAAATCTTTTTTTTTTTCTTTTGGTTTCTTTTAAAAATATTCATGGTTGATTTTGAAATTTGCTTTACAAGAACTTCAAGCCTTATTTATTTGTAAATGAGGTGGTTTTATTTAATCAGTGATTATTTATACCACAATCATAAAAATTTTATCTTTTTGTTTTCCCCAGGATTCCACATGCTGGTTGCATGGTTCAAAATCAAATTCTTTTCAATAGGTTTAATGTACAATGCATGGCAGACCTTTAATTCACGGAATAATAATAATAATAACTGCTTATTGGAGATCTGTTACGTTATATTCTACTACGGCAAAAATTAAGAACAAACAAATAGATAAGCAAGCAGCTTCATGAATATTTCCTTCAGCTTGGTGTCCCATTTAAATCAAATCTAAAGTAGGTAACTTGTGATGGGTCTGTTGTATCCCACTTAGTGGTAGCAATGATTAAGAAAGGGTCACTCCTTTAGTGGAAGTGGCCTGTGTTTGAAATACTGTAACAGCTGGTCACTTGAATGGCCCTTGAGGACATGAGTGGCTCCAAAAGGAGTGGCGGCCAGCTGAAGAACCCTGGTCTTGTTTGATAGGTTTCAGTGATTCTGCTATTGTTCCTTTTTTTTTTTTTTCTTCTTTTAAAAGTTCTTTTTTCTAAAACTATACCATTTAGAGAACTAACATCTTCATGTGGTTTGTAATGACAAGTTGTAGCGGTGATTATGTTGATGTTCCTAAGACCTGAATGGCAGTTATGTGACCTGTGCTTTTCTGCAAAAGTACCAGAGTGAGGTGGGAAATTTTGTTGGATCTCTGCAAATGGATGAAGTGGTTTTGTAAGCCATGAAGATAGGAAACAGATTATGAATAAAAAAGAAAAGAAAGAAAGATTTCTCCAAACCATTTCCTTGAACGATGACTATGCGCCACCTAGCTCATTTGTTTCTCTCTCAGATTTCTGTTGACAGCTGTTCTTTAAAAGATGGACGGCAGCACTTTTAAGTATGTTCCAAGTTGGTTCCCACCATGCACTGGAAATTAGCCCAACAAGTTACTACCGGATGAAAAGGTCATCTTTAATGACGGTCGCAAAGGACCAGAGATATTTACTATCTTTCATATTTGATACCATGTAAAGATTTCCTTATGGAATCGTTCGCCAAAGGGATATATGTGTACAACATTCATAGGCACATCACCAGCAATATTATGACAAAGTCCCTAATGCACAGACTTTGGCTAGGCAATGTACATTACATGTGTTTAAATTCATAGGGTGACCATTGAGACTAGATTTTACAGAGGTAAGTTGTTACACCATTAGTGATTTCTAATTAAGCAAATGGATGAGTTATAATTGGCATCATTATACTTTGTCTCTTCGATCAAAGGGGATCTATGTGTCTCTCTCTCTAGTCTACCTGCCAAGTGATGTTTTCTGAAACACAATCTAAATTGTTTTATTAGTAACATCATTACAGCAAATTACATCACCACACATTAAGACCACAATTATACAACAGAGAAAGAACCCTAAAACTTAGGTTTATTAGTTGCTTATAAAAATATTTAATGCAAAAAAATTAATTGTAAAAACAGCTACAAACCCATGATTATGAGATCCACCCACCCATCCTTTACAGTTTTATAAACAACTGTTTGTTAAGGCATTTACAACTCTCTGTTGGAGCTTTCTTGTTTTACTTTATTTAAATTTTAGACGTTTACTCGCTTCTGACCTGAGGCCATAGGTGTCTAACCTCTTCAGCAGACCTATTACCACTCACCTGACAAACGGTGTCTTTCATGTAAGCACTCTAAAAACTTCCCATTGCTGGTGGGTTTATATATAGATTGATTGAGTGTTTGAGCAGTGACCAAAAGGAAATTCAATAAAGAAGAAAAAGGAGATTTGTTGGTATTAAAGAGTGTAAGATAAATGAAAAAAACAGGTGAGCTCCCTTTATATCAAATCTCAAAATTCCTGTAATTAATTTTCAAATGTTTATTTTGCTAGCTGTGATGTTTTTTTTAGATAAATGATCAATTACATGAATTTAAAGTGGATAATGTTCAATTCCTAGTAAAGTATAAGGGATGTTCATATTAAATCCAGCTGAAATTGAATCACTGTAATTGTATCTGGCTAAATTTCATTTGAGAGAGATGCTGAAAGCCATCATGGCTTATGCAAGAGGGTCCAGTAAAGAAAATAGACCCATGGAAAGACCAGAAGTCTAGAGATGACTACAGGAATGTCTATTAGGTTTTGAAACTGTAAAAATAGTTCTTTGTTGTTTTTTTTTGTATGTAAATTTATAAGAAAGAAAAACAAATATGAAATTATTTTTCTCAAAGTGATTATACTTCTCTACAAATGCTTTTCATTTTCTATTGCTCAGTAAACGATTGATATAAATTTGTATAAAACTAAGGAACAGTATTTAAAGTAACATTTAATTTGCCTATTCTCTATTCTACGATGACCTCACTATAGATTCATCAATGCTGTCATTGCATGTAACTCTCAACCTTCTAGAATCTAAAATCACTAAGAGAAAATAACCTACTTGATTTTTTTAAAACTGTTTTTAACAAAATCATTAAAAAGATTTTTCATTCAACTTATTTATAATGCTAAAAATACCTGTGTACAGTTCTTTTACTCATAGTATCTAATATATAGGTTAATTCAGAAATATGTATGCGCACTGAGTTTGTGTATATTTAATATTTATATCACTGAATAAACAAAAGCTTTGTCATGGACGCAAGTGAACACGTGAAAACAACCTACAATGGCCACTTTAAGACAAATGTTCAAAATGTCCACCATTTTACATGCAAATATACAGTGCAGTGTTCTGAGACAGAATAGTGTGCATGTGAACTGAGATGATGTGTATTTCCTGCTCAGTCTTTTCCTCCAAGTTTTGTAGTGTTCGAGGTTAAGCACCATACAATCGTCCTTCAGGTCCTCCATAGGTAGAAGTCCAGAGGTGTAAGGTCAGGTGACCTTGGAAGATATTCATGAGCAGTTCCATGATGGCCTGACCACATTCCAGGAAAATCCATATAAATAAAGAAAGCCCCGAACATCTCTGTGATAATGTGGTGGTGTGTCATCCTGCTGAAGGTAAACCTCAGAGCCTCCATACAGATGCCATACGGCAGGAACAGCATCATTAAAAAAGAACAGCCTAACAATGCCACAAGAAGAGAGCCCAGCCCACACTGTAACTCCTGACAGGTTAACCTCTTTCTTCAAATACATGTTTGGGTTTTGCACGGCTGCCCAAAACTCACAGGTGTGACAATTTATGTGCCCATCCAGCTTGAATGTTGCCTCATCAAGCCAAACTACCCATGTCCTCAAAATTGCCACATTGATTGCGTATGTTAATGGAGTTAGGAGGTAATTGTTCCGGAAGTATGCAGCATTGCAGTTTTGAATATTTGACATAAGATGAATGTTGTATGTTGTTTATACATGTTCACTTGTGTGCATAACAAAGTTTTGTTTATTCACTGCAATAAATATTAAAAATAGATATGTTCAAAGTGTGTACACACATTTATGAATCACCCTGTATTAACTATGGCAATTTAAAGCACTCTAGCTTGAAGAAAAGTTGGATGTTTTAACACAAAACTAGGTTATTCTCTTTAATAAGTATTAGGGATAACAAGCAAGAGGATCCAGGTTTGGTTCCCAGATGGAGTGAAAACTTAGGCAAGCTTCTCTACTTCAAACACCTCCATTTACCTTGCAGTACATTGGTACCTGGTTGTTAGATGATTGGTGGATTGCTTACTGGAGTAATGGTACTGCCCTTGCCTTTTTGGTTATTCCTTGACACCAGGCCACAATACCTAAAAGTGTGGATGCTGTGCAGTCAGCATCTCTTACATTATAACCAAATTCTTTCATCCAGGTGTTTGCATGCAATTTGTGATTGCCTATATTTAATTACAAAGGCCGACCATTATTATTATTATTATTATTATTATTATTATTATTATTATTATTATTATTAAAAGTGTCAAGTATCATGAGTTTGTTTAGAAAACTACAAAACTAAACTGCTGCAGTTCACCGAGGAAGCTGTTGAATCTGGAGCAAAGAAATCCAGATAATCAACAGCAATTGACCATCAGTTGTCAAGTCTCTAGGGACATGATAACAGCCTGCATCTGAAATCCTAGCCATATGCTAGGTTTTGTCATCCCTACACCAAGTTAATTATTTGTTAATACCAATGTTTCTTTTCCTCCAACAAACTTTTCCCCAAAGCAAAACTGATTTGGTTATCATTTCCGTTTGATTTATTTGTGATTTGAAACAGGATGTAGAAAAAAATGTTTGGTGAAGCAAATGGGAATTACAAGATTAATCCAGGTACATCTTACCTGGCTGGCATTTGCTGCATTCATCATTGTTTTTTCATAATTGTGCTAGAACAACATTGTGTTAGAACATAGATAGATATATTTTCTTTTAAAGAATCAATCAAATTTTGACAAGTTTTTAATTAAAAAAAAAATATTACCGTAGTTATCATAGATAGATAGCGTGTTTGGGCAAGTCTTTGTTGTTCTAAATTTTAAACTTACTACTACTACTACTCACTAACAACTAGCATTGGATATTTTGCACTCAAAATAACTGGCAGTTGAAATAGCAAACATTTTATTACACTAATTTTTCATGTTGAGGATTTTCCTTTGTTACTTTTGGTTTATCAGTGGGCTGTGTGGTGGTCCAGCGATAAGCTTTAGACTGACTGCTAAGGTCGAGGGGGGGCCCCCAAGTTTGATTCCCACAGCAGACCAACTTGGTTTGGTGTACCTTCCTGCCAAAGTCCAAAGACCCAGAGCCACATAGGCCGCAGGAATTGGCGATGCTTCTTAGTGAGCAACTGCAGCAGCAGCACTTCCTCATCAGCATTGTCTCTTTCTTGTAACGCATCAGTGGGGAGTGGGTGAAAGTTACCAATATAGTACTGCGCAAACATGGTTGTATGTTTTGTGTTTTTTTTTCCACATGATATTATATTACCTGAAAGTTCTATTCTATCTCTAGGCGTATACCTAGTAGACCAAGATGCGACTAGGGTCTTCATTCTAGCGTCCCAAGAAGGCAGGGTTGAGCTTTGGTCTCCTTTTAGTCAATGCGATTGTTCTGGAACATTTTTATTGGTTACTCTCTCAGGATACCAGCAAGACAATAGTATGACAAAACAATAGTGAGTAACAAAGAAGACACAAAGCCGGCCCATATTTTTAATTACTGTTTTGTAATCGATTCATGTGTGATGAAAATTGTTTGTTTAAAATTTAATTTTAATATTAAAAAAATAACATCTAGATGTAGCAGAACTCTCTCTCCTGATGCATGTTTTATATATATATGAACTAATTTACCTGGAAAGGAAAATAAGTTGTGTTATTTATGCTTAAAGATCGTTGCTGCTGCTTTTCTCTGGTTGCTTAGAACTTTCCATGAAATTTGGATGTAAATTTGTATTATTTTTGAAAATTAATTTTATTCTGTTTTGCTCCCACAATATAATCCTGCCCGTCTAGAAGACGATCTCAGTTGCTAAGAAGCATTGTGACCCAAATCACATGGCATCTTTAGTGGTCAAGTGTTTGCTGTTAGTACAAGCAGGCAGCAGCTCTGATCTGGTAAGTGCGTGGACTGTTAATTAGGGCTAATTTGCCCCTTCTAGAGGAAGTCTGTGGCTGGGTGAGGCTCCGGGGAGGGAGTAGAAGGAGAGCAGAGTTTTGCACTGCACAACACTTGATGAAATGAAACCTGTGAATTCAGAGTTCCACATCTGATGATGCGAGAGCTCAGCAATAGGACACGATCATAAAAGTGGATGGGTTGGGCTCTGTCGTTGGTCCATAAGAGGAAGAATGAATCAGACTTGATTTGGTCAACAGATATAAATAAACTGAACTTCGGTTTAACTTTTTTACCTTATTTGGCTATTGTTCTCAGACCACAACTTATGTAAGTAGGAAGTCTAGCCAGTTCAGAACCAGAAACTCTGATACATAGACTTGAACATTGTTGTAAATTAAATATTACACATGCATGCTGTGAATATAAACATTATTACACAAAAATCTGTGATTAATTGCAGAGATCTGGATAATATTTTAAAGATGTGCTTTCCTATTATCACTCATCATTTTACCAACAAGGACACACCACTTAGTGCAATATGTTTTTATTTTTTCCTGCCAAAAATGGATGTTGCTCAAGATTTTCATACTGGCTTAGTAACTCCCTCCAGGAAATGTAATCGAGCTTGTCATAATCACAAAATGCCTAGTTGCTTTTGCAATAAATGTTGATCTTAAGGTGGTGATAGAATTTATGTATGCTTTTGACAGATAATAACCAATAATTGCATCATTAGAATTATGAAATAATTTACAGGAATGCTTATATCTAATACATCATTTATAATCATTATCATACTTTATATATCAATGCCTATAGCCTGCTGCAGCAGCCAGTTAGTACTTTATTAAATATTGTGCATAATTATTTATGTGTGTGTTTATATATATATATAGTATACTAGGGACATTCAAATGAAATAGCATTGTTATAATGGTATTGGGCCAGATTTCGTTTGAATGTTTCTTTTGTGTCTTGTGTGTGTGTGTATGTTTTTGTTTGTTTGTTTATATAGCAATTCCATAACAGATATTGGTATAATAACACTGATTTTGTCAAAATTACATGCACTTCAACAATTTTTCTTTGTTTGATTTGTTTTTGTTTGACAGCATAGTGACAGTCTAAACCAGCATTATTTTATCTCAATAAATCATTAAACCACACACATTCATTCAAACGATTATTTGAATTGCATCATTGAAGATTTCCTGTAATGAGACTGAACCCTTCAGTGTCTCAGTACTACAGACAGATTTCTGCAAAAGGTCCAGGCAAACCATTAAAAACGGTTTTCTAGTCTTTTGCTTTCTGGCCACATAACTTAATACGAGCAGGTAAACCTACATCTTAGACCTTTGCTTTTACTAAGTTCAAACATCTGAAACTGGTTTCAAAGGTGTTTTTCAAGTTAACACTGTTAAAGGTATCAGGGCAGCCATTGGAATCGTTAGTGATTTGAACAGTAAACATGCAGACAGAGCAGAACAGGCCCAGAATTTTTACTATTTCGCTAGAGACTTTGATGGTGATACAACTTTCAATTTTGAAATAGCAAAACAAAACATTTTGGTCAGATTTTGTCAGCAAATGATATATCTCTGTGTTCAGTGAGCAGAAGATAAAAGAATAATTTTGAAACTTAAAGTTGTTCAAGATATTTTCAGTGTGTACATCAAAAACCCGCTTGCATTTCAAATAGTGATATACAATGATTTTAGCTTAGGATGTGACTTTTGTTGAGGCAGTTTATCATAATGGTTGAAACAAATGATCCTTAAGTACAGCTTGCTCAAAAAGGGGCTAAAGGTTTTGCAGTTAACACCTAAGACTACAAAGCAAATAGCGTTATTAGTATCAATTGCTTGCGCTGAACATTTTGTTGATTCTTGGACTCATTTTAATAGTTTGTAGGAGATTATCACTGCATCATTATCGGTAGCATAAGGTTGTTGTTTTAACTTACTTTATCTTGCATTCTGGATACAACCAGGAAACATTTTGCATGGACAGGTTTGTTCATTATAAGAGGCTTCCAATGATACATTTTGGCAAAAAAAATCATCTACTCCAGTACTGAAAACAGATTGGCTATGGATTAATAATAAAATTTGAAGCAAACAGTCATCCAGCTTTTTTTGTGTAAAGGGCAAATGGAAAAGAATAAGAAGAAGAAAAGATACAGAATGTAGGGGGTGGTGTGTCTCTCTTAAAACTACCTAAATAGCTTTGTGGGTCAAGTGTTTGTGGATACCTGTTCACATTTGAATTTTCTTGCCTTTCATGAATGACATGAAACTGCCACTTTCTATAATAGCCAACCAGCCATGTAGTAAAATTGGAAATGGGTCAGGAATTTGGCCATGTATGTGTACATTACACTATGACTAACCGACAAAATGTAGAGTGGGAATTAATCAGTCACTGTTGCATGAAGACCAGATGGCTGGTGCAGTGTTAGAATTTGCTATCTGTGTTTTGTCTTTTCTTTTCTTTTATTCCTTCATTGTTAAATACTGGGCACTTGTTTAAGGTGGACTCAAAATATAGCAACCGAACATCGTGATGCAGTTTTTTTTTTTAATATTAATTTTTTTCAGTTTTAGAAACATGCTACCATTGAAGACAGGTAAAGGTACTCAAAGGGGGGCTTTCTGAAACCGTTTCTCTGCCCCTCTTAAACAGTGTTAATTTTTACAGATGATCTGTCATTCACCGACAAGACATTTTTACCCCTTGTCCAGGTTATTTCTTGAGGACCCCAGCAGACATTTATTTATCTTCTAAGTATCGCCGAGTTTTGAAAAATTTTAAAAAAATTTCATGGAGTAAGTGGAATTTCACAACACCCCGACTGGCGGGCCCCAGCCTGTGGCTAGTTCCGGACACGTGTCCCGCGGTGCTCTCTTTCCAAGGCTTTTCGCGTGGACGATGACTTTCTTTGTTAATAACATGAAGCTCCCCGTCACCTGTTCGACACACGGAGTGAAGAATTTAGGAGAACACGCGAAGAGTAGACTATTGTTCGTGGCCGGGTGGCGTCGATGTAGCGAATAACGAGGAGGATCGTATAGTAGCCGATAGAGGTGGTCGTTTGTGTTTGTTTGCTTCCTTCCTGTTCGTATAGCATAGGTCAGCCAGCAGCAGCAGCAGCAGCAGCAGCACTGACAAACAGCCCAGCTCCATCCTGGGCTAAAACTTGTTGAAGCAGAATTATCCGCTTATTAGCACCGAGACTGCTAGCCAGGGAGAATTGGGTCTGCTGACCGTAACTAAAGTACATTTCCAGAGATCGGGGTCCCCCCCTCCCCTCCTCCGGCCGAAGATTCTTTACGCTGTGGGTAATAATTTTGGAAAAGAAGGAAGAGGTGATGACGATGGTTTCTTCGGAGAAGTTCAAGATTTCTAAGACTTGCAGTGAGTAGGCAGGCGCTCGGAAAAAGCGAATATAACTGGCCTTTGCGTATCGCGCATAAAAGCGAGGGAGCGCACAAAGGCCCCCTTTTGTGGGGAGAAAACCGCCCCCGTTTTATGTGTATTTCTTACAGCGTTTTCCCAATCTCTCTCAACGAAAAGTCTAGCTCGACATTATTGGGGGGGGCGGCGATAGGAAATGACAGTGGGGGGGGGAGTGGATATGCTAATGCGAGGATGCGCTCCCTTTATGTTGGCTTGACTTCCTGCCTGTTGTTATACGCCCCCCTCCACACACACACAGGACACGCCCTCCCATCGGAAACCCTGGAAATGCCGGTGCGCTCGATTCCTGGCGCAGAGCCCGGACCGCCATGTGTATGGGTAATATATTGTATTTGCTGTTGTTCCTCCCCCTCCTCTGCTTGCCGCGTCAGACAGGTGGGTGACGTAGGAACAAGAAAAAGTCGGTGGTGGGAGGGGCCGGCCAGTGAAGATATCCGGTTTTCAGAATGGCTGTAGCGCCCAGGCAACCGACGAGTGCTCTCCCCGGGTCCGGGTCCGGGGGGGTCAGTCGGACCAGATAGGAAGGAAGGAGGTCGGTCCGCCAGGCACCCCCTCTCCCGTCACCAGATCTACCGCCCTGACTGACTGCGCGCGCGCGCCCCCCCCCAGCACTTATACCCTGTCCCAGATACGACGGTTGGCAGCTAAAAATATACTCCCCTTCTTCTATTCTCTCTATTAAGAAGGAAGAAAGGCCCCCAGCTTCTTCTTTTTTTTTTCAATAGTGCCCTGTGTAATTGCATCGAACCGAGGAGGGGGAGATGGCCCCGCTTCCTTCGATACGGAGAAGTTTCCTCTGGCGCCGCCGCCCCCCCCCCGGCTCCATTCATAAATTTTAGGAAAATGAGTCCCGCTCTAAATTCCGCCTGAAAGGGATCGTTTTACACATCTGCCCAGGAAGCTTGAATCGCGGGGTTTGGGTTGAGGTTTGTGCTTCTTGCCTCCCTCCTTGGCAATGTGTTCTCTTTCATTCACAACCAGCCCCCCTCCCCTCGAGACGGGAGGGGAGGATGCGATGGGCGGAATCTCCCATAAATTATGCAAATACGTCGCTCGTGGTTGGCGGAGCGGGTTAGGTGACTGATTACTCTGCGGCTTCCATTCATAATAGCCCCGTCCGCGGTGTTCAGTCAGAGGAAAGTGGTTGCCGCGAGACGTAGCCCCCCTTTTTTTTTTGTGGTTCGCATCCAACTCTTATTTATTTATTTTTTTTTTTAACCCCCTCCCCCCCTGGCCTCTCTCCACATCCACAGCGGCAGCTTCAGGCAGCAATGTAGTCGGACGGTCGGCTTGTCGAGGACCCTATTTTGTTTTTTTTTTACACACGCACACGCACACATACACACACACACACATATATATATATATCGATATAGATCTATATATCACATATAGATACAGATATATATTATATATATATATATTACCTGACCGCATCGCAGGAAGTTCGGGGACAGTAGGAGGATGGCGAGAGACTGACTACTACCACTACCAGAAGAACTTTACCCCCCCACCTCTGTCTGTCCGTCCGTCCGTCCATCTGTCTGGCGACCCGCTGCGGAGTTATTAGGGGTGCAAACAGCAATGTTAACTTCTGGACCCAGCGGAACGAGGCTGTGTAACGGAGTAGGGAGCACTACTACTACCTCTTCCACTACCACGAGCCCGACCAGGCCTCGCGGTAACGGCTACCCCTCGCAGCAACTCTGGTCTCCGCGTCCTGCGCAACAGCATCTCAGACCGGGTAAGGATCAGAATTTCTATCTTCTCTCTCTCTCTCCCCTCCCATTAACCCCCTCCTCATCCTCTTAAAACAATGCTTCGTTACTCATTGTTCTATTTATTTTATCTTTTTTTTTTTTAAAAAAGGGGGGGCTTCGTCGCACTCCGCGCGAGAACGATGTTAGTAGATTTATAATTGTTTTATCATCAGCATCGTCATCCTCATCCTCATCCTCATCAGCTTTAGACGGTGCAAAAAAAAAAAAAGGAGGGTTAGGGTGGAGGGGAGATTTGCTTCTCCCCCCTTTTTTAGAGTAGATCGATGCTGTCAGCATGTGGGGGTCCCCCCCCCCCATTTAGAAGTCGCAGAGCGATAACAACAGCGAGAGGAGGAAAAGAACAAAAACCTGGTGCGATGACTGCCCCGACCCACCAGACGTCTCTCCCTTTGTCTTTTTTTATTTATATGGAGCCTTTCAGTTACGTGCAAAGGAGGACCTGGATTCGCACGATCCGAAATCCGCCGTCGCCTGCCCCCCGACCCGCGTTTCCAGAACACCCCCGCGTGCGTGCGGGTTGGGACTTTATCTTCAGTAGATCCACAAGGACTTTGCCACTTCTCGTGTGTAGGGAGCCTCCGGGTTGGCTGACGGACGAACGGGAGGGGGGTCAGTTAGGTAGGAGGAAAGGAACCGCAGCATTTCCATTTCATCGACATCTCGAATTCCCTCATCCTATATCGATCGGGACCTTACCGAGAGGATCGTCGTCGTCGTCGTCTCTCCCCCCCCCTCACCGTGTTGTTAGTTCACCAGGCGACCATTGGTTTTCCACTATCGGACGGGCGACAAGAGAGATCCTCCTCCCTTTCACTTCCTTGTCTGTGTTAAATAGAGAGAGAGAAGGGGGGAGGAGCAGCTCCGGGGCGGCTATTATCGGCCCTTTCTGTTTTCTTTTGGGTGTGTTTGGGGGGTGTGGGGGTCCGGGTAGAGAACCGTTGGGTCTAATTTTAAGATACTTCGGGGCTCGCCATCGAAGCCGGGCGGGCATCGCAACAGCTGTATCAGAGCTGCTGCTGCTGCTGCTCTTCCCTTTCATCTCTCTTTCTCTCCTTTTAAAAAAAAAACAACAACAACAACAAACGAATAATAATTTTCACGAAGGGGGAGGGGCCCAACCGACTTGTTTTAAATGTTTAACTATTTAATTTAATTTTAAAACAAAGTGACACTGCCACCGTGTGTCGGCTGAGCCCCTCGTTCTTCCCCTCTCCGTTTATCCCGAAAAATGTTGCATGTAAACCACTAACTTTCAAAAGCCTTCCTCCGCCCGTTTCTCCAGCAAGGTTTTCTCGAAGTCTCGTAGATCGCCATCCTCTCTTAATTACTATTATTATTATTCTCTTTGATTGGGAAGGTAAAACAAACGAACGAGCGAACCTTCTGCTTTGGTATATTTCTGAACAAGTCAGACGCCCAATTAGAAGACCCGAAACCCCTTTTTCGGTGGCTTCGCTAACCACCACCCACCCCGCTCTCCCGGGTTGATGACCATTTCGTTACCCGAGGCCGTGCCATTTTAAAAGGAACCCGTGAGGCTTCGCGATAACAGCAGCAGACAGACTCATCAAGTACGTTATCATTAAAAAAAAAAAAAAATTAAAGAACAAATACTGTATATCCCCCCCTTTGTCTCGGTGGCTCACGTCTGCGTATTAATAATATCCACCCTGTTCTCTCAGATGGCTATAGTCTTTGGAATTAGAAATACAAACGCCGCGAGGTATGGAGGAAAACATAACCTTGCCGCTGCCCTCCTGTTCCGTCTGAGACAGATGATGTTTGTTCTTTAAATATATATTTCGATTGAACAGAGCCGAACTGAAAGTCCGCGAGCCCTTACCTAACCTACACTGGTTTATACCCGCTTTTTTGTAATTACTATACCTCGTTTGTTTAATAGTAATAATAATAATAATAACACGAAAGGTTTTCGGGCTTTTTAAATTTTTAAAGTGTCCTTGTTTTGTTTATTTGCTTTTTTAAAAAGGGGCCGTTTGTGTATTTCTAACATCGTTGCTTTTCTCTCAGCGGTTTTTAGCGCTTTTCTCGCCTCGTGCCGTGAAAAATTCTCTGCAGAAGCGAAAGAGGGTGGCAGTAGCAGACTTTCCGGTAGGCGCGCCTAGATCGATGGATCTGTTACTGTCGGAGACTTAGGATCTGTCAGCCGGCCGCCTGTCTGTCCTCAGAAAAGTGGCACCATTTCAGCTGGTCCGTCCGTCCGTGTGTCCCACCGATATGCTGCTGCTGCCGCCACAGGGAACACGCACTTATTGAAGACCTGTTTTAAACAGATCCCCTCTTTGGTAACCTCTCGGTTTCGCTTTACTGTTACTAATGGAAGCACATGTTGGACCTTACGATTTCGAAGGAGAAGGGGTGGGGCAGGACGGGAACGCAGACAGACGGTGGCACTTTGTTGAGGACAGAGCGTTCTGTAGATAAATAAATACCACGTGACTCTTTTTTTTTTTTTCTTCTCTCCCTCAAAGAAATTGCCGCCCACGTCAACGCGAGAGTGAAATCAGGACATCCGATGGGTAGATTTTCCTGTGGACGACAGTCCGGTAGGTACAATAGGCTGTAGCAATAGTTGTAGTCTGTCTGTACACAATGAAGTCTTGTTTCAGCCGCCTAAAGATGCAACAGCAGGTCCTTTTGATGTATCATTGTCTACCACTGACCTATTATTGTTTAAATATCTTTTGAATTCTGAGAAATTTCAAAGAAGAGAAGAACTCTCTCTCTCTCTCTCCCCTCTCTCTCCATCCATCTCTCTCTCTCTCTCTCTCTCCATCCATCTCTCCTCCTCCTCTCTTCTCCTCTCTCTCTCTCTCTCTCATCTCCATCCATCTCTCTCTCTCTCGTTTTCTTAAGACTTTGTTGTTGAAGGAGAAAATTTTTGATTTTAAATTCATCTTCACTTAATTAGCTCTGTTTTGTGGTCTAATAAGATATTCTACGTGCAAACAGCATTCCGTAGCTAAGTTTGAATACATAATGACGTATTTATATTGTATGATAAAAGATGTATACTTAAGCATATACACGTATAATAGTATTTTTTACCTGTTATTATTTTTAATAAAGAAAATCGTTTGTCTGGAAGCAAGGTCTTCATTTAGGATAAAAATGCAGTGTGCGCATTGTATTCCGCTAAACATAAAGGCGGCTTAGTTTTTCTTCTTTGTGGTCAACAGTTTCAAAAAAGAAATCTTTAGAATTTAATGTCCAGGATTTAATCTTTATATTTTCCTTACTGCCTTTAGAAAACTGACTATTGTGGGCAAGCAGTCAGGCGATCGTTTTATCTCCGTGTGTGGAAACAGCGGAGGAGAGCACTTGTTCGCTGTGGCGGAGAGAACCTCTCGGTCACAGCGGTAGTTTTTCTCTCTCTCTCCCCTCCCCTCCCCCTTTTATTTGCTGGATCTGTTTCGATAACTCGAACTGCCCACTGCCAAAACAAACTGACGACTTTAGTAGTGAAACAAGGAGGAGAGGTCGCGGGCATTTTATAATGGGAGGGTGGTCAAGACGACACGTCGGACACACCTTCTTGTTCCTCGCAGTCCGTCCGTTGAGTCGCGCGAGCACTCGTGAAGTTCCCTACCGGAAATCCTCTCTCCCTCTCCCTCTCTTCATCAACCCAGAGCCGTACGAGGTCTGTCCACCTCGGTCGCTTTGCCCAACGTATTTATCGTAGAAGCCGCGCGATCTGAATGGTCGGGTGGACCAAACATGCATTCTCCGAAATGTATCCTTAGTTCTTAATAGTCGTGGTTTCCGTACGGTTCGGATAGCGATCTGTTAGATACAAGACGAGGCCAATGCACTGCACGCGCAGGTTAGGTACCTTTACCGCCTGGGTACTTTGCTGAAATCGCGCGAACGGTCGCCGGTAAATGCGTTGTGTGGTTGGACGGACGTTTCGAGTCGGGATGCTTCACCGAATAATCAAGAGAGAGGGAGTCTGCGTGAGGCCCCTAACGTGTTCTTCTGTCTGTGCCGTCAGCTGTTACTTCGACGCGGACGTTCCCGTCCCGTCCATCCAAATTCTCTGGCAGACTTTTGCGCGAAACAACTTAGACTCGGAGTTCCGTCCGTGATGGCACCCCCCCCCAGATATCAATCAAGCCAAGCCGCCGTCTCAGGTGAGCCGCGCAAGCACCTGTGATTGTAACTGGCTTTTATGTATACTCCGGGCTCGTCGACAGAGGAGCCCCAGTGGCGTCTTGCTGCCTGTTTCGGAGGCGATGTGAATGTCCCGCCGCCTCTCTCCCCTAATAAGTTTCTTTCCCGCAAATCGACGGAGGAGAACTAACACCCAACGCCGCCAGCCATTTCTCCAACCCCCTACTTTGTAAATGTATGCGGTATAAGAGAGAGCTTGATTCGTTTTTCGGTTGGCACGAAGACATAGCCTCGCTGATTTCACAGCCACGGCGCCCGCGTGACGTCCCAGAGCTGGCGCGTCCGTTTCGGTTGTTGTTATATTAGAAAAAAAACACAACACCACCACCTAGCCGCCAAGAAGTCAGGGCGTTTATTATTATTATTATTATTAGATCTTTGAAATCTCCGTGAGACGAACAAACGTGGCTTATTTTAGCCAGCTCGCCTCTCTTTCCGTCTCGTGTCTTTTACCGATCTTTAGTCGCACATTATTCACTGTCCCTTTAAAAATAGTTTTTAAAAAAAAAAACAGAAAGGAAAAAGCCCCACCTTTTTTATTAAGGTTTTAGGGGACCTGCTTTTAAAATTATTATTATTATTATTATTATTTTATTTTTTTTTTTTTTTACGTAGTTGCTTTGATAATTGGTTTTTGACTATTTGTTTGGTACGCATATTTACTCGTCGCTCTTGCCAGGTGCGCCCGTCTCTCCTCCACAAGACACATGGTCCGGCCGCTGAAGCGCCTGGTCACGGGCACCCTCCTGATTATTAACGGTAACCCTGAGAAACTATCCCGTCATCGCCTCCTCCTGAAGCCTGGCTTTCATACGGGAAAGAAACTCGTCGGCTTAAGTTGGTGAACATCAGCACACGTGTGCCCTTGGATCTCGCTTTATCTACGGCCCCTGCGTTACTCATACCTACCCGACTGGCTCCGGGTCCTCTACCACAGAATCACTTGCTAAGAACTCCCAGTGGTCAGAGACGAAGATTCTCCCTTCCGAAACGAAAGCCGCAGTCGTTTAGGGATAACAACCGCGTTGTTTCTCATAGCTGTTGCCAAAGTTGGCCCTGTTAGCATCGTCGGCTGAATTGTCTATTTCTTTGTTCTTTTTGTGTGGCTGCGTTGGGGTTTAGAAAATGTCAAAATATAAAGTATCCGAATTGTTCCTTTCGCTGACGACGGTGTGCGTTCTGACTGTTTCTTAAAGGCTCATCTTAAGCTTCACCAGAGGGAAAGGAAAAACATTCAGGTACTTGGAGACCCTTTCTATTATAGATTCAGCACCAACGATTAGAATCCAGCTTGTGTGCCTCCTCTTTGACTTTCTCAACTGTGCATGGGCCCCTGGAGATCCTTCTTGCGCGCGCGCATAAACCCAAGTATGCTTTTCAATTGTTTAAAATAGTTTTACAGTATGGTTTTTAAAAAATACAACAGAAAGAAAGAGCTGGCTGGACATTTAACTCTGACCCCTTGAAATGTCGACAGGGAGTCTGGGGTGGTCCACCCCGTGGAAGATGCATTGCGCTGTATATATTCGCTTGTCTTCCACAGGCGACCTTGTGAATGACATACGAGCCACCACTGCAGGAGGTCTCTAGGAGGCCCGATAGCGGTTCCCTAAATGTTTACAAACAGTGTTTTCTGAGTAGATAATCTTCCGGGGCCGAGATGAGCGGAACATTTTCCGTGTTTCGTAGCCGGCTCGACTTTTGCAGATAAATACACCGGGGACAGACGCCGACCATCTTTCATCTGACACCCGGTTTTGATCAACAACAAACTGGCGCGTGGGTGGTGTTGTAAAGAGAAGGGGAGAGAGAGAGAGGAGGGGGGGGACCCTTTTTTGTTGTTATTTATCGAAACTGGAAAAAAAAACAATTTTTAAATAAATAAAGTAAGGCTACCCCACGTGGTTCCTAATTGGGCAGCTCTCTCTCTCTCCCTCCGGCCGTCCGACTCGATCCCATCACAAAGAGAGGTGATGAAAAACCCCTTCTTTCAGCAGATTTGTTAACTGATCAAGGGCAAAGCTGAATAGGCAAAAGTAGCTCAAATAGTATAAGGAATGAAAATACGCAATAATAATGATAATAATAATAATAATAATAATAATAATAATAATAATAATAATATTTTTTTCAAAAACGAGACTGAAAGCAAACTCACCTGACGAGTTTTGGCGATCAGTCGGCAGCTTCAACGTTGGCAGGTAACACCTGACCTGTTCAACTCACCAGTCTCAGACAATCGGGGGTCTGTCTACCTGGAAGACCAAGGCCGCTTACAGAAGTGTTGTTTTCTTTTTTTAATACATCGTAAAAGACCGCTTTCGATTACCTCCTGCTCGCAACCAAGACACGGCCTTTCGGGAGGAAGCGAACAGGACGTTGTTCGTCCCTTCGTGTATGTACCGTAATGACCATTTGTAAACAATGCAAAAGACCGCGGGTTAATAAGAAGGCAAAACTATCGCGACGCCAGTGTTTCGGATCTGTTATCTGTAGCCGTGGTTATCCGTTTTTTAAGTTGTTAACGCCTTATCTATTCGCAGAGATAAGAACACACACACACACACACACACACACATCGCTTATTGCTTCGTCGCCTGGAACCATCTGGGCGAATTTCCACTTGGATGGTATCTCGGATAATAATTCATTTGTTTGGATCCAACGTACCGCGGACCGTGGGTGATGGGTTTCTTCTGCGTTCGTGGATTCTGATGTGGGAGCCCTGTAAATCGGCCGGGCCGGGGGGGGGCTCGAACCAAGCAGCCCTTACCTACTCACCCGCCCCACCCCTCATGACTTCTCTAGAATAGAAATTAAAACACTGGCAGGAGTATAATATATTCGCAAACACAGCCTTGGATTTACTTCTTAGCATCTTGAGTATCATGAGGTGGTCAGTTTGTTTGGGAATTAGATCGAGGATTGCGTGTGGTGGGATTTCCAAGGGGCCGGGCGGTGATTCGGCTCAAAGGAAGGCGACAGAAGAACACCTTTCCCCATCACACGACAGAAAGAGAGGGGGAGTCAAACTCATCGATAACGAGAACAGCGAGAAGGAGGAGAGTTCTTAACATTTGGGAATCCGCCAGCTGAAAAAGTATCTAATTAGTGAACCCGCGCGTCGTCGTTTCACAGCGACAGAATAATACTGCGTAGATAAACGCCATTAATATGGCAGGAAGCTCGCGACCTAACCTATATATTATACCGGGCACCGACTTTATTTAACACCGGGTAGGGGGGGGAGGAGATGAAAGGGACGGTGCAGATGAGGGAGTAACGGCGCTTTCCTCACTGTTCGGACAGTTCCGGGTCGGTCGTAGCTCCCGGCCCCTCACCAGGACATTATAAAGATCCCTAGAAGCCTAGCACCCTGGGTGGGTGGGTTTATTTACCCGTCAATTTTCGCGCAGCCCCCTCTGGCGTCAGCCCCGGTCACGAAATCCACTCCCACCGCCGCGAGCTGACGGCTTTTCGCGATCCGTCTTTATTCATTCATTACGCCTCCTCCTCCCTCCCCTCAAGATTCATTCAGACCTGAACCTCGAATCCCATCAATGGACACGTGGGGGGGAGGGGGAGGCCCCCCCCACCTCCCGGTTCTCCGGTACCCCCCCCCCCCGCCCGCCTCGAAATTCGAAACTGGGACGAGCGCGCACCAGGCTGCTTCACGCCTCGCGCCATATTTGTTGTGTCGATCGGGGTCGTAAATCCCCCCCCTCCTCCCCCCCACGTGCCTCCACCCCGTGGTAACAGGGAACCGACCCGACAGACTTTAGAAATCCCAGACCGTCGCCCCATCGCTACGGTCGGCTGCAAACCGCCATTGTTATACACAAGAGGCGCTGTCGGTCCTTTTTTTTCATTCATCAAAACCCTTTAGAGGTCAAAGGTCAAACCTGAATGAGACTAGCTG
The DNA here is from genome assembly GCA_018389105.1 of Nautilus pompilius. Classification (NCBI taxonomy): domain Eukaryota; kingdom Metazoa; phylum Mollusca; class Cephalopoda; order Nautilida; family Nautilidae; genus Nautilus; species Nautilus pompilius. The sequence continues at coordinate 663,154 of JACATO010000008.1, read as the reverse complement.
GCTCGAGACGAGGAAGGAAAAAGTCGTCGTCGTCGTTGTTGTTTTGTTGTTTTATATAATATATATATATATATATCTATCCCAGTTGGCCATATAAGAAGAAGTGGGACCAGGCCGTCTTCCTACAGTAGCTCGTTCATTCATCGAGACGAAACCATTCCGCCGTCTTGCCGGGGGAGGGGGGGGGACAGGATGGCGTCGTCGTCTGACTGCGACCGTTGCCACAGCAGTGCGTGGAGACCGACATAGCTCAGCTATCTCGATGCTTCGTGGGGCGGCAATCAGAAACCAGGATTATGCGAGGTCATCACGTGTTACCAACCAACCGAACTATTTTTTCCGCGTTTGCCGGGGGGGGGGGGGTCCAGCTGACTGGGTTCGAGCTCGGGGGGCCCCCCTCGCTTTAAAAACAACAACAAACAACAACAACAAAAGAAATTCCCGATGGCACGTGTAATTATAGAATCTCATCGCGCGCACCAAATATCCCGCCCGGTAAACAACAGATCTTCTTCCTCTTCGGTGTAATGGATATAAGGCATTTTCTCTCTTTCTGTTTAAATTGTATTAAATATTTTTCGTCTGATTAATTACCTTTTCTGATGTTGTTGTTGTTGTTGTTGTTGCCTTCCTTCCAGCTTCCCTCTCTCCGCCTTACTGTCTGTCTCTTGTTGCTCCAGCTCTGGAGCGTATAAAACAAACAACAACAACAACAACAGCAACTGGCCCTTCCACATAGGATCACCGGGAACCCTTACAGCACCAGTAACTGAACTTCGGGTCAAAACGCATGATGTTGGCTATAGCCTCATCTATGTGCTTAATTGGGAGTTGCTGGTGCTGTACAAAAGATTGCCCGTGTAACACCGAATCTCAGCCTCCTGATTCTTCCATCAGCCCATACACACTGAAAACTACATCGCACAATGGTAGCCTATTTTCTAGTAGTTATTTGTATGTAATGTAAAACATAAGTTGCAAAGATTTATCACAATTGCTTGTGATTTTGTTTTGTTTTTGGGGGAGTCAACACAACTCCATTGCTTTCCCCCAGATCAAAGAATGCGGACTATAAGATATACTTATGTAGCGTTGGTGAGTGCTTCTAGCATCAGTTCAGGCAGACTTGAGATGCCAGAGAGTCATGGACTGTAGTTTTCTGGATGGAACTCTGTGTAAACACGTGGATTCTGTGTGGTGTCTGACTAAGAGATTAATCGTTTGGTGGTTGATGCCACAGTCGTGAGTTAAAAAAAAAAAAAACTTGATATTGCTAAAGATACAATTTAAAGAACAGATTAACTAAAATAAATACTGCAGCTTAACATTTTATAATATAAATAAGGTTAAGTAAGACACTGTTGTTTTTTTTTATCAGAGAGGTCAGTAAGGTCAGACTGTGGATAGATAGCCAGCTAGCCCTTTGGTGAGAGGTTCCCCACAAGGGGTTGGATGGACCAGCCAGCCAACTAGCTCTTGGGATCAGCTGTCATCCCCCCTCCCATGGGGGCTCTATCTTATATCTTACCAATATCAGCACACTCTGACATCTTGTTTATCTGCTCATATTAGCTGCTTCCCTTCTCCCTACTGGGGTCCCTGGAGGGTACAGGGACAACAGCTAGCCTGCTTTATAAATGGCTTTTTTTTTTCTTCAGCCAGTTGTAACCCATTTCAACCATTCTGGTAGCTAGCAGATCCCATTACATTCTCCATGGCCTATTATTACTGCTTTATTCACACAAATTCCTCCTTTTACTGTACCTTTATGTATCAGGTGTACCATATTTTTTATATCCTCCTTATAATCTTGACATCCACTTATTTGGTTTCTTTCCTATCCAAAAGAAATTAAAAGCTACTGCGAGATCAGTGTGTATTTTCTGTACTGCTCTCTCATTTCACTGAATGCCTACCTCATTCATTTATTTTATAGGTTGGGAGGGGATCTCTGGGAGAGAGAGTTATACTGGCAAATTCTGGTGGGAATATAATGAAGTCTGACAGTTATTGACCTCACTGTGGTCAGATATGACAAACAACCTGGCCATGTGCTGCCTCAGTAGTTAATTAACACCTTTTGTTGGTTTTCTGGGTTTATAACACAATTCCCCATGGATTCACAAGAGCTATTCAATTTTTTTTTGATTTTTGCTTTCATATTAAAGTCTGAAACACTAAACACAAAAGCTGAATGATTTTGTTATTTCACTTCAAGCGAAAAGGGAAAGAGAGTGATGCATAGGAATTTTATGCATCCAAAAAAAAAGAAGAGGAGGCTTGGATAACGTGAGCCATCTTGTGAAGAAACCTCTAAAAATGTATTTTTCTGAAGCATCTGAATTGTATTGGACCGAGAGAAACTATACAGAGCTATCAGATTATGCTTGTTAATATTTTATCAGACCTAAAGTTCTACCCCTTTCATAATTTGAATTCCTAAACAAATCCATAAGTATCTTCACATTTAAAGCAATTACTTTTAACAAAAGCTGTTTTTTTTTTTAATTTTAAGATTCAAAATAATTTGAAATTTTTCATAGCCTTGATTTTTAATAAATATACATATTTTTTGATGACTAGCAGTTTAGCGGTTAGTCTGTGGCCTACTAAGGTTGGGGGTCCAGGTTTGAATTCTGGTAAAATATTCTGAGTAACTGCTGATTTCATTTGCTTTACTATAAGTGGTTTGTGTCACCTTGATTCATCAGCCAGCACTTTCATATCAGTCTAAAAACTAGATGGAACCATCTTTTAGTTTTGTCAAGAGAGAAATCCATCTTCTAAATGTAAACAGGGTCTAGTATTAATTGTCCATACTTAACATGATCTCTCATGAATTTGGTTTCATTTTTATTTTCAGTTTTAATGAGTCTCTTTCTCTCCCAGCATCTAAATATGAACTTGCAAGCCAGAAGGTCAAAAAAGTCAAATACTTTTACGAATGTCATAATTGATCCAGTGCTGTGCTACCTGCAGTTAAATCAATCAATTTTGTTTCTATGTACAGATTATCCTGGAGCCCACGTTCCACCCTTGACACCAGGAACCACACAGAAAATGTCACAAGCGCTGTTAGCGAGCTTCAAGAGCTTTGAGAAGGATCAGCAGAGATTAAACATCCCACGAGGTGAGAGTTTTCTTATTTAAATTTTGATCTGTCACTCTCTTTGTACTTGATGGGCAGACAGACAGACAAAAGTATGGGTGAAACTCGAACACTGTTAGAAGTTACAAACAGTTTTAAATTGAAATAGTTTGTACAGCCTGACAAATCTTTTAACTTGGTGGCCGATTCAAGTTTTAAAATGTATGCGTCGCAACATCTTTTGTTATGACAGGTGTTTTAGTTATACACAAATCACCTGTCAAAAGGTGCTGTGCGATGGGCAAAGTCTTCCACCAGTAGAACTGATTCCGTATCTTAACCACAATTTTGAATTGTTGCAGGTGTGAGTTGTTACAGCATCACTAATTCCTAAATGAATGTATAGATGTGCTATAGTCAACGTCATGCACTTTTTAACCTGAACCCTGTAACAACTAGCCCCAGTCTCCCCCTATTTGCAGTTTGTGAACTATGTAGGTTTCATGCATGAGTGTTTTGAATACTAAACTGAGTATTACAGTCTAGAGTTTGGGTTGAGAGAGATACTTCACGGCAGAAGGATGTCTCTCCTGGGAGTGTGGGAAGAAGTTAACAATGATCTCAGTTTTGTTTGTTTGTTTATGGTTATGAGAGGCAAATTATGTATTGGGTGTGAGGGGGGCATTCAGTCTGTTCACATCTTAAACCTTGCAGGATTATTAAACATTTTAAAAAATAATATTTTACACACATGCTTTTTTTTTTCCTATAGATTTCTTGTCATTAAGATAAAAAGCTAAATCCACTCGTTCCCACATCTCACAGACATGGGAATGCTTTCTTCAAAATCACCCAGTAGGAAGCGACACTTTGAATAATCAGAAACAAACAAAATGCGAAACCATCAGCGGCAAAGCCGCCATGTGTATTTGTGTAAATTGGGTGAACCATCGCAATCGTCCCTTTGGTGTGATGCACCGATCACGTGTCAGGTGCTTTTGAAAATTTTGATATAAAATAAAGGATAAGCACGTTATTTACAGAAAGTAGAGGGTTAACTAAACAAGTTAAAAAAAACTTGCCCCATTAACCACTAATAAGATGATGGGAAATACCTGAATTAATCTGTAGCAGCTTTTATATTTTTTTAATATTGTATTTGTTTACAGATCCCCTGCAGTGGGGGAAAATCCATGTGATACAGTGGTTAGAATGGGCGATCCGAGAATACTCCTTAAAAGGAGTGATGATTGAAAAGTTTGCTATGCCCGGGAAGGACATTTGCCAGATGGGTAAAGAGGCATTCCTTGAACGAGCTCCGCCCTTTATGGGCGACATCCTGTGGGAACACCTGGAAGTGATGCAAAAAGGTGAGATGGCCTGAATAGTGCATGACAATTCTTCATTAGTTTAGAACAGCACTGCAGTTGGTCGTCCCCCCCTTTTTTAAAAAATTTAAACCCGAGCAAAGATTTGAGTTTATGGTTTTCAGATGGAGATTTGTTCTAAGGGATCTGCTAGGGGGCTAGAAGAATGAAGGGTATTACTGTACTTTCATCAAATAACTCTTGACCATAAAAGGGTTCATTAATGGTTCCTTTTATTGCAAGCTTGTATTAAACATAAGATACAGACCCTGGGAAATCCATTTTAATTGCACCAATAAAAGTGATATGAACTGCCTAGCAATGATTCTGCATATTGTTTGCATATTATTAGATGTGCTTTAGCTCTCTCACCTGGTGTGGAACCACCACACCCTACCCTACTTAAATCACATCTGCGCAACAAGGACATTCAAGTAAACCAGCTAAATTTAGACGGACGACGGTCTTTGTTTCCATTTCAGCTTTGCGCCCTTTGTCTGTACGTCAGTATTTCGATTTGATATTTGCTGTTGCACACGACTGACCCCTGATAAAGATGAAACATTTTCACAGTATTCATTTTCTGCAGAAAAGAAGACAGTTAATATATTTTTGGAGGATATAACAAAGCGTTACCTGACCTGTGGTATTGTTCTTGGCTGTTGCCAGATTAAGCACTAATGGTCCTTCATGGCGAGCCGAGTCAGAATAATTATGTTTATGTGTAATGGCCCCCTGTTGGATGCTGGGCTTTTTGGTTTCTTCCACTGCATGCACTTGCCAAATGGGAAGAATTTATCTGAATCCATCTCTTCAGTCTCATACCTGACCAGGACTGAAATCAATAGTAAAACCCTTTCTGATTGGCACTGGTACCACTTGCTAAATAAAATGCAGAGAAGCATACGAACTACATTGGCACCAGTCAAACTATCCACAAGGCATCCCTCAGTGGACATCTGCTCTGAATAGCAGATTCATGCAGGACAATTTAAGATGTACTACATTGTCAATTTATTAACTGTTGTATAATGTGAACTAGAATTCTAGTGAACATTCATAGGCTCTCTACTTGTCTGTGCAAATAAAGGGATACATGATGCATGCATGCTCACACACACACACACACACACACACACACACACACACACACACACACACGTCTGTGTTCAGAGAGAGGCTCCTTCTTAGGTATACCCTGTAAATTAATCATTTCTGACTTCATGTGCACCTTTATATCCATCTCTGCGGAATTGCTTTCCCTTACAACTCTTACTCAACTTGGTATTTTCACCGACTCATTGTTAATTTCAGAGGTTGCCCAAGAACGAGCATCTCTTTGCAATGTACCTCCGAACTTCAGCGAGTCAATGTGTATGCCAGAAATCAGTGAGAACTTTCTCCAACAAAGTGAGTCGCCATTTGTCTTTTGAACACATCCAGCTAGTGAAACCCGGTTTGAGTTTCATTTTTATCTTCCAAATCAGTAAATTTTTAATGAAATTCATTCAAATGCTTTGAACACTAAAATACATAAATATTTATAAATGAACAAGCATTCAAACAATTATCTCCCCCTGGTCATTCTTTGGGAAGGGTTACAGAAAAGAAGCACTGTTAATAAGTCACCTCAAGTTTGCTCAAATACAAATTCTTTCTGTTCTCACATTCCTTGTTTTTTCTTTGTGCTGTCTGTAATTTGCCTTTTTGTAACTGTAAATTTCAAGATTTATCTCTGTACTTGACTTTGTATACTTGATAAATACAAAAGCTCATTTTATTTTCAAATTACATTGTTTACTTGTTCTCCTGAGCATTTGTTAAAAATCCAGGAGAGAACAGGAGTGCATAGTTGGTTAATTGGTCTTGGATTTCTGCTCCAGTCCTCCTATCAAATGAAAAAAATTTTTCCCCCCCTGGTAATTACTGTTTTTGTGAATTGTTGATATCTAGAGTAACAAAAATAAATATATTTGTGTGTGTGTGTGTGTGTGTATTATATATATGGTGCTGCTATAACTTTTAATCATTATTGGCTGCTTTTGCCATCTATTTAAGAGAAATTCTAGGCCAGTCTCCACAAAGATTATCTCAAGCACCGAACAGTGGAATCTCTTGAACACTTTGAATTTAGACATTATTAATTTTGCCAGTAACCTACAGACCCACAAGTTGCCACATTATGGTAACATACTGATGTAAGAACCTAGACACGCAGAAGCTGGATTTCAATTTGAAATAAAACGGTCGGTTGACCTCTGTCTTTACAAGAATGCTTTATTTTTTAAGGTTATCACACGGATCAGCCCTTGCCCCAACAGGTGCATATCAGTAACCAGGCATACGTTGATGGTAAGTCCCTCTTGGTTCTTACGGGCAAAATAGCTTAGTTCTGCTTCTACACAGCACTCTTTTTTTTTTTGTTGTTGTTGTTAATGCACTGGCATGTTTCTGTTGGCAGAGATATGTGGTGCGGATCTCTTGACATTGGGTGTAGCAACACCCAGCATCGCCCTCTTTAGACTGCTAAGCAGACCGCACCACTCACCTGCTCCCATCTCGGCTTGAAAGCAAATTTCCCTTTCAAAGCTACAGGTGGACATTCAACTTTTATGGATAAAATCTCGAGATGGTTTCATTGTTTATGGAATAGTTTCAGAGCAGTTTCTCTCTTCCGTTGTTTCTAATAAGCGTTTCTAAAAAAAAAAAACGTGTTCAGCGCGTGAACAAGTGGGTGTGTGATCCCTGACGCTGCTCGTTACAGTTCTGGACCTTTTGCTCTCTGATATCTGATGGAATTAAATCAGTACCTGTTTTTTTGTTTGATCAAACTGCACCCGATCACTTTTGGCGTACCGCTGCTAATTCGTACGCACGCCTGTCCTCGCACTCTTCCCATGTCTACGTAATGCTATGTTGTTGTTTTTGTTTTTGTTTTGCTATTGGATTGGGTAATTAAAGAGACAGGTAGAAATAGATAACAAACCTGCCATACTCAAAGAAAAGCTTTGGGAGGAGGGTTAGAAATGAGGCAGCAGTTCTTTGGTGGTTGCTGGGGGAAACACTAACCGACACCAACTCACACTTAAGGTTTTGTCCCTTATATATATTTTAAAATTTCCACGTAAAAACAGGCGGCAAATCCAAGATCTCCATTTGCCCGCACACGGTCTGTGTTTTACTTTCTCTATAAACTCCATGTTCAGATAGAATTTATAATCATTCTATCAGTCTGTCTGGCCATGTTTGGGTTTACTTGGCGGACCGCGATGTCTGTAGATTTGTGGTTAATTCGCCACAGAGATGAACACACCCTGACTGTATGTTGTGTTAGTAATATCTTTTATCATTTAGTGACTACAAAAAGGGCTTAATGGCAATTTATAGAAACTGCAGTTTTTTTTTTTTTTTTTTTTTAAAGTTGTTGTTGTTGTTCCCCTGCATCTGTTCTCCCATATAGGAACGTACCAGGTCTCGGAATCCCTACAGGTGGTGAATGATATGAATGGGGAGGGAATGATGAGCAGCGGTGGATATGAGGACACGTCGGACTACCAGAGTCTGGAGAACATGCAGCAGTACGTTTACTATGATCACAGCCACACTGAGTTCTATCCGATTGTCCGTGAGCAGAAGTATCGGCCACCGATTGCAGCCAAGAACATGTGCAGAGGTAGATAACCTATTTTCCGACTTTCTGCTTCCACCTCGTAATTGGTCCCCCCGCAGTCTTTGTTGTTGTTGTTGGCGGCGAGTGCAGCAGTCTGTCTGTCCGTCCATCAGTCGGTTGGACTGCAATAATGATAAATGTACAAATGACTGTGGTGTGGGGGGGGAGGGGAAACTTGTTGACAGGACAAGTTAGCCGTGGGTCGACTACCCGAGTGTATGCAGGCGAATTGAGCTTGGTGTCTGTGCAAGGTGCTTTTTTTTTTATTCACTAAATTAAATGTAAGATAAGCAATTTCAACTAATTAATACCTCTCCTCTTTTTGCAAGCCGGAGAGCGCTTTTGTTCTCTGCTTTGCTTGATTTACTTCCTCCCCGAATGCAGATGCTACCGCCGATGACAGGCAAATTTGTGAAAGTGCGCTGGCTGAGTCGCAGAAGTCGTTACTGCTGTGAGGGGGGGGGGAGACCTGCCGAGAAAGAACTCACCCGTACTTGCAGCCTCCCTCAGGGCGGTACAGGGGGAGAGGGGGGGCAGGCGAGGAGGCTGTAAAAAAGGGGGAGTAAGCAGCGCAATTTGCCTGGAAAGGACGCGGCTCGTGTTTTTGGTGTCGAGGATCTCTGTCACGGAATGCCATTACCAGTCTTCAGAATTGTGCCCCTGCGTTACCTGCGCACGGGTTCTAACCTGAAACTTGCCTGCATGAGAAAAAAAGGAAAAAAAAAAAACTCACTCAGTAAGCACGTGAATGCTTAATATACGAGTTGGGTATCATCCTGGACCAGCTGTACGCTTTTTTACTTGTGCTGTACAGAAACATACACGTGACGTTTTTCTCATGTGGAGAGGAGGTGGTGGTGGTTGTTGTTGTTGTTGTTGTTGTTGTTTTTTTGTTTGTAAGGTTTCAAGTTTTTGGCAGACTTATAGAATGGTTATAATAGTATTAGGAACAGAACCTTACCCAGGTGTTAATTAATAATATTGGATCTTTTGATGAACAACTCCCAAGGTCTGAATATAAAATTAGAGGGACGTCCTCCCTTGTTTTCAAACACCCTTTAATTAAAGATCGGTTAGGGTTAGGGAAGCCTGAACAGCGGTAAGATCAGGTGTTCGGATCACAGAGAGGTCTGTTTGTGTAATAAATGCAAATCAGCATCACAGTTACTTCTTACCTCCCCCCTCCACCCCATCCCCCCAAAAGAAGAAGAAGGAGGGTGATGATTTTAAGTTACAGCGTGGATTGTCTTTCCCCTGCAGGTCAGTACATGCATGAGTCACCCGGTGACAGTTTCTATGACCACCAGTCCTACCAGACTGTGCCGAGCATCAAAGCCGAATGTCCATGGTCTGCACAGGAGTATGGGCAAGACATCAGCGAAAACTGGTCATCAAACGACATCAGAGGGAATTTGCCTCCAGGGGGATTTCGGACCCTGCACTCACCAGCTGGTGACACCGGCAACGTCACATCGGACGGCAAACCAGTGATACAGGCGGCAGCACTTGCAGGTTATTCAGGTAGTTATCTACACTGTGAGTGGTTGTCTTTTGTTTTTTTTTTAAATACTCTTGCCTTAGCAGCGCCTTCATAGAAATACGGATCTTTAAAGAATTGTTTTTTTTCAGAAATGAAGAAATGTAAAACAGCATCCAGGCGTAGTATGAGTAATTATTCATTCCTTAAATGAGTTTTAAAAGACATTGCTTTAAAAATAATTCAAACTGCAGACATTTCCTTCCCCCACATCAATCATATCTGTCTTTTATCCAACCACACCACACCACACACTTTTCTAACCCTGGCATCTATTGACAAATCATAACAGCTCCCTGCTTAGCCATATTTGGGGAGGTTTTTAAAATAGCATTTAAAATTGGTAAGAAATTAACAGGTGTCCTTGAAGCAGTTAGCACCGTTATTCCAAATCATGCAGTAATGTGTAAATAATGATCAACAACACGTATTTATTTTATCTTTTTTTTTACCAGTTTCATCGTAAAGGTAAAAAGCCCCATTTTCTCATACACTGGATGATTTTAACAAAAGATTTTCGTTTTACTTAACCCTTTTAGAGGGACTGGCTTAAAATTTTTTTTCTTTGTGTGTGTGTGTGTGAGAGAGAGAAACTGGAGAAAAAAGTTTTGAAGTTGAGAAATATTAACATAAGATTGCTCTTTCTATGATCGTCGTTGTCTACAGTTTCATAAGTGCCATGGTTACTGCTGATAAGCATCATGTGGCACTGGCAGGCCCTTTTGCCTTTTGCAAAGTCTTTACTAGAACCCCCCCCCTCCTGTTTAGCTATGGGAGGAAATCCGTGCCAATAGACTGGGAGAGAAGAGAAGAGTAGGAAGAAACACACACTGCTACAGGAGGCTTGCCAAACCAAGTTGGTTTCCAACAGGTATCAAACTTGAGCCCTTGGCTGCTGGTATGCTACACATTCAGCCATCTGTCGCTCAACAAACAAAAGCTAAGATAATTTATGTTTTGTTAGCATCATCATCATCATCATCATCATCATCATCATCACGGATTTGTAAGTCAGAATGCATGTGCGCTTGTGTATGAATTTTCATCCTGTGGGTGGGGGCTAAATAGCAGCCATAGTTTATGCTTGTTTGGATGTTAAATGCCAGGTTCTCACTGGGATCAGTGGACATTGGGAATCTTTATGGAAGTGTTTTACTGGTAACGTTTAGCTTGTTAACGCTGTGAAAGATCTAAATAGATATTAGGCCACCTCTGTAAGTCCTTGCCCATTTGCATCTTGTCAAAGCACCACCTGTTGGCTGGCTGCTGACTGACAAACCATGACTGATATTTGTGCAATCTAATGAAGTGTTGAAATTGACATTGAAAAGCCCAGCTCCTCTTCTCCAGGAGTTGTACTTGCGATGTATATAGCTTGACACTGCGATAAAGTTTTATATTAATGATTTTTACTGGTTTTTTGACAGCACTAAACTAGTTCATTACGTATCAGAAAATTTCTCAGTAAATAGTCATTAATGGATGACTATATTATTTCTATGCAAATATGTTTCTTTAAACAGCAATAGCACTTTGAATTAATGAGGTAGTTTTGCGAATAAAATCTCATTTTATTTTAAAAGGAATGATTGAAGATTACATTTATTGTAAGCCATAAAGTATAATTCACTGCTTAGCATTTAAAAATAAAGGATAACTATTATGTCATCTGTCTGAAAGCAGTGATGGTTGAAGATGTTTTATCTCAGGATGGATTCATTGAAAAAGAAATTGGGCATAAAAATTCAGGAATACTGGAGTGTGACGCATTCTTTGTCAACATATTACAAGTGACTAAAATGTAGACTAACTACTACCAGGTGTTAATGACTGACAGGTGTTAAATCTAGTTGAAAAAAATGTGAAAAGATGTTCACTGTCAGCACATGATTCCCATAGCTTGAAATTGCTGAAAATTCTAGCCATTAGTAAACTGCATACACATTTACTGCCAGACTGGAGATGTCAACGATGATCAAAGAAATGGCTGTGTGGCAGAACAGGATTATTCACTGGCACCCCACCCACACTCATCAGCATTTCCTGATAGTCACTGGGACTCAGGTATCCAGAAAAACATCAGAAACTACACAGAATTACAAAGAACTTTCAGATGAAATCCAGCTGAGATAGCATCACTTTAATGGTTATCCCCAGTACAGCCCAGGCATCCATATGTTGGTTCCTTTTTTTGAGCAGTCATCATCACAATATTCGGTTAACCTGTGCAAGGTTCATATTGTTGAACAAGAGTACAGTGGCAGCAAATGATGTTTTCTGATGGAAGTTGGTCCAGTTTGGACTTCCACTGTGACAAGCAGGTCACTTGTTATCGGGGAGAGTGCTATGCTGCTGCCAACATTATTCAGCATGACTGTTACGATGGCATAAATTTACTGGTGTAAAAAAGGATGAGTTAGGGCTGTAGAATTCCACGATCATGGTTGTTTGCTTGGCTAGTCAGAGGTACCCGGATGAGATTCTGAGAATGATAGCTCCGTGGGTTCGTGAACAACTGGCACCAAGGTTGCATCATGCTCCAGTACAACAACAATGCCAGGCAGACGGTGAGTGAAGAGTTTTCCCTGTTCCTTAGGATCACAACATCACTATGACGGAGTGGCCAGCCATGTCCCCACACCCCCCCCACCCTATTGAGCATCTCTGGGAGGCAACCTTAGTAGATGCACGAAGTTCAGGAATCTCTCCAAACCTGTACAATCTGTGAATGGCCTTGATCCAGGAGTAGTAAGCAATCCAGGGTGGGGTGATGAGGCATTTCATTTCAAGCACGTGCTGTTGTTGTTGTTGTTGAATCACTGCAGGCGCATGAGGATCACCTTCAGAAGCGCTAGGGCTGTGGCCTGGAGGCACACCAGGTCGTCGAATGATGAACCAAGCTGGCAGTGTAACTTTCGGCTATCAGGGCAGGACACCGAAGCCATAGATGTTCTGCTGATTCCTCTTCCTCCGCGCAAAGTCAGCACTGGTCAGTGTTGGCTTTCCCCATCAGGTGGAGCCAGCGTCTTAGCTGGGGGTGATGGCAACTTCGGAAGCGAATCAGCTCCGTCAGCTCAGTTTTGGAAAGGAATGTGCCGTTGATATGCTAACTACATGCAATTCCAACTCCAATGACTGGAAATTGTGATATTATTCCACCATTAACATGTTGTAACGAAATCCATGGGTTAATTTGGTTAAGTAATAAATTGTTTTCTATAACTAATTAAAAACAGAATTGAATATATAATGTTAAATTATAATATCCCTAGATTTTGGTGGCATTTGTGTGTGCTTGCATTTCTTTATGGTGAAATATTGAAAAATAATTGTCATTTTACTTTAATTATTTTTAAAAAGCACTTATTTGGGAACACTTGAGTCTGATGCTGCTCTTATTACAACAAGGGGAGAATGTAAAAAAAAATGTGGTTTTCTCTCTTTTCAAAGTATATTATTCTTAACAAACTTAAAATCTCAATTTAAAAAAAAAAAAATTCTTCTGGCCCTATTGGATACTTTTTGCTATGTTTACAGTAAAATGTATATTGCCTAGGAATTACTTGCAGACTGAGAGAACTCTGAAGAAAAGACCGACCATTGCTGCTTCATATTAAGCTTTAAAACCAAATCATGTGACAGACTTTAAATTGAAGTGTCTCTCTCTTAGATTACATTATTTTTCACAAACATTTGACTGTTTATTGGGTAACTTTAATTTATCTGTTTGTTTTATTTAAATATATATATACATATATGTTTGTTTTTTTCTTCTTCCTGGTGTTAGTACTGTTAAAAAGCAATTTTATAATTATATGTCCATGATAATTGCCTGGTGAAGTTGACTTAGTACATAGCCCTGGTATCGAAAAAATCTCCCCCTCTAATGTCAGTATAAACATTGTTTGCACAATGAACTCAGCCTTATCCTGGGAGTCATGCCAGTCAGCTGGTGACCTCTGATAGTTAATGACACTTGATTTAACAGAAGTTTATCTTTCTTCCATGCTTGCTAATAATAATAATAATAATAGCGCTGATCTTAGGTCTACAGAGTTTTTGGGACCAAAAAAAAAGAGGAAAAAAAAGCTGAATTGCAACCATGATGGAGATAAATGCATTATATTTACCCCAACCCTCAACACACACACACACACGCACACACTTTTTTATTCTTTTACATTAGAGAAAAATTAAAGAAAAATTTACAGTTTAGTAACATATATTATATGAGAAATCACAAAACACTAATCTGATCAGATTTGATGCAGAAGTAGTTGTAAGGATGCACCACTTCAAAAAATTTTTGACAGCCTTTCTTCTAAAATTTGAGCATATTCTTGTTTAAAAGAAGAACAAACAAACAATGTGAAGGATTCTCAGTGACCGGCAGCTGCTGTTTGCTGACCACTACAACATGTTTTCTATGTTTGTTAGAAACCCCAGTTAGAAAATAAGTAAATAAATAAATACATGAAAAGGAGCAGATTTTAGAAATGGTTCCTTCTCTTTTGTGTGTATAGGGTTATTGAAATAAACTTTATGCATTGCTTTTTTATGAAGGTCAGCTGAATGGCATTGAGCCTTTGCTTTGAACACACATAATAAGGTGATCTAACAGTCTCTGGCCAGGGTGACCAACCAGCCAGCTGTCCCTCAATGGGCTCTCACCACCAGGCTTCCCGGGTTTTCTTCTAGTGCTCTGCCGCCTTCCCATATCTAAAAATGAAGAATTCTAGCAAGGTTTTCTGGGCACATGTAGTGGATGTACTCTTGACTGACTGTCTTACACCTTGTCCACTCTACCACTAGGTAATTTGCCTGGTCATCAAGTAATCCCTTCACACCTTCTGGCTCACTACTGTAAGATGGCCTGAGTGCCAGGAGAACTTGCCTTTTCGGATGAAGACTTAATTTCCATCTTTACTGGTCCTGCTCTTCAGCGCCAGTTTCCTCTGGATCCTGCAGTTTTTCTCACCATACCTAGAGAGGGAGCTGCTGGGTTACTTTTCCTCTACAAGTAACAGCTGGGATATTGTCAGATTGACATTGGACTGACCCCCTCCTATTTCATTAACTATAAACTGGAGGTAGTTTAAACTGCATAAGTTAGTTTTTCTCTTTAAACTTTGGGGGACCCACTAACTGTAGGTTTGTTTATGTTGCTTGTTGTCCCCCCCACCTACTTTCAATATACTTAGTCTCTCCTTGACTTTATAGCTTGTTGGGGAGATAAGGGCTCCTTCAAAATGTAATAACAGTAAACATTGGTTAACAGCCAGAATTCCAGTACCCCAGAGAAAGATATATCTGAGTTGGTACCTGGCAGGGAGCAGGAGAGAAAATCCCAGCATTAGTTTTAATATTGTGTACGTGCGATCATCATTGTAAGCAATTGAATTGGAGTCATTTGTGGCCGGTTCTTACTGATGATTACCATTATATATCTTTCTTTGCCCGTCAGAATGTCGCCTCCTGTGGACTTTAAAGAAAGAAGAAGAAAAAAACAAAAACCATTTTAACTATGATTAGATGCTGAAGATAGTGGTTTCTTTTTGGTTCGTGTCTCTTGCATCTTTTAATTCTTTGTCACTAGTTTTGGAATTAACTCTGAACATTTATTAAGTTTCTCGCTTATATGTGCTATCATGTAGCTAGTGTTGGCTGTATGCCAGAGGATGCTGTTATTATTAGCAGATAACCTGACAGCAGTACAGATGATTGGTTGTTTTGCTTGGCTCACTGCCACAATTCCTTCTCCCCCTCCCCTATCTCAAAGACTTCATTCATGAGACACGTGAACTTTGACATTTACAGCGATGCACTGTTTAGTACAAAATTCCCACACTTGAAATGAAGAAGAGGGGCACCGGCAATCTCACGCAGGGGGTGGGGGGTACCTTTTCTGGGTGCTGCACTCCCTGACTGGCACTGCTGAACACCAGTATCACCAACACCCATACAAAGTACTCAGCCTATTTCCACCGGTGCAGATATGACTGCACTAATCTTATCTTCCTACCCAGTAGCACGTTTCAGGTTAACCTTGTAGTTCTTCTTCTTCTTTTAAACATGACTGCATATTTCGCTGAGAAATTTACTCTATGTAAATACTTTGGCAAATAACTTTTTTTTTTTAAATGCGCACACGCAGAAAGAAGTAACAGATTTATAATCTGCTGACTTTCTCAAGTCGTCATCTCCTTTAAATGACTTTGCAACGAGAGAGAAAGAAAAAACAAAAAAAAAAAACATTCTAACGAACTTGTTGGTTCTGATTCCAATTCCATGACTTGTCCCAGCATTCATCCAACTCATAATGCTGATAAATCCCACCAGACAAAATTCTCTTGTCCCATCAACTGTTATCATCAATATGATGCTTATCTTCCAACAGACATCAGGCACATCAAAAGATGCTATAAAAAAATATATATATTTTTTTTTCCATTGATGATCTGAATCAGCAACCTGCAGCTGTCCAGGCCTCGTCAGAGAGGTACAGCACACTATCTCTCCTGCTGCTGCTGGGACTTCCACATGTTGCAAAAGGAAACTCTTTGACTTTTGCTCATCCATCTTACCTGCATTATCATTGTGGAGGGGATAATGAGAGGAGCTGTTTTGCATCCTTGTTCACACTAGCTCGATAAACAAAGAAACAAATGCCATATTGCCACCCCTTTGTTCAAGAAAGTATTTCAGAGAGTTAAGAGAGAACGAAACTTTTTAAGTGAAGGAAAAATCAGGAGAATTTTAATAAATAAAGGGAAAATTATATATACAGTGGTGGGCAAAAGTTTAAAAATGACAGCAGAACAAACATAAATTAAGATGTAAAATATGTGATAATAAATATTCCAGCATGGGCATTAATCCCTGATAGAAAAGCAATTCCTTGTTCTTTTGACTGACATATACAGTAGTAAATATGTTGCATACACTTGCTTTTCTCACATAATGATGCAATTCCATAGTGACAAAAGTTTAAGAACACAAGCATAAACTATTTATAATTGTGTTTATTTTTCCTTCAGATAACCAATAGAATATAGTCAATGCATAACTTATTTTTAGCATTTTAAAATAGTTAAAAAAACCAGTTTTAATTTAACAAAACATGCTCAGATTATGGAGTTGTGCAAGGAGAAACTCTCATATTCTGAGATTTCTAAGTGGGTTGAGTGAGTAAAATAGCTTGTTGTCAAGCCTGTGGCTACATTGAATGCTATAGAAGTGGCCGGCTTTGTAAAACTGGTTCCCAGACTGATTGGAAAATCGGCTGTCTGATAAAAATGGATGGATACAAGATATCAAATGACATTTTAAGGGTTTTGGAAGACTTACCAATCTCCACAGGACATGTTGCTAGGAAAAAAAAACCAAAACAAAACCCTTTGCTTCCTTAAAGAATTGAAGGGCTCAACATCAGTTCACCTAAGAACATCTCCATTAGACTATGGAAATGTGAGCTATGGTGCTCTGGTCTGATGAATCACAGTTTCAGACGATCAGATTTTTGTGATGAAGTCTTGGTGAAGCATTTAATCTGAAGTGTACCAAACCAACAACCAAAGATGGGAGAGGTCCATTATGTATAGGGGCTATTTCTCTCAAAAAGGGAGAGGCACTATTCATTGTATTCAGGGATTAATGGATCCATTTGTTTATCTGGAGATTTTGACCAACATTCTAGAAGCATATTCTGAAGAACGTCTTTCCTTTAAAGTGGATTTTCTCAAAATGATAATGATTTGAAACATTTGGTAACCAGTATTTCACAGATCAGAAAATTCCAGTTCTAAAGTTGCTGGCTCAAAGCCTTGACTTGAATCTAGTAGAGAATTTATGGGATTTTATAGACAAAACTATTAAGATGAAAAAGCCCAGAAATTTAGGTCATTTATTCCAAATTATTCAGTTGACATGGGACAGTATTTGCATAGACTGGGTGGAGTGTACTCGTATTATGGACTCCACACACACAAGCGCTGTGGACTGTAATTGATGTTTATGGCCACGTGACCAAATACTAACAATTCTCTGATCTGTTTATCTCATGTAATCTCTAAAAAATTGATTTTTGTGGCAAAATTTTGAATATAGTTGTTTTGTTCTTGAACTTCTCTTGCTTTGAAATTCCATCATAATGATTTGATGTCAATCAAAGGAACAAGAAATTGTTTTTCTATTAGTGTAATGCTATGCTGGAATGCTTTTTTTTACATATGTCAATTTATGTTTGTTCTGCCATTGTTCTTAGAACTTTATTTCTGTGACTAAATCACAAAACAAGTTGGTGTTGTTTTGTTTTATTGAAACCTTTTTTCTTACCTTTAAGGATACTCAGTTGTATTCACTTAAAAAAGTCAAAGGCCATTATTTCTGTACCCCCTTTTTTTGTTTGTGCATGTAAATAGTTAATAAACAGCCTTGGTTAGAAAATTTTTATTATTATTATTATTATTCACTTAATTGAGTTACCAGCAACCATTTATTGAACTATATCCTGACAATGAAAAAAGACATACCAGAGATACTTTTAGTCAAACTTATGTTATGTATTCATGCTATTTGCAGGGAGTGGTCCAATCCAGCTGTGGCAGTTTTTGCTAGAACTTCTCACAGACAAGTCATGCCAGCATTTCATTAGCTGGACAGGAGATGGCTGGGAATTCAAACTTTCTGACCCTGATGAGGTTGCTCGAAGGTGGGGCATTCGCAAGAACAAACCAAAAATGAACTATGAAAAACTGAGCCGTGGATTGCGTTATTATTATGACAAAAACATCATTCACAAGACTGCAGGGAAGCGCTATGTCTATCGTTTCGTCTGTGACTTACAGAGTTTGCTGGGATATTCACCAGAGGAACTATTTGAAGCATGTGACATCAAGCCTCAGAAAGACAAAGATGATGAATAAAAAAGGATTTATCATTTGCCAGGTGTTGATCAGTTTTTGCCTTCCCTTAGGGATGGCCTTGTCCATGGTCTCTCGGCAATGTCCTCTTGCAATGATGGTTTGAATGGTTACACTGGAATCGTAAAATTTTCTGGATCACGTCACCATAGAGACCTGTGGGTTGATGTTGAACTGGTGTTGGAAAGTGAGAAGGTGATTTGAAAAGTTATTCCAAAAACTTGACGAGACAAGTTGACATTTGCTTTTCACAAGTTTCTTAGAGAAAGAGAGAACAAACATCCACGTGTACTTCTGAGACACAATTTGATTAGGTCACAATGTGAAACGACCAGATGTCCGGTTTTTTATGTTTTTTCTCCTCTTTTTTGTACCTGCTTTTTTAATAAGAAAAAAAAACAATAAAAAAGGTAACTGCTACAAGTTTGAATCACTGATAAAAATTGTTTGACAAAATTTCCATTATTGTTTTATTAAACTGCTTTTGACCATATCAGGATGACATTTTCTGGCTAATAGAAAAACAAACTGACAGCTGGCAGGATGGCTTTTCTTGTTGTATAAATCTACAATCCACAACTACCCCTTGGCTGTAGCAAAGCAGCAGCTAAAGTGTTTTATTAACTGAAGGTCTTGAATTTCCATTCTAGGTTTGACCAACAGCGCGGTGTTCCCTGTTGAACATCGGCACCAGAATCGTTTCATGCCAGTAGTAATACAAGAAGAAGGTATTAACATTGTTGCTTCACATATTTTAACTGTTTCTCTGTCCCTTTTTGAAAATCCTTATTACTTAAAAGTATTTTTGTCTGCTACACCATGATTGCCTCTCAGTGTAATTTTCGTTAAAAATCCAGTAGAAATAGCATTTGAATGTTGCAGAAGTGTGGCAGCCAAACGTCAAAAGATATGTGTGATCCAGTTATCCTTTTTCTCTCTCTCTCTCTCTCCCTTAGTTGCCAGTTGTATCTTCTAGCCACAAAGGTAGATAACTTGCAGTCTTCCTTTTTTTGATAATGCCAACTGCAGCATGAAGAAGTTTAAATGAGGCAGTGAAAAGTTGTTTTCTTCAGACTTGCTTGTTAATCACCTGAAGGTTCACATCATTTCAGATTTTGTTTTACCTAATTGCACAATAATTTTATGGTGTATTCAGAGGCAGAACTATGGAGCTTTTTAATTGACTTTAACAACTTTCACTTTGTATTTTGCATTTGTGTGAATTTGGAAATTACCACATATTTTATATTTTCTTTCCCTTTCCCACCAAATTATTTGAAATTGATATTGTGATAAGTATTTGTTTCAGTTAATAGACAGTTGGTAGCTTATAATGGATTGGGATTATGACATGAGCAAAAAAAAAGTACCAATCATTAAATTTATCATTAGTAGCTGTACTTGATGCACTTTGTTTTATAATTATTCATTGGAGAATTTTCATGCAAAGCATCAACAAGCTAGGCATAGATTTGGCTAGAAGTTAAAGAGTCAGCAATTTATGAAGTCTTAACAACCCAGGTAATGTAAAAAAACAAAGAAGCTACATCAAATTCACATAAAGTGTACATTACTGTTGTCTAATCATCAGCTTACAAACTCAAAAGATGCTCATTGATCTACAAGTGATGTTGGTTAAGTGAAACTCAGTAGATATAGAATTGCCTTAATCATATCTGGCCAGATTTTGTTTGAAACACTCCTAGTAAAAAAGATACATTTATTTTTGTCTTTGTAAATTTGTTTTAATAGTCACATCTATTCAAGGAATACCGCAGTGCATCCTTTCTCGTTTGACTTTCGATTATTATACCATTTGTTTTTTTTTAAAGTAAACTTTCGGCACCTAAGTCTCCAGTTCTGTTTGAGATGTCGAGTCACATGATCCTCTCAATTAACCCAGCAGACCTGAAGTTGGTTTGGTTTGGAGAAAACATTCGAAATCTTACAACCTCGTTTGATGGTTTCGGCTTTCACCAGCCGTGCTGTTCGCATTAAGACTTGCCAGTTAATGTTGCAGCATGAAATGATATCTGGACATTTTTGTATAACCTCTTTCTTTGTTTTGATTTGTTTGATTAATTTAAAAAAAAAAAAAGATTTCTGCTAACCTTAACAGCAGCAGAAGGAACTATTACACCTTTTTTAAAAAAAAAGATGGGAATTTCAATAAATGATTTTTGAAAATTGCTCTGTTTGGTCACATGGTTGAATTTGCAAATGTAGTGAATTCACAAACTTTATCTTGGCATTTAAATTTTAAAATACCCCAAATTCTTAACATCTTTTGCCAGCTGCTAGTCTTACTTAAGATGTACTTAAATATTTCCTTCTAGTATCATTAAATCCCTTAAAAAATAGGTTTTTTGTTTCTTTTCCGTTAAATATTTTGTAAACTTAATAATAATGGTTTTTAGTCAAACTTTGCACAAATTTATTACTATCGTCAAACTTCTGTAGACAGATGTATTACAAATCCCACCGAAATATGTAATGTGAATACTATTTTTTAAAAACTCGCATTGTAATTTTTCTTTTTCTTACTTTCATTTACCCTATTAAGATTTTAATTAATATTTTAATATTTTAGAAAACAAAAGGAACAAATTTCTGAAGTTTAAGCATTATACTCAGTGTAACTTTGAATATATCGCTTTAAAAATATTATGCATATACTTTCCCTATCTGCACAAAATGTACACAGATTTATTAGCTTTTGGGGGGATATCTAACGAGAATCTGCAGTAGAAATATATGTTGGGGTGGAAGATAGGATAAGTATTTTAATAAATCTAGAGAGCCTAAAATTTATATATGTATGTATATCTTTAAGTTTTGTCTTAATAACTTGGATTTATTGCAAAATTCATTTTGTTGCTATATAATAAGCTGTTTTTCTATTTTCTCATAAAAAAAATTATTTAAAAAAAAAATTTGATTATGTTAGTTTTCCATACATGTTTTCCTATTGAAAACCCGGCCGGTTTCAATATGGACAAATTAGAGAAGCAGGCGGAACACACTTTGCCTGTTAAAAGAATGGCAGCTCTACAAATTCATAGTCTGTTGTTTGCTTTGATTTACATAAATTCCAGTCTTGGTTTCATTTTGAAATTTAGTTTTTGTACAGCCAGCATTATGTTATTTCCATATAGTTCACCTTTTATAGATGTCAAATACTTTTTGTTGTTTTTTTAAATACTTGACACTGCCAAATTATAAACCTTTTATTAAAAATATATATATTTGTAATTCATTGGTGATAAGGAAAGAAAAAAAAGGCCCATGTTGCATGCATGTGTGTGTGTGCGTGCGTGCCTGAGTGCGTGTATTGTTTGTCCCAATACCATTCCTTTGCTGTTGTTTTTCACAAATGGAAGATTACCTGTGCAGTTCTAGTTTGTTTTTGTCCTTGGTTGTCACAGTTGGTGCAAGTGGTGAATGAACTTGAAACCAAAGATTGGCTGCCTTGTTTTATTGAATTAAATGTGTGTGTGCACACGTACACAAGCAAAACAATTTTTCTGAGCAATCTTGATAATGCAGACTCATTTTTTTTTTCTGACGTTAATTTGATTTCATGTTTTTTAAAAAAAAGAGCTCAGCCAGGAGATTCCTTGGGTTGGTGATAACAATTTAGGATTTCTTCTCATTTATTACTAAGTTTAGATATGATAGCGGGTGAAGCAGAACTTACAATCAAATTCAGAACATGGTTACGTGATATATTTAAAATTAAAATTAATAGAAGTTAACTGTTCTTTTATGTAGTGTACCCTTGTGCTACCAACATGGCTACCATGAGAGCTTTGGTTGAAAATATTTCCACACTGGCAAGCCAGAAGTGCCTTTTTTTTGTCATACTGCTCAGGTTGTTGCCATGGATACCTGATTTTCTTTTTTTTAAAAAAAAAAATTTTTTTTTTTAGATATTTAAAAAAAAATATATATATCTGTAAATTTCTTTGATATATTTGTAGGTTCTTGTACTGTAAAATCAAAATTTTCCGTTTTATGAAAGAAGAAAATCAGTTATTAGAAAAATTCATAAAGATATCATATGTACATAGTTTTATATGTTTGAGTGTCAAAAGGAAAGTGTATTTCCTTGTTGTATTCTCAGAAAAACAAACATTAAAGACTTGTTATAATCATGTATTAATGGTAAGAATAAAAATTACTGAGAAAACCAACAAATTATTATTCTTTATTTATTTTTGCTTTGTCTTTAGAGATGGACAACATGGTGGAGATACTGAGAGGCATAGATCTATGGTTTTAAGACTAAAAGTCAGATTTTTTTTTTAGTAATCCTCAAAATGCTCATAGAAATTCTATTTTGACTGTGTGAGAGGCTGTTGGAGCAAAGAACCAAGTGTTGGCTTGCTGACCTGTAGACATTCTCTCTTTCCAAGTGTGATCACTGATGCAGTATTGAAGAGCTTGTGCATCATGTCCATGGATGAAATGACAAATTCTGATCAGGGCTTACTATCCAGACTTTAAAGGAAAGTGAATGAAAAAGTTCAGCTATTAGGTGTTCCAAGGTGGTGCACAAAATTTCTAATTATATAGTGGAGGCAAAAAATAGCATTATGGCCTTACATCTCGACACAAAACACTGAGTATCCATTGTGTGCTAGAATGTAAAAACATTTTAACCATAATAAAGTTAATTAATTAAGCTTTGTTTTGACAATTATAGGGCCTCTGATCTAAACAAGGGAGTAATTTCTTATGGTGGTACAGTGTTGGATTATCAAAGCAGTCAACTTAAACAAATGCATAATGATAAATTCAAGAAAACAAATACTTTAAAGTTCTGTTACAGTATAATTGCACTTTAAGTGAAAGAAACAAAATTAACATTTTATGATGCATTAATTTTGGCCACCGCTAATGTGTATGTATGTGCATATATATACATATATATATGTCATGCCCCAAACGTGGAATTTCCCAATCTGTGGATTACACAATTGCCTAAAGTTTGCTGTTTACATGTTTCGTGTCATTAGTTCGATATAGCCAATGCTATTAAATGGATATTTATTATGCCAGAACATTATACTGAAATATAATTTGTGAACTTATAATTTACAATTAATTAACTGCATGATGCAATAAAAAACCTTTATGAAATGCTTCCAAAGTTATTGCTCATTCTGTGGGATTATGCAGTCGTGTGTGCCTGTTCCGTGGATTATGCAAGCAGGGACACTGTTCCCAGAAATGGGAGGGGGGCGCCATCTTTTGTATTATTAGGTTTACCTTGAGGTGATGGTGATCTAGCACTGCAGCAGATTTTTGTGTTAATATTTAGGTAAATTATTTATGATTTGTGATGTTAAGCATGGTGACCAGATAACCCCCCTCAGACATTGTTCTGCAGGTCAGTGAGACGCTTCATTAATAGAAAGAAGCACCGCAGCTACTTAGAAGGATGCGTTCCTCCACAAATGGATCGAGAGCTAGATGCTCATCACCCAGACCCACATTTATGGCCTCTCCATGAAATACCAGTACAGCTTAACTGAAAGACAGTTTTAAGATCAGTAATTCAACTTTAAATTCACATTTAAGTGGTGTTATTACAAACTGGATTAATAATCAAAATTTTTGTGAGGTTAATGTTCCTAATTTTGTTATTAATTCTAATAACATACATTGAAAATTTATCTAATTATACTATTACTTATTTCATTCTTAGTAAGCATTACACCAATAATTCATTCAAGGATATCAACTAGAGATGCAAGTTCAGTGTGATAACTTTTATATCAGTAGTTTATAATCTGATATCATTAACTCAGTTTCCTCATATTAATATTTCAAGTGAACTAATTATTCTACAAACTATATTCAAACATCTGATCATTTTTTGATAAATATTGTCAAATAAATGCAGAATACGTACTGGGAAGTGCCTTGAATTTGCCATAATTCTCACCTGGCAGAAAGTTATATTCATTGTTGCATAGACGAGGCTAAACTGAAAGATGCGGTTTCAGAAATCGATCTAGGGATAACTTAGCCAAGATCTGATGATCGATGCATTTCAGCTATAAACAAAGCAAAAAGGCTAAGAGTAAATGACCCAGACATAAAAGCAGTTTTAGTTCAGTTGCGTAAACTCTTGGGCTTCACATGTTGGGGTGAGAGCCTCGTTACTGATCTATTAGAGAAAACCACAAGTGTTCCTGGTTTCAATTATTTAGGATAGAAGATGTTAAATTTACCACACCAAGCTTTACGTTTGGGTGTTTAAGGGAAAATCTAATAGGAGGTTTTCAAAACAGCTTCAGGGTGCAGGGTGTTGAGCGAGTGGCAGTACAGATAGATATCAGAAAGCATTACCATAGTAATTAGGAGAAACTACGGCTGGTTGGCTGCCGTGTTAGTATGGCCGACAAGAGAGTGTAGAGTGTTAGTATGGTCGACAAGAGAGTGTTAGTATGGCTGACAAGAGAGTGCGAGTGTGTTCAGACTTTGTTTGGCTGACCTAACGAAAGCGAAAGACCCCTCTTTACCTTTCGGATGTGGGAGGAAACGAAACGAGTGTAGTTAGGTGATATCATTAATCGGTTTTGGAATCGTGCTGACGGACACTTGTAAGGGGGCCCTCGTAGGAGCGATGTTATGATATTTAAAAGCTTTTGTCGGTGTCTGGTTTCCGCACGACAGTAATTATCATTCAGTGGTGGGTGTGGTCAGCTGAGTACGTCATGCCTAACAAATCCGGCATTTAAATCTGTCGGGGAGTCCAGTCGTGCCGATTAAATAACAGCAGTAGACAATAAGCAGCAAACCGATTACGCCAACATGCTTGTTTATTTTTTTATATACACACACAAAAGTAAAGTTCAGTTGGTTCTCAGCGCGTGATTAAGTTCGCCCAGCCATTTAAATTCTAGCCATTGCCAGTTGGGACGGAAAAACCTCGGCTGTTTTTGTACTCGTTTAGCGCTGATTCCTGCCGTCGTCGTCAGACAATGCAACTCCGTTAGAGCCCCCACCCCACTGTCCGCCCGGTCCCCTAAAAGGGTTCAGCCGTGTAAAAAAAAAGTTACCCGAGAGGTACCACAACGAAGAGAAACCGTGGGACGGGACACCTCGCCCCCAACCCAGCCCTGCCCACCCGTCAGCTGTTCTACCTCAATGAAGAGATACCGTGGACGGGACACCTCGCCCCCACCCCGCCCAGCGCCCACCCGAGAGCTGTAGCTGTCTACCTCAATGAAGAGATACCGTGGACGGGACACCTCGCCCCCAACCCAGCCCTGCCCACCCGTCAGCTGTTCTACCTCAATGAAGAGATACCATGGGACGGGACACCCTCGCCCCCAACCCAGCCCTGCCCACCCGTCAGCTGTTCTACCTCAATGAAGAGATACCGTGGGACGGGACACCTCGCCCCCAACCAAGCCCTGCCCACCCGTCAGCTGTTCTACCTCAATGAAGAGTGCACGGGGAAGGGAAGACCTTCAATATATGGTTGCTATTTTAATAAAAACAGCGACAGCAAAGGTAAAGGCACCTTAACAGACATTCATACCTGAAATATAGTACACAAGAGTTTAGACATTTGGTGTCAGAGGTGAGGGGAATACCCGGAAAACACCCAGACAAACGGCAAGCAACATGTCGGACCCCTGTATTTTGTTGTTTTTCGGAAAAATAAAGCATAGAAAAATGGGGTTAAGTTCCTTAAGGACTGAACCACTGTAGAGAAAAGAAATCTAGAATGATCCTATTGTTTGTTTGTCGCTATTAGTAGACAGTGAGCTACGTCGTCATCACGTATTCCCGCTTCTAACATCATCTGTTCGTTCCCGGGCTGATGACAACACTTCGCCTTTACATTCTGGAACCCCCTAAGTATATAAAACGACTTCATCCTAATCTCCCATCATGCACTGCACTCGGCAACCCGAATTTCTCCAACTACATAGCAGATTTTCTCCTCCATTTCACCGAACAGGCGAATCTTGGAGCCATGGCGTCCCGGGTTTTGAGAGACCAGGGCTGACGGTGCCTGGGATTTTCAGAGCTTTCCCCGACGACGGTCTTTACGGAGCCCACCGAGACCCCTTTCGCCCCGTTTAGAGGGAGGCTGCCTGTCTCCAATTCGTCGTGGGATTGATGATTAGGCGCCCAGCAGCTGACTGCATTGCGGTTTCAAGCGAAGATGGGCCTAGTTGGGTTGCTGTTACTTTCCGAGTGAAAAGACCCCTCCCCCAAAAAAGAGAAATCCTTTCATTTTCACGTGTGGTGACGAAGAGAGAGAGAGAGCGAGCAGAAAACGAATCAGGGAGGGGTGGGGGGTAGGTGAGACCGAGTCTCGGTCTCCTTCGGGGATAGCCTAACCACCACACCGCTTCGTATGAGAATGTCACACCTTAATAGGCGTTGGAAGCAGACTGGACCGCATATTTACCTCTAAAGTACACCATAGTTGGTATCTAAAGGGAGGATAGGATACCATCATCTCCAGTTGGATCATTAAAACGTGCGCTTTAAAATTTGTCTTTGTATTGCCGTCTCCTTAAGTAACTCGCTGTCCGAGCCTGGAGGGGTGCACTTTTATTATGAGTATATAAAAAAAAATCTTTTTAAAAACGCGCATCAATTTATAGTAGTATTGGTCTCCACTAGTGTGCAACAATGTCACCAGATAACACCAGTCTTTGTATCTAACCGTCTGCTTCTTACATGCACGATAGAAACACAGCAGCAATATACGCCGAACCTTCTGAACAGGACCAAAAGAAAGGAAGGATTTGCTTCTACTAACACCGGTTTTAGTGCAGAACGTTCTCGAATGACGGTTTCCGGAGCGGAAATACTACCTACCTTTGCCGTAGAACAAGACGGATATTTGTTGTTTAAAGGAAACCATGTAATTGTTTGCCCTTTAAAAATTTTCTGCTGTTGTTTGATAAGGACGGATCATTACGGCTTAAGAATGTTTAGGTCAGCTTTCTATGAGACAGTGAGAGAGAGAGCGGGAGGCCATGTTAGATTGAAAACGAGGTCATCGAAGGACACGCGGCGGTGTAAAGACGATGTCTAATTATTAAATTTTTTTATCGGGAATGGCAAGAATATACAATTTTAATTATTTCTTTTGTGTTACTGCAGCTTTTACAACACACACCGAAAATTCAGGGTTAAGGTTCCAAACTCTCCCTAACCCTGTCACGTGTTAGGCTCTGAGACGGCAATTGCAATACTGTTCTTAGTCACTAAGCCTAATTGGCTAACGGTGGATATAAATATGTACTTGAAAAAAAACAACAAACGTTAGAAATGTTAGTGTGAGTTTGGTCTCTGAGGGTTGATCAGAGCCCTGATAAACTCACGAACCTGAGCACCAATCATTAAGCTTCTGACTATTGTCTTTTGTTTTCCCGTTCTACTGAATTCAATCAAAGACGGAAAAAAGAAAGGAAGGATGAAGAAAACGACGCGAAGAAGCGTAGAGATCTGTTGTCCACCTCAGACTTGAAGAGGAAGAATATTACTAAGCCGAGGGGGGAAAGAGGAACGACGAATCAGTGCAGAAAATTCTTTAAAACAGGATTTATAAATCCCTCAGAAACACGAAAGGGGGTGGCGGTGGCATTTGCTGGAGCTGGATGAATCAAACACCAATACGCTATATTTTGATCATCTGATTACGAGCTTAACAAGTGAACTGGTGGAAGAAAAGGAAAGAAGAAAGGAGAGAGAGAGAAGAGAGAGTGTGTAGATGAGCTAATGTGGTAGGTAATTGCCTCCTTGCGGCTGGGTTCATTCACGGACTGTTAGCCGACCACTTTTGCTTTCTAGTTGTCGTTAGTGACGGGAAGTGCTCCAAGAAGCTCTGAGCTCGGGTCAAGAGACCTTCAAACGTCTGAGTCCAGTCATCTCGCCCACCACCAAACTCTGGTCGCGTTCTGTTTCATCTGACGGTTTACTGTTAGAAAATCAGCAAATTCGGCCAGAGCGTAAGTACACACGGGAAGAAGAAGAATGGGCTCCCCCTAACTTCCTCCTCAGATCCCACTGCTGCAGCTCGACCAGGCAGACATTACCATGATGCACGAGATGGGTAGCTGGTAATGGAAAGGGCGCATTCTAAAAGATTGAGGGGCTTGAACAGTCAGTCCGTGTTTTCTTGGCCTTTTTTTGTTGTTGTTGCAGTTTTTCAAAGTTCAAGGGGATATTCTAGGGTTCTGGGCAGGGGAAAGGAAATATGTATCACTGTGTTGAATACTCTCCAAGACCACGAGGTCCAGAATTAAATGAGTTTTTATTCCTTCGGGTGGCAGACTTAAAAAAAAAACAAACTATTTTTTATTATTATTTTAGAACCTGACCCCTGTCTCATCTCCGGAACTTTCTATGAGAGATTAAAGATTTTCTTTTCTTTCTTTAGACTGTGACGTCATTGCGCGCGCGCTGGTCAAGTTGTAGCTATTGTTTCTGTTCAGATAACTCGTTCGCGAACCTCGCAGTTTGTTTTTATGCTCTGTGCCACCACTACTGTGTGCGCATGAGGACGGGGGGGGTGGTAGACAGACGAGACGTTACAGTACTCTATTCTCTTATTTTAAAGGCTGTTCTCAGACGATTTCAGATTTTCTACATATTTAAAAAAAAAAAATTCTGCTTCAGCGATTTCTGCCGTGGAGCAGTTTTCCACGCGGGGTGGAATGGGACTTTGAGGTCTGGCTCGGAGTCGGAGGAAGGAATTCACTATGTGTGAGGGGAGAAGAGAGAGGAGAAGGGAGAGGGAGAGAGAGAGAGAGAGCGAGAGAGAGAGAGAGAGAGAGGAGAGAGCGGAGAGAATGGAGAGGGAGAGGGAGAGAGAGAGAGATAGAGAGGGGAGAGAGGAATGGGGGGGAGAGAGAGAGGGGAGAGAAGAGAGAATGGAGAGGAGAGAGAGAGAGAGAGGGAGTAGAGAGAGAGATGGAGAGGGGACGAGAGATGGGGAGAGAGAAGAGAGGGAGGAAGAGAGATGGAGAGGGGGCGAAGAGAGCTGGAGGGGAGAGAGAGATGGGGAGAGAGAGAGAGAGGGAGGAGAGAGAGAGATTGAGAGGGAGAGAGAGAGGGGAGAGAGAGGGGAGGAGAGAGAGAGATGGAAGGAGAGCGCAGAGCTGGAGAGGTCGCGAGAGGAGGGGGGAGAGCGAGAGATGGAGGTGGAGAGAAGAGATTGGGGAGAGAGAGAGAGGAGCGAGAGAGAGAGGGGAGAGAGATGGGGGGGGAGAGAGAGCTGGGGCGCGAGAGAGCGAGGGAGGCGAGCAGCAGAGTGGACGAGGGAGAGAGCGAGGGGAGAGAGAGGGAGGAAAGAGATAGAGTGGAGAGGGAGAGAGCGAGATGAGAGGAGAGAGATGGAGGGGGAGCGAGCGCGGGGGGAGAGACGAGAGGGAGGAGACGAGAGAGAGGGGAGAGCAGAGAGAGAGAGATGAGGAGGAAGAGAGAGAGGGGGAAAGAGGGGAGAGAGATGAGAGGGAGAGAGAGAGAGAGAGAGAGATAGGAGAGAGAGAGAGATGAGAGGGAGCGAGTGGGCAAAAAGAAAACCGTTGCATCACTAAACCCATTTTCTTGAAAACTGACTGGACCAGCCGATACAAAACTAGAAACATGTAAACGAAGCCCTACGCCGCTGTGTTCACGTGGTTGCATTCGCAACAACAGCAAAGGAAACTCGAAATTGTACATCTAAACCCCCAACGCAGTGGGTTCAATACCTAGAATGTTGGTGTTGCTATTGCTGCTCTGTTGTTTTATCTTTTCTTTCTGCAGACCCGAAACTAAAATATTCTGTTAACGCCCTTTCCCTCTTCTCAGCAACCCGGTGTCATGTTAATTTTCGTTCTCTTGTTAGAGACTCGGACGCACGGAGTTATCAGGACAAAAACGGAGTCTTGTTGATGAACGGGACACCAATGACGCGATAAGTTCCGCGTCATCAGCATCAGCGATTTTCACAATCGACACTTCTGCCAATCTTCGGTGGTCTTCCACAATCGCTTTCATTTGCACAAGTGTCATTTAAGCTGCTTTATTAAACCAGTGGTTAGTAAAGTCTTGGAACCTGTTAAATGACAGGAAGGGTTAAAAATTCTATAAATGAAAGGTGAAGTCCAAGGAGGAAGGCTGTTGTTGTTGTCCGGGTGGTGTTTGTGGCGAAGAGTTGACCAGAAACTACATTAACAGAAATCAGAAAGATCTCGCCCCCCCCCAAAAAAACAACAGGCCACTTGTGCAGCCACGGCCAGAGGCTTCGTTCGTGCCAGCCTAGGAATAACAACAGAGCTATCTTCAAACCATAGCTCGACACTGTATTCACGACCATATCAAAGTGTCTACTTTTGAATACTTCTAGTTGAGTCCCACTTGTCATCACGGTTTATAAGATCTCTTCCAAACCCATCTATTCGCATGTCGGATCTCAAATCGTCAAGATTTTCGAGTGTAAGGATGCGGAAGACTACAGAGTAGTGTACACTTCGACACGCCAGTGTTACATCGTTACGAAAACTCGGTAGGTTTAATTCGAATTTATCGTGCATAATTAGAAAACCACAGGGTAATGCAAGGTCTATTGGTGTACTATCAAAGAGTAGAAACTTCAATTTAACAGTAATGAATTTCAAAAAAAAACAATTCCTTTTAGGAGTAGATGTTAATGATGGCGACAGGGGGAGGTTTCCAAAACGAGGGTTCATCCGGTAGTTCATTTACTTCTGGTCAGGTGACAGGAAATAGATACCGGAACGAATTCTCAACATTATGTAAAAAGTTCTTCGCTTTTTCTTCCAAACTGGAAACTCCACCAACAAAAAAAGAAAGGAAGAGGAGAACTTAAAAACGATATATAGATTGAAATAAAGCTGAAAACGAATTTTAATACACGAGTGCGGAAATACGATAACGAAAGAAAAAAGGGGTAGTTTTGCTTTAATTCCCACACAGAGGCCGCCGCCACACGGAGGAAATCTAGTTCACTCTGATGCCGAGTACGTTTTGGATTAACTGATGCAACCGCACGCGATGACTTCGCGTTGTTATTTTCGGGGGTACTGCAAAAAGTCGTGTTTGCGAACTCCGCACCGAACTTATCAATCAACGCGGAACGACCGCTGTACTCGGTGTTTGTCGGCGGTGATCTGTTCTCGCGAACCCATCGCCGCCGCCTCCTCCTCGCTCGGCCGTCTTTCACGGCACTAAAACAAAGTCTAGCCTTTGAAGAGTGCACCGAAAACGGGTTTTTTGTTTTGGTGGGGGGGGGGGGGGGAGGGGGGCTGACATGAAACTTGCAGGAAAGCGGAAAAGGAGAGAGGTAAAATCGGTTTGCAATCGAGATGATCGGGGAACAGAAAAGGCTGGTGAATTTCTGTCGAGTCATCCTTCGTGACGAACAAGGAGGAAACATTTCAGCTTTCGAAAGGAAAATCTCTCTCTCTCTCTCGCATCCATCCATCTCTCCACCTTTTCTCCCATCTCTCTCGCTCTCTCTCAACTCTCTCGATCATCCATCCAGCTCTCCACCTTTTCTCCCATCTCTCTCTCTCGCCTCACTCTCTCTATCATCCATCCAGCTCTCCACCGGTGCTCCCATCTCTCTCACTCTCTCCATCATCCATCCATCTCTCCACCTTTCTCCCATCTCTCTCACTCTCTCTATCATCCATCCATCTCGCCACCTTTGCTCCCATCGCTCTCTCTATCATCCATCCATCTCTCCACCTTTTCTCCCATCTCTCTCTCTCTCTCTCTCACTCTCTCTATCATCCATCCATCTCTCCACCTTTTCTCCCATCTCTCTCTCTCCTCTCTCTCTCTCTCTCTCTCTTGTGCGTGCATCACTGGCCGTATTCCATTTTCCTTATTGCATTAAGTTTTTTCTTGGATCTAATGTAAAGTGACTCTGTTAGAAATACAAATAAAAAAAACAACAAAAACAACCAACAACAAAACAAGTCGTTGCCCAATTTAACAGCGCCCCAACCAAACTCAGCTCAGCAGCTTTCATTATTCGTTCATTTAATGCCGAAGACATTCTCTAGTTTTACAGCAAAATTAGTTATAAAAGAAAACCAACTGATCGAATGGAACTTTAGTTTAACTATCTGCGTAATAAAACATTTTAAAAAATTAAAACTTTTAAAATCCTATGAGATGCATGAGAGAGAGAGAGAGAGAGGAGGAGAGAGGCTGAGGATGAGAGAGGGAAGAGTGAGAGAGAGGAGAGAGAGAGGAGGGGAGAGAGAGAGAGAGAGAGAGCGCAGTATTGTCATTAAATCGCACTAGAGGTTAGCGACTCCTCTGCCTGAAGGGAGCCTAAATACACTGGACCACAGTAGAAACAAATCCAGGTGAAACTGTCTGCCGTGTAGATTTGTCTACGTTGGTGAAGTGACGTCGTTCAACGGCCTAGGAAACAAACTTACTGCTGTAAAACTAATTGTCACGGCTCATTGCTGCCTCTACCAAAAAGCATTATTAATGCAATTCGAAAGCATGTTTCAGGGGCAGCATGAAATAAACGGTGTTCTGGAGAGTATAATAAAGGTTGGGCTGTTCAGTCATGTGGTGGAGAGCATCCAGAACAGCGGTGAAGGGCTAATACCGCTGCAGTGGGGTTAATACAACGATTGCGGCAGACAGGCCAACATCAAAGATCACCGAAGACCGCGTCAACCCCCGCCCCTTTTTTCGCGACACCTGGACAGGACTGCGAAGTTTGGATAATCTTCGAGACCCAGCTTTTTCCAACATCTCAAACAGCTCTGGTGTGGCACGAGGAATTGTCAACAGTATTACGACGAGACAATGTGTCCACCCGTCGCCAGACTTACGGCAAGATGTCCAATTTCAGCGTCAAGCGGGGCCGACAACTATAGGCGTTGGGCCAGGGGCAACATTGTCGAGGGTGAGGGGAGGGGGTTCAGACGGATCGAGCTTCCGCGTGAGTAACCCTGATGGACGACAGGGGTAAGATGAGCGGAATCGTAACAATCGCATTGCACGATTTCGGACGGCACTGGTTTTAGCCGCGGGACACCGCTCGCTCTGAGTTCTTTTTCTCCTTTTTTTTTTTTAGGGGTCACGATATTTTGCCAGGTACCGTCGTCCATTTTTTCCGAACGTCACCGAGAACTTCAGACTCAGCCGGCCGGAGACGGGGTCAGCGCTATCTCCAACATCGAGCTGTCTGTCTCCGCGCTCCCACGACCGCCTCTCTCTCGTCCCTGGTCCCGCATCACAACTGTGGGCGTGAAATCGAGAGCCGATCGTGCAGAATCCGGTCTAGCCCGAGGCTGCGATCCGTCAGGAGCGGCAGAGGAGGATGCTGCTGCCCCGAGTCTTCGTCCAAGGTCGTTGCTCGGAGTGTATGTATATCACAGCTGCTAGAGAGTGTATCCGCCATTGGCTTCCGTGCAGCATCCCTTGGTACCTTCCAGACGCCAAACATTGACATGTCCTGAGAGGACATCCCCGTTTTGCTCTGTATCTGTTTGTTAACTGGTTTACCTAATTGGTGTATGAATCCCGTTGCATTAGCTGCATTATAAACTGGCTTTTACTGAATCCCCCCGTGATGCGTTTTTAATGTAGCTTCGGCGGTGTATAGAGGGAATTTAAAATATCCTAACAGGAAGTTGAGAAACGAGGCGCCTGCGCGTTCCTCTTGCTAGCTGCATTCTGGGAATTAGAAAAACTTTTTTTTATATATATAAAAAAAACAACAAAAAACGAGGACGCCATCCCCTTCACTCCGATGCCGAGCTGCGCCAGAAACGAGCTGTTTCGCTTCCAGGCTACAAGAGCCAAATCGAGAGCAGTGTCTGTGCAGAGGATGAGGAAGCCCGGGTTCAGTGCATTTCTCGACGCATGGCTGCATATGTCTAGACGAGTTTGATATCAGACGGTTTCTTATAAGCACCCGGCTGCCGCCGCAGCCTAATCATCCAAGTTATCCGCGACGTATCAGAAGCATAGGATGGGACCCCTTTTAAATGGCGCCCGTGGTACAGTAATGGAGGAGCGCGGGAGTAAGAAAATGCTTGTTTTACATATTTAAAGCATAAACAATATGTCCACTCCTCCTTTGATACCTGGAGTCTCATAAAACTTAAAAAAACAAAAAGCCTTCAGCAAGCTCTTGACATCCCGACATTAAACAAAACGAGGAGGTTAATATTCTACTCTTGTGTTCCTGCGTAGTTAATTTATTCAGTATCTGACAAAGTAAACATGAATGGACTGATATAAAGTATCGGGGGAAAAAACTACGGAAACAGAAAAACAACTGGAAATGAAAGGCGAATAAAACCTGATAAAATCGTATTTCTTGTGTAAAAACGAAATACTCGATGGTGCAGCCATGTTTTACTACAGTAGATGATTACTTTATGGCTTCTAGAAGGAAATGTCACGTGGCAAGCATACAAAGACCAGGCTGGGCTAGTCTATGAGGCGGAGTGCAGTCAGACTTTATGTTTCAGAAGTGGCTGTGTGCAAGACTCTGAGGAAGACCACACGAAACTGGTGCCGTTGACAGTAGACGTAGTTAAGAAAGGAAAAAAAACCTGAACTGTCCAAAAATAACATTAAGTATCTCAAGGAATGTTCTCTACGTGACAGATGACAAGCGGTAGTAGAGATCTCGCAAATGACCTAACTGCAAATAGGGTTGTTAACGTTTCTCGAAGAACATTGACATGATACACAATAGTGTAAAGTGGTGTCATTGAATGTGTATCTATCTGAAAGGTAACAAACGGCAGTGCTGGAATGGGAAGCAGAAGTGAAACATTGAGATGAGCAAATCTGGAAAAAGTGCTCTTTACGGATGAGTCCAAGTTTGAACTATTTAGCAATAACCAACAGCAGTTTATTTAAAGGTGGACTGGGCAGCAGTATAACAGTTACAGTAAAGGATGGCAGTGGATCAGTACAAGTTTGGGGCTGCATAGCAGCCAGGGTTGTCAAAGATTTGCAACAAATTGAAGATATACTGACTGCTTACAGGATACATGCAGGTTCTCATCCATCATACCTTCTCTCAGGGAGACAGCTCATTGAGCAGAGAATCCTCTTCCCCATTACAGTAATTCAAAGCATGTAGCCAATGTGGTTTAAAACAATCTGGAATGTAGAGAGGCTGATTGAGCACCCCCAACGATGTCTTGGCCTGCACAAAGTCCTGATTTAAGCATCATTGAAGATATATGGAGTTATATGGCTACTAAGAAAGTCAAATGGCAACCATACTCTTTGGATGAATTTTGGAAAGTGTCACAGGATAGTTGGACAAGTTCTCTACAGTCCTACATTGATAAAGCTGTATGGGAATATGGAAACAAGGTATCATACTTTATATAAAGTGAAGGGCTCACATACCAAATACTAATGCACTTTACAATGTATTTATTGTTTTGTATAATTTTTGTAATAACGCATTGTGTATCTATTACATACAGTGCAACCTCACGTATCCAAACAAGCCCGGAGACAAGCTATTTGTTCGGATACGTGAAAAAACCGAATGCAGGTGCTGCTGTGAGCATGCTGAGGGTCAAATTCGAACATCCAATTGACACCCTATCCGAACAATAGACGCTATGCATGTTAATTGTCACTTGTGTAAACTGTTTCGAAACAATGCCTTTCTAACCCAAAGTGAAGTACTGTATTACTTAATTACTGTAGATTTTCAATGTAATTTGAGTGAAAATGTTTGCATGTGCGTCTTTGTTAACCTCCATTTTGTCTGGCTGCAGAAATTTTGGTCACATGATCAATGAGTCTTGCTTGTCATAATACTGTAAGGTTAATGATGCAATTTGATGATGAAGTGCAAGATGTTTAATAAAAAACCCAATAAATGTTTAAAAATGATTTATTATGAAAACAAAATTAAAAAAATAAATGTACAAAAATACAAATTATTACACAGGCTTAAAAAATGTCTTAATTGATTGTGGTTTAAGATTAGACAATCTTTTTCCTGCTGCCTTCTCGCGTAGTGATCGTAGAATGCTTAAGTGCACGGGCTCAGCATCATTGTCTGCCTCTAACCAACACAATGCTTTGTCCATGATGTCTACAGCCTCGGCATTGGATGGTACGGGATTAGCGTTATCAGGAGATGGTTCATCATCAGAGTCTGATTCGGACGAAGGGTCACCTGTCACGCTGTGTATGATCTCCTGGTCAGTGAGCTGTTGGCAAGCGTCAAGGTCTCTGTCTATTTCACACCATTCTTCGATGTCGTTGATAGTAGATCGCCCAACACCATATTCTTCAGCTAAACGTGCAGCTACTGCACCAGAGTCAAGTCTCTTCAAGATCTTCACTTTGTCGTCTAGAGACAGAACATTGCGTTTTCTTTTCAAACTGTTGTCAGACATTTCGAACGTGAGTGTCGCGAACAGTTCAGTCTAAAATGGCCTAAAATTCTATGTAGATTAAAACACTTCAAAGATGATATGAAAAACCAGATAAAATATTTCTTAGTAAATTATATTAAATTAAATAAATTACTTAAATTAAGTAATTATCATTTCCCCCTTGATTAAAAAATAAAAAAATGTGATTGATTCAAATTTTCAAGTGAAAGTATCGCAATAATAGTCTGACTATACGCGTAATAATTAAGATAAATGAGCAAAGGCGACCACACGCAAAAAATGAAGAAACAAACTCGGTTACTCGATAGCATAAAATGGGCTCAACTTACTCGCTCTCGACTTTATTTTTTTTTTTTTATTCACTGACAATCAATCAATCACCTGATCACTTTAATATAGTTATAAATATATAGTCAGACCTCGTTAAACTATATGAATCACTTATATAGGCATACCCCCCCTGTTCACTTTTAAAAGGGCCATGTTTTGTTCGGTTAAGATCTAAGAGAAATTACAATAGAACGTTGACAACCGAACAAAAAAGTGTGAAAGTTCGGTTACGTGAGATTTTGTTCGGGGGACATGTCGATTGTTCGGATACGCGAAAATTCGGATAAGTGAGGTCCGGATACGTGAGGTTGTACTGTAGTTTCACTTTGCAATTACTTATTATTTATGCATATCCTATTTGTTTGTGTTCCCATCATCATTTCCAATACTTTATGTTAAAATGAAATAATAAATTTTTTTAAAGAACGCATTGTTAGCACGATTTTGTTCTTTTAAGGAGTCAATCACTGAGGAGCACATTTATCTAAGACAATAGAGAGATGACGTCAGTACAGAGAGAGAGAGAGAGATATGACGCCAGTACACACAGAGAGAAATATATGACGTCAGTACACAGAGATATGACGTCAGTACAGAGATACAGAGAAAGATATGACGTCAGTACACAGAGAGATATGACGTCAGTACAGAGACAGAGAGAAAGATATGACGTCAGTACACAAAGAGAGAGATATGACGTCAGTACACACACACACACAGAGATCGGTGAATGCCGGAGCCAGGCTGTAGCGGATAATCGAGAATGAATCTAATAATCGAGGGGGAAAAAAGATTCTGATAGCCTGATAGCATCCCTGAAATTGAATTAAGTTTTGTTCCAGGCAGTTAATTCAAAACTTTAGGTTAATTCCAGTGATCATGCAATTATTTAGTTAGAGAGAGAGAGAGAGAGAGAGAGAGAGAGAGAGAAGAGAGAGAGAGAGAGAGAGAGAGAGAGAGAGAGAGTTTTAGTACTAACCACCGACTGGCCACCACCGTTTTTTCCAGCCTCATCCGTTCGATCTGCAGAAATGAAGCTAGGAAAAGGCGAGACCTGAGGCCAGTTGATGCAACTGATAAAGAACATTTTACTTTCGTATTAATTCATAACAACAGATTTATGAAACAGTGCATAAATAAAAGCAAAAGACTCGCAAGTACATTTGGAATATAGTTATAAACTCGAATAATTAATTCCATCAAAATACTCGCTTTTGTTTCGAAATAGTAAAATATATAAACCAGTCTAAAAGTCACCACAAACACCTTAAAGTCAACGTGTCTGCTGATTTTGTGAAAAATGGACCAATCAGGTGATGCTACGTGTAAAGTAAAACATCACCCGATTTGGTGAAAAATGGACCAATCAGCTGATGCAACGTGTAAAGTTAAACGTCACCCGATTTGGTGAAAAATGGACCCAATCAGGTGATGCCACGTGGAGTCATCTTCTACCAGCTTAAAAGAGCAGTAATAGCCTGTCATAAATTTTTTAAAAAGTCGCTGATTAGACAGAACGTTGAAAACGTGGGTAATATTGGTACCTTGAGAGGCGAGGGTTTAAAAGACGAAGAAATAAATGGTCTGGAATGTCTGGCAAAAGTGTTCACTAAATGCTACAGAAAAGAAAAAGAAAGAGAAAAGAGCTGATCTGAACAAACATGGACAAAAATCCTAAGTCATCAAGCCAGCAGAACGGTGCAGAGAGGTCCTATATTTGCTGGTTAAACGAATATGCCGACGAACTACAAAAATATCTACTCATGGCCGCAAATACTTTTTAAAAAAGGCTTCAATTGGCAAAATTATACAAGGGCTGAAGGACTGGAAAAAAGAAGGCAAGACATATGAACCGACGAACGAAAGATTGTACTTGATCGTCGACAGGTTGTAGAACAGTTGGCTGATCAGTGTGTGAGTGTGTTTCGTCTACGGAAGGTAGTGTGATGGTTGGAGATGCTTTGGAGCAGATAAAGCTGGTAATTCGTACAGTAGTAGCGAAACCAAATGTATAAGTACCACGGTGTTTTACGACGACATGCAATATCTTCTAGCATTCGACTTACTGGTGATGGATTCATTTTCCGACAGAACGACCATAACAATTCACGTAAAATTACGCAGCCAATATATGAAACGCAAGAAACGAGCATCCTACACATGGTGTGTCCAGCACATTATCATCCCTGATTTGTCACCTTATAAAATTCTGAGCGGGAGAAAAAAGGAATGCATCGAGTCTTTAAAATGTGGAAACTGTCATAACCATGTACCAGGTTTCTCAAAATAAGTCAAGGCGATGTACATGTGAATTGGAGATCAGTCAACCTACTGTACTTTGTATTTTTAAGAAATCGAATTGGAAACCATACATACCTAGGCTTTTGTGCGCTCTGAACGAAGATGATATGGATAGAAGATTAGCTTTGTGGGTGGTTCATTAACATGCGCAATCAATGTGGCAAGTTTGAGGACAGGGTAGTTTGGTTTGATGAGGCATCCTTCAAGCTGGATGGGCACATAAATCGTCACACTGTGAGTTTTGGGCAGCCGTGCAAAACCCAAACATGTATTTGAAGAAAGAGGTTAACCTGTCAGGAGTTACAGTGTGGGCTGGGCTCTCTTCTTGTGGCATTGTTAGGCTGTTCTTTTTTAATGATGCTGTTCCTGCCGTATGGCATCTGTATGGAGGCTCTGAGGTTTACCTTCAGCAGGATGACACACCACCACATTATCACAGAGATGTTCGGGCTTTCTTTATATGGATTTTCCTGGAATGTGGTCAGGCCGTCACAGAACTGCTCATGAATATCTTCCAAGGTCACCTGACCTTACACCTCTGGACTTCTACCTATGGAGGACCTGAAGGACGATTGTATGGTGCTTAACCTCGAACACTACAAAACTTGGAGGAAAAGACTGAGCAGGAAATACACATCATCTCAGTTCACATGCACACTATTCTGTCTCAGAACACTGCAGTGTATATTTGCATGTAAAATGGTGGACATTTGAACATTTGTCTTAAAGTGGCCATTGTAGGTTGCTTTCACGTGTTCACTTGCGTCCATGACAAAGCTTTTGTTTATTCAGTGATATAAATATTAAATATACATAAACTCAGTGCGCATACATATTTCTGAATTAACCGGTATATGTTAAATATGTTTAGTTATGAATGAAAACTGATCGGAAGGTCATTTTCATTTTTTGGCAAGAACTCCTCTTGCATTGTGCGGACAGTAAACGGTTAAACATGGGATGTATAAACTTACCGATACTAACTACCTGGTCCAGGCTTTCCTACAATGTTAAGGAGATAACTCCCTAACCACTGTGTTGCCGTCTCTTTTAAAAGAGTAAAACACCATTTACCTGTGTGGACAGCATAGTGCATAGTGATACTTATTTACGTCCGTTTGGCTGTTCTAGCAGTATGCAGGTAAGAGAGGGAGGCGAGCGCAAAACCTCAGAACTTTGGAGATGATACCAGACGACATGCCACTTAATTTTATCCCCGAAGCCAGGAGAGGTGTGGTTTACTTTACTGCCAGTCCCGCTGTCAGACACTTTCGCCTTGGATAAAGAAAATAGACAGCATCGCGCTGTTTTAAATGGAATATCAAAGCCAAATCTGGTCGTGAGCCATAAGTTCACTTTTGGGTCCTCTCTTGTCCTTGGTAGTTTTGCAGATGAATATTAAAATTTATGCCAAAGCTAAAAAGCTTCAGGAACAGAACATTTTCACATAACTATGGACAATTTGTTAGATTGCTCAGTAAAGTGAAAAAGAAAACGGAATTCAATACTAAAAGAAAATATCAAATCGTTCAGACAGAAAATATGGAAAATTACAAGAATTAGTCTAGCAAATAGCAGATCGGGAAACAAACACACACAGGCAGTTTCAGAAAAGGATGCAAAGTTTATTTCTAACAAAAATCTGGAATGTGAAACACGACAGCATCTCAAATGCTAAAAAACAAATTAAATAGGTATAGCTCATAGAACGTTTAGGACTGATTACTAAACACAATAAAAGCAGACACTTTTTACCTCTGTTTTGTATGCCCTTAGTTCAGTCTCCGGACGACGCCCGGGAGTCGTCCT
The DNA here is from genome assembly GCA_018389105.1 of Nautilus pompilius. NCBI lineage: Eukaryota > Metazoa > Mollusca > Cephalopoda > Nautilida > Nautilidae > Nautilus > Nautilus pompilius. The sequence continues at coordinate 621,724 of JACATO010000008.1, read as the reverse complement.
TACCCGGGAGTCCAACATCATATTTATCGGAATATCGCCGGGTCTCGAGAGGTCGTAGAAAACATAGTGTTTGCAAATCCTTCAAGAACCGCCGAGGCGCCGTTCTCGTTGTAGATGTAAACCCCGCATTCGTTTCCGCTGGAAAGGGGTTAAAAAAATTTAAACCCCCCCAGATGCTGGAGGTGGAGGGACACCTCTCGGCAAAAACGAGCTCGCCGACTCTCATCGTCTGGTTTCAGTATGGTTCGTGGAAGATATGCCATTTCCCACAACTGCTAGCGTTGTGTATCATTAACTATCCCCTCTTTTAATACGTAAACAAAAAGAAACACTTATAGCAGATAAGAACGAATATTTCCTTACGGTTGCAGCTACAAACAGAAGACTATTATTCTTTTGTACAGATATTAATGGCCTTCATTGGTGATGGTCATTATGGCTTTGCTTGGCAGATTAAAATGGCGCCTGAAAACAGAATTTAATATGAAATAAAGCTAGCATCCACTAATGCCCTTTCATATAGCCGGGTTACTCCCAAAAAGAAAATTGTGGAGGAAACCGGAGTTACACGGGACAGTGTGCAAACAGCATTTTACAGAATGAAGTCAGCTGTCTAGTGGCCTAGTCAGGAACTTAGAGACCTGGAAAAGGAGAAAAACAACGTGAAACGGGAGAATAAGTGGCCAGTTAAAAGTCTAGTGCAGCCCTTTTCAGACAGGTATCCAATTAATTTCTGACCACAATTTCGCTGAAGCAATCACCGTGGCATTTACCGCTAACTGACGATTAAGAAAAGTTGGACAGACCGACAGAGTAGCGGTTAGAGAGCGCTTCCTTAGAAAGGTGATAAGATAAAAACGACGTGACTGGGATTAACATCGGAACTACATCTTGATGAAATGCATTGTTCGAAATATTTGGTTCTAAGCAGCAACAGTACGTCAGGAGAGAGACGGGAGAAATATAAGTAGATTTACATTCAACATGATGGCGGGAATGTAAAAGTATGGGGTTATTTTCCGCTGGTAATTCAGCTTAATACAAACTGATATGGGATTCTTACCAAGGAGATATATATCCCAATATCTGACAACGCCATGGAGTTCTTTCAGGGTGTCGTTGGGAAGGCTTTACTAGTGACCTGAAGCATACTGAAAAGCTCAATACACAACGCCTGGCTTTGGGAAGAATCGGAAATACTTCTTAAAAGAAGATCGCTCTTCTCGGTCTCCTGATCTTCTGTTGGATGGACTAGATCAACAAGAAGGCAAGGGAAGAGGTTCGGCCAGGGTCCATCAACTATGGAACTACTCGTAAGGCGATATATTTGGAAAAGTCACTGAACAGGAACCGCAAAATATGCGCGACAGTTTTTGCGTTCGAATCAAAGTAAATTAACGAATTGGTGGCTTCCCCAGTAACGCGAGCCTCCGACGAACCGGCGGTGACAGGGTTAGGGTTTGTTTAGAATAATTCGGTTTGTCCTAGATGCTGACGCTGCTGCTTCTGGATAAAACTCTCGCTAATACGTGCATGGCGGATTCCTTCAACCGGAAGTCGGCCATTTCCTTGCTTGTTATATTTTGTTTAATCCGTGTAGGCTAATTATTGAAAATGTAATAAAATTAACTAAATAGATATTATTAATATGTATATAATGCGCTTGTCGGGAGAGGTGTCTGTTGATTGAGCCGTCTTCCTGCCTCCTTGCTGGTCCTAAACTACCCGACTAAGCAGGTCGTGCACATGCGCGGAGTGATAAGCGAACACTTTAAAGTCAGCTGCATGGAGGGACATCGCGCGCCGAGACCCCGACCGTTAGGTGTGAAGGACCCATTGTGCTGTTGTAATCGCTCCATGACTCCAGCCTGACACACATCCGAGTGATTGGGGGGGGGGTGCGCCCTTTGTGACTAATATCTGTGACCCTGTCCGCATTAACTTGGATTTCCGCGGCGGGGCCGACTTTTTTTATTTTCTTATTGGACTCTTCAACTGCAAACTATCTACGTTCAATCGAAACCCGCCGCCAATTAGGGAGCAAATTAGAATTTCTCTGCACTTCAAACCATCGCCGTTATCAAGAGTGACTTCCCCTTTCTTGTCGTTGCGGCGACGGATAAGAACTGCCACGGACAGATACGTTAGCTTTCCTTTCTTTCTCGTTTTTAAAAAATACAAGTATGAAAATAATAGCAGTCGTCCTTTCGGCGAGGTCCTGAGGCCGTGTGGGTGTGTGTCCTGACCTTGGCTGGACCACAGCCGGCCTAACTCACCTCAAACCGTAAACCGACGAGACGTTTTAACCGTTTTACCGTAAACCGACGAACCGTTTTAACCGTTTTACCGTAAACCGACGAACCGTTTTACCGTAAACCGACGAACCGTTTTAACCGTTTTACCGTAAACCAACGAGACGTTTTAACCGTTTTACCGTAAACCGACGAGACGTTTTAACCGTTTTACCGTAAACCGACGAACCGTTTTAACCGTTTTACCGTAAACCGACGAGACGTTTTAACCGTTTTACCGTAAACCGACGAGACGTTTCAACCGTTTTACCGTAAACCGACGAGACGTTTTAACCGTTTTACCGTAAACCGACGAGACGTTTTAACCGTTTTACCGTAAACCGACGAGACGTTTTAACCGTTTTACCGTAAACCGACGAGACGTTTTTAACCGTTTACCGTAAACCGACGAACCGTTTTAAACCGTTTTACCGTAAACCGACGAGACGTTTAACCGTTTTACCGTAAACCGACGAGACGTTTTAACCGTTTTACCGTAAACCGACGAACCGTTTTAACCGTTTTACCGTAAACCGACGAACCGTTTTAACCGTTTTACCGTAAACCGACGAACCGTTTTAACCGTTTTACCGTAAACCGACGAACCGTTTTAACCGTTTTCTTTCTGTATTTAAAAAAAAATAATTTTAAAAATGTAATTCCTGTTTGCGGACAATGATGATGATGATGCTGCTGCTGCTGCTGCTGAGGCCTCTTTTTTTTCCTCGGTATTCTAAATAAAAAAAAACAAAAACACAAAAGAGCCAAGAAAATGCGCGCGCCCTCTGGGGAGAAGGGAGGGGGTCGCTGCTGTTGTTGTTGTTGGGGGGAGGAGAATGACGTTGCATTTATTACGGCTCACAAAAAAACCTGCCCCCCCCCGACGTTTGAACGTTGCCATGGACATAATAAATATGGGGTGTAACGACCCCGGTGCGTTGAGCGGACTCGAGATTAACTTCTCGCCCCCCTCGTTTTATTTCATTACCCGGATGTCAGTTTAGGCCGCCATCCGTTCTCGGAAGAATGACCGCGACGGGGGTTGTTGTTGTTGTTGTTGTTTTTTTTTTAATAGATTATTCATTAGTTTGCTTGTAACAGAGAGGCAGAAGCCATCCTTCCTGCTCCCCCTCCTCCATACAATGGCAGCCAATAGTCTCCCACCCCCCCTCCAATAAACCATTTTTTTAAAAAAAATTTATCCGTGGTTATACGTTTTTTTCTTCGGCTGTAGCAGTTCCGCCCAATATGGTGGTGTTTTTATTTCCCTCTCCAGTCCCGATCCCCGCCCCGCCGGGATCGTATTATCCAGCATTTCACCTCCAATTACAGCCTATCGCTGCACGAGCAGATATCCCTGACCTTTTCTGTTGTATTTATCGGCGCCCGCGACCTTTGTATCAGCAGCTAAATGAGGTCGGAGGGTTATCGGTGTTGTCACACCAAGAACATTCCAAACAACCCGTTTGTTTCGGGACTATTACTGAATCCCTGTTCCGCGAATACTTAGCAGGGGTCGCCCGAAACCCCGTTTGTTGTACGGGCGAGATAATATTTGCCAAATAGAAATACCCAGTTATTAGATATGCCGGGATTTTTTACCCACCCCCACCCAGCGCATCATCATCATCATCATCATCTACTGTTAATTAATCACCAGGGTGAATTCCCACGTAACAACTACCTAGTGTATATCATTTTTAATTAGAAAAAACAAGTAAGCGCCTTCTCATGTATAACGCTTCTTTTGGTGGCTTGGTGTTCTTTCAATTAGTTAGCCGCTTAACCCTTACACGGTCGAGCGGCAAACACCCCCCCCCCCCAACCACAGGCAAGATTTTGTTCCTTATCCCGCATGGACATAAACATCTCCATCGATCACACTATATGGCAAACTCTTTTATTTGCATCTCCAGCCTCTTAGAAGCCATTCCATCCTTTCTTGTAAACCCGCAAATCAAAGGAATTAAGGGGGAAAAAACCGGCTTCTCCCTGTTGCATGACGCACGCACACACGCACACACACACACAAAATTCCATCTATTGGATCTATTTAATATACATATTTTGCTAATAATATATTTAAAAAAAAATACATTTATAATTTCCTTTGAATATATTTGTATGGTTCAATGGAAACAGATTTAGTTATGAAGAGTATATGATTTTATTCCAGATATCTCCTCAAATACTTCAAAACCCGCATCCTCTCAGGCAGGAACAACTTCCCAAGATAACTGTTCATAGCGCATATTTTAATTTTTTGTGTAGAAAAACCTTAAAAGTCCTCTTGCTATAGTCATATGCATATATGTGTGCGTGTGTGTGTTGTGTGTGTGTGTAGTTTCTACCACGAATTTTAAAAAAACGGATTTCACTTACTAAGTGGAAGGACCCATTCAAGACCAGTGATATAAAACTCAACCCCCGCCAATTAATACAAAGACTACAACATTTAAGTTAATTTTTACATTTTGAATGAGGTACATTTTAGATTTTTTCTTCTTTCTATCTCTTAATTTTTTTTTTTTTTTTTTGGTGTAAGGGAGATCACTATGATGCTGTACTGAAAATAACCAAGAAAAAGTAACTCTTCTGACGACGCTTTCCGTAATAATTCGGTTTTTCAAAGCATTACATTAAAAAAAAAAAATAAATGGAATACATCAAGAAAGAAAAGTATAAACCAGTTCATTTTAAATATTAAAAAAAACAAAACAAAAACAAATAAATAAATTTGTGAAACTATGAAAATATTTATGTAAAACGAATTTGTCCGCCAATAGGCGACACGGACTAGATGGCCCCACTTTTTTGCCTAATCACAAAACACTTCAGCCCAAGTTCAGTACCACTGCTGTACTCCGGAAATTATATCTATTAATTTTTTTTTTATCTTAATAATATAACAGAACATATACTGAATAACAAGCGTTTACATTACTCAGGCCGCTCAGAAACTAGCACAGGGGCACCTAGCCAGGTTTCATCTGAACACTGTCGCTCTCTCTCCGCTTTTCTTCCAGCTAAACAGCTGACGTGTAACTTATTTTGGGTCTGATGCGCATTATATAAAATAACCTTGGATGCGCGGCATGGTGTCTAGAGATGATGTCTCGTGATGTATTGCTGCTGTCTGGCCAGGAAAGTTTTCTGCGTGGTTAAAAAACACTGCAACCTTAGCAGTTTTAATGGTTTTTCTGTTTATGACAAAGGCCCACTGATTCTGTTGTGAAATGACATTGGAAAATTGAAGAAAATATGTGAGACCTATGGGTGGTGCTGTAATTTACTGGTATGCAACTAGTTTTATGTGAAATTTTAACATCATATTGTCGTCACTCTTTCTATGTCGACTCGGCACACCCTGACAGAACGAGCTATTGATTCTTGGGCACTTGTTCTCAGGTTCAATCACATTTAACCCCGCACACCATTTTGGTTGCTATAAATATTTTTGCTGAGTCATTTACATTCAGTGTTAGTCTTCATTAAACTTCTTTTTCCTACAGTTTTGTACGTGAAACTATTATTTTACATCAGATGAGGCTTTAGTTTTAAATAACTAGAAAGCTAACTGATCATGTGATATCAGGTTCTGTCCCCAATTGAAAAACCCTGCACTAGTATCATACTTGTGAAAGAAAACAATCAATTGTGAAATAATTGTTCCTTGTTTTACTGATATCAGCAGCAATTCTTCATGACCCTGACATTTTGATGCTAGATAAATTCAAATATAAAATTCAAAGTTACTAATTAACATTTAATTAAACTCTTTCTATTTTTTTTAATGGTGATGTTTAAGAGTGGATTGTTCTGAAGGTGTCATCACAACTTTGTCAGTTATTAGCACCCAGTAATTATATAAGTAGAGGAATCATTTCATGCATTTTCGAAGTTTGTGATAAATTCATAGGTACATTTAGGCCTCATGCTCATTTTGGAAAAACTTCAAACTCTACTGTGTTAATGAGATAGAAGCTGAAGATTGACCAAGCTTGAATGTTTGAAACTGTACTTCAGTAAATTACACTTAATGACCTTTCAAAGGTCACCAATCAGTAAGTTAAAAGGTTTGATCAGAAATGCTGAAACATGATCACATTTAATTTCCTTTTATTGCTGACAGTTAATAATAGCACAGAGCCTGGCATATAAGGGCAGGTCTGAAATTCAACCTTTAATAGAATTTCCAGCACAGAATCAAAAATCACTTTAAAAAAAATATGAAAAGTAATAAGGTGGTTTTGTGAAATTTTGGAATGTTACCCTAAAGAAACATATATGATGCATTGATTTTAATTTTGCATGATGACCAACTTAAGAACAATTTTGTTGCCCCGTATTTAGCATAGACATTGGACTTCTACCAGCTTTAGACAATGGACGATACATATGACCTGTAATTCACATGCAGACTGAATTCTGGCAGTTTGACTTGACCAGAAAACAACAATTTCTGCTTTCCACCCACTATCTAATACTGACTTTTCTCACAGCATCACAGCAACTGGATTTTTTTTCAAGAGAGGGGAAACTGGCAGTTACAGATAATTTAAAACAATTATTATGCACCATTGCCGGGCCTATTATCAAAGTAAAGGGAAAATATGTTTAGATAACATGCATAAACAACCATTGAGAATCTGATAAGTACATTCTAATGTTAATAGGTTTAGATCATTTTATTCAAGAAAAAAAGAACCATTATGGCTTAAGTACAGATAAAGAAATGTATGCAAATGTGAATTATAAACTGTACAAAATCACTATTATAAACAAAATAACTAGTAATTTAGATCAGTCATCCTTATTCCATTATTAGATAATGTTTTCTCTCTGTCTTGGGAATTTGCACAAGTGATGACAGTTTCCTGCTTCCTTATCACTAATACACTATATTATCTATGGACAATTCGCAAACATGGCAGATCTGAATGAGCAGCAATAGGTTTTATATCTCCCTGACTACTATACTAGATTGTGGGTGGACAGTTCTCAAACTCAGTGGATACTAAATGAGCAGTGATGGCTTCCTATTTCCTTATATTCAGTACACTATACTATTTGTGGAAATTTCTCAAACCTGAGAGATTTTTGAATGAACTGTGATGGCTCCCTATATCTTTATAACCACCATACTACTTTCTGTAGACAATTCTCCATCTTAGTGAATTTTGTATTAGTAGTGATGGCTTCTTACCTTTTTAAAACCACTGTATTATATATCTATAGATAATTCACAAACCAGGTAGATCATGGATGAAGTATATGGATTATGGCCACCTATAAGCTTGGATGGATACCTGCATTCTATAACAACCATAATACTCCATCTGGCAACACTTCTCATGGCTGGTAGATTTTGAGTGAGCTATGATGGCTTCCTGTCTTCCCATAAGTTCATTATCATACTATCTGTGGACACTTCTCAAACTTGCTAAATATTGCTTATACAAGATTCACTCAATTTGAGAGTTGTCCACTGACAGTATAATATCTTGGTTATATGAAGACAGGCAACCATCAAAGACTATTCAAGATTCACGTGGATAAAGAAGTATGCACACATGGTATAGTACAATGGGTATTATGAGGCAGAAAACCATCACAGTTTAAACAAGATCTACCATGTAGTGGTTATAAGAAGTCATGAAGTCATCACAGCTTATATCAAATCAGCTAGTTTTTGAGAAGTGTCCATAGATATAATAATATAGCATAGCTGTAAGGAAGCAGTAATCCATCATGGCTTATTCAAGGCAAGGCTAATATTTTCAATATTTTTTAACCAAATTTATTCACAGTATAAATGATCCTTCTGATTGTTTCAATTGAAGCAGAACACTATTAATACCTTTAAGTACACCCTGGATAGATGCTTCAAGAAGTTGGAAGCTTTTGCAAGTCATGTTTGTCTCTCCTAAGAAAATAACTAAACTGATGCAAAATAAAATTTTTTTATAAGTAAAGAAGGGAAGAAAATTTGTGAGAGATGACAATGGAGCATGACATGACTTTATCTTCCTTTCTCTGACTTATCTACCAAATTTGGGAAAGTTGGTATCTTTTAAAGTCCTTAAAACTGAATGGAAACACCTTATTAGAGTCCAGTCGAGTTACACTAAATAAAGTTTTTTTGCCATTTGAAGAGCTCCTTACAGGGCATTTAATATCTTTGATATTTAATGTTACAGTTTCTTTATCAGCCATTAAGGATGAATTTATGTTAGTAACCCAGACATAAACTTTGCCAAAGAGAACAGAAGGCTGTATCTCATCTCGTCATCATCACATGTCACAGTTTAAAATCATGAAAAAAATCTCAATATTTTGTACTGTACACTAAAAACAAAACAAAAAGCAACAGAAAATCATCAAGTCTTCATTAATTATTGTAAATGAAGGTAAGTGTAAGCAAAATCCAGTTTTAACTTAACTTTCATTTCTGTTATTGGAGACTGATTAACAAACAATTCTATCAATAATTCAAATATATAGGTTTCAAAATGTACAAAATAAACAAAAAAGCAACAAATAATATATTTCCTGTAAATATAACATAAAGTATAGATATTATCATACACTAATTTTTAAAAAAGATTTCAGGGGAAATAACTAAATTAAGTGATAAAAATTGATAATGAAAAAAATTTTTAAGTTAGAAAAATAAGACTTCTCGGAAAAGTTTTTTTTAGAAATTATTTATTTTAAATTAAATATATTATTATTATTGTTATTGGAAATCAAACAATAGCACAAAAATTCTATTTGACTCGAGAATTAATTTATTTCCCTTACATTATTTTTTCTCTTTTTAAAATGTTTCATCACTTTAATCTGCCACTTTCATGAATTGTCTCCCTTAGTATTCAAACAAAACGTCGGGGTTGAGGTGTCAAGATAAAAACGAGAACTGGAATTATGCATAAATATTTATTGTTCCATCAAAATTCACGAAAATATTTACAAAAAAATGTGTTAAAAACAGGAAAATATACGCAGACTTTATGGCACCTGAATAGCAGACAAAAGGAGTTTTGGTCACTGATTGGAAACAAAAGAAATAACCAATATGTACAATGTATTAACACAACCATGAGTTCTATACAAAGTAAACAATATTAAATGCTCAAAATACTTGCACATAGTTTTTAGAATTTTCTGGTTTCTATTAATTTGGGGGGGGGTGATGGGGCTACTGAGAAAAAATAACAGAAACCAACCAACCAAACAGATGTTCTGCACTTAAGGATAACTTGAAGATTTACTCTATGGAAAACTGAAAGCTTTATCTCAGATAAAATCAAATCATCCATTAGAGAATCATGATGCTGTGTTGGTAAGGAGAGGAAAGAAATAAAATATTTCTTTTCAGCTGATGGAGATGAGATCAGGTAAGAAAGCAATGATCCACGAGAAACAGTATTGTGATCTGTGATTAGAGAACCAATAGATGTTGCCAAAAAAAGCATTCATTTCTTAAAAAATATTTGTAACTCCACATTCAATAAAATTTTCATGTTTATTGCTGTTTTTTTACAAAAAATATTTCAGGAAAATAGAATTCATAACTCTGCTAGATTTTATATATTGCACTCATTATTAAATCCTTTTTGCATAAAAATAGACAGAAAGATTTCCTTTAGCACAATATTTTCTATTACATTATTGAGTTACTCTTTGCTATGACAGGTCATGATAGTCACCCCAAAAATAAAAAGGGGGATATTTGATTACGTAATTAAAAATATTTGTAGTTGTGACTTTTTTTTTCACCAAAAAATATTTTAAATAGAATTTTTTTTTTCCTGTCACTGGTGCCTACAAGGGAGACAACAACCCAAAGAAGAAAGTGTGGTGCTACAGCTGTTCACTAAGCATTGCCAGTCATGCACTAACTACATGGAGCAGCAAATCTGCCATAAAGAAATTAGGAAAGAAAAAAAATTTTCAAACTCATCTTTCGAATGCATCTTTGATAAACTTATGGCACATTGAGAACTAACAGAACTATGTTAGCCCACATCTTTTATCTAAATGATTGTTAATCTTAACATGGTGTTTGGAAAAAAATTTCTCGACGCTTTGTTAAAATTAGAATCAAACTTTCTCCCTAAATTCTTTTAATAAATAATTAATTTCTATTGAACTGCATTATACTAGTAGTACTGATTCAATGTGAGAAATGACATCCTTTGGCAAATGGTAACTATTATTATACTAACAGTACTAGGAGTTATTTCCCTTATACAACTTTTCTTCTTTGAGCTTTGCAAAGTAAAATTGTCATACAAAAACAGTTGCATTTTAATTTCATAAGTCTTTTTAAAAAAAAGAGAGAAGAAATAAACAAAAAAATCCCAATTTTTGGCAAAATCAGATTAATGTTTACCCAGATCTATACTCACAATTAGAATCAGAAGAAAGTTTTTAAGTTTGGGAAAATTTAAATACCCGACAATTAAAGGGTCATTAAATGTGTTGATTCGGTCTTTCACATTTCATCTTGATTACAAAAAAAAAAGTTTCCTCAGGTAGGAATTTTTAACTGAAAAGAATTAGTACAAATTCTCAACATGTCTTACATCGTTTCCCACAGTTTATGCAATTGTTTCCATTAAGCCCACCACCAAGAATTTAAGGCCCTGATACTAAAACAAAATACAGAGCCTAAACAGGAACAAAAATAAGCGAAATTCACATGCAATTATACGAAACAAACACGTACTGTCAATATGTAAATTTTATTATGTAAAATGCAATTTCCTTTCTGACAAGCTGGCAAAATGACTTTTCCAGTTCCCAGAGTCCATCTCTTGAGCTAGTAGCATGCTGGAAGATGTGGCAACTCACAGCGAACCAACAACAGAAAAGGCTGAATGTTGTGCAGGTAAAGTGATTCACACATCCACCAACCCTCTGTCAGTGATGGATCATGACATCAGAGGTCTAGTACAATTGGTTAATACAGTGCCAGAGACCAAACGTCTGCAAGGTACATAAAGGCTATACAAGCAATGGACCACCTTTGCTCAATAGTACTCTACCAGAGTCTTGGTTATGCTGTGCTTTCTGTTGTGAAAGTGTTGAATTGTACACCAAACACACAAAGACATTCTCAAACTAAGCATGGAGTCATTTTCTAATGAATCTGATAAGAGAGAAATGATTATAAGAAACAGTGACAGCGGCACATGAAATTCAAGGCAGTATTTTCACGTGCATAAAGACTGGTAAAAGTCAGGTTAGAAAAAGAAGCTACAGCAAGTATTTAAAAGAAACATTTCTCAGTGACTGTTTGTTTGTTCAATGAATTGCCAAATAAAGCTCTGATCTTGTCTCATCTCAAATAAAAGAAATGCCAGTATCTGCAGGAATTTTTTGAGTGATGTGTCAGTGAAATGACAAATGTCAAAGACCGGCATACAGCAGCATTAAAAACTAAGATAGCACTGACATTGATGATACTCCTTGACCTTCCATTATTGAAAGATGCTGCACTTCAAAATTAGATGGAATAAAAGAGAAACTTCGTTGCTTGGAACAACAACAAAAAAAAAACTGAAGAAATTATGAAACTTTTTAATCAAACATTTTGAAAATAGAAAGTTTGACATAAAAAAAAATATTTTGTGAAAATACCATTGGTGCAACTGCCATGGTTTGGAAGATAATGGATTGTGCAGCTCTTTGAACAGTATACCGGCCATCTAACTGTCAAATTTACAACTTAATTCTGTGATAGCTACAATGGTAAGGATTGCAAATTTTCTTGTTTCCCCACTCAGCTGTTCAAACCAAATTTGGAAAAAAATAGACTGTTCGTATACAGATAATCCTTCTCATAGTAATGTCTGCTGGCTCAGCCACGGAAAAGCACTGGGGGATTGTTTTGTGAAAATACCTTTATAACAATCAATTTTCTTATCAATAAAAAAAGCTACCCTAAACTGGATGTTCTCAAGGGACTGGGGATGAAATTCATATTTCTGACTGAAATTACCTCACATTTTAATGAACTAAAACTTAGCTAGACAAACCAAGACAGACTGCTTTGCTTCTCCGTTGCAAAACTGAAGGTTTTCCTTCAGAAATAATCGAAAATCATGTTTCTGCTACTTCCCTTTTATCATAAAAGACTTGTTATCATGTTACCTTGTTGCTATTAATAAAACTGGCTCTTGTTCATAAGAAAGCTAGAATATAAATGTTCTGAAAGGTTTCAAAATTTCCAACATTCTGGACTAATGTCTTCATTCGCCTTTTGTTTCGGTGGATGAACAATGAATAAATGAAATGCAGCTCACAAATTTAAAAAAAAACAACTTAGATTTATGGTCATCAGAAATTAGAAATCGAGGGACTGAAATTTAAACCAACAAAAAAGATGACAGGGTCTCTTTTTTGACCCACTGGGCTCCACCTCCTGAGAAATTAAACTTTGCCCTTGCTATGCTTTCACCCTTAGAGTCCACATATCTTTAAGAGCAGATATTTTCACATATGAATTTTATTGTTTGCTCTTCGCATGGCCAACAATTGATCGCTCAGAAGCCTGTGTACAAGTATCCAAGTACACACCTAACACTGGAAACCTTACTCAGGAAAGACAGGGGCAAAGGATCCCATTAACTACATACAAGAAATTTCCAATCTGAGTGATGACCTTTTGAAGTGATATAATAGCATTAGTATAATATATAGCATTACTATTAAAATAAAAGCATCATGTTTTAATTCCTTTAAATATAATGTGCATTCAATGAGTAGAGTATTTGTATCTATTATTTGCTTGTAAAATGTATTCACTGCAGTCTGAACCCCACCAACATGTTTAATCTTTAGAGTGAGGGGAACAAATGTACAGTCTGACGCACCATCTTTGAAAGGTTGCTGGCCAACCCCTAGTCTATGGGTTTAAGTAAAACAAACAAACAAAAATGCTCTAAAATTTCTAGAAATTATTTATAATAATTGAGTTTTGGGTGATTAAAAATAGCAAGGATTTCTTTTATGTACAAATGGTCAACATATGGCTTGATGAGTTTCTTTTTATTAGAATTTCCCCAAGAACAAATCAGCATCCGGTCTCAGATTATTAATTATCCACATTTTGAAGTATGAAAAAAATTCTGGCATACAATTAGACTGGGGTTTTTCACAGCACATAGTAAATTTAACTACCACATTATATATTCCTTTGCTCCTTGTGCAAGTACACACAACTTTTAAATATACGCTATTTCTTGTACCTTTTTTAAAAAAGAAAATTGCTTAATCTTTAAGAAAAAGTTCTTTGTTTTTTTTAAACATTTTTTAAAAAAAAGTATTTATCTAACTTTTATTTTTTTATTTTCTAAACTTTAGTATTATAGATATTTTATTTTTTTGGAGATCCTTGGCAATCTAAACTTGCCTAGAAATCAAGTTGCAAAGTATGTCATGTATGCGTAAAGAAAGAGGAAACAGAGAGTGATGGTGGTGAGGACTTTTGGAATCAAAAGGAAAATAAACGAGTAGGGGTGGGTTTTCAAAATGGTTAAATGTAATAATCCTAGTTTTGGTAATGGAGAACAAAATTCCAACCCGTCTAACATGTGGTTAATGGATTTCCTTTGGGTCATACTCAAAGAATACAATTTGAGCTAGGGTCGATATTCTTAGATTATATTCTTTTAGCTATTTGCCTTGAGAGAGATGAGAATTTCACTTCATTAAGCAAAAACAACGTGTTATGAGCTCAAACACTATAATTAAAAGTTGCAAATATACAAAATATTTGACTTTTCAAAAAAAATTTTGAAGTCTCTATGAAAGAAATAATAGGATATACTGAAGACAGGTCAATAAAAATCCAAGTGGAACATCAACAAAATCAGAATGAATTTATTATGTTCCTTTTTTGTGATAATTATCATCTACACCTGTAAACACACCTGGCAAGGTTGTATATTGCCATCCATAGTTACCACTAACAAGTACTATCTTTTCTGCGCCAAGTGGAACCTAGAATTTATGTCCTCAGTGGCAGTGAAAAGCCCCATGATTAGAACTTCCCTGTTTATCAGCAAGAGGAAAGTGGAGCGCCCATAGGAAACACACACTGATGCACTGGCACATAAAAGTGAGCAGAAAATGCCAACCCCTCCAAGCCGGTTCCTGATGGGCATTGATTGAACTCAGGCTCTCAGCCATAGCAGGCTAGTATTAGGCATTTGGAGCAAGTTTATCACTATAAAGAGTAGAAGGGAGAAAGGATCTCCTAGCACGACCACAATTTAGACACAAGACTAATCTATGCTTATTTCATAGGGAGACAGAATCTAAACCGAATGTATGTTCTGTTTAAAGAATGCTTATGTAAATTATGTAAATTATGAAAATTTCTTGATATGTTTTAAAAGAGAACTAAATTAAATTTCTAAAAGAATATATTAAAAATTTCTTAATCTGATAAAAATATTTAATCGTGAAAACACTGAAGAAAATGCTTTTATTCACTTTTTGTTTTAATTACATACAACTTGAAGATATCGGTCTATTATTAAAATTTAAAAAAAAAACCAAATATTTCAGTTTTCAATAATTTTTTTTCTGATAACTATTAAAATGGGGCGGCGTAATGATTTAGTGGTAGACTATACGGGGCTACTAATGTGGAGGACCCGCATTTGGTTCTTGCAGAGGACAAACCGGATTTGGCATGGTTTCTTCTCACTCTTCCTTTGGGCACTCTAGTTTCAACCCACATCTAGAAACAGACAGTTCAAGTAAAGCTTTCCCTGCTGAAGTCTCCCACAGTGCAGAATTGGTAATGGACAACCAAAGGCACTATGTTCTCTCGCAAAATTGTTTCACCCGTAGACATTGGCACATAACATAACAGTAGCAAGTATTAGAGCAAGAAATGACAGCAGAATATAGAGGTAAAAAAATACACACATGTAGACATTTAAAAAGTTACATGTGGCTGGTGGCTAATTACTGTCCAGCATGCAACCATTTAAAAAAAAAATTAAACATGATGAAAGAGTCCATAAAAATATTATCTAAATGTATGCACGATAATTATATAAACAACAAAGATGAGAAGCTTCAGTGAACCTGAGTGATGCTGTGGTGAGCTTGATGCGGCTTTCATTGAGGCTGATGTCAGTATCGTTGTTTGCTGAGTGGGTGGAAAATCAGTGTGGACATGGATGCACTGACTTATGAGCACAATCTTTGATAAAAAAACTGGATTGACGCAAATGTAATACGACGACGAGGGAGAAAGATTTTCAATCTCAACACTAGTCCTATACGGTGGTAGATATTTGGCATGGGGACGAAATGGACACATGTCCACTTGCAGGCATGTCACAAAAAGAGACCAGTACAACTGGGCACCGCTTTTGTATGGCCATTCAAGAAATGCAGACTTTCCCGTGACTTGTGTGACAGACATGTTTAGTGTCACCACAATGGTGACCTTTTGGTTTTCAAACGTAAATCCAGAAAAATCCAACAAAGGATTATTATGCAGGTATAATTTTTGCAGGGAAGTGGTTCCAAGAATGAGGCTTGGACTAACTCGAATTAAATGATTACCAGATAAATCCAGTTCAAGTAAATGCCTCAGAGTGAGGAATGATCTACTGTCTATGTTCACAACTCTGTTTGAGGTTAAATTTAACACCTGTAGAGCAGTCATCCGCCGAAACATTCCCGAGTGAATGTCCTTCAGCTGGTTTCCTCCAAGATCCAGCACATGCACTGACTCCCGAAAGTTGTCAAATGCTCCAGTATTTATGGATGTCACGTTGTTAGAACTGAGGTCCACGTATGATATGTGATTGGCTCCCAAAAAAATATTCCGAGGAATAAATTTCAATTCATTTCCTTTCAAGCTGAGTTCTCTCAGTCTGACCAAACCATTAAAGGCATCTGCTTCAACAAACCTTATCAGATTATCTTCCATGTAAACCTTTTCAATGTCTTTAAATTTGATCAGAGAATCTGAACGTATTTCTGTCATGTAATTTTGGTTTAAGGAAAGAACCCTTAAGCAACACCCCAAGCCATCAAAATGGTGTCTGTGTAGCTCTGTGATTCTGTTCTGATTCAAATACAGTTCCCTTAGCTTTGACAGCCCCATCAGTGTTTCATTCCCCAGCTTGGATATTAGATTGTTGCTTAGTACAGCTTTTCCAGGCTTGTAAGGTCAGAAAAACTCAGATCAGAGATATTCAGAATTTTGTTAGCGGTGATATCTAGTGTTGTCAGAGAGTTAAGTCCCCTGAAGCTTTTGCTATATATCTGTTTGATTTGGTTTTGTTGCAGATACAGACGCTTTAAGCTCTGTAGTGCGATGAACGAGTTGTCTGAGATGTGTGAGATAAAATTACACTCCAAGTGCAGCTCTTCCAGACTGTGCAGTCCAGAGAGTGAATCATAATTGACATGGGAAAGTAAGTTTGATCCAAGATTCAGTTTTGAGAGATTGGTTAACATTCCTGCTCCTATCTCCGTAATGCGATTTGCTGCCAGATTGAGGTGGTAGAGATTCTGAAGTCTGCTGAAAAGCTGACTGGGAACTCGTGATAGCATATTCTCACTCAGGTCCAGATAGCGAATTTGCGGGTTCATACTGGGAATCATATCCTCTAATGTTTCCTCGGATATACCCTGCCTGTCACAATAGATATAGTAATCCTCGATGCACCTGCATTGTACTGGACAAGCAACTGCATCCAGCAGAAGAGACAGCCAAATGACTACTGCTACATTTTGCAGTTGCAAAGGATTGTTCCTCATCTTCATCCATTTCACCTACAACAAAAAAACAACCAAACAAAGAATTCAAACAAACAGATAGACAGCACAGTTAGATTAACAAAAAAAAAAAAAACAACTAATTTCAACAATAAAGTTTGCCAAAATTTTGACAGTTACGTTTTCATTAATTTCAATCTGATTAACTGATGAAAACCTAAAAGTCTAATTTAACATCTGGGTGAACAAAATATTCTAACACAAGTAACATGGAAACTACATCTTACAAACCAAAACTGATACTCTGAGGTACCTTTGTAGCTTATATATTAAAAAATAATTAGGAATGAAAATAATGTAATCTATTTAATCTTCTTTGTCTAAAATCAGTATTGTGCAAAAAAATGGCCACATTTATTCATTTTTATATTTAAGAAATATGTGAAAAAAAACAAGTTTTAAAAAATCCCATAAAATGTGCATTATGAAGGCTGCCATTCCTCAGTAGAGGAGAAGAAATCTGTCATAATCCTCTTACATCAATGGCAGAACATCATTCATGCAATGTCATCATGCCTTTTATCACCGGACATTTTTCATAGCATTACCAGGTAATAAAGTCTGAATTAATGTTCTCAATAAAAACATGCCTGCTTTCATAGATATTAGTAATTATACAAATAACAATTAGCATCTTCTACACTAATAACACAAGTGATGCTGCTGTCAGTAGGCCTGTTTTTATATATAATATATACATATATATATAACACAAGTGATGCTGCTGTCAGTAGGCCTGTTTTTATATATATATATATATATATAGTGATGCTGCTGTCAGTAGGCCTGTTTTTGCTAGTTTGCGATATAAATGTTCACGCAGTAAAGGAGTCGTTGTTTACTAGCTTACAGATCAGCTTAAAGACAAACAATGTCGATTATATGGTAAAGATAATGCCTGAATTTAGCACACTAGCCAGGGTACCAAGCACTGCAAAAGGAAAAAAATAGCTTTACAAAAGGGTTTTATATCAATTTGAAAAACAGAAATCTTATTTGGTTAAGCACTCATTGAATGAACATTGAACTAATGCTAATGATACATCTCTTAACATTCTATACACTGTGCACTTATATTTAACTTTGTTCCATAAGAGCCGTCTATTTTATTTTGAAAAAAAAAAAAGAATCATGAGAAAATATAAGCTTTTTAAATTTGCATAATGGCTATGTTTCAGCTGACTTGTTCAGGAATCTGAAAAAGTACCTGACTAGTACAGGGCTAGCTTATAAGATGATGGAAAGCCTGTAGTGAGCAACTAAATTAATTTCTATTCTTTGTTCACAAAGTTATATTGTGTATGGTATCAAAACCTGCTGTTGATGGCTTTAAAATGGCCTTCAAGGCCAAAGTGTAGTAACTTAAAACCTTGTCCAAATTCTGAATTACCTACACCCAAAATTTGGGCAATGGTTCAGCTATGAGAGAGTAACAAACGAATGCATAATGCTCAAACACTTGAAATGTGTTTTAAATGAAATGGATAAAAGGTAAGCAGTGTAAGACATTGTTGCTGATGTTAATAGAATCCATTAGTTACTATTTTAACTCAATTCACGTCAGAATCCAGAACAAAATAACAGGTTTTGCTCACTGATGTGAAAACTAAGTACAAAAATGAGGACAACAAAGATAGCATAAATACAGTGTAAATGAGGTAACATAAAACATTTGGCCAAATGTCATTAGTTTGTCTATACCTTGAATATGTTATGCAGAAATGAAGTTATATAGGAAAAGAGATTAAAATACTAGAGATATCAGCATACTTAAAAGATGTTTAACAATTAAAAATACAACGATCATCTGTGAAAGTGCATTACTCACTATACGTCGATATAAAATAGTCCCATGTTTTTTCTTTCATCATTTGATATTATTATACAGTCCACAAGCCTTTGTGCAAATGAATTCAAACAACCAATGCAAATGCAAATTCAGATAGCACAGCATGCACAGTTTCTAAGATGGAGTTTAAAAGTGAGGAGGGTAGCAAATGACTTTAATATTAACACAGCTACAACAAAGATGAGGTTTTCATCCAAAGAGAATTTAAGAAATGCTGAACTAAGTGGCCAGGAAATTAAAATGACACATATCTACCATAGTCAGATTATCCAAATATCATGAGCCAAATGACTCCTTTAGAGGTCATCAATAACTGGGCCAACAATGTCTAACAATGCAGAAACTTGACCAGGATATATGGATGTAGATTATAAGAGAAAGAACCATCCAGTACTAAGGACTGGTTCAATGATCATCATGGCCAAATTACTTGTTTGTCATTGATCACTGAGCAAAGCAGGACTCGGAGAAAGGTGACCCTGTGTGACTAATTCTAAATATACTAATCAAAACAACACAAGAATATTTATATTGTGATATAAACTTTTTGAATTTGTTAAGAATAAAGCATTTGCACAATAAAGTTTGAATTCATTTCAATTTGCACAATATCTGAAAATTGTTTGAAGCATTTAGCAATATCATTAATGACAATAAAAAGTCACTACTTGAAACACTAGAGAGTCAAACGACCTTTAGTAGCATGTATCATCATCTCTGGCTTGTAATGCACCTGTGTCTTATACTGTTCACCAGATATCTGGTGCAGTTTTGTGGCAGATTATTCCACTCCTCTGTTAAGGCTTGATGCAGTTAGTTCTTGAATGGAGCGTGTGATTGCTCTCCAATGTATCGAAGGATATCATCCTTGACATCATCTATACGGTTTAGGTTATTGGGGTAACAACCAGGCCAAGGAAGACTATTTATATTTTCCTCTTAAAAGATGGTTTATAATTAGTCTTGGGTCCTTGCATAATCATCGAAAAAGGTGAGCTGGTTACAACAGTAATGACCTTATTCAGGCAGTACTGACATATCACCATCCTAGCGCACTACCATCCAAAAGGTGGTCTTTCTCTCTAGCATATTAGTTCCTGCCAAACATGTAAATGACCATCAGCAAGATGAAAGTTGAATTTACTCTCATCAGAGGAAAAGAACCTGGTTCCAGTCCTCTCCCTATTGTGTGTGTGTTAAAGGTATGTAAATATTGGATGTCTAGTATGTAGATTAGAAGAGTGTAGTTGATTTAATATTGTCAGGATAGAGTGCCCCCAGATAGGTAATGTAACAGTATCATGGTGGTCAGTCCTGCAGTGGCATCCCTCCCCCTGATACCTCTCCTGTGAACTGGACCAGTTTCTGTTTACCTCTGCCAAAGTCAGCTGATAACACTGTATTATACCAAGTTCAGAAGCCATATGGTTTGTAGCCTAGCCATGACTAGGTGGTATTACTGCTCATAAGTAAGTTTTCATCAAAGCACCATACTATCAATGTTTAGTAACTTCATTATATGAAAATTTGTGAGAGGTTTTATACCCAGGTTTACCACTGTTATGAAAATCTGGAAACCCCTGACAGTGGTGGGACTTATGTGGGGACGTCCTTCCGAGGTACAAAGAAACACATGCAGCTCGAGCCTTGGATTGATAAAAATTTGAAGGATCATACACACCTTCAATGGCCAAAGTGACTAAGTATCCTACAAGAGCCCTCATATATAATATCTCTATATTGTTTTGTTTAATGTACATAAAGTCATTAGCAATGTCAACAGTTAGCTAGAACACATTTAAACTAGTGAAGGTTTTACAGGAGAAGTGTCTTCTCTACTGATAAGTTTTGTTTCCACCTCAATAATTATGGTGGTAGACTGGGTTTAAAGACATATAGGGAAGAGATATGTGCATTATGCTGTTCTGACAGTTAACTAGAAAGGTATACAGAATATCCAGGTATGGGAAAGAATTTCAAAGACAAAATGGGCAATCTACATACTTTCCATGCCAGAGTAGACACCCAAACTGATAACAGGTATGTCCTTCAGGGCATGAGTTGTGCCATAACAGAACCCAACTTTCCATATCCTGAAACGAGATAACTCCAGATAGCTAGAGTTACCTAGCACTTTCTACAATGAGTGCTAGCCACTTCTGTCACTTGATCTATCATCGGCAAACACATAGCATAAGTCAAGGCAATGCCTACAGCTCCACACCTCACCACAGAACCTGCATTATCTGGATTAATGACTACAACATAAATGGTAAAAGATATTTTGAAAGATGTTTTCAGGTTTGTTTAGCTTCATAGGCTACATGTACTACTGACTGATAAAAAAATTCATTTTGTTCATCGCAGATTTTTAAAATTGACTCCTGTACCTGGCATGAACTTATGACAAATTAAATGAAATTTTAAATAAGCATTTTCTTGAAATATCAGGTGATCCAGGTTCATAGATGGTCAGTATCTTAGATTTTCAAATAATTAAGGTTTCCAATGTATGGACAATAACACAAAGTATTTATATCAGCTAGAGTTAAAAATACTCAGATTAATAACTAAACAAATGCCTTAAGGTATCAGCATGGTTTGATATTAGAAAAGCCTTTTTGGCAATAGAAGAGCGAGATGGTTCTTTTTACAGTACAAACCATTTTAAAATTCAAATCAGCATTAAAAAAAAATTGTTAACCCCTAGAGTGCATTTCTGTCTGTAGCAGTAAGACTAGATATGATAGTATCAAAGCCCGTCTGTCGTCCAATCAAGAGCCAATATACTTGGAGATGGTACATCAATGACATGCTCATCCCTCCGGTCAGTGAGCCTGTGCTGCTGTAATATAATCAGACATTAGGAGAAACAAGTTATAGGCTCAACCCTTTATGGGAAAGAAGCAAGTTTCATTAAAAAACAGCCAATGAAAGAAGAACAATTAAATATTTAGTTACCCTGTAAGATTATTTAAAAAAAAAAAAACAAAAACAGAAAATGCAGGCAGTGTGATGGTGTGTCATAAATTACAGTTTTGTTATAATGGGCAACAATTGCAAAAAAGATGGAGCTCCTGCAGCCACTACCTACATGAAAACTAGGAAAGTCCCACATCCGTAGCCCATCTTTTTGAGCATCCAATGCATCAAGAAAGAACCAAAAGTGATTAGGCTCTTTCACAATAGCTTATGCAAAGCTACCTGTGAAAAATCAATAAAGAAACAAAGTAAATTCCAGGCTGACTCCAAGTGCAAGGTTAGCAGCAGTTTGTGAACACGCTTCTGATACAGATAAAAATGTCTTAGTTTTGACCCAGGTTTTAGTACGAAAATGTTTCTTTTTTAGATTTGACATTTCTGGGGGTCACTAAAAAGGTTTGCATTTGAAACTTCATATCTGCCTACATAACAGCTGGGTAATTGTCAGAGAACATTTCAAATGTCAACAAAGATTGGGGGGGGGAGGGGTGAGTCCATTTGGTTATTATGGTTTATTTGTGTAATGGAATAGGGTGGGACTGGTTTGTGAGACAATTTGTACGTCCATGCCAATAGGACTAAGCAAATGATAAAGTTGTTAAAATGGATGCAGAAAATGACAGACAAGAATTATCTTTATTGTTTTAAAAAAAGATTTCTTAATAAAATGAATTTCATAAAATACAAAAGATAGCGGTAGAAATACTGTTTTGTAGTTCAAACTCATTCATCATGAGCATTACTAAAAATGTGAATACTACTGAGATTAATGAAGTTGTGAGAGATCCGAAATTGTTGATATTATTTACTGGTTAATTTTTTTTTCCAAAAATTCCTAATGAAGATATAGTAGTTAAAGTTTAGGTAGAATAATTAAAATTGTATTAACTGTGGTACTCCAGTAGTTAGTCTCCTGCATAAGGCAAGGGCTGAAGTTCAATCCCCAATGGGAGTGACTTAGTTTGGCAAACCTCCCTGGCATAGTTACTGGCCATGTAGATTTACTCCACCATATAAAACCGAAGAACTCTAGTAGGGATTTTCCTGCAAGCAATCTGAAGTGCTACACTCCTTCAGCAGAGTTGTCTTCCTTGTAGATGCCAGCAGTGTATACCAACAACATTAAAAAAGATAATCTTATTATTATTATTATTATTATTATTTTGCAGTCTTCTGCCTAGAGGTAACAAAGGTTATGTCAGATATCATAGAAGCATGATAAACAGAGATGACTTCTCAATTATGTGATAGCAAATTAAGTAGCAACAGGATCCAATGAAAGGGAGGAAAGACCCCTCTAGGGGCAAGATTTCTATGTAAGGAAACAGAAATATATGTGGTGAGAGAGAGAGAGCAGGAAGAAAGTAAATCAGAGTACCTATTAGGAAATCTATAGAACATTCAATAAAAATTTTAAAAAAAAACAAGAACAAAATTAACAAAGTGATTAAAAACATGCATATTGAACAGGATTATCTACATAATCAGCCAGTGTGTTAGTATTGGGCCAATGTCATGAATTCCTGAAAGAGTCTCCTGTCCACTTTAGAACTTGAAAGAAATATTTTTCCTTTGTCTTAGTTTACCAACATGGATGGGCTTGTCTGTGAACATTATCATCATTTACACAATGCTGATTAAATCTGGGTAGCACATATGCATAACTATGTTTTTTGGCATGTATGTGTGAGACTCCTTTCAGAAGGGGACAGGTTACCAAATTCATGTGTGTGAGGCAAAAGCCCCAAGTGGTGGCTGAAGGCAGTCTTATGAATACTGACTTGAGGCCAAGGGCCATAAAATAAGTTATGCAAAAACAAAGCTGATGTAAACTCATACCTATACATATAATTTATTGCTTAATAATTTGAATATTCTTTTAATGTTAATGGAAAAAATAAACCAAAAAGAAAAAGAAATATTAATAGCTGGTTTTAAATACATTTATTAAAAAAATATATTTATCATAGTTAAATACTTGATACTAATTATATCTTTTTCAAGAGAGCTAGAAAGTTATACGAGTTCTGTAGAGCACTGGCCGTTTACGCAGCACATATATTTGAATTCTTCAATTACTTGACTATGTTAGGCTGATGAAAACAGTACCACACTGTACCAGCATAAAAAGGAAACAAAATCTCATCTTGTCATGTATGATTCTCAATTATCTGTAAACATGGTTTCTAGTATTCTATTAAAAGAAATGAACAACAACAAAAAAGAAGTCTGAAGACTGATCTCTTAGTCTGTTTTCTCAGAATCTTAAATATGTTTTAAGGGCCCCCCCCAACGAACCACAAGTGATATGTAATAAGTTTAAACTTAGATAAATATTTTAATTAGCCAAGTTTTCTCATCCACTAAAGCAGCTTTAGATTCCCTGTAACCTTTAAATTCATTTTAGAAGTGTATCAAGCTGGAAATATAATAAATTCCTTAGAAAGATTATGCAAATACCAAAAGTATCTACTTGCCAGGAATGGATGCACAGCTTTCAGTTTCAACAGATTAAAGTGTGGTTCACCTTGGATCTCAGCAGGCCATTAGATAAATTATTAACAGCAGTGTGGCCGCAACGCTGGTTCATTCAAAAAGCATCAAGTGGATGCTAAATCGCTGAGGCTGATCCTCAAGATGGACACCAAGAGACTAAATTACACCAGGAAGAACACATGCACAAAAAAATGGTCATCTCATCTAAACAATTCACTTCTTCCTTTAGTTGTTGGTTTCTTAAAAGCAGAAATCGAAAAGGGCAGTCACCATGTGTTCTTTGGTTGAGTTTTATTCTACTTAGATAAGGTGGCTAGCAAGCAGTGCAGAAGCTTCGTGGATATACTATTGGAATAATCACTCATCAGATGTGCCCATTTTTCTTCTGTTTTTCACTTTTTTGTGTGTGCCTAGATTTGGATATTTGTTAAGACTGAGGAGGAAGGGCCACCTTTCAAACACATTAATCATAGTACTACTAAGTTTACTTACAGCAGAAATTTTTCCAGGGCATTTTGTGTTTTGCAAATTTTGCACACAACTGATTCCATTAAATATTAAAAGAAATGAACACTAAAGTATAATAATAATAATAAATAATAATAATAATAATAATAATAATAATAATATAATAATAATAATAGCAGTTACTCCATGATCAAAGAAGCCCTTTTACAATATAATACTAATAATAATAATAATAATAAGCAGTTTACTCCATGATCAAAGAAGCCCTTTACAATAACCTACCTATATTATTCATTAAAAGGGAATTTCAATAAACTCAATAATATTTTAATGCTAAGTGATGACCAGGGGTGTGATCCAAACTTTTAAGGTAGGGGATGTTCCAGGCCTACTGGGAGTGAGGGGGATAGATAATTTCCCCTAAATTCTCTAGAATCCTCCAATTTTTATAAGAAAAAGTTAATTTCATAATCTTGAGCACTAAAGCCACCTGAAGGACAAAAGATGTTTCTTTTTATTCTCACACGCTGAATCAACTATTTATCTTGTTAGAAGAAAAAAAAAACAGAGACATTGACTTAAGTAGGCTACACATGCAATGTCTTACAATATATAATCTGGGTTCAGGAGGGGTGGGGCAGTGCTTGTAGTGTCAGGCTGTTAGCCTGGAGGTATTTCCACAAAATGCCTTTGTGTACTCTGCTATTATGAATCAAATGCTTTGTTTGTGTGTCCAAAGCATTTTTCTTCTGAGAGTGACAATGATGCTTGTGCGGCTAAAGCCACGCCGTGTGCAGTTGAGAAAAAGTTTCAGACCCTGGGCACTTTCTCATCATCATGGCTGTGCAGGTAACTACTCTTTGTCATTGGTGGATGAAATCACCTGCATAACTACTGAACCTCTCCTGTGCCCATTTTCAAGACCCATGTCAGTTGGCCAGCCAGCACTCTTGGTCAAGAACAGCTAACTACTTCAGATGTTCAGCATACTCATTTGCAGCTACCATCCTGTCAACATTTCTTCTTTCATTTGATAAGGTAGCGTGGAATAACTGGGCATTCAGACTATTAACCAAACTTGTTGGAATGTGTTTTTCATTAATTTCACAACTCCCCAGTTTTTAGCTCATGACATTCTGGATTTGTTTTTCTGGACTGCTTGTTTGGCTTTCACTGTTCTTAGACCACTTCTCTCCTTTGTATGCTTGCTTATACCAAAGATGCCTGTTGACTTTGTAGCAGTTTGGATAGGCATGAAAGTTTATGCAATGCATTATACATTAGGATTGGATTCACCAAGAATTCAGGTAGATAAATGAATTCTTTCCAACTACACAAGAAACTGACCTTTTCCTGCTGTCTCTTTGTGGATCACAGGATGCAATTTCAAAGTAAAAGGACAATAATTTGTAGTCACTCCAGACTGCTGATATGGTGTGATATCAGCTTGCCATCCAACAGACTCCTAAAATATGCATGATGCATTCTCCTAGTTTTCTCTCATTTTTGGGTGAACAACTATAAAGCATGTACAGTTTCCCAAAGAACTGCTGAAAATGATTTACAACAAATACTTCACCAATCATACCTGTCACTCCCAATTTCAGCTGTTAATTCAAACAGTGCCACACAATAACATCTAGGTACTTACTGATATCTACCCTGATGCTGGCACCATCACATGCAAATGCCACAAGATTTCTATTCAGATAATTCTCATTGAATACATAACACTTGAAGCATTTCAGCAAAGTTTCAAAATAATTTTTACAGTATGATCCTTTACTTCAATCAAGTAAAAAACATTAAATGATGATCTTCTGTCTTTGAGATCTCAGTTTAGATAAATAAAAACTCTCATTTGACGGCTAAGTATGGTTGTTTCATCAGTAAGAAAAAACATCTTTCCCTGATCTGAGCACAAGATTTTTTTGCACATTTCAGATGAGATATAGTCCACCATGCATGTATCATGTATGTAGCAGTATATCATGAATGCAAACCAAATTCGAGGCACACACCATTTAGATCCCATAGTTAGATGAGATTTGGATAATTAGAGTAGGATTTATCATATTTTGCAATGTACAATGTCATTTGCATACCTTTGATTATTGCTTTGATCTCTGAATTTGCCATTTTGTCAACTACAAGTTCCATTTTGTCATTCTGCTAAATTCTTTATATTTATTTATTTTCTTCCATAGAGAAGCTAGATGGGCTGATCAACTAGATCCAGAACAGGTCACAAAAAACTAGGCCTATTCTGTTGCTATGGGAACACCTTTACTTGTGCACTGCTAGGGAAAAAATTTGTTATAGCTATTGAATCCAAGCTTACCACCACTATATAATTATCCAAGGATAATCCTCCACTTTCACTGCCCATGTATCAGCCAACCAAATATCTGACCAGTTAGTCACAATAACCTTAGAATTTTGATCAGACAGGAACATATCCTTTGAACAGGTAGACCTGTCTTCACAATTTACTCTCACTACATCTGACTCTCAATGTTTCATACAGGGAAGAGTTGTACTCGTGTTTGTGTCTTTAGTCGATAATGATATGTTGTTGCTCTTTTCTTTCTCTGAATCATTTAGGTTTACTTGATGACCAGGCAGATCTTCATTTGTAGGGTTAATTTACTTTCAATGCAAAAGATATCTCACTTTGAGTTTTGTATGTGGTTCTGGTCACAGGCAAAGCAGATGTTCTGTCTTCATTTCTTGCCTTCAGGGGAGTCATTTGTGATAAAAATTTCTCTTTTCATTGCAACTTTTAAGTCTATTTGTCACTCTGAAATGTGGTGACATGTGAGATTCTAAAATACAAAGATCATTATTTTTGTGTGCACAAGCAAGTAACTAATTTGCCTTTATGTAGTGTGTCAGAAAGCAAAATATTTCACTGTCACTAGATGATAATAAAGATTTTCTGCAAGTTAGAGGCACTATGGTAAACATTTCCAAGTAAAAAAGGTTGGGGAAAGTCCTTGGCCCTTCAACTACACAGTAGGTGATGACACAGCTCATCTATCAAGAAAAACAGGTTCAATGATTAGACTACTGGACAATTAAAACCAAGGGCATATGGAAATAGCTTAGTTTGGCAAACCTTCTTGGCATGGTTTCTTCGTACTTTACTTTTCTTCCTCAGATGACTGCACATGGGTTTCCTCAAAGTACTCTGGTTTTCTCCAACATCTAAAAATGAAGAGTTTTCAGAAGTACCAAGTCCCATGTAGCACAGGATTGACAATGACCCCTAGTGAACAACCATAGCACAATGCCCCCATCCCAAGAGTTGCCTTTCTTGTAAGCATAAGTGTATGCAAAAAAATAGAAATTTTTTTAATTTTAAACTTGAATAGAAAAACACTGCTAATAAAAAGGTGAAATACCTGCGAACAAAAATCACCAGTTTTCCACTCTACATCCCCATCAATGACATTAAAATAATTTTAAAAAAGATTTTAAGGAATGAAAAGATTCATGCCACTGCTTGTACAAAGTATTTACTGACTATGAATTTAATGTTAATGATTAGATGGAGTAACCTCTTAGTTATAACAAAATGTTGTTCATGCCAGCAACATGATGGATCTAAGTAAGGGAAAGGTTTGAACATAAATTTATTTTCCATATTTACAAACTTATAAATAACATAAAATAATAATACTCTGTTATTTTTCTCCAGAGATGAATAATGCATCATGCTGTAGCTCTTTTTTGACTCTCTTTTTCAGGGGAAAGAGGGGTTAGTTAATCAATGGTCAAAAGTTGCGAGTCCCTTCTAAAACCCTTGGTTTTTTTTTTAAAGGTGATGTGCTGATCTCAACTGGGACTCAAACCTGGGGGTCCTCCATGTTAGCATTCCAGTAGTCTGCCAGTGGAATACTGTGTCAACCTAGTACAGATTCAACAACGTTAATTAAATCTGCTAAAACAGGAAAATATTTATTCAGTTAGATCCTACAACCTAATTCTTAACAAAGCTACTTAAACCATTCTAATTTTTCAGTATTTTATAATTTGCAACATCAAAAAGTAAAAAAAAAAAAGAAGCAACGTTTATACTTTGTAGATTTTAATGTAATTTTTAAATTACTCATTTGTTGGTTATTTACACACGTGTAAAGCATCAAAGAAAATTCCTGAAAGATTGTGGAAAACCTCACATAAGTGACAAAGAGAAAGCAGAATCTCTCTCTCTCTATATATATATATATATATATATATATATATATACACGCAACCCTGATGTGAATAGGTTAGCATTCTGAGAGACTAAGTATCTTAATCCCAGGATGAAAAAAAGCCACCCAAGGAAAGCAGTGTTTAATTTATCTATCAATGCTACAGAAACATCTGAACATATCATCCTAAATATTAATTAAAAAAAGCATATTTTTCTAGTAAATTAGTTATCTTTGCATCGAAGGAATGTTATGCAAGGTTAGACAAACATCAAAAAGAAACGACACACTTGAATGAACAAGCAAACAAAATGAAAAACCAATTGACTACACACTGCAGTCATTCAAAAGATCAATAGCTCAACATCCTGTTCTCATTTTGATTTTATCAAAGTATCTTTCTTGCTTTAGGCAACATAAACTTACCAGCAAGATAATGTCTGTGAACATGCTGAGACAAAATCAAGGTGTTACTGATGTATAATGATTAGTCTTCAAAAGGAGTCAGATGGTACTAAGCAGACAAATCACACAATACATGAAGGGTAATAGCATGACACAGGGTGTGAAAGCCACACACGGAGACCAAGACCACAAGCAGGATACACATAAAAGAAAATTTACTTTGGTTTTTAGCATAATCCTTTCTCAGGCTAACTTTATAGAGATCCTTTTCTTGTCAGTCACTTGTTAAGATGCTAATCCAAAATGTAGAAAGAAGGGGTCAATGTTCCAAAGATAAAGTGAACCTCAACTGTAACAAGGACACGTTTTGGGGATAATTTTGGTATCTTTTTCATAGTTTTGAGAACGTGAAAGAGTTGCATGTATCTACTGACCCAATCAATTTTAAGTAGCAAAGCAAAAATAAGCCTCTATGGGAACTGTTTACTGACCTTCTCCCTTTGTGAGTAAACCAGCAACAACAACCACCAAAAAAAGAGTTTCACTAGTAAGATGCAAGTTATAACCACTAACTAACTCTCTCTGGAAAATCAACAAAGGCAGTTACTAACATCTCTTTCACTATAGACTTATCATCTAGAATTCTAAATATAATAGGGGCATTCAAATGAAAACCAGCTGAAATAGCATCACTATAATGGTATCTGGCCAGGTTTTATTTGAATGTCTCTGGTACAGTGTCAGTGTAGAAGTGATCCAACC
The DNA here is from genome assembly GCA_018389105.1 of Nautilus pompilius. Classification (NCBI taxonomy): domain Eukaryota; kingdom Metazoa; phylum Mollusca; class Cephalopoda; order Nautilida; family Nautilidae; genus Nautilus; species Nautilus pompilius. The sequence goes on along the minus strand of JACATO010000008.1, from coordinate 591,452 downwards.
AACTAAACATAGATAAAGTACAAAATGTACTTCCAGGAAAGATAAACTGAAATATGCTATAATTTTTAATGCACCACTTTTGCCTTTACCCATTCAATTACAATTAAAGCATTATAATGATGTTAGCTTTTAGTATTAAAGCAGATAATATTTGTTTTATGAGTTTACTAAATCTGCTGATCAGACTTAACCTAACCCAAATGGGTATTATTTCCTTGTTCTATATCAGGGTCCAAATGCTCAGGATATTTGTGTTCAAAAGATAAACTTGACTTTCATCTTCTGAAGACTAACATCCTTATATCCTTATGATCTTTAAGCCTTACCTTCAAACAGACTGCATCAGCATTCATTTGAGTTATGAATTTTCTTCTAAATTAATTTCAAAAGGCTTGCCATTTTCTCTAACTTTGATGAAGTACAATACAGCTAACAACATAATCGCTGTTCATATGGCTAGAGTTATTTTGCAGGATAATTTTGTTTCATTGGAAATTGCATATACATTCGATTTTCTTGAATATTGTAGAAACTTCTGGTTTGTGTTCTAAAGAGACCTAAATTGATAGACAGGAATTTTTATCCCTTTAATATATTTTTTTAAGTTACACTGTAATATCTGGTCACTGTACAATAAATAGCAATTGATCAAATGTCATACTATGATTACCATTACCTGAGTTATGCCACAAGGGGTCCTTGGTCTGTTAAATAGTACCCCATAAAGAAGGTTATTGCAAAACAAGTGCCAGCAATGAAGTTGTTTGCTTGCCTACAAATCAAAAGAGAAGTTGCTAACGACTTAAAGCAAGTGGTAGTATAGTGGTAGACTATTTGACTGCTAAGATCAAGAGAGACTGACTCAGTTTGATGCACTTCCATAGCATAGTTTCTTTTTTGTTGTTCTTTACCAGCTGACCACTTTCTTCTGGGAACTTTGATTTCTTCTCACATCTAAAAAGTAAAATGTTCAAATACAGATTTCCCTATCAAAGTTGGAAGTTTTAGATCTCACGTGGTGCTTTCTAGCAAAAAAAATGTGACACTTACACTTTGTTGTATGGAAAGAAAATTAAAGGATTTTGTTGTTGCTGTTTGTTTTTGCTTTTCAAACAAATGCACAATCTAAAGCCACCACAAAGGGGAAGAACACTACTCAAATTAGTTACTATTTTCCAGCCATCCTTATATTCTAAAGTTTTCTCATGCAACATATCAGTGATCCAAAGTCTTACATCTAAACTGGCAAGTACAAAGACAGTTGATGTGGACTCTACTGTCCAGATCATAGAGTCCTATAGACCGAGAGAAAGTTTAAAGAGCATCAACAATAAACTATAGAAATATTTGCAAGATATGAAATAATATTCTAATCGATTACATTCAAAACTCTTTCAAAGTTGGAACACTACCAAGTAAAAGTGGTTACAAGCAAAATGTTAATTACTAGTCACTACTGAATAAAATGAATAAAAATTATCACTTCATCTTTTATGGCTGATATACAGGGTGTCCGTAAAGTTACTATACAGTCTTACCAGTTTACGATCACGTCCCAATTGAACCAGCCTGGAATAACTGTCTGGGCAGGAATATCGTCTGATGGAATTGTGGGTCCACAGTTCTTCGACGGAACTGTTACAGGAGAAAGGTACCTGGACAAACTGAGAAATGTCATCGTACCGGCATTGAAACAACGACCAGTAACTTGTAAGACTGTATAGTAACTTTACGGACACCCTGTATATATATATCACCACCATCTTAATATGGTACTTACATGTCATTAAATATGAAAGATGGTAAATGGCATTAAAGAAGACATTTTGACTAGAGATAGCTTATTTTATTGCTATCAACTAAAAAAACTCTTTTCATCTGGCACTTTCAACATCAGCAAAAAAAAAAAATCCCTATTTGAAATCTTCGGTTTTAGATGTGGAAGAAAGCTATAGTGGCTGGAAGAAGAGTGAGATGAAACTACGTCAGGAAGTACACCAAACCAAGCCAGCTGTGACTGGAGACTGATCTGAAGGCTCAGGCGAGTGGCCTACCACCAGACCACCATGTCACTCCATCATATTTCTGTCATTAAACATGTCAAACACAATGATGCTGCTGTTATTAATGTCTTTTGGTAATTTTACTCTTCCAGTACTGACAAGTTAAATACAAATTAAACTTTGATAAATGAAAAAAAACAAAACAATTAGTTTAAATAAGCTATAGTCTAATCTGGGACAATTAAATGCAAAATTTACACAGAAAAACTATAACTGGAAGGTCACCAATACAAAAGGATATCTGATAATTGTAAAATCTTGCAGCCATACACATTAATAAATTGTTTCTATATGAAGTATGGGACATTTTATTGATGTGTACAATTATGGTTGTGTGTTTGTGTTTGTGTGTCTGTGAATTTGCATGTGAGTGTACATACACAATGCACTTTCCATTAAAACACAGCTATTTTTGTCTGACATCTTACTCAAAATCGTTATTAAACAAACAAAATTGACAGAAAGACAATTATGCAGTAAAAAAAATTCTGAATTTCACTTTAGCATAACTAACTTTGATAATAAATCTACCAGTGATTTCCTGAAATACTTCCAGTATTTTCACTCAATTGTTTTATTTATTTATAATTTTTTTTTTTTGCATGAGACATCGCAAATTCATGCACCTGTTTTCCTTGGTGATAAAGCTGTTTGTGAGTTTGGCTTAATTACAAAGCTTTCCGAAATTTTTGAAATATTTATAATAAACCAAAAGATCAAAAAGTATAAAAACTTCAAATATAAACCTTAAATAGTTTCGGCAGGAAATAATGTTAAACTGAAAAAAAAAGTGTCTTTACAACCATAGGCTATAGGGACACTTTACATTTTGAACATAGTTCATTATTTTGTTCACAACAATGTGTAATGCACACCTGAGTATAAAGCATATGGCTTATCAGACAATTTTGTTCAATGAATCTCTAGAATCTTAGAATTACAAATAAGTTAAATTTTTAAAACAACAAGACAAATACTCTCAAATTTATGCATTTAATAAATCATATATCACAAGTCTGTATTTTCCACAAAAGTTAAAAAAAAAATTAAACAAGATTTACAACTTTGATTTTTTCCCATAGTCATGTGTTTTTAGTTCTAAACCTATTCCCACCCACACTACTAGCACAAGAAATATGGTGGCAGATATAATTTTTTTTGTTCAGGTTGTAAAAAGCCAAAATTTTACAATATTTCCATGACAAACACATGATACACACTCTATATTTAATATCTGGTTGAAGAAAATCAATAACAAAGTTTATGGCAGCCATATTAAATAATTCTGCAATTAAAACATGTCAACAGTCCAAATTCTGTCTGCTGATAACTCATGATCAGATTCTGATTACCACCAGTTGCTTCCAAATGTTTAGCTATCAAAATCAATGTGGTGGAAAAAGTAAAAGCTCAAAGAAAAAAAAATATAAAAATCTGCCAATAAATCATGCTGAAAATTTAGCACCCTTCTCAAGACAGCAAAAGAAATAGCCTCAGATCTGCTTTGGATGGTTGGCAAACATTTTACTGAATTCTTCTAATAGGCACTCATGAGTTTTTGTAGCATTGAATTGTGGGAAGGTTTTCTAAGTTATTAGCAAACAGAAAGCTGATTCTTGTGGAAATAACTCAGTTTGGTAAATCTCCCTGGCATGGTTTCTTCTTGTTTTTCTTCCCCAGGTGGCGACGTGGGTCTGGTTTCCTCCCACATCTGAAAATAAAGGGTTCAGCTTTTTCATGCCAAAATTGGAAGTGCTGGACCCCAAGTAGTACTAGCAGACAACTGCTGCCCTATATTCCTTCACTTGGTTGTCTACCTTGTAAATGTCAGTATACATTAACAATGGCAACTGTATTAAATCATTAAAGATAGGAAATTCACCTTTTATGATAATGGCCCTGGTAAAATGGTAACTAATTAAGTGTAGCTTAGTTGAGCTAAAAAAATTACATTGACTCATACAAGTTCCTACAGTAATAAGATTATATTTATTGGCAATGATATTTTTAGCACTGGTTATAACAATAGGTTTGTCATGCAGGTAATAATGCAGCTAAATCCATTTCTAATATCAAACCGCAGAGGAAATTTTATAATTAATGACTGATTTCATTACTGACTTGAATAAATTCAGGTACACTTGAAACGATCTTATTTAGGTGTGCTTATCATCTGGACATTGACGAATGGATTAACATTTGTTTTCAATTATTTAATAAGAAATTATACTTGATTTTTTTTTTTTTGCTTTTAAAAATATGTCTACAATAAACACATTTTGCTCTATGAACACTTATCATACAGAGTCCAGACAAATTATCATCTGCCATTGTTGACATCAGCCTTGTTTTCACCCTTCTCATTGTGCTAGACGACCTTTCTGCTGTACAGTTCATTACTGGTAATGTTAGAGTAACATGAATTGTTTGATGAATAGAATATCGATGTAGTCCAACAACCCAATGAGTCCGTTTTAAAAATTTGCTAACACATTATTGCCACTTTTTGGACCACATCTGAAACCAGGTGATTCAGCTTCCAAGGTTTCAATTTTGTACACTCCATTTATTTTTACAATTTTGTTTTTTAATTCTTCACATCCAATGTGCAACTTTTGTACAGAGTGAAAGTAAAAAAAGACAGAAATTTTGTTTATTTTCTGTAGCAAACCAACTCTCTAGTGATGAAATGACAGAGTTTAAATATGGTATAAACAATGTTTGACGAGAACATTCCTCCACGATTGAACCATCAACATTAGATCAAAATGTCTGCCATCTGCATTGTCTGGGAACAAATAATTTAATATCCAACTTCTCCAACCATTGAAGTTTAGCAAAGAGTTTGTTGTTCTTCTGTTTTTTTTGTCCATGTTCTTGAAACACACTTATAGGCTCCTGAACATGATCACACACTTTTATTATGTCACCTTTAACAAGTATTTGTTTAAGATTTTCCATTACTTTTATAGAAGAATTAACATGCAATACATTATCATCAGAGTGATTGGACTGATGCTTCCTTCTCCGGTGTTTTATAATATCTGCTTTGCTAAAAGCATTCTAATATCCATTTTTTGAAAAATGAGAATACACAAAATATCTAAAACAAACAAATAAATGTAAGCCATGCTTACTTGAGTGCGCCAATGGATGGGGATTTCTTCCCAGTTTTTATAGCCTACTGAGATCTGAAAATGGCTCCTAGTGCTTAGCTTGATTAACCTATCAGCTTGTTTCTCAAAACTATACAGACAGTGGTGGTTTGGTTATTTACCCTGAAACACGCGCGCCCTTCCAGTGCCTTATATCGTATTTTCCAACATCGCCACTCTCTTCCCAGCCTCTGACCAGGTGCGGTCAGACCCATTATTTCTTGCTTGATTCACCATGCACCAGCCAATGTGGTGAATTGGGCAAAAAAAAAATAATGCTATCATTACACCATCACCATTAACTTTCTAGTGGAAAGCAGTTGTCCCCCCTTCCTTGCATGTGGCCATGTTCGCTAGAGAGTATCAATAGATCTTCTGCTCCCTCCGTATGGAAATCTCAGATCCTTAGAAAGTGTCAATAAAGCCACTACAGGAAAACCACTATCCAGACAAACATGCTATTTTCTTTATCCAGAATAGAGAACTCATGGAACTGCCAAAACACCACCCCCCAACCAAAATAAGAGTTTGAATCAGTTAATCCACATGCATTTTTGTCATCGGATGACCCAGCAGCATTTGCTTGCTTAACTTTGATGTTACTGTTGAAATGTGAGAACCACCATTTCTCTGTTGCATAACCAATGCTGGATGGATCCACCAGCCACATTGTGCAGTCAGTCACACATGGAACATTTTTAGGGCTCACAATCTCCTTTTGCAAGAAAATATATTACAGTTCAATGCTTCAAAATATATACTATTCACATGAGACTCCAATCTCTCCAGAGCCTCCAATTTGTCTCTGAAGAACCACAGTCACCCTTTTTCTTTTTTGGTTGATCATACAGTCCATGTTAGAAATGTTTAACATGTTTTGGATACACCCCCTTTCTGTAGCTAAAATAGAAATGGAATGGTGTCTTTAGCGAATTAAATATACATTGCAGTGTTCATGTGCAACAGTCTGTTGAGGCTTAATTCACTTTTACTCACCGTAAGATTTCTGACTAGAAATGTCTAAAACAGTCTCCTATAAATACAGAAAGACAAACAGGCAGAGCAGAGCATCTATCCTTCTCTGTACCTCCAAATGTGTAAAGATCAAAATGACCAATTTTTAATCTCTATGCAAGAAGAGGCTTTTGGAAATGAGATCTATCATTCTGGAAGAATCCTTTAGAAATGATTCTGAATACTTTTTTAATCTATAAAAATCTTGTTTCAATATGAACACCATGCCCATTTTGATATTCTAAGTAATATGACAGATGCTGATTAAAAATGACTATGATGTAAGTGTTGCCCAACAAACTGTTGTCAAGTGGAACTATCTGGAACTTTAGTCTGCTTCAGTGATATGCGAAGTTTTATCTGCTTCTCTAATCTGTCATAACAGTCCTTAGATTTTAAACCATTGAAAATGGTATTCTGATTCTGGTATGTGTGAATCTGAGTCATCTTTTTTACAGAAGACTCAGTTAACAAAATAGCAATGTTGTATGTAGCTTTCTAAAGCTCTAGAGTGAAAGAACATATAGATAATTTCATTATAAATAGTCTTCAGCAGAGTGCAAATTCAATCTTCCATCCGAGAAACTGCTATATGAGGTAAAGTTATATGGTATAGATATTGTAGTATAATTAGATCATATTCAATAGGTGTGTAATTTTTATCCTAAAAAGCAGTTTAAAAAATGTCTTAAGTTGTTTTCCAGAAGTATATCTACTCTCTAAAGAGAAATACAAAAAAAAGAAACTGATTATGACTCTGAAACTAAAATCCAGAATTGCTGTATTGCTTTCACATAAAGTAGCATAATTAATCGGTCTGCCTTTCAAATAGATTGGCTTACTTCATTTATTAGAGATCAAATCTACACCAAAGATGCTTGCTACTTAATACAAGAAAGAAAAAAAACACAAAAAAGCTTGCTGAGTGAAATATGTTGACCTGGTAGTAGACCAGATGGGCTCTTTGATGCCAAATTGCATTCCTACATCCCAGTAGGAGGTAGTAGAGTATTTCAGTCAGTCACTGCATAGATTACATTTGCCAATGTATCCCTGTCAATCATGGCACAATGGTGATGACAGGATTATAATTTCCAAAGTGCATATCGTAGCACCTGTAGGCTTAAAATAAATTTACCAAATAACCTTAAAGGTGCAGCATCACCTAAAACTCAACTCTAAAAATTTTAAAAAATAAAAAGTGTCAGCTATAAAGAGTAAGCTATTATTGTCAAATATATACCTGAGCTTCATGTCTACATTTGTGAAAGAAAAAATATTAACATCAAAAGAGATCACCTAAAAGTAGCACATATTTCATTAAAAAAGTCAAATCAGTATGGAAACGCCCCCTTTAAATAAATTGTTCTTGCTTAGCCATGTGCAAGAGTAGTTACAGATGCAGAAAAAAGAATTAATTGTGAAACATTTCTTTAAAGAAAAAAAAAACAATATTTTTCAGCTTTTGTGTCATGCATTCTGCACAACTGATTCTCTACAGATAGCATGCTACAACAATTAACTGGGCTTTGTTTTCTTATGAATAATTTCAAAATCAGAACTGTAACTGACATCTTTTCAGTCCTCCCAAACTAGCACCTGTGTTAACCCTTTTTATTAAAGCTAAAAAAAGCAGACAACCCATCATTTTCATTACTATAAAAACTTTTAATAAAGGACATTAACCTGTTTTTGTTAAATGATCTTGATGAGGAATAAAACCAACAACATACAATTACAAGATATTTAAAAGAAAAGATTTCATAATTCTTAAAAGGTTTTCATTCAGACCAATGTGGGCATTGGTATTCTGGAGATGATAGGGCTGATTTATTGACCCAATGATAGTAAGCAAAAATATGACATGGCCAATCTATTGTCCACATAAAAGAACCTTGGTGAATGGTTTCCTATAATAGTGCAGACCAATCAGCAATAGCCTTTCAATAAAGCAACATCTTGGTAAATCAATGGTAGCAGTCAGTTGTTTGTTTACCATTTCCAAAAGTGTTTGTCTCCGAAGGGTTAAATAATTAAGTTGCAAGGTAGTAAAAGAAAGTTCTAGTAAAAATTATCTTTCACACAAGCAGTCTTCTTCTCACCTTTATCCATATAAGCAGTTAATAGAGAAATCTATTAATACAAAATATGAAAAACTTTTAAAATCTTACTTGGCCCTAAATATGGCCAGAATTATTTTTAAGTTCATCTCTGAGTTTATTTTCTTTTCTGAAAGCAAGTGACTTTATATGTAGTTATATGACATGTCAGTAAAAATCTAAGTGTTTTTCAGGAAACCCATTCTCCAAAATAAGAGGACTGACAGTTGTAATAAAAATCCTGATTATACCCTCTTGTATTAGGTTGTTACAAAAGTTTTGTTGGTTTTTTTACCACAACAATGAGACTTCATATCATTGTTGAACATGAAATTTATTAATCAAAGTAAGTTCCATTACAATCAATAAACTTCTGCTGATGAGTTGCAAGTGCATCTATACCATTTTGAAAAAAATCTGAATTTCTGGAGTCGATAAACTGTTGGAAGTCAGTTTCAATTGCTGCTTGGTTGGATAAGGATTTCACATGGAGAAAGCTGTCGAGGTGTTTGAAAAGGTGGTGGTCTGCGGGAGAAAGGTCCGGTGAATAGGCTGGGGGGGGGAGAACTTTGTTCCCAACATGTTCAGTTTCTGAAGAGTCATGAGGACGAGCATTGTTGTGGAGCAGGATTGGGCCTCTTCGATTCACCAATGCGGCTGTCATTGTTGGGAGAGTTTCTGATGAACAACGTTTAATTCACAGCAGTACCTTTCAGCTGTGATGGTTTCATCAGGTTTTGTTTCTTATGACAGGCGAAGAACACATCTCCAATCAACGATTTTGTTGTTGTTCATTCAACTCGTGAGGCATCCACTTGTCAAGCTTTTCACCTGGCCGGTTATGTCAAGATGCTGGGAAACAGTTACAATTTCTCGCACTGTTTTTCTTGGATCAGCTTCAACTGAGGCTTTCAGATGGTCATCATTACAGCTAGAAGGACATCCGCTATGTTCCCTATCTTCAAGGCTCACATCTTATCGAAACATTGCAAGCCATCATTGTACTGTGCACTCATTTGCTGTGTCCTTGCCCCGTGCTTGCTTAATGTCACGAGCTGCCTCTCTCACTTTGTGGCCCAGTTTGAACTTGTGAAGCAAAATGGCATGAAAACTTTTCTATCCAAGCTTCACTCAGAACCCTGAAACAAATATCCATTTTATGGTTTTTAAAAAGGTAAGTTGTGCATAGTATATGCCAAAGCACACACTACAAAACGATATATAACTTATCTACATGCACCTTCACCAGCATGCAAAATATGAACCCCAAATTAACATAATATAAAAACCGACAAAACTTTTGTAACAAATTAATATGAAACTGAGATGCTGCTGATATTAATTTCTAATCTAAAAAATAACCTGCCCTCCATAAATATACAGATACATTCATTAAAGGGTCAATATCTATGCTTTATTATTATTATTATTTCCTATGTTCCATTTTGTTAAAATTATTATTATAATAAATAGTTAATTTTTATCTGCTGTAACTGCATACATCAGTGACAGTTGTGGTAAATAACTAATTTAATTTTACTGAATAATATTAAAAAATGAGCGGAGAGCTATCGGTGATATATATTTACAAAAGAAACTGAAGGTTTACATCTGCAATAGTTTTAGTTTAAATAATTTTCTCTCTCAATTGTAAACAAACAAGAATAAAATAATGTCATTTATAATGATTTTTAATAAGCAGAAAATATGTTAGGTTAACATGGACTTTAACTTTTTAAAAAAATAATAGTAATGTAAAAACCATGTCACAGTGCATGTGTGTGGAAATGAAAAGATTAACTCAATCTGGTGTTTTAAGAGAAGAGCAAATATAAGGAAAAAGGTATCATACAGCCACATTTGGCTAAGGGGCACTAGAAAAATTGTAGACACTTATAATTTGTATCCTAGCAACAGAGACTGCTATTTCTAGTATATCGCTAGCAAAGTAACCCAAACCATTTTTGCCTGTAAGCAGAATTATCAAAGTAATTATCCTGCTCTCTGATAAATCCTTGCTAATATCCTTTGAAGATTAAACAAAATAATCCATTGATATTTACAGCAGGTAAACTGTTCTCCCATTCTCTACTATTGACCTGCTGGAGCTAAGTTTACTTTTGTGTCTACTAAAGAATATGCAAAAACACAATATTTACTTTATAAATGCCATTACAAAGACTGTCTGTCTAACAGCATGTGGTGGATTTTAACTTCAATGTTTAATTTTCCTCAGTCAAACCTGTTATAGGTTACATGACACAGAAAACCGTGGGACAGACTTTACTTAGCAACTCTGTCTGTCTGTGTGTGTGTGTGTGTGTGTGGTGTGTGGTCTGTCTGTCTGTCTGCCTGTCTGTGTGTGTGGTGTGTGTGTAAACCATGTTGCATACTTTTTGTTTTATGTGAGCAGACCAGATTTTCTTAGATTAAAAGATAAGAATGGTTAATTATTGGTGATATATTATTTATAGAAATCATAGGGTCAGTCTGAGCATTTACTATATTACCTTACTAGCAATAACTAAATCAACTGATGAGACGGTGTTTCAGAAATCTTTCCATGCCGTCATCAACTCCTAGTCCTAAGAACACAACTGTGATGCTGTGATTGGCTAAGGCATTAATCATAACCTTATGCCCTTAGCAACCAACAGGTAGAAACCAACTCAAGAAACATGTGCAATCCAAAAAAACAACAACAAAACAACAGAAATTCCTGCTGGAAATTAACAGTATCGCAACAAAAATATTCCTTCCAAGAATTGAATCCCACAGGAAAAGTTTTCTGAAGCACCAATTCATTAGTTAGCTCATTGAAAAGTGCCCAAATTAACCCTCTATAAATGAGTACCTTGCTGCTATCTATCAGAAACATTTTGGCTAAAATAGTGTCCCTAAAATGCTATGCAGCCAAGTTTTATTTGACTGTTCTTTGTATTTATGTAATAAAGAACTAAAAGGGTGTAAACGTTTAGTATTTTACTTTTTAAAGTATTTATTAGGGGCCTTTGTTTCACCCGAAACACTACCAGTGACCCTAATTGTCAAAATTCTCTCTCCCCCCCCCACACCCTCCTTAAAGCCGAAACCATCCAGTAACGACAGGCTGATTAGTTTGTGAAAATATTTGGTTAACAAGCTGTCTTACAGGATAGTTTAGTCAAGTAATCTATTGATGGGTAGGATATTTAGCGAAATACATTCATTACCTTCTTAACATTTAACTAAAGTCCGTCCGTCAGTCTGTCTGCCTGCCTGCCTGTCGGACTGGTTCAAAACTTCACAAATATTTGGAAAGCTAAACAAACATGTTTGGAACGGGGAGACTAGCCAAGCAGCAATAACTATAGCTATACCTGCAAACCTCTGGTGTGAACCTAATGTTTCTCTTTAAACACAGAGATGGGAGTGAAGATTGCAATATTAGTCCTCGAGTCATGATATTAAATAGTGAAAACCCTTTCTTTTTTTTTTAGAAAAGCTATGCGTAGGTATAACACACATTGTAAAAAAATAAATAAATTCAGATGCTATTTTCCCAAAATTTTATATAAATTAAATATAAACACAACTAAATAATAATTTTTTTAAAAAAAAATCAATGTTTCTCAGATTCACAGGTTTTAACACTGATTTTTCCAATGTTATTATAAATGGTAAACATCAAATCAGGATGAACAATCTATGAATCAATACCTTTATAATACCAACAGAAGAACGCTGTCAGTTTTCCACATGGGCAGTTAGAAATATCTCTTCCAGATATCTTCTTAAGTACTTTTCACAAACAAATGCTGATTTCTTCTAGCTACTACCAAATAAAAACACCAGAAGACATAACTACGGATAGAAGGCAAAAAATTGATGATAAAAACAGTTTTCTGCTGCAGAATCAAAGCTGAAGTATGAACAAAATAAAATGCATATTTCTGAAAATGGTTTTTATCTTCTGTATGCCACCTATGGTGCATTCGTAGCCCACGACTCTTCAGATTTTATTACTCAGTGCAGATTGAGCCATAGGGGCTGTGTCACACAGTACCTTCCTTGTTACTATGAACCTTTGTAACGACAACCCTGTATCACTCCAACCCAACATTTTCAACAGTACAAAGCGTGTTGACTAAATATATGGCAGTCCAACACAAACGCTTAGTAGAGCTTCTGGGCTGGACCAGGTGGTCTATGGGATGTAAAACCCAGAGATGTGGTATATGGAGACTGATATCTTTTATCCCCCCCTCATATCTTGTCTAACTACACCTTTTATGAATTACTAACCCTGATTAACAGCAGGGGGTAAAATTGTGCAAAATTGTCTAAAACAATGAAAACAGAAAATTAAAAATAACAACAAAGTTCTATCTTTTTTTTTTTAAATACTCTTATCAGCTAAGACAACTATAAAACCAAAAAACCAACACCAATAATTAAGGTTGGGCTGAATTCCCAAGTGGAATTTGTTTTGTTTAGTCCAGGGTGAAACAAATTATCGCACAGTTGTTAGCAATGGCAACGTCAACGGCTTGACAGATGTTTCTTTATTGTACGAGTTATAACAACTCATTGCACCGGCAACTAAATTAAGTGACAAAAAAGTATAAATTACATTAATAAGGTGAAAGCAGACAGCTGCACACTGCTAATTTGGCCTTTCTGGCTGGAATGATGAAATCTCTATATATATAATTGATCCCAGGACAGGACCTTACTTTCTGTTCTAAGAGAAAGCTAAGCACACATGAGAACATCATCTGTAATTTTTTTTTTTAAGGTAATCATGACGCACAACAGCTAAATTAACTTGTAATTGTTATTCGCAGAGAGTTTTATGGGTAGGTGATTGTCATGATCTACTAGGATGCACCAAATGGTAACAAATAATAGGCATTTAAAGAGGAGACCTAATAGAGGTTTTCAAATAATAATTAGAGGTTTGAGGTTTTGGCCATGGGTAAAGGGAGACTCCGCCCCTCCACTATCTATAGTTATTGATATCAGGGGTCAAGGTAAAAAAATTATCCTGAATTCTGCATGATTATACAATAAGATATATGTATATATACATCAGGTGAACCTCTGAAATTCGGATTAATCAGGTCCTGAGCCTTTCCAAATTTTGGAATAAAGATGCAGAAAATGATGTACAGTGTGTAAATAAGTAATTGAATAACAGAAAATTTAATACTTCAAATAATGTAACGTACAAATAAAGTAAACTTTAACTGAAAACACGTTAAAAATACAACAAGAAAACCAAATGTATCTGATTTACTTAATTCGAGATTTTTTCCTCTGTTTAAAAAATACAAATTTGAAAAAAAAGAAAGAAAAAAATCACTTAGAAAATTGCATTTGTGCTGAGATATAATTTATAGCCATTATCAAAACAGAAGCTGCACCACTTTGCTTCTTCACACCACAAATGGAAAGCTTGCCAATATCATACTTTCCACATAAATAACCAATGGCATTTCCTCCTGTGAGTTCTTCAATATTTCAACCTTCTTACTTATTATAAGAAATTTCTGCTTACATTTCTGACCACTGACTTTCTTTGTGGCATCATCATCAATTGCTTATTTTTTTCCCGAGTGTGGAGGCATAATAAGGGGGTGATATAAAAAAGGGTAAAATATAGCAGACAGTTTCTCAAAAGCATGATGCTGTAAGGAGGAACAGAACATACAAGATGGCCACCAGTTGAGTGCTGGCAGCACCCAGACTTGTGAGTGGCAAGATTCTGAACTACAATGGCATACTCTGAAACTTGCAGATGATCTGAATCTGCAAATTTCAGACTTAAGATCCTGAGGCTGCAACTTGTCTGAATGTCACGCATGCATGCGCGCGTGAAAGACTATGTAAGAAATGCAAAAAAAACACATGAAAGAATCGCATCTCATGTGTAGAAATGAAATACTCCAAAGTATAACCATGTTTTGATATAGTATCCTGTGATTGGTTATCATGCAAACAAGAAAGTCTTCCAGCTGCAGGGAGAGTAAAAAAGTATAGGCAGGTATATCAATGTAGTGTGGTGGATGTATGATAACTATTATGGCTCCCAGGAAAGAAATATCCCTGATAAGCCTATAGAAGTCAAAGTCAGAGCTAGTGAAGACTACTCCATGCAGCAGAATGTAGCTCCACTTCATGTTTCTAGAAGAGCTATATACAAAACTCTAAAGCGGATATGTGAAACTAGTCAGAGATGAAAACCCAAAGTCTCCAAAAGTGATGTTAAGTACCTCAAGGTATGTTCTGTTCTCTATGTGATAGATGACAAGCAAGTAGATATCTTATAAATGACCAAGTTGCAAGTACGAGTATTAACATTTCTTCAAGAACAGTAAGATATACATTAGGGTAAATTGTGTCTCCATGGATATGCAGCTTCCTAAAAACCTTTTTTGAGAGAAGAAAATAACAGCAAGGATGAAATACACATTAAAAAAAATAAAACAGTGGGATCCCAAACCTGAAAGTTGCTCTTTCCAGTTAAGTCAAAGTTTGAAACATTTGTCAATAATCAATAGCAAGTTTGTTCAAAGTCAGACCAGGGAGCAATACAACAGTCAGTACACAACACCATAGTAAAGCATGCCAGTAGAAGAATACAAGCACTGGAGCTGCATATCAGCGAAGAGTATCAGGATTTGCATAAAATCAAACGTATGCTGGCTGCCGACAAGTACAGGAAGGCTCTCAAGATTCCTTGGGCTATAAAAAGTCCTGATATGTACACCATTGAAACTATAATGTGTTATATGGCTGTTGAGAAAGTCGAACCACAACTAAACACTTTGGATGAATTGTGGAAAGAGCTACAGCATATTTGGAACAACATTCCACAGTGAAACATTTATATTAATGCACTATACGATGTATTCATTTTATCTGTAATAATGCATTACATATATCAGATGAACTATAATATAATTGCTAAGGAATGGAATAAATTACCATCTAGTGTAGTTAATAAAGATGGTATTGATTAATTTTTGGAATTGTATTAATGGCCATGCTGGCTTCCTACTTTCTTGTAGCTACTCTTAAACTAAATACCATACATGCACCTTGAGTCACACACTGCTTTACAGAAATATTTTCTTAAAGATGCAGTGCATGCATTTATTTGCCATAATTCATTATAGATATTATTTGTGCATTTCATATTATATGTAAATTCTTATACACAAATAATAGTTATATGCTGAATATTTAACTACAAACATTTAGAAAATAACATCAATTCAAATGCCAAAAACCCGTGTTAGGCTTGATGTCTAAGGAGATTCTTGATGCAATCTTCATAAATACATGCAATGCTTGACACTGCATTGGTTAGTCACACAATTTCACCTCTTTGTTTTTCTGCAACAATTAAATAAATGATGATTTTTGGCAGACATGGTTTTTAGAGAAAAAATTTTATTATGCTAAATAACAATGATATCTTCAACAGCATCTCTTCAGGAGCCTGCAAATATTAAGGGCTGAGGAAGGGGAACTGAAGGATGAAATGTTGTTATTGGCATGCAGTTCTTAATAATAAACAAGCTGGTCGGTCATTTTGTATCTTCTCATGATTGGAGCAAGTTTCTACATCACAATTTGTATAAATTATTAATTACACTCATAATGGAAATTGCATTAAGTGAAACAATGAAATAAACTTGACTTAAAATCTAGAAAACCTTTGAATTTTTCTTTTTAGTTTTTTCTCTCTTTCTTTTTTTTTTTTTTGGCCTGCATTTGAAAGGAGGCAAAAACAACAAAAAACAAAACCTGTGGCATAATAACCAGATTGCTGATCACCAGCTTCCATACCACCTGACTGCGATAAACAGCTTAAAGATCCAATTAAAAGATTAATGATGAGCTTGAGAATGGAAAAAAAAAAAAATCAACAAATGTAGTGCAACAGGTGCTAATGGATCTACAAAGCAGCACCTGTACAAAGTCACTTTCCACAAGTGAAATCAAGGCAACAGGTGTGAGAGCTAAGGTCAGGTATTGCTACACTAAATCACGGGGAAATACAAAGTATCTTAGTTACAGTGGATTAAGTACATACACACGTATTAAGAGGTGGTGGTGATGACAGCTTGGTAGTGGCATGGAAATCAGAAGCTTCTGTGATATAATCTTTGCAAGTGCATGAAAATAACAACAGCAGCTCTAATACAGAAATACTGTCTCTAGTGCAGTAATTTAATAAAGATGCAAGCCAACCAAATTCATATCCTTCAGTGAATCCATTCTGTAGACTTTAACACCATTCAAATTCATTCAAGTGGCTGTAATCAATGTATTAGACTTGAGAGGATTTTGTCTCAGACCTTCCTATTTTCGTTTCCTGAGGTTTGCCCATTACATATTTTACTTTGAGCAGTATTTTAAGAGATGACAGCCAGACGCTGTTGGGAGTGGTTGGAATGTGCATCAGTTAATTTTCACTTTAGCAGATCTTTCAAATAAAAACCAACCATGAGATATGGAGGTGCACAAAGACAGCTTTACTACATAAATAGGATTTTAATGCAACTCTCATGTAAAAACAATAATGGCTTTGCTATTACAAAGAAAACCACCCAAAAAACTTAATTTGATCTGCTGATCTGATCATCGTAGAGTACTTCCAGAAGTTTTAGCATGAAATCTAAGAAGAAATGAATAATAGCCAGACAAATGTTCACTAAATTGTATGCAAGACTATTAGAAACAGAGCGTACAAATTTGTTTGCTTTTATTCATGCTGAATTGTGGAATTCTTTTCCCCATTTTTCAGAGAAGGAAGTGTTTTTTTTCATATCCATACACATTAAATTCATTTATTATGCAAATTTATTCAATTAAATTTTTTAATATTCATATCTATGTATATAATCTTTCTGAAACTTTCTAAATATTGCATGACAAAGAATAAAGATTGAAACCAAAAAAAGAAAATCACATTATTATATATATATATATATGCCACCTATTATTATTACTATTATTATTATTAAGGGCATTCAAGAGTAACCCAGCTGCAATGCCATCTCTGTAATGTATCCTACCCCCAAGTTTCATTAGAACGATGTCTTTAATATTTATCTGAGATAATTTGGATTTGGACTTTCTTAAAAATTGTGACTGCATTGAAATAAGTTTAAAGAACAACTAAATAAAAAAAACAAGTAATTTAAATATTACAGTTTAAGTTACACTAGATGTGCATATATGTTCTGCATAATAATAACTTGGCAAAAAAAAAACATTAAGTTAGGTTTTAATCTTATGGTGGCTGATATAGATAAGTGGACATCAACACCAGGAACACCCTGACCGTATGAAAATGTTCTTTTTCCAAAAACATTGATGTTTCCAGGCCTTGAGCATTTGGAATGTGCTGAGTGATTAAAAATGTTAATCCAACCAAATTTGAATTTTAGATGTTTAAGAGGAGACCTGACAGAAGCTTTCAAAATATTTATGGTTTTTGAATGCAAGGAGAGGAAAATGTTTTTTAAAGCTATATATGGTTACTGACTAATACCGGAGAGTTATAATTATAAATTAGTTAAAATTACAGAATGGCTAGATGTCAGAAAATATTTCTTAGTAATATAATTGTTCATGAGTGGAATAAATTACCAGCAAGTGCAGTTAATAGTGATGAGGTGTCAGCGTGGCTCAGTTTGCCGTATCTCCCTGACATAGTCTCTTCTTCATCAGCCAGCCAAGCATGAGAGCTTCCTCCACACCTAAAGATAAAGAATTCTAGTAGGGTGGAAGTTCTATGGGAAACTGTTGACTGACTTGCACTTTTAGCACTGCTCAAGAACCTGCAATGGTACCCAGATATCTTTCTTGGCCACTATGGCTGATGCTCCACATATTAACTCCTCCTACCACACTCACTGTTGTGAGATGTCTTTAGGTTTCGAAAGTCTGACCAGGGGTTTAACAACAAGAAAATTATAAGGAGCCACGATAACATCAATGCTTGAAGAACACCTAAATGTGGGGTCCTGACTTTGATTTTCAAAGAGCAAACTGAGATTTCTGATAACACAAACTTTGCCTTGACATTTCTCCATAAGCAATTTTGTGGCAGTATATTTTTGCAGATTTTGTTGAGATAGAACAAATTGACATTCAGTGTCATCAGTATGATGATGATGAGTGAAATGCTGGAAACATTTTTTTTTTAAAGGGAGACAAGTTACATTAATAGGACATTGTAATAATATTCAAGCAGAGAAAGAGCTATACATAAAGTTTTAAATCTGAGATCCCAATAACCAGATTTTGTGCACAATACTGTAATTAATCCTATTTTATACTGTTTCATATTACAGCTATTTATCATCAGTGGATTTATACTGCAACTTTCCATAGAATATAATTGGCCAAGGATTGCTTATTTTCATAGTACAATGTTGGAAATTTGCTGTCACTTAGATCAGATTGGATCAGATCAGATTCAATGTCCTCCCACTTTTCAAGTGGCTGCAATATACCCAGAAGATCTATCACATCACATTACATCAGTAGCTAAACAACTGCCCTAGTTGACTATGTATCCAACTTGAAATAGATCAGCATTCCTCTGCGTGTGAGTGTGTGTGTGTGCCCAGAATCTACATTATCAAAGTTATTGCTTTAGTAATTATCATCCCTATACCAGCAAGGAAGGCGTGTGTATGAGGGCAGATTAAAAGCAAAAGAAGAAAAGAAATCTGTTTAATTAAAACCAAACAGGTGAGTTTAGCTGGAGAATCTTGTAATAACAACAACAAAGAGTCTGCCCAGCATTTTACACTCCAAGTTTAATTCTTGTTCGAGGAGGATGGCAAACCAGTGTCAGGTCAATATTTGTAAAGTGTAAAGAGATTGGAGAAGGAAACTGTGCAAGATCCTTTATGTACATATGTGAATGTGTACACTGTAGCATGCGAGATAGCTGGTTCTTCTTACAACTCCTGCTACAGCATAGAGAAAGTAGATAAACAGGTATCTTCCCCATCAACTACTACTGTTAGGTTGGCACTGAAAGGCTCATTGTATAAAATGTCATCAAGGTTCACCAGATATCAGGGTAAGTGTGAGAGGAAAAATGAAAACACCCAAAACCTTCCTGCGCTATTCCAAACAACATGGCTACAGGACAGCGCGACTGTTTAGTAAAATCAAAACGATTCTTTTGGTAAATAAAATTAAAACTTGGAGAATATAATAGTAAATAATTTTACCTGAAAAAAAAAAAAAAAAACAACAAACAAACAAACCAAAGATAAAACTTTTCCAAAGCTTTGTCTCTGTAAAATGAACAACTACTGAAATATCATGTCCACAGATAAGGTTTCCTGGATCTGTGTAGAAAAAAGAACAAATGGATCATCCTGTGAGTAAGGTCAGTGTTTGAAAATTTTCTTTGTAGAAATTGAGAGGAAAAAGTCTGTTAATTACATTATGTAATGACTTAAAAGGAGCTCAAACAATAGAAGAGTAAAAGGTTAGACAGATTCTTTAACGTTGCTGAGTACAATCTTTTCGGTCATGTTTTGCTTCGTTGTACATTTATTTAGCACTTTACCAAAGTACAGATCTTGTAACAAGTGAAATTATTTATGAAGCTTAATTTCTTCTTTTTTTTTTTTTTTTACATGCAAGGTTATTCAATTTAGATCCACACAAGCCATATTTGACCTAACCTGTTAGCAATGACCTGAGTCAAATGTTGACCTGTATCCTTATGAGCATGGTCAAACAACAACGATTAGGTGATCTTTTCCATATTTTGTTAAATGCTGGTTGATAAACACTTTGGCGCTGTAGTGACAAATAAGCAATGTTGTCAATGGCACCGGGTCATTTTCTAAGAAAACTATATGGCCATCATCATGATGAAGATGATCGCTAGTCAAAATAGTGCATACAATCCTGCCCTTTTACCTTCTCAAAAAAAAAAAAGGGAATAGTCAACAAAAGCAAAATTGAAGGAATGAATTGAATAGTTGAAAATATTACGACTGGCCCAAACTGAAAGGGGTTTTTAAGAATGCACGAGAACTTTTTACACTAGACGAAGAAGCTAAAGGCCATAAGTATAAATATGCTCAAGTGTCAGCATAGCTTCTATTGAAAATGAAAAAAAAATTGGACATAACTGTAACTGTAAACCTAAATATTAGAGCAATAATATAAATTAATTGTTTAGATCAGTGCCTAGTTCACCAGGGACATTTTTAACCTGTAGTCATGAGGAAATCAAACACAAAGTTTTGTCTTTATGATAACTTGTACTGATACTATTCAAATAAAAGATGGCTGAAATAGCATTGCCTTAATGGTATCCACCACCCCCTAGTTCCATTTTAATGTCCCTAGTAATTTATTTAAATGGTCTCCTCAAAAAAAAAAACCTTCACATGCATTCTATATTTTCAATAATACTACTAATAATAATAATTTAGAAATATCATAACTAGATCAAACTTCTGTCTAAAACTTATAAATAGAATGCTTTTGTCATACTTATTATATATTAAAAAATTTCTGAAAACTTACCTTAGCCTAACCAGAGATTAATTCTAGTTTTACCACTGATGACTTCAGGTGAATACAGAAATACCGCTAAGGTATTCATCCTGAAAAAAAAAAAAAAAAACCAAAAGATGCTGTTAAGTTTTGGATGCTAAGAAAAGTTTCAAAGGAATAAAAAAAACCAAACTTCCATGCAATTTTTTAGATGTGAGAGGAAGCCATAGAAAACCAACATGACCAACTGGTGAAGAAGAATGAGAAGAAACCATCCCAAATAAAGGTGTTCCAAACAGATTCCCAATGGAATTAGAACTTTGGACCTCAACCATGGCAGTCCAGTAGGCTAACCATTGGCTGCCCGCAACATCAACTATCTACTACAGACACTGGTTTCTACTAAAAAAACTTATTAAAACTGGAGAACAAATTTATCAGACTTGCCAACTCTCCCAATCTTGGTGGGAGTCTCCAGAATTTAGACCTTTGGCCCAATCTACTGATCAGGTTTTAAAAAATTTCCATTTCTACCGATTTTAGGCATGTTCACCAATTTTTTCTGGAAGTCTACTGATTTGCGTAACTATAATTAATTAACTTTCTTGTACATTCAAAATTTCCCAGTAAACGTCAGCCAATTGTTTGCTTGGTAAGCACGTGATTCATATCGAAAATCGGGCTTCACTTTCTTCTTGGCCAATGGAAACTGATTATACATATAAGATGACCAATCATATTTATTGTTCTTAACCAAGCCAGATTGTTCATGTGATTACTGAAAATGGCTTCGTTGGCAACAAAGGCAAAGAGAAAATGATATGAATGCACATTCCAGACATCTTAGGAAACAGAATTTCCTTGAGTAGCCAAATGTACTTTGAAAACAGATGCATTTTGCAAGGCAGGCCTATTTTATTTTACACTTGACATTTATGAAATGCTTTAATTCCCCAACTGATTATGTTGTATCCATAATTAAGTTTGTTGTTTTTATTTAAACAAAAAATTTTTTTAAAGGCCTAAGCTAGGGGAACCTCTGCCCACATTTTAAATTCTTGATTGATTAGTAAGATTAAAATTTTTGTTTCTTATTGTGTTATTCCAGATTTACAACAGAACTTTTACCATTAGTCATGGTGGCAAAAAACCTATCTAGCAATTGAAAACAATATTTTCAAGATGATGTATGAGGTCTTCAGAAATGAAAACAAATACATATTTAAACTAATTCATCAACTAAGTATGAGTAAAACCATAAAAAAGGACAGTCAAAGAAATTACTCTCTCAATGGTATTATAAATACATGTACATTTGGTGCCTCAAGCCTGTTTTCTGTAAGTAGAAAAACAACATTGTGTTAAGATTAAGTCTGAAATTTACAAAAATGAAAATATGATATCTTGAGATCTGCAAAATTGAAAACAAAAGACAAAATCAAAGAATGCAAGGCAATTTGCAAATTGATGGGCTTTAAACCAGTTTTGCTTGTAAAGTGCTTGATTTGCTGCAAGTCGAGCAAAATCTCCCCCATGAGAACTTTGAAAAGTTGGCGAGTATGATATATATTTGTGAATAAATAAGTGAAGCATTCCTAGAATGTAATTCCACAAAAGTCAGCAAATTGCTCAGCACTAACAACATAACTTAGCAAAAAAGATGTGCAAAAAAGAAGAAGAGGAGAAAGCCATCCTCATCTTAAAAGACATGACAGATGGATTATGTAGTAGTAGTTAATTACTCCTATTTGTTTTATTTATAACTGAAGTGTGCACTAATCTTTACATTATGAGATTTTGGTTAACAATTACTCCTGGATCCTTTGTTGCTCTGAGAAAACATTTTCTTACTTGTAAGCAGGTGGAAACCTGTTTCAGATTCCATAAAACCCCATTTTAATTTCACGTTTCTTGGAATGAAAGATAACATTAATGCAAAGCTACTGAATCTAAAATTAACATTTACAAAAACTTTATCTTTTTGCTTCTTGCCTGAGGTACGGTAACAGAGTGTCAGAATGCATAGTTGAGACCATAAATTGTATGCTTATTGAGAATAAAACATTTGCTCACAATTCAAAATGGACCATGAAGTTTGCAACATAGTTTGTTTTGTGTGCTAAGAAAATATTGCTTGATGCATTCAGTGATATCATAAAGAATATCCACTAAAGCATTGCCACCTGCTTCCCTCATGCCATGGGAGATATTGAATATTTTCCTCTTAAAGGGCAGTTTATGACTTTTCTTGCTCTGTATAAACAGTATAGCATATCTAATGGCCTCATCCAAGTAGTGTTAACCTGTAATTCTCATGAAACAGAATGATTTTGTTTTTGTGGTCAGATAACATTAGTGCCCAAGAGTAGAACACCATCGCCCACAAAATGATCTTCCTTTGCCATGTCACAGTCAGCGTTACACTGGTTTGGCTTCTGCCAAATGCAAAAATAACCATCAGCAAAGCGAACTAAATTTACTCTCGTCAGAGAAGAGAACCTGGCTCCAGTCTGTCAAAGTCTAACACAAAGAGTGACTCCAATCTCAACCTATAGTGTGCTGGTATTAGGGACCTATGAAATACTAAATGTCCACTGTGTAGATCAGTAGAGTGAATCAAATTTTGTACAGTATGGTCAGAATGTGTGGGTCTGACAAACTTGCTGCAACTTATTCTGGATCAAACATACAAAGATAGTGTGATTGTGTCAAGCTAGATAGATAATGTAATGGCTACCATAATGGCCAGTATTGCTGTGCTGTTCCCTAGTGAATCTTTCATGAAGTAATCTAGTATCTATATCTTTGCCAAAGTCAACACTTTATGTCACACTAAGTTCAACAGCAGCATCTGCCTACTGCTGGTCCATAGCTGATCTATATCAAGGTATCGCTCTTCATTGGCAAGTTATCAAAGCATCAAACTATACTATCATTGTTTGGTAATTTCATGTGAATACTTGTGACCGGTGTTATACCCAATTTAATCATTCTTATGCAAATTTTGAATCACCTGACATGAGGTGACTTGCAAAGACAGACAACCGCTTGCAGCACTTGAAATAATAGAATTTTCACAGAAATCAAACCTTAGGTAGACAGAGTTAAAAGAACATACAACACATTTTATAATAACCAAGGCAATTGTAAACAGTTGAACAAGAGATTTCATACAAAGTATCCCTAAATCATTTTGTTCAGCAACATTTCTTCGATCAAATATTACCTCTGCGGTCTTCATGTGATATATTTAAAAACATGTTTCTATTTGCATTCATTTATGTAGTAAGTCAAAATAATTTTCAGAAATGCAATTAGAGTTACATTCTTTATGTTGTAGAAATTTAACATACCAAGGCAATTCTATCTGTCTACTTGTTTGAATTTTTACGTTGAGGCCACTTGCGTCAATAATCTACAGTGATTTCAAAAGACTATTCTTGGCAAAATCTAGCCACTGTCTGTCTTATTTTTCCTGTTGAAATATCATGATGTAATATCAAAAGCTGATCAGTGGAAACTGAAGTAAGCATTTTGATAATAAATATTAGAATTTACACCTCATAGATAAGAATAGTTAATAGATGCTTGGTAAAAAAAGAAGGGTATGTTCATATAATAACTTATGCTATTTCTTTCCCCTTCTACCTTCATCTATAACCATATTCCACAATATAAGAACAGTTGCATTTACAAAATCAGTGAGCCTTTGGCTCTTCATGCATTTTATCATCTTCTGTTTGGAAACTATCTTGAAAATAACTCTTTCTATTTTCTGGTGTTTGGTTACATATTTAGAGCCGTTTCCAAACAACTGGTAATAAACCTTCCACTCTGTAAAGTCAAAGGAATAATTTTCTTCTTGTTTGTTTACAAAGATGGATGACTTCAGTGGCATTCAGTATATAGGAAATGTCAGTCATAGGGAAAATAAGATTAATTGTGGCAAATTATCTGCCCACAGACTTTTAGCAAGAAAAGACCTAAAAAAAAAACAAAATAAAAGCTATAAAACCAGAATTTTTGTCAGCATTTTTAAGAACATGCTTATGATTAACCATAAAATAAATGAAATAATGAAGATGTCTTAAGTATTATCTAGAAATTTATATTTAAACCTAAACTTCCTTTCTTGGAACTTTTCATAAATTACACGTAGATATCAATGAATGGAAAACATTTGTATCCCAAAGAACATAATGGATAAGTTACAGGTGATGAAGGCTACTCATGTGCTAAATACACACAAAACTCCCCATCTTTTGTTTTGTATTTCTTTTGCCTCAGTAAACTATCCGTAACATGCTATTTAAATAAATTTCACACTTAAGAATTTTTGTAAAAAGGGGTCATTATCACTGGCAGAATAGATTTCAAACTAATGGCTGGATGCAGAAATTTAGAAAACATAACAGACATTATCCTTCATTGCTGGAAAAACTAACAGCGCCAAATGCATTCATCATAACAATTTTAAGAAAGTTTTACAAGTGACCTCATCCATGCCTCAATAAAAAAATTTTAGAAAATATTACTGTCTGGTTATGTTTCCATGGTACATTTCTTGTGGAAGATCAGATTTAAACAAAAAAAAAATGTTATTAGCTACTCACTCATTTGGCTCATATGAATCACAAGTTTTTCTTTCCGCAAGACATGACTCCCCATTCATTACTCTGTAAAATGTATTACAGGCTGTGTGCATGAGTAGGGGTTGCTGGAGAACATAAAACTATGGTTAAAGAAAAAGAACTACAAAATACCTGTGCTATCACTAGACACTAAGAAATGTGATAGCAGTAAACATTGATGATGGATGATTGTTGAACAGAATCACCACTTTCCATAAGGTCAGAAAAATGCCCTTAATGTTGGATTTAAGGGTCATATCAGTATAGTAAAAAATGTACTATAAACCTAAATCTATTCCTTTTTTTATTTTAAAGTCTACAATAAGTATAAACAAACATTTTAATTTGTAAAAGTTTTTTTAAAATTTTAAAATCTATTAATCTGCTTATTTCTCCTTAAATCTTATTTGTTTATTCAATTAATTCATTTATATTAGCTGATGTTATCAGCAGGCAGGAAAAATACAGGCATTAATTTCTTGTGTCTAAAAGGTATCTACTGTTTACCTGCAAGAAAATTCTTATTCTTCCTCTTAGTGTATATTTTTAGCTTTTATCAAAACCACACAACTTTAAAATACAAAAATAAAGAGTAAATAATGTTTGATGAGGAAATAAATATTCAACTTTCTTCCCTGAATAAATGTGAAAGCTTTGCTCAAAAACTAATTATATATTTTACCACATACTTGGAAAACAGACCTGTTTGAAGAATCTGTCTAGGTCAGAAGAAAAACAAACAGTTACCATACCTTACAGCATTACCCTGATTGTCAGATACAGCTAAGGCACACTACTTTGAAGATAATGTTCTTGGACACCAGCCAGTAGGCTTGCATCCAGAATCACTGTCTGTAATTGTATGCATAGTTGCTGTTCTCACCAGATAACCTGAACATTCTCTGTGCTAGATGAGGAATTCATAGCTACAGCTCATACATAAACTTTAATGTCAACAAAAAACAAAACAAAATGAGGAAACAAAACGATCAAAGGAAAAAGAAAATCAATTTTGACACAAGCCTTGGTCTAATTAGGAAAGCAAACGGTTTTTTTTTTCTGTTATTTAACCTGAGATAATTAAATGATGTCCAAAGGTCTCTCTCTCTCTCAGACACACACACACACACACTCTCTTCTCTCTGTGTTTGTGTGAGAGAGAGAGAGAGAGTGAGTGTGAGAGGAGAGAGAGAGTGAGGTGAGAGAGAGTGAGTGGAGAGAGAGTGAGTGGAGAGAGAGTGAGAGAGAGTGAGAGAGTAGAGTGAGTGAGAGAGAGGGTGAGAGAGAGAGAGAGAGTGAGTGAGAGAGAGTGAGAGAGTGAGTGAGAGAGAGTGAGAGAGTGAGTGAGAGAGAGTGAGTGAGAGAGAGAGCGAGAGAGAGAGTGAGTGAGAGGAGAGTGAGAGAGTGAGTGAGAGAGAGAGGAGAGAGAGAGAGAGTATTTAGTCACTTTCCAAACATGTCAGAGAGGTGGTTTACAATATTTGCTTGTTCGGCAGATAATCTTCTTAAATTTGGTTCAAAGGAAAGCTTAAAATAAAAAAAAAAAAAAAAATCTGGTTCTAAAATCTTCTCCCCACAAAAAAATTGTTGCTTTTTAACCCTTACAAGAGAGAGAATTTAAAAGATTACTTCTCCAAACTATTAATAAGTACTTCATTTAAAAAAAATTCAGTCAAAAAAAAAAATTAAAGTCCAAAATAAGATATTATTATTATTATTATTATTATTATTATTATTATGAACAACAGAAAAGTACAATTTATTTGAGCTACAAACTATACAACTAAATACCTGTAAAGAACATTAGTTTTAATTAATAGAATATATATGTAATATATAAAGCACTGATTTATGAGAAAAATAGATTATTTACTAATAACAAACAATGTGCACATTTAGCTAATGCTAAATTCAATTCTTAAAATATTTAAGAGAATAACCCATTAATGTACTAAATATTCACAGTTAATTTAACATTTACTTTATTTTGACTTCAAAATCAAAGACAGGAATGAAAACGAGAGAACTTTCGACCGCATAAGAAGTAAAAGAATCCAAGAAGTATGTCTTGTGTTATTTACTGTATTAGATTATACAAGGGTAATACTATAAGCAATAACTGCTTTATAAAGAAAAAAAAACAATAACACATCCGAATGGAGAAGCATGACAAAGAAGTAAAATGTTGGTGATCATGCTTAACTGATGTAAAAAATGAATCTTAAATATTTAACTCCAAAGACTGACACCGAAGCATTAAGAGAAGTTGATACATGCATTGAATGAAGAATCCACCTCATCATCCCCGAGAGTCTGCACTAAATGGATGCTAGAGGAAAACGAGCAGTGAGTGGAGACACTTAGCTTGGCTGATGACATTCATCTTAACTAGAAGAATCACCTAATTGATAGAGCAATTTTTGTCTTCTTTATCTGCCACTAAAATATTTTGTGTGTGTAAAACTAAGATTGATTTAAAGTTGTCCCAGTAATATAGAAAGGAATTTCTCTGACATAACAATAAAATGCACTTGTGTTGTCATTGAATTAAAGAGTATTTTAGAAAACTCTTAAATTATGTCTAACCCCTACTAACAAAGCCACAAATTCCTGTGAGCCTCAGGCAAGCACAATACTAGGGAGAGATGTCCTGGGGCGGTTACCTTCTCCCCACCCACCGGACATTCCGAAAAAAAAAAAAAAACAGACAACAACAACAGCAAAACAAGATGAAATAATGAAATTGCTGTATTCTGGCGCCATTGAATAAATGCACCCAGAACTACCCGTTTTATCTCAGTTTGCGTATAACTGACAGAATAAACTTTTCACAAATCCATGCTGTTGCCAGCCTCTCATAAAATTTAAAAAAACAACAGATCACTGTGCAGGTAGGCTTTGACAACCTAATCTACAGTATAGATAATGCACACAGCTATAGGGAGTAGGTTTCCCTGATGCCAGATCCAGCAGTGGATGGTGGCCAGAATCACTAGCAAGAAATGAAACATTAGATGTCATCCTGTGCTGTGTGAGTACTCTGAGACTACTGGTGTGATCTCAGTGTCAAAAAGTAGGGTATGCACAGCAGTCAAAAGACTAAATATTGCATAAAAATAACCATGATATTGGCCAGCTTCATGGGCCCCATCCTTTCTTCGTTTGACCATATCTGGGGACCATGACCCCTAGTTCGGGAACCAGTCTTAGCTGATCAGGTAAACAGATTTAAAGAGCAGTGAGTTGCACTTGCACCTAAAGTGGTATACAAAGAGTTAGAAGGAGACCTAATAGATACCTTAAAATTTAGTATTCAGAGCATGTGGATGGGGCAATTATTTTACAGTTACAAAAGATCCTAATTATAAGTTAGCCAAGATTTAAACACAATTAGATGATGGAAAATGTCAGTAACAGAAATGTTAATGAGTGGAATAGATTGCCTGCACGTGTTACTAAAAGGGATAGTATTATTTAATTATAGAATTATACAGAAGACCAATTTTCTTTCCCAAGGAGATTTGTATAAGTCATAATGGCTTCTCCAACTTGTAATTGCTAAGCTAAGCTACTGTCAACTATACTTGTGACTTGTAAATTTTAGTTACAAGAAATTTAGGGTTAAAAAGAAAAGGCTTTAGATCACACATTCAAATATTAATAGGTTAATACAAAAAAATTTTAATTTAAATCAAACAATGCTAAATAATAAAGAGTCAATTATCAGTTAGGTTTCAAAATCACAATACCCGTGTTCATTTCTGAAGGCAAGGTTGGTACATTGGAACAAATGATTTTACTTCTCCAAGCCTTAAGTATTTAAACATACTTAAAACCTTTTGAGAAGGTTGGCTGTATTTGTATAAGGCTGGGTAATGAATCTTTCAAAGTAATCTCATACATATAGTAACGGAAATAATTATGGAAACACACAGAAGATATGCACAAGGAATGAGTAATTGCAACTGTGAGATAGATGTATATAATACATACACAATGAATTGTTACAAAAAAAGACAATATAAAAAAAAAAACAAACAAAATTAATATACTGTACAGTGTAATAGTATTTAGTATATGACCCCTTTGCTTTAAATAGAGCATAACACCTTGTTCTCATGCTCCCATACAGGTTGTCAATGTATGACTGTAGGATGTTGTTTCAAATGTACCAAAGCACTTTCTCAGCAGAAATAACCACAGAGAGCCCTAATGATGTACATATCAGGACTTTGTGCAGGCAAAGGCATCTTTCTGAGTTTTCAGCAGCTTCTTTACATTCCAGATAGTTTTCACTGTGGGGTCACTCTTGCGTTGGAAAATGAATCCATACTCAATAAGATATCTTCTAGAAGAAATGGCATGACAGTTGAGGTAAGTATACCTTCAATTTTATGCAAACTTCTGACATGACTAATTTGTGGCCCCACATTTGTATTGCTAAACCTCATGCTTCACCATAGCTGTTGCATATTGACTGATGCACCACTATCCAGTCTGCCTACAAACAAACTGCCATTGATTATAGGCAAAAAAGTTCAAACTTGGAATCATCTGTAAAAGCACTTTCTTCTAGGTTTGGTCATCCCACTGTTTCATTTCTGCTGCCCACTTCTGCCTTGACATTTGGTTTCCTGTTCCCAATAAAGATTTTGAAGCAGTTGCACATCCAATTAGAGTACTTTGCACTAATGTGTATCTTACTTTCTTGAAAAATGCTAACTCTTGTACTTGCAGTTAGGCCATTTGCAAGATCCCTACTGGATTGTCGACTATCATGTAAAGAACATACCCTAAGATACTGAACAACACTTGAAAAGTTTGGGATTTTTTCTCAAATGTGAATATTGTTAACACCAGTTTTGCATCTTCCATCAGCTCTTTCTGAGAAATGAAGTCGGGGGGGGGGGCTACAATCTGCTACATGTAGTAGTCTTCAATAGCTAAGAATTTTATTTCTATATATGCTTGTCAAGTGATATTTTTTTTCCAGAAGCCATAGTAGTCAGCATACATTCACTATACTACAATGGTATCAATGCCTATTCTTTTATAGTCCTGCAGTTGTTGGACTTTCTGGTTACTTGCATAGCAACCAATCACAGTAAACCATATCAAAACCTGACTGTACTATGGAGCATTTCATTTTTACACACGAGAAGTGATTCCATCACACATTGCTAGAATTTTATAGCCAGTTCCCCCCCCCCCCCCCCGTTTCCATAATTGTTTACAGTACTATATATGTTTCAAAAATTGTAGGGCAGTACTTGTACAGGCTTCCTACAGATTGTGAAACCTTGGAACTGTATATTTATGATATGACTTTATAAGATACCATACTCACTGCTGTACATATGTGAGTGCATTCCTGAAGGAGTTAAAATAGTTGTCCTGTAGTTAAGATATTGGTATCCACTCTAGAGTATTTGCACAACACTGCATATAGTGTTTAGCATTTACATCTAAACCCTGAGCTTTAATATACATCATTTTTCATTTATCGTGAGGTAAAAATTTAATATTCATTTTTAAAATACTATTTTCATTAGTTTTCTCCGTCTCTCACAAATATGAAAATAAGTACTTTTGATGACATTTTGTGTTCACACAAAAAATAATTCAGTGAACTAGAGGAGGTATTATAAACAAGAACATAAATTTAAAAGTATAGTTGGTGTCTAGGGTAATAAATCCTTAAAGTAAGTTGCAGAATTGCATTCAAAAGACTGAGCTTTAAAAACAAATGTTCAAAAATCAACAGGCAGAGAAGCTCTTGTTCAGTTTTCAGTTTCCTTCTCCTTCTGAATATGCAGAACTTCTAGTCTTTTAAGGAAAATGTTTAACTCAAACCCCTATCATCTCTCCATAAAATGATCATCAGCTATTTATCATGAATACGTTTTGCTATTTCTAACAACCAAGCTATGTTACTTACTTCTTGATCTATCTTTAATGCTCCCATCTGCTGAACCATAAAAATTCTTTTGTGCCCCAAAAAAACAAATTTAAATTCAGTGTCAGATGACTAGGAAACAGCAATGTGCACTGTAAAGATCTATCCAATGCCAAGAGTTTTATTCCTCAGTCATAAATATGTGAGAGCCCACAGCTGTTATGCATTACAGGTGGATGCAGTTTAACCATTAAATGTTTTATGGTTATAGTATTTATTTCCCAGATCTGCATGAAATAAAATTTTTCAAAAAAAAAAGCTAACAAACAATATATGAAAACCTTAGAAAGAACACACAATTGTAATTTTTCCTTTTTTTTTTTCCCTTTTATTAGTCCCGGTTAAAGTAACTGTTCAAGTCTCAATGTTAACAGTTGGCACGTGAGCCAGGCCGGGGAGTCTGGAGCCATGATGTGAAACTGTCAGAATTTGACTTGAACGGAAACTGCATAAAAAGTCTCATTTAGTTGTTTAAATGAAAGTTATGATCATTCTGATCGTGCAGATACTTTTAATTTCTCCAGAAACATCTTAGTTATGTAGTTATGGAAATTTACTTTAATTGTTGTCCATCAAGTAACTTATGGCAAATGAACGCCCTTTAACGCCATCACGTTTTTGAATGTTAGAGCCTTGACTATTTTCGATAGCGAAGAGAAACCAATTCGATAAATTGGATCTGGATATTTGTCCAAGTATGCTTGCACTATGAGTCTGGACAGCCGTCTTCAGATCAGCTTCGGAAAAATCTACTTCATTACTGTCCAATAAGATCTTTTTTGTTCCCCAAGATATCATTTGTACATTTGATTCGTGTAGTAAATATCTGACAGCTCTGTTCACTGTCAATTCATCATATTGTATTACATGTTTTGTTTCAACAGCAAGTGCATTAGCCTCAGTCATGTATTTGAAATGTTGTCTGGAAGTTGCTACACACTCTTCACCAATACCAAACATCTCTTTCAACAATTTTGACTTGAACATTTTGCATATTGGAGCCAGTAATATATGCTTTGTATATTGCGTTTGGGCAAAATGCTGATCAACGTCTTCATGTTCATCAACAGTTTTCCATTTGAAGCACTCTCCAATGGGCTATTATGCACACATACTTCTTTTTTCAATGAATCAGGACTATGAGGATATATCATCTCAAAAATTCTATCCAACACAACGCTTGAATATTGGATCATTCGGCTGACTGATTCTGCTTCCAAATCCATCATTGATATGGTCTCTCCTGCTTCTTTGCTGGAGATTCTGCATCCAATGTTGGCTGCTATTCGCAAAAATTGTTGAATATCTGTTATAGTTGACGTCATTTGCTCTTCTGATTCCTCAAAAGCATGCTTTGTGCATCCTTTTTTTACATTGCCATTCAGTCTCTTTGTTGTCATCAATTTTCTGTAAATTGGTTTGGATTGACCATGTTTTAAGTGTCACCTTCTGATCAGTTGGCATCTACGTGTGCATTTACTGCATTCTAAACAATTACAGCATTTAGCCCTGTGGAAGTTGCATGAAATGGCTATTGTATAACTTTTTTATTTTCTTTTTGATTCATGAACAGGTAGAGCTGGATTGAGATGGGGAGTTATTTAGCCTTGGCAATGGCATGATGAAGAAAACTCATTGGATTTGGCTGTTTCAGTAACCAATCAAAATTTAGGAAAATGTTTTTATCCAATCATGTAATTCTGCAGATCTCACCTGTTTTGAGTCTCATGAAAACTCCCCATGCTTGCTGCGTGACCAGTGTTAAATATGCTCACAGGTACAAATTGCATCATTTTTACTAAATGACAACAACACACATACAAATCACTAAAAATAACCTTAACTAATATTAACATTACTAACATATGAACATACCTTTTCTTTCCTTTTACTTTCTCTGCCTTAGCTCTACTTGCATCAGTACCAACAAACTATTAACTGACCTTTCAAGATAAAATCCATTCATTCTGATTGCCTTGACACCATACCAAATATCTTATTGACTGATGCTAGTTTTGACACTTGAAACACAAGGTAATCATAAGAAAATGCTGATTGGCTACTATTTACTTAAACACTTAAATTCTGAAAAACACTAGTTATCTTCCGTACAATTTATTAAACCTTCATATCAAATCTTCCATGGTTGATAAAAAAAACGCATTTAATATTATTAATATGCATATTTAATTAAAACTTCTAATATATTTTATCAGAATGCTCAGAAATTTTTTTTTATAAACAAATTACTAAAGTTTCTTTAAAAAAAAGATATTAAAGACTTTCTGCATTAAGCACTTTTGTTGTTCTATAATAGAGGATCAACAGAACAGAGTTTGTTTAAACGACTGCTTCCCCGATCAGTTTGAGAAGCTGTATTCTGAGATAAAAGCTTTGAACCTGTTTGAACTTTGGTAAAAGCCTAAAAACTGGTTTGCTTCAGGGTGCCGCGAGAATTTTTTTTCTTAACAAGGATTTACAATGCACCTGGATAATGACTAGGAAATTTCTATTATGACAAAAGATTATTGAAAAAGCTTTGACAAACAACACTCAAGAACATGGTTAATGGATTTTCATTCTTCAGATTCTTAGTAAGCATCTTTAAAAAAAAAATTTGCTTTTCATAAACATGAGTACAATACCAAAAAAAGATGGAAAATATACCAGATTTGTATAGAATATCACAGAGCACCAGGTTTTTATTCAGATGTACCTGTAACTATGTGTAAAAAATCAAATTCTCCATATTGTATGTGAAATCACACATGAATAAAGTTACTGGTTATGGTTAAGCTTCATTCAGACCCTTTTGACCCAAGAATGACTGAAACTTGAGAGAGAAGTAAGAGGAGAGAAGAAATTGGGGTCTTGACATTGGTATACATTTACTCTCAGGCCAGTAATCTGACCTGGTGAAAAATCATCAAAGACAACACAATGATGCTGAAACCTTTCTACCACAAATACAATGCTCCTGCAGATAACCAAATAGTTTTCTACTGCTGATTTTATTAATTTTGAGAATTAAGCTCATTTGTTTTTTAATGATTCTCAAAAACTATAAGCAGTTGATGAACAGAAGTTGTCCTGCTGAAAGCAGTGTGGTAAACGTTCTCTGTACATCCCAAGGTCTAATGAATATTCAGTAGAATTATTATTATTGTATATAGTTTAATATAAAAGTATCTTTTTATTATATTTATGTAGAAAATATGCAGAACCAAGAATATTAAGTTCTAAAAACAAGTAATAAATTAATTTGATTTTTTTTTCAAAATTCCTTAAATCTATACAAAAAAAATATCACTGAGAAAGTTAAAAATTTTTATTTGAAAAATATATTACTAGGTACATTAACCAGGTTGGATACCATTATGGCAATACCATTTTCACCAGGTTTAATTTGAACATTCCTAGTACATACATGCAAATCCAGATATTGTATAAATATCTTTTTACTATAAAAGACAACTGAAAGAAATATCAAAAACCTAGTTCAAGAGAAAGCTGCATTTAAATCCACTTAAATTCTAAATTTCTAATTCCAATATTCATCATGCATACTTAAAAGGTATGTATCTCAGTCAGGATAAATAGTAATAATTTTAAAATTGCATACACTGATTCCAATGATTTACTACAGGTAATGCCAATCATTTATTAAGACATGAATTCAAATTTAAGATTACGTAATAATTTTCAAATTTTAATAAGAATGTATTGAGTAATAATTTTTATATAGCATCTTTCTCTCTTATCATCATCACCATCGTCTTCTTCCAGATTTGAGAGAGAAATTTCTTATAGAAAATATTTCTTAACCTGTAGATGTATATTTGATTTATAAGTTGATACTGACAAAGTAAAGAAAGCATGAATTCTATTATCATGTCAACTGTATCTTCTAGTGAATTTTTACAAATACAGTACATTAAGCTATGCATTTATTACCTTATGGCTGCCACAAATTTGTTTTTCATTCATTTGGAATATAGTCCAATCATAACAAGTCAAATGCAATGATATCAAAAAATCTTCATATCTGTATTAGTTTGTAAGTTTCAGGTGAATATGCCAATTTTTGTGATTTGCAAACATTTTAAATTCAGAAGATGCCTAAAGAAAGAAAACATATGATAATTATGCAGAATCTCTATGACGCATACTGCTTTAAAACAAGTGTTGTCTTCAAATTAGAAAAAAAATATCGCTCAAATGTGGTTGGGTAAATCCTTCCTTCTAAGTTGATTTGAAATGCCAGATTTGTGTTTGCTAAAAGAGCCTTAAGAAAACTACATGAATAGCCATGCTGTTATAGAATGCAGGCAATGTAGAAGGTCAACTATCAACAGAGTCACTAATCTGTAGCTCTGGTTGGAGACAGGTGGGTCTGGTCTAATGTTCAGTGGTCTTCATTTACAAGAACAACGTCATGACTAGAGACGAGGTGGCCATTAGACTTTTCTTGTAAACAATGCAATCCCAGAAACATACAGAAGGCTTCCATGGTAAAAAAAGAGGGGTGAAGTTGGTATCAGTGTTAATAGAACAGTGGTGTTGACAATCATCTGGACCAGTTCCTTTGCAGTTGTGGATAATGGCTAATGCAGTGAGAGTCCCTACTTGAGCTCTTCTATTTTTGATGTTGGAAGAAACCACTATGATCTAGAAGAAACCAAGGTGGATGGCCACTGAAGAAAGACCAAACAAATTTGCCAAACTGAGCCAATTTTCAGGAGCAGCAGAATTCACGCCTTCAGTCTCTACCACTAAGCCATCATGCCATCTTAGGTCATGGTCAGATGTTATATTTCCACAAATCTGCTCATTGTGAAGTCACCGAGCTTCCCTCAGCTTCAATACTCAGCTTATTCAGATCTAACAGACTATAACACAGTTCATAACCATGCATATATGCATAAATTGTAGAGAATTACTTGAACTTAATGTTTTTGGTTAGGCAGTGTGTTATATATATGAGATTATTATAAGAACTATCCTCTTCTGCCGGGCCAGATTAAGAAATCACGAGGCCCTAAGCTGTAGCTTGCTTAGCTTATCTGTTAATCTGGCATTGCTCTTCTGTATCATTGTTTACTGTTTATTAATTGATCTACCAATACAAAGTCTAAGAAGCATTGGCATCCAATTTCCCAAGTAATATTCTGAGAAGCTCCTGTTTCATTATTTTATAATTTATAACCAAGTTATCTATTTAGATAGTTTACTGTAAGAGAATTCCAATTACCTAGTAAACTAAGTGAAGTATTTTATTAGCTGCCAATTGTTTAATTCTGTCTAAACAATGGAAGTTCATCATGATGACATACACATAACTCTACACAACAGCAATCTACACAAAAATACCTTTCACAATAATGGCATTTTGTTGTTTCTAGTGTTACATTTTGTACAAAAATTTGTTCTACCTGGAAATTTCCTAACGATGAGTTAAACATTGCCTATAATTAATTTGCAGAAGCTACAGGTAAAAAAAAAATTTGACTGGAACAAAGGGTAGACATTTTGACTTTCATTTTGTATTGTGGCAAAAAGAAGCAACATATCTCTAGAAATACACACAGTTGACTGCACAGTGTCAACTAGTTTTAAAAATATTATTAGTAACTAAGGTGGTGGCAGAATAGGGCTGATATTGAATAAAATAGATGACACAGAACCTGTCTAGGATAAAAAATTATGTACTTGAAAGGAAATAATGACCCATTTGTGCCTGAATTTAATAACCTGTTTCAGTATTTCTAAGTATGAAAAATGGCTGCTTTTATCAGTTGTCTTTTCTTTTAGTTGTATAATATATAAAATATATAGACCAAGATAAGAGATGACTAAATAAACCACTTTTACACAAAGGTTAGGACTGGTAGCAGGCTGACCTAACTTATCATCTGCTACAGTAGTATTCCCAAAGCAACCAATAAAAAAATGGGTTGTCCAGTGTTTTCCAGTCACAGTTTAGAAAGAGAATTTTTGTTAAATTTTCAGGGTTCATAAATTTTCAAAATTATATAAAATTGCATGTTGTGCGTTTATTTGCTTTAGAAAACTTTTTTTTTTTTTTTTCGGTATGATTAGTAGAATGTCACAGTATTTTATTTCCTTTGCATAAAATTCCAGTGTACCTGAATGTTAGTACTGAAAAAGAAATTTTGTAAAACAGTTAATGGTAATATACATTTTATAATTTTGTAACAATTTTGCTTATTATCTTAACTACTGTCTAATATTTTTCCTTTCCTGTAGAGAATCAGCATTTATTATAATTAAAAGTAAATAACATTACTACTAGTAGGCATTGCTTTTGTATCTACCTTGATGTCACAATGGAAATTATACAATCTGTTAACGTGTCCTGAGACACAGAACACTTTATCCATTTTTCTATATGCTTATTAAGAAATTACCAACCACCAAAAGAGTGCGCTGCCACCTGGTGGCTTGTTTATAAAAAAAACTAACATTTCTGTATAGATCGGATCAAAGTCAGACAACTATATCTTCAAGCATGACATTTCAATGCAATATAATTTGTATTAGCCAAAATTTTCAAAGTTTAAAGAAAAAGAGATTTGCGATTAAGATTAAAACATAACTTGTCTGTTCACCTCACTTTTAAAGAATGTTAATTAATTAAAAAAAAAAAAAACAGGATGACAGACCTTTGTCCCAAGAGTAGCTTTTGCATTCCTACATGACTGACACTGCTATTCTGTTATCTAACTTAGCAAAATGACATTCATGTAGGTAATGGAATTGAAGTTCAGTTTTTTTAAATGATTTATTTTGAAAATATTTGCATATACAGAGATGTTTTGAAATTTCTTTTTTTTTAAAAAAAAAACAAACCTCCCATTAACTAAAGAAAGCACATCAATGAATAACGGTTTACTACTGAAATGAACATAATCCAGGACCACGAGAGTTACAAAATTAAATGATATTTGCCTTTCAGGTGGTAATAATACACTATATACCAAAAAAAGAGAGAAGAAATAGATCAGTGGAGGGAAGCAAAGAAAGGTCTTTTCTTCTGATATCTGATCTAGTAACAAACATCTACGCAATAACGCGCATCGAGCTGAGAAACAACGTGATATGAAACTACCATAAAGAGAAACAAATGTTTCTAACCAAAGAATTTCCCACCTTTCATAATTTTAGCCTTGAAATTTCATTCTCATTTAGAATATGCAGCTGGAAAAATGGGCAGCATTCATTCATGTTTGCACATACGAGGTGTAGTAAAAAAGTATCCGACCTTTGGCCAAAAAAACAAGTAATATTAAAAAACTCACCATTTTGATTTAGTCTCCTTCAAAGTATTCGCCTTGGGAGTCTACACACTTCTGCCAGCGTTCCTGCCACTGCTGGAAACATTTCTGGAAATCACTTTTTGGGATGCTGTAGAGCTGTGCCGTCAAATTTTGCTTAATGTCCTCTGTTGACTCAAATCTTCTCCCTTTGAGTGGTTTTTTGAGCTTTGGGAATAGCCAAAAGTCACACGGAGCCAAGTCTAGGAAGTAGGAAGCCTGACGAACAAGTGGTGTGTCATGCTTGGCGAGGAATGCTTGGACGACGTGGGCGGAATGAGCAGGTGCGTTGTCATGATGGAGTTGCCAGTTCTTTGCTGCCCACAGGTCGGGTCGTTTTCGCCACACAGCTTCATGAAGGCGACGAAGAACCCCCAGGTAGTATTCTTTGTTAATTGTCTGACCTTGTGGTGCATATTCATGATGCACAATACCTCTGTAGTCCAAAAAAACAGGTCATCATCAGTTTAACATTGCTGCACACCTGTCTTGCTTTCTTTAGTCTTGGCGAGGATGGATGCTTCCATTGGGATGATTGCAATTTTGTTTCAGGGTCATAGCAGTACACCCATGTCTCATCGCCAGTGATGATAGTGTTCATGAAGTTTGGATCTTGGCTAGCACACTCCAGCATGTCCTGGGAGATTTCCTCTCTGTTTTCTTTCTGCTGGTCAGACAGCAACTTTGGTACAAATTTTGCTGACACCCTCCTCATGCACAAATCTTGTTATAATTGACTGAACTGACCCATGGCTGATTCCAACTTCGGCAACAATCTCCTCAATAGTCACACGACGGTCTTCATAGACTATTCCTCGAACCTTTGCAATCATTTCGTCATTTCTGCTAGTTGATGGTCTGCCACAGCATGGCTTACTGTCCAGGTGTGGCCATCTTTGAACTGGTTGTACCACTCCTTTATTTGTGTTTTTCTCATAGCGTCATCTCCAAAGGCCTTCTGAATCTTCTCGATAGTCTGGGCTTGCGTATCACCAAGTTTTTGGCAGAATTTGATACAGTATCTTTGCTCAATGCGTTTGGTCATCTTGACTCAAAAAGAAAAATCGCACAGCACACTCTTCATGTCTGTACTCAACGCGTCACTGCAGGCGACTGGCGCAACCTACAGACACGAAAATTTTTGTGCATGCTCAGGAAGGATGCGGCCACCTAATACCCATGCGGATTTTGCTCATGCATTATTATTTTGTTCAAACAAATTCAAGGTCGGATACTTTTTGACTACACCTCGTATTCGAATTTGTTTTCCATACACTGAAGAAATGCGGCAGAGCTGAACCACAAGGACTGCCACTCAACTGTTTATCAGGTAATAAGCCCACCTTTACTACAGTGCATCATTGTTATGTAGAAAAAAAGTTCACAGTATTTACTGTGCATTTGGACATCAATGATATGTGTTAATTATTAAGTGTAAATCTAAAGGAGGGAACATTTTATAATGAAATCATGGAATGACTTGATGCTACTTCGAGAGTATAATGGGCAGGTATTTTGAAATCTTATATGACACCAGTCTTTTATAAATTCTTTATTTTTTTTTTAGTTTTTACTGAATTTATGTCTAAATGCTAAATTCATTTCTGTTGATACATGCCTATTTAGTAATTACTAATAACCTCCCAAAAAAAATATACCTACTTTTATCATGAAAGAAATTCTATTAAATTCCTCAAAATATATATAAGAAAAAATTGGTACATTATAAAATGTCATTTTTAAAATTTTCTCTCAGCTCCTGTAAACTGTTAATCTATTTTATAATATCTCCAAATTGAGTATGGATACGTTAGATTTTTAACAAAATGACAGACATTACAGATGCAGTAGTCATGTGTATAAAATAACTTAATCATACTAAAAATAAAGGTTACTGTGCTGCAAAGAGAGCTAAAAGATTTTTTCAAAAATATATATATTAAGAGTTATTAGAAGTTATCATTTCCATATAAAATGCAGTGCCAAAACTGAATGTAGTGTTTAAAAATTTGACAAATTTTGAAGGAATAACTTCATTAAAACATCTAAAGGTATTTTTCTACGGCAATATCTTTAACGAGTTAGTACTTTTTGTCACAAGTATGTGTTTATATTGAAAACACATATCAGGTTGTTACAAAAGTTTTGTCGGTTTTTTACTGCAACAATGGGACTTCATATTGTTGCTGAACATGAAATTTATTAATCAAAGTAAGTTCCATTACAATCAATAAACTTCTGCTGATGAGTTACAAATGCAATTATACCATTTTGAAAAAAATCTGGATTTCTGGAGTCAATAAACTGTTGAAAGACAGTTTCAATTGCTGCTTGGTTGAGGAGGATTTCATATGGAGGAAGATGTCGTGGTGTTTGAAAAGGTGGTGGTCTGTGGGAGAAAGGTCTGGTGAATAGGATGAGGGAGGGAGGGAGAACTTCGTGCCCCGACCTATTCAGTTTCTGAAGAGTCATGAGGACAAGCATTGTCGTGGAGCAGGATTGGGCCTCTTCAATTCATCAATGGCAGCTGTCGTTGGGAGAGTTTTTGATGAACAACGTTTAATTCATGACAGTACCTTTCAGCTGTGCTGGTTTTTTGTTTCTTATGACAAGTGAAGAGCAGATCTCCAATTGACAATTTTGTTGTTGTTCATTCAACTCA
Organism: Nautilus pompilius; assembly: GCA_018389105.1. Classification (NCBI taxonomy): domain Eukaryota; kingdom Metazoa; phylum Mollusca; class Cephalopoda; order Nautilida; family Nautilidae; genus Nautilus; species Nautilus pompilius. Next base: position 550,004 of record JACATO010000008.1, on the reverse strand, counting down.
TGAGGCACCCACTTATTAAGCTGTTTCACCTTGCTGATTGCATCAAGATGCTAGGAAAAAGTTGCAGTGCTTACATCAAGCTCTCCAGAAATTTCTCACACCATCTTTTTTGGATCGGCTTCAACTGAGGCTTTCAGACGGTCATCATCACAGCTGGAAGAATGTCCGCTACATTCTATAATTTCGAGGCTCACATCTCCTGATCAAAACTTTGCAAACCGTCATGGTACTGTGCGCTCATTTACTGTATCCTCGCCCCATGCCTGCTTAATGTTACAAGTTGCCTCGTCTGCTTTGTGGCCCAGTTTGAACTCGTGAAGTTAAATGGCACAAAAAACCTTTCCATCTACGCTTCACTCAGAACCCTAAAACAAATATTCATTTAATTATTTTTAAAAAGGTAGGTTGTGCATAATATAGCCAAAGCACACGCTACAAAACGATATATATGACTTGTCTACATGCACCTTCACAAGCATGCAAAAGACGAACTCCAAATTAGCACAATATAAAAACCGGCAAAACTTTTGTAATAACCTAATACAACACATGTAGCTTCATTTTAATTTAGCTGTTTCACATGAATCATTAGAACTTTTTTCTTCAATCCTAACAAAAAAATGTATAGAATGCAACTTAATACCAGGTGATTGAATCTTTATTCATTCAAAAATTAGTCATGAGTAAATTAGAATTGCAAATCATTTTGTCAATTCTTGTAAATTTTATATTTGGTTACCCCTTGTAATATAGATTTTTCTTTTTGATTAACTACATGTATGTGCAGATTTTATATTTTATTTTCTTATATTTGACATTATTTGAAGAATCTGGAATACTGTCAGCGCTACTGAAATTTCATTTTACTACTTTCCATTGCAGTGATTCCTTTACTTTCATTTGTTTTGATTACAAAAAAAAATTCCACATCCACTTTATCACTAGGCATCTCATATGTTAGAAATCTTAATAAAAAAAAACAAAAAAAGGTAGGTGCAGAATGGAAAAATGGACATAAAAATTTATAGATTTTAAAAAACTAAAGTTTAAAATCAGGATTAAGATAGTTTTTATCATGGTAGCAAACAGGATATATAATGTACAAGTAGAAATGTTTGTTTTTTAAATTCTACAAATTTACTATCTCACAATATATATATATACAGCGGGATACAGAAGTCTGAGTCCACTGGACACATTGTTAATTATTTAGAAACTATAACCCCAAAACATTTTATATCACAACAGTAAGATTTTTATAGTCATTTGACGGTAAGCATCACTTTACTGTCGATATAGCAAAAAATTAAAGCTTCAAGCTGTTCAGAGAACACTGGACAAATACAAAGCTACTGGAAACTATAAGACAAAGAAAAGAAGTGAGAGACCCTAAAAATAACTACTCTATCTGAAGGCCACTACAGAGTTTTAACGTCTTTACAAAACAGAACCGCAGCATTGGGAGAGAAATACAGCCTCAAATTAATAGAAAATGAAAAAAAACACCAATCAGCATAACTACAGTAAAGAGAGACTCATCGCTGAGGTCTTCCTAAGAGAGTTGCCATAAGAAACCATTTCTAAGGAAGGAAAATAAATTAAATGTCTAGATGAATTAACGAAAAAAGAATTATACATCGGAAGATTAGAAAAATTCCCTATTTACAGATGAGTAAAATTTGAAGTATTTGGCAACTACAAAAGACCCATTATCAGTCATAGAACTCATGAAAAATGTTGCAGAAATAAATTACACATACAGTAGGACATGATGAAGGCAACATTCAAGTCTGGGGCTGTTTAGGTATGCAGGAGAACCTCACAAAATCAATTCAATTCTTCAAAGGTATGCCATACTTTCTGGATTAAGACTTTGTCATCATCCCTTCTCAGTATCCAGATTTCAATCTATTAAAAAATGTATAGGATCATGTAAAATATATGAGAGAGAGAGAGAGAGCTAAAATTCATCTAAATAGTCAGAAGAACCTCTAGAATGTGCTTCATAATATGTTGATGACACTGATCCAAATGTAATTATAAAACTAATAGAACCAAAGCCTGGAAGAGTTGATGCAATTCTTAAAGTAAAAGGTGGCCATATTTGCTGGAATATTTTCTGTTGATATATTTACTAACTTTATCAGCTATTATAACATTTTTCAATGATTTGAAATTTGATGTCAAATGTATAGTTTTTTAAATACTTAATAAATGTGTTAATAGACTCAGACTTAAGTACCCAACTGTAGTGTGCACACACACATACATACATCTTATATAATCATTTTCATTTAATAAAAATTGTAATCAAAGTTAAAATGTCTTAATTTTTTTACAAATTTAGTTTATCTTTTACCTAAATTTTACACTTACACAGAATATACATTTATTCAGTGGCATTTTGATTCAATGAATATACAAATAAAAATATACATCATATGAGCTACAAGGATAAAAACTCAGCAATTCTCTCTCCTTTAAACACTTATCTCTCTCTTTTACAAAAAATAATTATCTAGGGTGTACAGTAAAAAAAAAAAACAACATAATTTGTCCCAGTCTACACTGGCTGCTCATTCACCTATTACTTCATTCATCTCAAAAGCTGATTAAAAGCTCAAAGTTTAAATCCACTGGTTTATCCAGACTTTTCTAGTTCACTGAAAAACCCATAGATCATTTAAAAAAATGTTCAAGTTTCAAAATCTATGGTATCTGAAATACATGGCAAAGGTAGTCATGAAGAAAAAATGAGAGTGGGATGTTTCACTTCCATAAACCACAAAAACGATAACTTATATATGCAGCTAATTAAAACTGTTGACGAATGTCAGCAGATACATAGTATCACCAAGAAAATAAAAATGATAAACGACTTCAGTGTTTACAGGTTAATAAACAGTATCTAATACAAATGTAACTTTAACATGCAAATGTATGCTGTTAATGTTCATTTTACCAAAATATCAGCAAATCGGGTTGGTATGCATTCCATGATGACTTTATTTCTTAAATTTTCTCCTATGTACTTGCATATTTTCTCTGTTGAATAGATGTACTGTAAACAAATTCTTGGCTAAGTATAATTTTCTTGTATAGGATAAATAAGATCTAAGTGCATTAATTAAAACAAATGTGGATTTCCACCTATTAGCTAATCTCAGCAATTTAATATTTAACCTGAATTAAAGTTAAAACAATACCAGCCTATAAAAAAATTAAGAAGGGCACATTTGAATTGAAAATTTACAGATGAATAAAATGATGTGGCACAACTAAGAGAGAGACAATCTCTATAATCATTACAAATCTTTTGAAACTTTAGTCTGGAATGTATTTTCAAACTTGAAAAAAGGGTGGTATTTCAAGACACATTCTACTGATGATTCCTGGGAATTTTAACTGTATAAACATTAGCCCTAACAGACATTTCTAAAAAAAAGTAGAGAGCTATCATATGCTGTTAGTATTAGGGGTATTTACATATAGTCCTACATTGTATGATAAAGGCATGTATTATACAAATCTTGCAGAAATATTCTAATAAAAGGTGCCAGAAAGAGACTTGACTGAGAACCATGTAGAATCATGAACCTTAGAAGTCCCTCAAGTTCCAGAGATATGATGACTGAAAGATTTTAAGTGATGATTATCTAATGGCAACATGGCTTTGCACGCACCTTATAAGGTCAGCCATGCTTGCATAATCTGACGGTGAGTGTATTTGAACTGTAACTTCAGTCTTTATTCAAAATCATAGCTTTAGACAATTTCAACTCTGGGTTTACTTAGCAATTTCCATAGCATCTCAAATGGAGGGAAAAGGATATTTAAAATGTAAAAAAAAATATAAAACACTGCTCATGGAAATGCTCAGCTGTGAATCAGTGAAAACTAACACAACAATCTTCTATCAACCAGAACATGGCATGAGCCAGTGGTTGGCACATTCATGACTAACTCAGGAAAAAAAATGGTAGCAAAAGCAGCTACACATGCTGTGAATATCCCTCTTCAACACTGGTAGCAGGAGAAACTATCACAAAAAAAGGTCCCCTCTATTGCCTTTTATTTTTAGAAGCAGAAGAAAACTGGAACAGCCAGAAGAAACCTTGCTAAGGAGGTATGCCAAACTTGACTGGGATTTGAATTCAGCCCCCCCACCCCCTGACCTTAGGGATTCAGGTGTCCATCCAGCTACCAGACGCCACCATGCATGCGGCAGAGTCTTCATTACTGTGATCTTTAAAAATTTCTAGGTATGATATATTTGTTGTTGTTGTGGGTTTCCTCATTTTAATTCCTATGCATTCAGAATTAATTAACTTCGATATTTGGCTTAATCATTTAATGTTATTAGGAAACTTTAAAGTTATTTTTTAAAAAAAATAACTAAAGAGGAGGAAGCAAAGTGGGCAATATATGGATCAAGTCAGGTCAAGATGACTTAATTTGGTACCAGTAACAAGTGGTTTTCATTAGCAGCTGTTAGGTTTTTATAAAAAAAATTTTGGGTTTTTTTTTTTTTTTTTCATATGTATTGGCTCCCAATAAGATAAATAAGCTCTTGGATGGCAGAAAAGACAGTGATAGATCACAAGTCTCCCCCCCCTCCAAACCCCAACAAAGAAATTTGGATGTTTGGGTGCAAAGACAGATAGAAACAAACAGATCATTTACCACTTGATCCACACAAAGTTACAGAGGTGATTTTTCCTGTAACATTGTTCAACTAAAAAGCTTTGATTAATGTAATATACAGCCAAATGGCTTTTAATTGGCTGATTTATTTAAAAGCTGTACAATCAAACTCCTAAAAAAAAGTTTGGTTATTTATCTGGGTGCTAATAAATTATTCCAGATATTAGAGGGGGGAATTATAAATCAGCTACTTTGCTCACAATTTCTTCTGTTAGTAATATATATATATATAACGATTACTTGATGGGGAAACGAGAGATTTATGGGTTTCAGAAGTGCACATCATCCATCAGAATCTAAAAAAATATATATATTTTCCATTGACCTGTGTTAGTGTCTGGGGGCCCATCTTCATCAGACGTCAAAAATCCAATTAACCTTGTGAAATCAGACTGTCTATCAGGACTATTTCGAGCAGAGGACCGACCACACCGGAACAAATTTGTTTTGGCGATCAAAGCCAAGAAAACAATAAAATATCATCTCTCTCTCTCTCTCTCGGCCTATCTTCTTTAATCGCCCTATCAGGTGGGCCCGAATTCAGCAACTGCGACCAGGAAATTCAGCTTTACAGACGGAATAAGAAATAGTTTCTTTAACCGAACATTGTTAAGTCGGCAGGGAGGCGACCACGGGGTCATTTCTCTCGGTGAACAAACAGTGTGCCCTCGAATTCGGAGGTTATATATCACTATATCACCACGAAACACCAGAGGGAAGGAAATACTGTTACTAGCTCAGTTAGAGTATTGCCTCCGGATCTCGCATTTTACTGGCATCACCGTCCTTATTCCTAACCCCCCCCACCTGTGGGGGGGGGGGGGTATTTCCGCACGCAATAAAGTGGGCACAAACCTGAGAAGTGATGCACATTTCTCAGACTCCCGTGCACTTCTACAGGGCCGGGTAGGGTAGGGTAGGGGGAGGGGAGAACGATCGGGCGTAACGCATCAGACGGAAAGATAAACAAATAGCTCTAGCAGCCCCGGTAACACGATGAGACGAAAAGATCATGTTCTCCTCACTCGCCTGACCGATCGCCTATTTTTTTAAGCGAACCATCACCCCGCGGCTGGATGAAGAGGAAACAATTAAAGCCACCAGACTTGTTGCCAGGTAGTCTGCGATCAGTACAAACCCGCACGGGGATGGGGATGGGGGGGGGACTACCGAGTGCTTGTCGTCTACCCAGGTGTATATGAGGGGGGGGGAAACTACCGAGTGCTTGTCGTCTACCCAGGTGTATATGAGGGGGGGAACTACCGAGTGCTTGTCGTCTACCCAGGTGTATATGAGGGGGGGGACTACTCTACCCAGGTGTATATGAGGGGGGAACTACCGAGTGCTTGTCGTCTACCCAGGTGTATATGAGGGGGGGGGGGCCTACTCTACCCAGGTGTATATGAGGGGGGGAACTACCGAGTGCTTGTCGTCTACCCAGGTGTATATGAGGGGGGGGGACTACCGAATGCTTGTCGTCTACCCAGGTGTATATGAGCACATTTGTGTCGGGAAACGATTCAAAACGCCAGACTTCACCTTCGGTCGATTCGGATTTTTAAAATTACTTGGCCTACCTCTACCTACCCACCCAGGTAAGTCTGCGCAGGTAAGAATAGATATCTATTTAACGAAGACACACACACACACACGAACGCAGAAGCCGGGGTGCTCTGCACAAAGTTAATACAACTTGTTCACATCAAAACAAAAAAAAAAAAACCCCGCGAAAAGGTAAGGAAAAAAGAAAAGGAAGGTTCTACTCACTCGAACCGCAAACAAACAAAAGACACCGGTCTCGTGCACGGCACGACAGGTAAGTCCTGGAGAAAAACAAACAAAAACGATGGACGTACGCGACCTATCTGTGTTGTACCGACGCCATCGCTGTCGGCTCACGTGATCTTACCTTTGCACGGCAACGAATCGATTGATCGAAGCTAACGTGACGAGCGGGTTGTGAACTCGGCCTTCCAGTGCAAATATATATATGTGTGTAGGTGGAGGGGGGGGGGATAGATACTCTGTCTCTCAACCCCGCGGTGGCGGAGACGTCTTCGCGTTGCTCTCCGCTGTCGTGTTCGTTGACCGGCTAGCGTGCTTCGCGGAGTCTTTTAAATTAAGCCCCTCTTCCACCTTAATTGGTAAGCTTAACAGATGAACCTAATGCGGCAAAATCCCTGCTCCCCAACCCGTATAAGCCCCTCACCTCGCCGACCCCCACCAAGGGCCTCTAACCCACGCGATGAGAGTGACTCCGTTAATTGTGGGGGTACAGACCCTTTTTTATTTGCAGAAACAGGATTCGGAAAAGGGAAGCGTGCTCGTGCTGTCGGTAGGGCGCAGTAGCTGGAACGGGGGGAGGGGGGGTCAAAGAGAATGCGCGGTTTTTCTTCATTTTTATTTTTGCGAAATAAATAACAACAATAAAACCAGGTAAGTTGGGGGTGTTTTGTTGTTGTTGTTGTTTTTTTTATAGAAATTTCTTTTCTTTGAAACTTCAGTGTGGAAAACCATTAGAGGGAGGGAAATTAAGTGGAGTGTAGTTAATAATGTGATTTAATTAAACGGAACGATTTAGTACGAGATTCACTACCTTTATTTATTACAGAAGGGGGCTAGGAGGAGGAGTTATCTACCCCCCGGTGCGGTTGGGAGCTTTTGAGCGGTGCAAGCCATCAAGAGTTACCCGCAATAAAACGCACGCACACACACACACACACACCACCCCGACCACAAATACCCGGACAACCCAGACGAGATTTTTAGATGTAAGAGGAAACGCGCACCGCCGGCTGGCGGAAAGGGGGGCGAGAAGAAACGATGCTAGGAAGGTTCGACGCCAAACCGAACCGGGCTTCGAACCCGCGTACGCGCTTAAATGCCATCTCCTCAGTTAAGTCTCGTTACATCAACAGAAGGTTGGAATTTTCAAATATTTAACCGAATTTGTCGTTTTTAAATCTTGTAAGGTTGGAACAAGACGAGCAAAAACTGAAGCAGAATAACTTACAACTTAAACCGAAAAGATAAAAACAAAATAAACCAGATTATTTTTATTTTCAGTGCTCACTTTCCCCTCCTTTATTTAAAGAAAAAGAACGCACTTAAGGATGAATTATATCAAAACTATTACGACTGATCAGAACATAAACTGGTTTTGTGGACTCGAAGTTTATAATAACCAGGAAACGAATTTTTTTTAAAAAAAACACACACACACACACAAGCAAACGCATAGGCTGATACCACGTGCTCTCATTTTACTTTACTCGGTCATCTTCTGTACGATTCTACTTGTTGTATACACATGCATTCGAAATGTACTTTCGCGTGTGGGTATAAAATACGAATTCAATGTAGCTGACATTAACTGTGCAGAAAAAAATGTAGAGTGGTAGTCGGGGCGATGCGAGTCACACGACCCGGGATTTCTTGAAGCAATGGCAGCAGATTGCCTCTGAAAATTCTAACGTTGCCCAGTCACCGGCAGACTACCTTTCTGGCCCCTGTCGAAGCTCGCTCCCCCCCCCCAACGTTGGTACGGATTTCTGTCAGTCAAAGGGGCACTCGGTGCCCAGACGGATTATCTATCGAAAGCCGTCTTCGCTATGCAGGGTTTTATTATTATTATTATTATTATTATATTATTATTATTATTATTATTATTATATATTATACCAGACGTTCGCATCGGTCTTCGCTCTCCAGCATGTCGGCCGGATGAGCGATCGTCGACACCGACCAGCGAAACCGAAAACACGCAGGGCTTTCGCGAATCACGTGAAACGCACCGGCAAGGCTCGGGTCTTGCAGATGCCCGTAGCCTTTAGCCGATAATTTACTTAACGATTTTCTTTCTGTAAATGTTTCCTCGTCTCCAGGGTAACCCTCCTTGCCTTTATCGAGAGTGGTAGATGTGAAGAAAATCCCCCCCCACACACACACACCACCACCACCACCCGTCTCTCCTGAGTGCCAGTACAGGCAGTTTGAATCAGTGCGCTGAAGCCTTCACGCACCACTCGTCCATCAACGGGAAAGCAGACCTTCGGCGGTCGAAACCCGCGTAAACATTCTTTTACTAGTGGGGGATCTCCGACTGTAAGCTTTGTGGAAACAGCTATTTACTTTATTATCTCCCCTTTGATCGGCCTTCTTCTTTACCATGTTTTACAGCTACCAAAAGAGGTTAACGATCTCAAATCCAATTCATAGAAATTAAAAACAACAACAACAACACAGAAATACGGTTAACAAGACGGATGGATGGTAACTGGTTAACCTAGTTCCGGATACTGTCATTCACTGTGCGAATAAAATCGACAAAGCTCTCAGTAAGTTGAAGTAAGCACGTAATTAAATCGGCGAATTAAATTGGTCTACATAGCGCATGCGCTGCGTGCCGCTCCACCAGAGGAAGTGGAAATGACGTGTCACTGCCAGATTGGTTGATTGCTATACCCGACTAGCATAGTTTCGGTTTAATTAGCCAACAAGATAAATCTAGCTAACTTTTTACAAGCTTAGATAGTACTGCATTATAGCTTTTTATTTCGATTCTACAAGACCAGTAGCATTCATCGTTTAAAAAGAGAAAAAAAACGAACAAAACTTCTAAGCAATTTTCTTTTTTAATTGGTTCTTTTCTTTCCAACGATTGTCTCGCCACGCGGACGCGCTCTTCACGTGATTAGTTAGGAAGTTTTCCGAACTAATTAGCATAACATTTATATGACGTCTTTTTTTTTTTTTGTTTGTTTGTTTGGTCAGCTAACCGATTTTAACTGGATTGCAAGCTACTCTGCTCACCTCAACAACAACAACTGATCATTTAGATATAGCGATAAGCCGAGGTTGGACCTTTAAGACGGGAATGCGCGGAGCCTGAAAGAAATTTGCATCCACCGATATCTTAGAAACTTTCTCACGATGCGATACCGACAAACCGCCTCGGCTCAGAAGATCGCCAAGGGGAAACCCTCCGAACAAACCATAGACAATAACAACAACCAGGACAACAGCAATAACAAATAAAATGTTGGAGTTCATAATAGGGGTAAAAGACGTGGTTGAATCCGAAGGTAGATAACAATATATACACAACTAACTTTCCACGAAAATCGAGGAATATTTGGATTTGGGGCAAAGTTAATCACTAGCGACCAGAACGTAAACCTGATATCAGGTATTCTCGTTCGATTCGTAGGACTAAAATCTAGCATGGTATGTGAAAAAAAGAAAAAAAAGATAATCCGACTAAATCTATATCCTTTGTTGCTCATAATCTCCTGTAGGGAGTTCTCAGGATTTACGTATTTGCACAATTTTGTGGTGTTTATAATCCAAACTCTATTAATGGGAGAAATGGGGAAAAAAATACAAAAACTTATTTGCCTAAAGTGTTTCAAGAATTTCATTTTAGTATTTATTAATTTATAAATTTTTTTTAAAAAATATTAGTTTTTCTCAGTCACCTTGCATTCGTAATGAACACGATAAAAGTAATTGATCCATCAGGTAAGTCACTTTTCACTTAGGCTGAAAATATTTCTTTGTTTACAAATGTTTGGAAATAGTCTGAAAAGATGATTAACGGAAAAGGAATCCGTCTTGTCCTTGGCGCAGCCTGGGTCTGGTTTTCGGTATGGTTCCAGAGGCTCCAGGGCTACGCCCGTTTATTATTATTATTTTTTTTAAAATTTATTTTTAAACCATCTGGTTGAACACGCAACAGATGCTGCTGCTGCTGCTGCTGCTTGCAGCGCCAACTCGCGGAAAACCAAGAAAGCGCCGACAGACAGCTGAAGTGGAAGCAGAGGTGAGGGTCTGCATCCGTTCCTCCACTCGTCTTCAAAACGTCGGACAAACTCAACAAATTGCTTCAGCTACGTTATCCGATAATAAAAACCTATATATATATACAGGAATACCGATAAGTCGTGGCAGGAGGTATGTAGTTGTTTTAATGGTGAAGCCAACGGGTTTACGCCATTTTCACTTCTATAGTACAGGACGGTACGGCAGGTTCTGTCATCTAGTTCTCACGCCCACCCACCTCCCCCCATCCCGCGCTGCATCTCCTTTCCAGATTCGCAAGAGGCGGCAGCAAGTCGGCGATAAGGACGACGCAGGCTGTAATCTTTTCACGGGTTTTTCATCCGTTTATAAAAGAGGGCAGGTTCTGCTGGTGCACGGTCCCTACAACCTCGGATGACCACTCTCTCCCCATCTGTGCTGGGGAAAGAGAGAGAGAGAGAAAACCACCACGCTGGCGAGCTTTCCCGAAGCGAGCCGTTCTCTACGGAAAACGAAACCCGAAGCCTTTCTACCCTAACCACTGGACCTCCGCGCCGCCCATCAACGTCTAATTAAATACCCGATATGTCGCGAAAAGCTAAAAAAGAAAAAAAATAAAAAAGCTGTTAAATTTTATTCCGACTTACGCTTCATGAATTTCTATTCCCCCCCACACTTTCTAGTTTTCTCCCAACATCTTACTTATTTTCACCTCAGAAAATAAAATGGGTGGGACCACTATAACTCGGCTATATGTAACTGCATCCAGTATTGTGTTGAGTTACGGCGTCGTACATTTCCATGTACTACACGTTTTATAAATACAGTGATCGACTGGAGAGCGTTTTGCTTTACACTATGGAATTTATTTGTCTTTGTTCCTTGGACTCCCTGAAAAATTATTTGCTTCCCACCCACTCCCCTGTCCGGTTTATTTCCTCGTGAAAATTGTTTAAACACCCAACATGAATGTGAACGACGGCGATTCTGGCAGACTTTCCCGATTATCTAAATGTCTGTATTTTAACTTCTATTTTTTTTTCTTCTTTTATCTAAGTTTAAGAAACATGGCTGCAAAAGGTCATGGACATGACGAGAAGAGACGTCATATTTTGATCTAAGATCCAGAATAACGGATGCTGCTAACATTTCCTTTTTCTTTTTAGAAGATATGCTACGTTTTCGTAAGCCTATTTCAACAGGTGGAATTTCTGAATGTAACAAAAAGAAATCACCACTTGGAGTAATTTCGCTAATGTGAAGCAGAGCGCCATTGATTCGTGGATATTTTTCGGACGTCAAGCACCAAGAAAAGATGGCGTCAGCCATTATTATATATATATATATATATATTTTTTTTAAATCACAATTCCGGGTTTACAATTTAAAAAAAAAAAACGCTTTTGAAACAACGAATTTCATCCAAACATTTATTAAATCATCCAGGATCACAATCGTGAAATTTACCTAAATGAGAAGGAACTATATGATTTATTTTTAGTTTTCTTAAAAAAATCACCTAAAGTATAAATATAAAGATGGCTATAAACTTATATACCAACATTTTTTGCATTAGATTTGTCACCGAAGAGCCATTTGTTTACCGTGTTTGAAAATAAAAGAATTTATAGCTGTATTGCTTAAAGGGACCCGCCATTGATCACATCGACGACAAATGCTTTTGATCTCGCGATAAACTCCCGAAACGGTTTACAGCCTCATCAAAGGCATTCTTCGGTGCCGACACGCGTGTTTTATTTTACGTTTAAACACTTAGATTGCCATTTGTTTTTACTGCATTTCGATCCTTTAGATGTCGCAAAAGAATGAAGCGAAGACTCCATCTTGACAGAAGCAGCCATTGAGAGGCAGGGACAAACGTCGTCCGTGGCCTCGAGACCCGTTTAATAATGAAACAGTTAGTCTGGTTTTCAAGACGTTTTGGTCTGTTTTAACTGTTGTTTTCTTTTTTTCTTGTAGACTATTTGGGTTATTTTACTTATAGATGATGGATTGCACACAGATTTTTACAAATATAAAGCTTTCATTGTCTGGCAAAGCATCCTTTAGAATGTTCACGAGTAATTGTAAACCTTACACATCTATAATCTTTTGTGTGGAGTTTTCGGGCTTTATATAATAGAACGACAGACAAACTGCTAAGCAAAACAGAGAAGAAAATTGTTACGACGGGATTATTGAAACTTATTGCTATTTCGAATATTACTTTAATTAGCAGTGCAGACGGACTGCTTGCCATAATCGGTGCCATTGTATTTTTTTATATATATAACAGGTACATGCTCTGTGACGATGAACCGTTTGAGTCATCACTTCATCAGCTCCAGAAATTCTAAGGGAGTACAAATAAAAAGTTGGGGGGGGGGGAGGTGAACATGGAGTCGATTCGAAATGCCGTAACGTGGAGAGGATTATCTGTTGTTTGATCAGAAAAAAAGAAGAATGCTCCTAAAACATCGGTAGTGATAGGGCGGATACAGCTGCTATCAGACGACGGGAGAAACATCGGTGGGTCGCCAAAATGGCCGCCGTCTGCGGTGGTTTCATACACTAACGAGTTCTTTCTATGCGACGTCTGTTTTGACAATTTATACATTAAAAAAAAACAATTAGTCAACAAATCCGTTGAAAAGGGACGTGATTCACCCAACCCGTGCAGTTGGAGTGTCAAAAAAAATTAATATAATTTTTGAAAGGAATAATAGCCATTTTTAATTTTAAAAAAAGTAAAGTCTTTGGATATTAAAACAGAGCATTCGTGAAACTTCCTCTTCTATGCGGATGTTACGAGCTTAGTTTTACGTATACGTCAGGATACCACGGGATTTCTGAGCGTGAAAAGAGAAAGGGCCGATAATCGCGAATGTATGTGACAACTTTGAAAGTCTGACCTTGCCGACCTTTCCATGCTTGGTGTTAGAGACAAACAAATAAACGGAATGTTTTGTTAGTTAGAAATCAGGAGGCCGATGTCTTGTTGTCAAACTTTGTTGTTGTTGTTGTATTTAAAAGTAATACCTTAATTTAAAGAATTTTTTTTTTTCCTATCAGCTGCTAAAAAGCATAAATCTGAGTGGAAAATCTCGTGATCCCAATTTTGAGAAGGCAGTATATCTAAGAGAGCAGTTATTCTCATACTTAAAGAAAAGAAAGAGACGTATGTTTAGACAGCTCTCCCCCCCCCTCCCAACAACCCTGTCCTCACCTCTGTCTTGACTTTCGAGGTCTAAGGGCATCTACAGCAGAGGGAAAAGGTGCTGGGGGATATCAGCCTTCAGTCACCCGCGAAAGCTCTGCTCTAACTTCATTTCTAGATGTAAAAGGAAAGCCGAACGTCCATTTACCGCAGCCTAACTGTCTCACCAGACGCATTTAGTAAGATTCGACATGGTCCACTGCGGGGGGTGGGGGGAGGGAAGAGGACAGAATAATTTTAATGCGCTTGAGTGATCACGCCGATCTGGTCTCAGCCCTTTTGGATGAGCCAGATCGTTGTTCTTCTCTCCCTCGGTTGGACTTTGTCGTCACGTTATATAGGGATGCCAACGTCAAACGGGGAACTACGTTGGTTTTTTTTAGAATTTTACCTTTTTAAAACATCTTTTTCCTCCAGTTTTCACGCCGCACTTATTAAGCCAACATAACTAACGGGATGTTGCGATTTTTAAAGTGCACTTAGAAAGAAAACTTGTTTTAAAAACGTTAAATAAAAAAAAAAAAAGATCTTACTTCATATACAATTCACCGGACAACGAAGAGTAAAACGACCAGACCGAGAAACAATAGAAACGGACCGTGTAAAGTGGGAAGATTATTCTGCAGGAGGTCGAGAAAAGGTAATCGAATGTCGTTTTACACGACCATCGATTAGAAACGATTCGTTTACTGCTGAGTTCGCAAACAAACAAAAAGGGAGAAGGACACCGAATACGCGAAGTCTGGAACTACAATAAAAGCCGAGCTGTCAGTCAACATAACTGTTTCCAGGCAAACTGTCCTACGTGTTCCCGTTTGCCAATTCCCTGAAACTCTTGAAAGGTAGGATAAAAAAGCACCAAATCTCTTTTCACCTCGGCGCTTCTAAAATCTGCTTAAGAAACTATTTTTCACGATAAACACTCTGTCTCTGTGTGTGTGTGTGTGTGAGAGAGAGAGAGAGAGATGAAGAGAGAGAGAGAGAGAGAGAGATGAAGAGAAAGAGAGAGAGAGAGAGATGAAGAGAGAGAGATGGAGGGGGGAGAGAGAGAGAGAGGGGGGGGGACAGGACAAAAAAATTCCTATGCCTGATTGTCAAAACGACTTTCTGGCTAACAACTCGAAGTTTTTCCTGCAGCTACAAAGTGAGACCTACAGTGTCATCCTGTTTTAAGTAAATACAATTTTCATCAGAAGCAGAGCCCAGCAGTTTTTCAGTGGGATGTATGTATGCCACACCTCGGTTCGTCGATGTCGTGAGCCTACGCACCTGACAAAGAAAGGTTTGCTAAATGTTCTGAAACGCGCGAGGGATAATTAACGACAACACATTTGCGAGTCGGGGTCTGGAGGCCTATTTGCATAGACCAGAAACAGGCTGGATACACGATACTACGGTATTAATAACACCACACGCTGGCATGTCCCTCGGCTTAACAGGGCGCCATAGAAAAGTTACGCTCGCTGACTTGAAGAAGCTGATTAACACGTGTTTGCCCGGGCCGCTTCTCACACCTGTACAAAAAGCGGCTCCCTTGTCAGGCTGGGATCTCTCTCTCTCTTTTTAGCGCCTCGTTGTGAGAGCTGGTGAACTCCCCCCCGGGGGGGGGGGGGCGGGGCAGACCGTTATAACCTCCACGGGAAGCGCGATGTCTCCACCGCCAAATCGGGGTCGAGGCCGACTCTGCCGAGAAAGAAAGTTAAACGGTGCGGGCTATCAGTGAACTTCAACTCTCACTGGTGCGGGCTATCAGTGAACTTCAACTCTCACTGGTGCGGGCTATCAGTGAACTTCAACTCCCACTGGTGCGGGCTATCAGTGAACTTCAACTCTCTCTCTTCGCTCAGAAAAATTAGAAAAAGCCCCGAAAACCTTCTAATCATTAAGGGGCCGGCGGCTCTCCCACCACCTAGCGAAGGCCCAGTCGGTAAACAAATATCCGAAGTCAGCTGACTTCTCGCGGTTACGAGATCTCTCCTCCTGATGCCATTTTACCCCCCCCCCCCGAGACCAAGAACACAACCACACCGACCGACTTAATGTCGAAATAAATAAATAAATGGTATTTTCGCCAAAACGACGACGACGACGACGACTGGCGAACAGGTTCGATAAATAAGCGAGGCTGCCTGAGGTGACGTCACCAGTTCGTCGAGTTTATGTCAAGATCTCGAGATGCAGCGATGTCCTAACGGCAGATAAGCCACAAAGGGTAACAGACAAATATGCATGAGTTCATTTCTTTAAAAATACGGCACGGAAGCATACGAGCCGGGTCTCTTATCTGAGCCGAGTTGTGAGACGATCATTGTTGGAAGCGGAACCGCGGAGTTGGCGTTTTATCTGTTTGCTTATGCGCGCGCGTGTTCCTGTCTTTCTTTCTTCGTTAAATGGCAGGGCTTGGTTCGCCACAGCGGTAAACAAAACGAGCGCAATCCATACATTGGGGACCCCGGTAAAATACCGGCGGAGCGGTCAGTCTACAATAAAAAAAGTAAAATTAATATGTGCGATGTCTTTTGTTGTTGTTGTTGTTGTTGTTTTTAACACGTAAAAAAAAAAAAAGGAAAAAAAAAGTGAGTGCGTTATGGAGCGTCTCAAGAATACAGTAAATCATAAAAGTTGTCATGGTTGTTGAAATTTGCCGACGGGCGAAAGGTAAGTTTCCGTGAGAGATTTGGAGTGGGTGTGGGTAGGCTGATATCCTCGGGGTCTCTGCGAGATCGGCGTTCGATCTTAACCCGAACTGCTGGTAATCAAACAAAACACAAAGAAATACCAATTAGGACTGCCCCTTGCTGCAGGAACAACCCCCCCTCCACTTAATCGTCTTCATCTGCCAGTAGAGCGTAATACAATATGGAATGATCTTACGATGAGTCGTTTTCCTCTTCTTCTGTCATGTCAGAATACCAGCTTTAAAAGTAATAATTCGTATGCAGCCATAATTTCTAAAATTATTTTTTTAATTAATAATGTATTCCTTTGAGCATCATAAAAAAGAGAGAGAGAAATATGACGTCATTACACAGAGAGATATGACGTCATTACAGAGAGAGAGAGAGAGAGAAAGCAGAGGACCCTTGGGTTACTTTATAAGAAGAAAATAAAAGCTACTCGTAGAAATAACCATTTATTAGTGTAAATAAATAAATAAAATCAGAAATACTTTTCTTTACACCTCCCCCATAATAATAATAATAACAGTTATTGTTATGATGATTTTTCTCATAAAACTAATTTTTGCCAATATATAATTGTTTTCGGTATTTCTGATTTCCTCTGCTGATAGTGTCAAGGCCGCCAGAGCGGAACGAACACATTATATATATATATTTCAACAGCTCTCAACCTGTTTAGACATTTTAAATTCAGACGTCGTTTTTCCTCAAGTGGTTTCTTCCTATAATTTGTTTTCCTACGCAAGCCTACTTGGGTTTTATGGGTTTCTTTTTTTAAATTATGTTTAGTGTCAGATACTGTATAAAACAAGCTGTTTTTTTTTTCACATTAAAAAAAAAGCAACAAAAAACATCATTTAAAATGTTTGTGAAAATTTCTTTTTTCATTAAATCAAAAAAATGTTTCATAAAGTGACAAACGATAATTTGTTTACTATGTGAGGGAGTAGATGGGACTTCATCGCTTCTCATGAAGATTTCTTGATATCGCACGGATATTTCCTTTTTTGAGCACGTGACTCTTTTTTTTTTGGGAGGGGGGGACATCGAAAGTATATATATTTTTACGAAAGGTAATAAGTTTCGCCAATTTTCCTTTTCAGATAAAAAAAAAGTATGGAAAGAGAAATAAAAGTTTTAAAGATTAAGCGAGAACAGGGGGGGGGGGCAGTCTTCGTCACCATAGGCTATAGGCAGCGTGCAGCTCCACGTCAGGGCTTGTACCACAAGAAAGAACTGGGATAGAAGTGAAAAGGGAGGTAATCGGAATTTCACACCCATGTGGCAACATTGGTGTCCGCTAACCAAAAAAAAAAGAAAAAAAAAGCTCAAGTGACAAAGGCATTTAACGTTTTACGAAGGAATGATACTGCAACTTCCCCCCCCTTTTGTTTCCATTCGTTAACTCGCACGCCATGGTACCTCTGCGTTCATTTTACCCTGGTTTTGTTGTTCAGTATGGCCGCCATGTGATAAGTCAGTACAAACTTACTCTGGAAACTTTGGTGAGAGAAATTCACAAGTAGAAGGAAATGTTTCAGGTATGATAATAGATGACATCTTATACTGTCTGTTGCAACGCGAACACTTATGTCAGAATAAATAAAGACTATTGTTTTCCTCAGATCTTCCAGTAATAAATGACCACAGTTTTTAATGCATTTGTGGGTATAAGTCAGAAAGATATGAGACGTATAAAACTGAAACCGTCCACATGACATACTAGCCATTCGAATTTTTCTTAATCTTTCTTAGTAAATGAGATAGTGCATACCTCAATTTACTTTAGTGAACCCTTTCTAAAATATCTATATCCTTTCTGTAATGAGGATTTATCGCATACCTTAAAAGAAGTCTCACTAGCGATTTATATAAAGAATCTAGAGTCCGAAGTATACTATTTGGGGAATGTTTTGTCTTCCCAAACTTTGTCCGCCTTCCGCCATATAGCACGTCCGTTGTTACCTTACTTATACTTCCTGCCTAGAAGCATTAAATAGTATTTGTGTTAAACTGGCTATATATTTAGTATCACGCCCGTAATGTAAGATACATGGGGTTGGCAAGATATACGGATTTGTCGTTACAAAGAGTTATATTGATGAGGAAGGTACTATCAGCCACAAGTCCTATGGCTCAATCTCTGGCGAGTAATACAGATTTAAAAAATAATGGGGGGGGAGCAAATGCATCCCAAATGGTATACAGAAGATTAAGATATTTTCACATTGTTTCTTTAAAATTGTATCAATTACTACTCCTAAATATTTTTCTTCACACACCATCGTTATTTATAGTGTCTAATGGATATGAATGGCTCTTTTTAGTTAGTCCAAGGCTAAAACACTTGCACTTAGAAAAATTAAATTTCATTTTCTATTTGCTGGACCAATTTACTAACTGATTTACATCGGCTTGCAAACTCCGGATATCCTCAGTTATTGACCGTACCATTGAATTATCTGCGAATATCGTAATTTTGTTAACGATGCCAAAGTGACTTTCATCCACCTAAATTGAAGGAAAAGAATAGAAAGCTCAAGAACAGAACCCCGAAGTACCCCCAGCTGGTAACTAATTAGCACAAGCGCTGACACAGCTCTTCTAAAACTACTCGTTGGACGCTATTACACAAACAATCGTTGATCCGTAAAAGGAGGTTAACACTTCAGCTAAAACTTTAGCACTTCTCTGCGCAGGTGCCCGTCACGAAACCGTGTCGAACGAGTTTCCGTCTATTAAGTCCTAAACTGCTGGTAGCGTAACTTCGGTTAAAATCCAGAGCCTCGTAATTTCCAAAACCCTGATGTCTAGAAATCTGCGCAGAGTCGGCCCATTACGAGGGATTTGGCCCTTACATTATTCGGGAGATAAATAATTGCATTTATCATACGAATTTATGCATTTTTCGCGTTGTGTCTGCCAGTCTCCGCAGCGAAAAAATTAAATAAATTCCTGTTCGTTAAGAGACGAGGAATATCTAAACATTGAGCAGCTTCCTCTCTTTTTTCTTTTTTTTAAATGTTGCTGTGCGATCTACGATCGTTCTTTTCTCTTCTGATGTTGTTCGGGGCGATGAACGCTTTTCAAAACCTAGGGTAAAGAAAGAGCTGTTCCTACGGGGCCGGCCATTTAAACTCTCGCTGATGTCATCTCGTGAGATTTGGCGCCGCTGACCCGCCCGCTTTTTTTGTGGTAGTCGCAACAGGAAAAAACGAATCGCAACGTTCCACGCTTGTCGTAAACCGGATTATTATGGTTCCGGGTTCGAATCCCAGTCGGCTTAGTGCTATACGCATTTCCCAAACAGAGTTTTTTTTTTTTCTTTCACTGGTCAACCGCGCAAGATTCCTCCCGGCACTTAGGTTTTTTTTTTTTACTTCTCACATTTAAAAATTTTTTAAAAGATTTCCTGTTACTTTTGGCCGAGATTCCGCGGCTGCTTCCGGAGTGACGCTCAAAAGCTTCCGGCCGTTTCTAGGCAACTTACTTGGAGATGCCAAAGCAGATACTCTACACCTTACACCTCCTAACTTCTGTGAAACTTTCTTTGACATCAGAATAGGGTTCAACAACAAGAAGTAGCTGATTACAATATATATATATATAAAACATTTAAAGGTTTGTTTTTTTCTTGCTTCAAAGTGAAATACCGACAAACACAGGTGTGGCAGGTAAAATCACCACGTAAAAACCAGTAGAATTCTAGAAAGTAAACGGCACGCTACGTAATACGTGCCGCCTGACACCAATAACTCAATACACAGGTGTGTTTATTTATCAATCTACCGAGATCTAAAGATACTTCGTATTTTTAGAAAGGAAAAGAAGTGTTTTCTTTCTTTTTTTTTTACTGTCTTCCAGCTCTTAAAAATTCCACAGGAGCTCTGTGAATAATAAGTGACATTTATGACTGGCCCAAACGTCCACTCTTCTCTGTACTTTTCTCAGGACATTTCATCTTGAAATCTAGCTCAATAAGTACATCTAAGCTGCAGGTGCACATAAAAAAAAACTATAAATATTCTAGAAGAAGAATTTGTGACTATTTATGATTTTCTTTTTTTTCTTAGATTATTATTAGGAATGTTCATAAACATACGGCCCGCCAAACAAATTCCTTCATCATTCAAAGAACCAAGACTCTAGATGAATCTTTTGTTTGTAGGCAAATTAAAAACATATTTTTGTATTCAACAAAATTGCAAAAACATTAAAAAAGACTCATGTATGTGCTTATGCCTTATCTAGGTAACAGGTAGCTGTTGAAAGGAAAAAATACAATGTTTGGCGACACTATGAAACTAACCATGGTGAGAAATGCAATAAATATGGCGGAAAGTTACGCAAGGACAGAGTTTCTGAATTTAAAAAGTCATTTAAAGGCAGCGGTCAGTTTTAAAAACTCCTTACCTAGTAAGTGAAGTTGCAGTCAAAGCAAGCCAAGTTACTTGTCAAGAACTAGCTGTCATCGAAACCCTTTTTGGGATGGGAATTTTTGAGAAGTGCATGTTAATTGCTGCAGAATTAATCTGTCTGCATAAATGCCAACTTGTGCAAATATTAAGTGTCTCAAGAAACAGTGGCAAAAAGAATTGGCGATCCATCTGTAACCTTAATAGTCAACTCAATGGCAAAATTATGTCCTTTGTATTTTTGGTTGCAAACAACGAGAGTATGGATGTAACTGATGTGGCACAACTTTCAATTTTCATTTGTGATGGTGACGAAAATTTGTACATAACAGAAGAGTTTTTAGTATTTTTTCTGATGAAAGACACAACAACAGGTGATGAAATCTTGAAATTTTCAACAGTTTTGTGGGAATTCTGGATATATTAGGTGTAAACTGGATACAGAGAGAGCACCAAATATAGTGGGTATAAAAGCTGGATTTGCTGTGAAGTTTAAGAAAAATTCTAACTATCAACCAACACCATCATTTTTGTCATTTACATTGCATTTTGCACAAAGAAGCTGTATAGTAAGACCCTGAAGATGGATAATGTTATGGATGTTGTTACAAAAACGGTTAATTTTATTAGAGCAAGAGGTCTCAATTACAGGCAGTTTAACAGTTTTCTGGAGGAAAGTGAAAACCATCCTGGGCTGCTATATCACCCTAGAGTTTGCTGATTAAGTCAGGGAGCAGAATAATGAATGGCTTCAAAATCTTGCTTTTATAGTGAATAAGTCTCAACACAAAGATGCAAGGTTGTAACAAAGCAGTTACAGAGTTTTATGACAACATTTGTGTCTTCAAGATTAAACTTTGGCTTTGGGAAAAGCAACTTTACCAGAGTGATTTGGCACACTTTGCAACCTTGAGATCTCTACATAACATGGCTGAGTCTCATTGTGATATCCTCATAGAAAAACAGAGCAGCAAAATTTATAAGCTAAAAATGAATTCAAAGAATATTTTTCTGACCTTAGAAGTCTTGAAAAAGACTACATTTTTCTGCAACCCATCTTCTTTCTGTCAGTGTGCACAAGGTCTTAGAAGAACTTCAGATAGAAATAATCAAGCTACTGTATGATACTATTTTAAATGATAAGCTTTCTGATGTTGGTGTAGGTACATTTTATCAATATCTTGGACCAAATTATCCAAAGATGAAATTTTTTGCTTTAGAAATTCTGTCCATGTTAACATATGCCAATGAACAGCTCTTTTCTACAATGAACATGAACAAGTCAAAACTGTTCTAAACTTAGTGATACACATCTGAACACAATCCTAGGTGTCAAGTATCATTATGTAAATAACACTATTTATGACCACTTTATATTAAAAGATATTAGGCTTATATAATAATATAAATTCATAATTGATATAACAAAAAATCAGTTTGGAAAGATACTTTTTGAAAAGCATTTAAATACAAATATAAATACTTTTCCAAATGCCCATATTTAAATATATCTAAACTCTATTGAAAATACATTCCCATGGAAACATGCCATGACCAAAAATTTATTTTCCTTGCCATTACTAGAAAATATAGAATTTAGTGTTACTTCACATGCATGATATTACTATTTATTCTTTGGGGGCTCTCTTATAATAGTGAAGAATGAAGATTATATCAGATAACTCTGGGACCCTCAAAAGTGCATCCTAATTTGACTAAAACTCTGCATATACATAACTATGCAATTGGTGCAGTCATGTGAGGCCACACATTATTCATTACTCACATACAATAAAAAAAACTACAAAAACAACCTAATTAAAATCTCTACAGTTAGGGCTCTGAATGCTGTAGAAAAATAGCATATGTAAATTATCAGTACAAAAAAGGGTTTTGGAGGCCTTATTCCTATTTAGCAGAAACCAAAAATAAACAGTGAATAAATTTGGGTCACTGTGCCATTGATATATTAGAAAAAAACTGAAACACACACACACACACATATAAGTATAGAATAACTAAAAAATGAAAATCATTACATAGTTATTTATTACTTCCAAATTATAGATCAAGAAATTTACATGTAAAAAAGTTAAAATTTTGTAATTTTGTAACAGCTATAATAAATAACAACTCAACAAACATCAGATACAGGCGACCATTATCATTGAACACATATTTTAGCAAAATTATTGAGGTGTGAAAGCCCTACCTCTCTTTTCTGGTCGGCATAGCCCCATGTCGAGGATTTAGGTGTATTCATCAATGTTGACGATCAGGTTTATGGGGAGTGATTGTTTACAAATGGAGTTCTTTCAGCAATTCTTCTACATGAACAATGAAGATAAAAATTATTATTATTTTTTGTTATTATGAAAATAATTCTGGCTCAATTTTTAACCCCTGCTTTCTCAGATGAAATACATTAGTTTTAGCCATTAGAAACTAAGAGAAATATATAGCAATGAAAAAAACAAGAAAGCTGCCTTTAGAAATTAACATTTTAAACTTTTTATTATTATACCAAAAATTTTATATAACAGTGGCAATTTGATTTTAGACAGTTGGATTTAAAAAAGAAAGAATAATACCAACAGTATACAGTAAAGAAACATTTGAAAAAGAAAACAAAAACACCTAACAAACAGGTAAAGAAATAAAAAGAGGATAACAAAACAATTGCTAGCATTGTTGTTTTAAATTTATTATTTTGCTCATTTTGATGTTGTAAACAAAACAGTTTAGAATGTGTCGGAACCAAAACTTGACATTTGTCATAATGGCTGAAATAACATCATGCTAATATCCAGGCCTCAAAGTTTAGAGAAAGAAAGTTAGGTGGTGATATAACTATTTGCCATTTTATTGGGAATAACAAAAGAATACGGACTAACATTAGTTCTATTTTACTCGCTATGCTGTCATGATACTTCTTTTTAACTCCTCATTTAAAAAGAAAATTACTTTATCCAGCATTCAAGAAATATAATAACGTAGTTGGGTGAGTGTAAGGGAGACAATTCCTATGTAGTGCGATCTAGATTATGTAAATCGTATACTTCTCAATGTTTGCCTCGATTATTAGTAACTTGAATGCAATAAGTGAATGAACACCTTAAGTATGCATTGTTTTAATTTAAAGCCATTTATTTTTCTAGATTTCGCTGGCTAATTCGTATTCCAACTAAACACGCAGTGACTATACTAGAAACTCTAAAGATAAAAAAAAACCCACCCTCTGAGATAACAGCGTTTTAATTTAAAATATTCAAGGATTTATCCTATTAAACATTGAATAAATAAGTAGGTAAATGGATAATTCACAATATTCTAAAATATTTAAACTTTCATTCAAATTTTAAAAAAGAAAATTTATATTTTACACAAAATCTGTTAAAACCTTTTTTTTTTACAGCTATTTTCTTTTATTAAAAAATAAATAAAAATAGATATTAAAAGAGATTTTTAAAATGTAGGATTGTTAATTAGTTTTGTTTTAATTAAATCTGTTTTTTTTTTCTTCTTCTTCTTCTTCTTCTTCTCTTTATCATCATTAATAATTATTCATTTCGACGTGTGTGTTCTCCGTAAGAATTATTTCCCTTTAATTGGTAAAAAAAAAAAAAACAAAACAAAAACAAAAAACCCTTCCATGACGTACGGTGTTAAAAATATTCGTTTGTTTTGTCATAATGTAAGCATTTCTAAAATAAGATATATATATTATTACTATTTTTACACAAACGCGTCATTATATCACACCTTAAGATTTAACCAAATAAATAAATAAAACCCCACGTGATTTTATTAGAACTATTAAATAGAACATTTCTTTTTTGCATTAGTAGGTGTTCTCTTGCTCCCTAACCTTCCTGTTAAAACAAAAACCGAACTATTAAAGAGTCATTAGAAGCAGGTTATTTTCATATGCAACATGAGTAAGCAATATTATAATGTAGGAGAGGGGGGGTGAAATCTCCATCATTTATCTATTCAAGACGTTGTTCAGTGGAAATACAGCGTAATGCGCACGCATCCTTTTACTGCAAACAGAGAAGAGTAAAAAGAAAGAAAGAAAGAAAAGTGCTAAACATCTAATTGCTTTAATTAGAGAAAACGAACAAAAACGGGCTTTTAAAAAGCAGGTTAACATTATTATAAATTTAAATACACCCGAAATTCCTTTCCACCAATTCCCCACCGGAACCAAGGCGGAAGTTGTAATGTAACCTCAAACCCGTTTCCTTTTCGATTGCGAACGAACTAAACACGTCTCAATGCAGCGGTGATTTGTTGACCGTTTTTTTTTTTTGTTTTTTTTTTTTTAAGCCGTTTTCGCAGTTTGTTAATTTTTTTTTTGTTTGTTTGTTGTTGCTTAAATAAGTTTGTAAACGAAGTAACGTAAAAAGAACTTGACTGGTCGTTATTGTATTTCCATAAAATAGATTTATAGCCTCGTAAAAAAAAAAAAAAAAAAAAAAAAAAAAAAAAATCTATCGGGGAGAAGGAAAAAAAAAAAAAAAGAAAAAAAAGAAAAATGGCGGCCTGCGATCAGGGTGACGACTCTCTCTATCCCATAGCTGTGCTTATTGATGAACTGCGAAACGAAGACGTTCAGGTAGTTTTCTCGAGAATCGATCTCGGATTTACTTTGAGTATGCGATGCTTTCCATTGTATTTTGAGATCCGTACATCGGATATATTCGATTCAATAATTGACGTTCGGCTGCCATTTTTGATCATTGAAGGAATTTCTTGTTCTTGTTTCTGTTCCTCTTGCTGCTCTCCAGTAGTCGTTTTTAAACATTGGCTTTTGCTCCTCGGATTTGTCATTAAGTTTGTCTTTCCGTCTTGGAAGAAGCAGGGGGGGGATGGGTGGGGTTCCGGAATAAATAAATAAATGTAATTACCCCTTTTTTTTTTTTTTTTTTTTGGTATTTTAATATTGGAAACATAAACATGGAAACATGGATATGACTGACAAGCTGGGGATCTGATGCTGATTGATGGTACACTCTCATTTAAAAACCGTAAATGTAATAGTATTTCTGATCGATTTGTTCAGCCTTTTATAGGCCTCTTCCCCACGTACTGTTGTTTTGTTTGGTTTTTTTTTTTACACCGGAATTAGTATTTTTGGTCCCCAAGGCAACAGTCCACCTCCCCCTACACAACCTAATAATAAATGAAAAACCGAATACTCTTGTTTACCCACCCGCTCAGCCAGTGTTCTGGTCCCGGGCTTATGTTAACGGCCAAGTGCAAGAGAAGCTCATTCACCGTGATTCTGCGAACTGGCAACAGTTTTTCAAATGATCAGAGAAGTTTTTTTTTTACAAAATCCACCTTTCTCAAGCGGTATCTTTAGAATTCTCAGGAACCCAGTGTAGACAACACCTGCAGTCTATTCTGTGTGATGGTGGAATACAACTGATATACTTCAAATCCCATCATGTTTGGATGTTAACTAGATCAGATGTCTCACCAACCTTTCTCTGGATTTGCATGTCAAGAGAATGATGTGAACTTATGAAAATTTGATTTGTGTGTGTGAAGACCACCAATAATATACATATTGCACTTGGCATTTTTTGAGCATTTTGTCCCATTCATCAGGTTGGTATGGAGTTAGTGATGTTGCAAAAGCTGAAAAGGGTTGGTAGACTCAACATTTGGTGGATCATAGCTTGTTCTGTGCACCCTGTAATAGTGACAGGACATACAGGATGTTAGTGGTTACACATTTAAATTATTTGATGTGTATCACCTACAGAAAACAATATTGGCAGCATTATGTCACATGGGTTGGTTGGTTTCTGATCAGATTACCTGTACCAAGAGTAAATGAGTCTGCCTATGATAGCAATGGTCAGTTGTAAATAATGAACAAACTCATTTATTTTGTATATATGTATATACATAATTGCTGTAAGAATCTGTGCTTAATGTTGAAAATACATTACTATTTATAATCACATTTTACATTT
Source organism: Nautilus pompilius (assembly GCA_018389105.1). NCBI lineage: Eukaryota > Metazoa > Mollusca > Cephalopoda > Nautilida > Nautilidae > Nautilus > Nautilus pompilius. The sequence continues at coordinate 523,201 of JACATO010000008.1, read as the reverse complement.
TGTTTTTCAAATTAAAATTTTTTATGGAATGTTTGGTTAGGCTACCACATTTTGCTAAAAGATTTTTCCCATCAGAGAAGAAAATATCTATTTCAGAAAATGCTAATACTGCTTGTGCATGGCTCAATAAAGTGAATGATGTATGCTAAAACAATAGTTACCTAAAAATACTTTTTTGGTTTTCCTCTTATTTCGAAAACATTTTCTTCATTGTGATATTGATTCTAAAGTTTTGTTACAATAGTTAGATAATGATGTCATAGATCTTTTTTATAAAATCTGGTCATTATCTAAGGTCACCACTAGAAATATTGGGAGCATGTTTTGGATTTTTATAATAAAAAGAACAAAGACATTAATGTAACTGACAAAAAATATTTAATTTAAGATTTTTTTAAAAATTAACTTTGCAACTAAGAAATAAAACATGCAGTCCGTTATAGTTGTATGTGTTTTCAGAAAGTTAGTTTTTTTTACTTAGTTTTACATAACAAGCTTGATTTCACAAATAAGAGACTTGTGAGTAGTAACTATGGATTTAATAATTAGCTAAAGCTTCAAACATGAGTTGTGAATTTTTTGTTTTCAACTAATTTTTACCCTATGGTTTTTCTTATTATTTTAACCTTAATTTCATAATAATAATATCTAAAAAAAAATTAATTTTCAAAATTTGCTTGAATTTTTTTCAGCTTCGTTTGAATAGCATTAAAAAATTGTCAACAATTGCTCTTGCCCTAGGAGTGGACCGAACAAGAGCAGAACTGATACCTTTTCTCACAGGTAAGTTAATCTGAGCAGTTTTATATTTTTGCTGTTCCTCTATTGTGCTGTCAGCTCTCAAATCATTATGCAAATCTGCCTTATGTCGTCTAGGCTAAATTTCTAGAAAAGACATTTAATGGTATTTAATGTTCATTTTCATCCTTTAGAGACTATATGAAGTGGATTCCTTTGTTTTATTTGTTCTGATCCATAATCACTATTTAAAAATAACATTATGTAGATTTTTTTGTTTGCATGTCATAAGAGACTATTTTCAAATTTAAATCGTGTATTTCAGACACAATATATGATGAAGATGAAGTTCTTCTTGCCCTTGCTGAACAGTTAGGAAATTTTACAACTCTTGTGGGCGGAGCTGATTATGTTCATTGTCTTTTGGTGAGTATCTAGATACTGCTTTTATCTAAAAAAAAAAATTCTTAGTCACAACCATATCCATGTCATAAACACCACTCTGGCATTAGTTGGTTTTGGTTGGTGGTTACATTTTTCTGGATATATCAGTATCCCAAAAATTTGGAGTTCAGGTCATGATGAGCCTTTTTTTGGAGAAGGATTTAGTGCATGTCCTTAAAAAAAAAAAAAAAGCTGTGGAACACAAGCCATGTTGTGGTGGCTTGCATTGGTTGAGGATCATTGTTTGTTTGTTTTACTGTGACTCCAAGTCTTTAGATTAACAAATTTAAGTTTTCTTTCTAGTGCATAATATATGTATAGCATTGGCAATGAAGTTCTTAGTTCAGGGTAATATATTTGGTCCATAATTGCTAGAAGTAATGCAAAATTTTACAGCAAGCCGTAGTCTTTGTTATCTAGTTATTTAGTGTTTTTTTTTCATCCTAGTAAGAGAGACTTTATTCTATTCATACATTTGTCTTGTTCAGATGTGGCTATTGTTACAACAAAAAAGATGTTAAAATTTTGGAAATTGGAATAAGAATAACATGAAATGAAAAATTTTTTTTTTTACCTATAGAAAGAAACATTTGTTTTAAGTTATTGACAGCTTCAGGTTGGTATAACAGTGCATTTAGTTACTCTTGAAAATAAAAAAATTTTAGTGTAGCTAAGTTCATAACTAAATTTTAATCATTGTTTTTATTTTGTAATTTGTGTTTTGCCAGAAAATTTGTAATGAAGAGTAGTGGTACCTTTAATCTTCTATGCAAAAATCATACTTTTCATACTGATAAAACAACAAAAGACGATCCATCAATCGATGATTAACATTGGCAATGCTAAGAAAGTCATGAAAATCAGATGATTAATTTTAATCTGTTATAGCTTTAAATGTGGTGTTAAACCATTTGCAAGGAACATGCTTTTCACTACATGATACAGATATTGTTTTTTTTTTAAAATTTATAATATATATTCATTGAAAACTTATTTATAGTAGGTGGTAAAAATACTTGTTTAATTTTTAGAATCCACTTGAGAGCTTGGCTACGGTTGAGGAGACGGTTGTCAGAGACAAAGCTGTAGATTCACTACGTGCCATAGCTACACAACATTCACCGGCAGATTTGGAAAATTACTTTGTACCTCTTGTAAAACGGTTAGCCGGAGGTATGTATATTCTTGTAGGTATATTCTTGTAGGGCATTGAGGGAGTGAAAATGTTTTTAAAATGTCAAATTGTGGCTAGCCTTTTGGCATATTCTGAATTAATAATGCATAGTATAAAAATCTGTGAATTTTCCTTAATTGCTGTGAGCAAATTTAGTTCTATCTATTTGAAAAATAACTGTTTGCAAATCTGTTTGTCTGCATCAGATTTGTTCATTTGCTGTTTGACTTAATAAAAGAACCATCTTAGTTTTAAATATCTGTGACTGACTTTTCTTAAAAGTTTTCAATAATTAAATTTGTTCTAAACTAAAGATTTTTAGGTTTAAACACACACTAAATCTTTCCTTACTGCAATTAATTTTTTCTATTTAGAATACATTTTTAAGCAAAGTAAAAACATAAGTCTTGATTTTGATGTCACTGTGGATGTGCCTAAGTTTGATTAAAGCACTTGCAACAGATTGGTTGAATTGGTGTACATACCAATTTCCTTTCTGGAGGATATTTTTGTCAAATTCATGATATATAAACAAGTTTTTACAATCTAAAAAAGTTGGTTGAAAATAAAATAGAACTCTTTTGATTTACTTAGTAATTGGATCATTCTGCATCAAATCACCAAATTTTAAGAAAGTACCCCATCTCATTCATATTTTGATGAAACTTCTAGTGAAGGTGCATTTGGCTCCAAAAGGAAGGTTTGCAAAGTTGTATCCCCAACTCTCACTAGTTCTAAAGATATAGGGCCTCAACCAAAGAATACTCCAGTTGAAAAATGGATGCTTTAACGAATATGACAAAATCTACATTTCATTGAATAGGCTAAAGTGGCCATATAATTACTTCAGAATATGTGCATGAATGTAAATAGTATTATACATCAATGAATGTTTTTCATCTCTTAGAAATGAGATGCTAACATGTTTTTAGTGATTTTTACACTTCAGGATGTTACATTTCATATATTTAGTTTATTCACAAAGTCACCTATCAGTGATGATGATAACCCTACATTTTTAGGTGACTGGTTTACTTCACGGACATCAGCCTGTGGTCTCTTCTCAGTTTGTTACCCTAGAGTTTCGACAGCAGTGAAAACAGAATTGCGACAGTGAGTATTCTCCCAACTCTGTTAATTAATAAATGTAATAAGTGGAATGTTTTCAAGTATTTAATTGGATACTATTTTGTATACAGTTCTAAAATTTACATTTTACCAATTTAATGGCATTATTTTCTTTTTTTAATATTGAAAAAAGTAGTTTGAAACTGAAATTAAGTTGGAATCTGCTACAAGAAATTTTATGTTGGCAGGTATTTCAAGAATCTGTGTGGGGATGACACTCCTATGGTGAGGAGAGCAGCAGCTGGCAAGTTGGGAGAAATTGCAAAAGTAGCAGAAACAGAATATTTGATTTCAGACTTAATACCATTGTTTTCAGCTCTAGCCACAGATGAACAGGTACTACTTATCTCCATAATCTGGCAGTGTGTCTGTAGTTGGTCATTGTAACTTAGTACTAGATTTGCATTGCCTTCAGAATTGCTAGGATTTTATTGTTAGTTTAAATTTGATAATTTTTTTCTAAATAGCTGTAGTTTGGGTTTATATAGGAAAAAAAAAGTTTGGCTATTGTTGGGAAATGTGTCAGCTAAAGCTTAATAATTGATTATAATTGGTTTGCTTTTACTTGCTTGAAAGTTATTTTATAAGGTCAAAAGATAAAACAGATTGTGTTTAGATTAGTTTTTTGACAAAAAAAAAAGATACTCTCTGGACATCAGATTTCTTGAGTTGCTTAATATGACAGCTCGAACTATTTTTGTAATAAAAGCATTGTAATCATGAACCTGTGCTTGGTCTCAAAGCTCTTGGCCAGTTATCAGTTTAGCAAAATAGCAGTGTTTTAATTTCTTCGTTAATGCCCTCGTTCATCCATACTTAACTCTGAGGCTAGCTTTGAAAGTGTGAAGTACATTATGCAGTTACTCCAGTTACTAAAATTTACTACTACAAATGCATTCAGATCTCTAAACATCTTATAAAAACTAGATGGTTTGTTCAGGAATTTCCTAATACCTTGTTAGTAGAATTAATTAGAGAGCCTATGCTTTGCAGGTTTTTTCCTGTTGCCATCATCAGGGCATAGTTCAAGTACTTTTTTTGTACAATAATGTTAATTTGCAGTAGGTGTTTCTATTTGTAGATAGTACAAGTGACTGGAGTTGGTCTAAAAAATGCCTACATGTATACACAGTTATTTCAAGTCTTTTTTCAACTGGAAAGCTCTTATAAGCTCCAAATTCATATAATCTGCCTTCAGAGCTTTCTTGCTGTTTAGTCACAAGTTAATGATCTAGAACATGAAATCTGCATTTAGCTTCAGCATTGTATTTTTTTGCTTTCTTGGATTGATCACCAAATAATAATGTCTCTGAAAGCCACTTTGTCCTCTGTTTAACTAAGATGCAGAAGAAGCCCAGTAGCTATGGCAAAACCATCAAAGAATTTTGTTTTTGACAACCAGATCCTCCAAATAGAATGGAAACTAACTTTCACACTTTTCTGTGGTGTACAGCATGCGTAGATTTGTTTACAAGAAATATAAAGACAATTTTTTTGGAATTTTGTAAAAACAGACCTTTTCTTAGATGAGGTAAAAGTCAAAAGTGATGATGTGATTACAAAAAATGCTCTTATTGCATGGTTGGTGATTTTGGATGAAGAATTTTAAGTTTGACTATGGTAAAATCAGAAATTAGCTCCTCCAAAATTTGTTTTCATTGTTGAGTGCTGGTTTCCCCTTAAAGCTGATGGTCTTCTTTTATTGTGTTGGAGAAAATTAAGTTTTAAAGGCTTCAAGCTCTCTTTTGGCTCTGCTGCAGATGTAACGCTGTTTTCATTGATTTGTTTCTACTGTTACTGTTTGTTAGTGTCTTAAAGAATTGACATTGAGAAACTTTCACTAGTAAATTCTGGAAGAGCGTACTTTTTACCAGATAATGGAAGCTTGGTTTATTTTGAGACCTGGAAAGTAAGGGTTATGTGGCCAAATGATATTTGTTATTAACTTCTTGTCTCTGAAGTACTTGCTGTACTATTACTTTAAAATTTTATTTTAACAAAAAACCCAACAAAAACCTATATGTATTGTGATTAAATATTATTATAGAGTCATTCTATTGACTTGTACAAGATTGTATAGTTAGGTAGATAATTCCTTTTGTTTTTGATGAAAATAGTCTGTTTTTAAACCTTGTTTGCAGGATTCTGTTCGTCTGCTGGCTGTAGAGGCTTGTGTGAGCATTGCCAGCTTGCTTTGTCCAGAAGACGTGGAGCAGTTGGTGATGCCAGCTCTGAGACTTGCAGCTGAGGATAAATCTTGGAGGGTGCGTTATATGGTTGCAGACAAATTCACGGATGTAAGTGCTTTTTATCTGCTAAAGTATGAAATTTTATAAACCTGGTTTTTCATGTTGTTTGTTCTCATGAGAGAAAACTTCATTTAAATTAACAGAAACATTGAAGAAAATTGCATGGGCAATTTAGACATTTTTATAAGTAACATTAGGTGCAAGCCAAATTACAAGATTGTAACTTGTAACATCAGTCTGTTTTCAAAATGAATTTTAAAGCTGTAATTTACCTAAAAAGACAAAAAAAATATCATCATAATTGTCTTTTATTGCTCTCATTGCAGTTACAAAAGGCTGTTGGGCCAGAAATTACCAAAAACGATTTAGTTTTCGCCTTTCAAGGTTTACTGAAAGACTGTGAAGCAGAAGTCAGAGCTGCTGCAGCTCATAAGGTCAAAGGTTGGTTCCCTGTAAATAAAATACTATAAGCTGCTGCTCCTGACTTGAGGGGATTAGCTCTTGTATATTCTTTGAAGAAAGTCATCTTTGAAGTATATAATGAAATTTGTTGTTGTTTGTATTAACTTGGTCATTTGAGAGTTTGTTCATAGTTGGACCAAAAGAAAAGCAGATGTTGGCTGACAGCTACTGTGATATGTTGGTGCAAATTAGGGATGTGCTGATTAATTGATTGGCAAATTTATTGGTCTTTATAACAACAAATGGAAAAAAACTCATTTTTATAGAAAAAAATACCTGGAATACCACTGCTGATTTTTTTTTTTTTCATATTACAGCAAGTTTTATAAAATCATTTTGGTTTGAAAGTGGAGGAGTGGGGACAAAGGAGGTAAATCTCAGCCTATAAACATTCATTCATTCACCCCCCCCAATACAGAATATACATAAATAATCGGTAATTGCAACTGAGAAATGTGTATAATACAGGCAAAATGCATTATTACAGAAAATATGCAAAAACAAAATAAATACATTGTACAGTGCATTAGTATTTGGTATGTGAGTCCTTTGCTTTATATTTTTATACAGAGATGACATCTTGTTTTCATGTTCCCATAGAGCATATGACTAGAATGTTCTAAATATCCTGTAACACTTCCCACAATTCATCCAGATTTCTGTTTGACTTTCTCAATAATCATATATCTCCATACAACTATAAAGATAATCAAATCAGGTCTTTGTACAGGCAACAGCATCTTTTATCAGCTCTTTACGTTCTAGATAGTTTTTCACATTGGTTGCATACTTGGATCGTTGTCATGTTGAAAGATGAATCCCCACCCAGTGTGGTATCTTCCTGGCAAATCAATGTGATGGATGAAAACTTGCCTGTACCCATTGGCAGTCAGTATACCTTCTATTTTGTGCAAATCCTCAACACCCTTGATGATATGTAGTCTCACGTTTGTTATTGACTCACCCCAATGTTTCACTGTAACTGTTGTACTCTGATTGTTATACTGTTTCCCAATCCACCTTTGACCAAACTACCATCCATTATTGCCAAACAGTTCAAACTTGGACATACCTGTAAAGAGTACCTTTCAGGTTTGGTCACCTTACTTTTAATTCTGCTTTCCATTTCAGTTTACCCATTTGCTTACCTCTCTTCAACAAAGGTTTTTGAGAAGTTACATCTATTGAGACTACTTTGTACTGATGAGTATCTTACTGTTCTGGAAAAATCATTTACACCTGTACTTGCAGCTAGATCATTTGTGAGATCTTTACTGGTTTATTGTCTATCATGTGGAGGACATCCCTGATGTATTTAACATCACTTGGAGAGTTTGGGCTTTTTTCCTTGACTGCTCTATTAACAACAGTACCATTTTAATGTATAGCTTTGAATACAGCTCTTTCTGAAAACACAAATTTGGGTTGCAATCTGCCTTAAGAAGTAGCCTTCACTAGCTAAGACTTTGATTCCTACATGCTTATCGTGTGGTATTTCATTCCCAGGAGCCATAGTATTCACCACACCACACTGATATCACTGCCTATACTTTTATATTTTTTACAGGTGTGGTACTTATTGCTTGCATGACAACCAATCACATTGTACTATATTGATACACTGTACTATGGAGCATCTCACTTATACATGAGATTCAATTTTGTCATGTTATTTGCATTTATTTCCACTTTTTCATCTGTTTCCATAAATATTCCTGATACTGTACATACTACACATTTTAGTATTTTTTTGGGGTAGTCTTCTCAGACCTCTCTGTCAAGCTAGGATCAGCACCTCAGCAGATAACTAGGTGAAAGTCAAAACAAAGTAACACTGCTCTTAAAAATGCAATTAAAAATTCAACTCATTTATGAAATGTAAATTTTTAAAAAATATATATATATAGTGGAAATCAAAATTCTTAAAAGTTTAATTTTAACTATTAAATCACTTAATACACAACTATGTTAAAGCCAAAATATTAAAAGCAAAGTGTTCTACAAAAATTTGTTAAAAATTCAACACATTTATGAAACTTCTAAAGACCTATATGTTACACAGATCAGCATTGGCTTAAAATAGTACTGGTCTGCAAACATGGATTCAAAATTGAAGATTATTATTATGAAAGTCTATCAAAAGCTCATCTTATAATGCAGAAACATCTACTTTTTGCCACATCTGGATTAAAGCTATTTCTTATTGGTTTGTATATATGTCCACTGGTGCTAAAAAAGTATTTTCCATGTATGGAAGATGGATATGTACACAAATGTGTTTGTGCCAGCCTTTTCAGTCTTTTTAATTGGAGTGCATTTCCTTATCATAAAGGATTTTCATGGCTGGTCAGTAGGTGAAAGTTAGTTATTTCTTGATATATATATATATAAAAGCATTGTAATTCTCTGTTTTAGTTCTTAAGGTTCTGCAATTTTTTTCCCTGTAGAAAAACTGGCAGCATATTTTTCTGTTACTATTTCTTAATGGCAATCCCAAAGTTCGGATTATATAGGCATCTTTACAAAGTTGCTCTTAGCTGACCTTCGGTTATCAAGATTCCTTCAAAAGTAGTATTAAGGTAGCTTTGTCCAGGAAGAGTTATATAGCTAAAATTGATGGAAATATGATGGAAGTTGTTTAATTCTCCTGACTAGCAACGTTTGTGATCTCTACAAAGTGCTTTAAAAGTCAAATGGATTTTTTCAGCTAGGTTCCATTGACATTGAGTTAAATTTGAAATATTATGGTCTACTGTATATGCCATGAATGGGTGGCTTTTTTTTTCAGTATTACGTGCTAGCATATAATATGAATTATTCTGATGGGTGGATACATCCTGTAGAAGCCTGTGTTTGGAAACCTTCATTTCTTGAAGTAAGTTTAGTTTTTGTGGAGCTGCAGGTGGAAATGGCTGACTATCTCTTGATTAATAAAAAAGATAACCCTTTACTGCCTGTTGGCTAAATATAGCACTATTAATGCATAATTTTAGAGTGTAGATAAAACAAGATAGTAATGGTAATCCAATTTTGAGAAATATAGCAACCTTGTTAGTAGCATTGTCTATAATGACCAAATTTCTTCAAACTAACTGTTATTTGCTCATTTGTATTGGCTCTGTGATTCTGGAAATAAAACCACATTCAAGATAGCTCCATGATTTTAAAAATCATATGTTGTCACCGTTTGACTTTAAAACTTACGGTACAGTATATTATGGTTAGGAGAGAAGTGATTGAGTAGATTTTTAAATCCAATGTCTGCTATAAATGAGTAAAGTTGTAAGTCAGCAGCAATCATGTTGTCTTTTCTTTGGTGTATGGCTATGGCTTGAGGATCTGTTGTCCCCAACTTTTTCTTGTCAAGGGATTTCTCCATAGTTATTTGTTTACTACAGCCTGGCCAGGTTTTTCAAGTTTCAACAACAGCAGGAGTTTTTTTATTCTGCTGAAGCATTTATGCATTGTATATGGTGGCATGTTTCACCTTTAAATAGTTTATCATATTGGTAGTTATAAATGTCTTTTTGGTTATTTCACCTCAAAAGATTTCTTGATTGCAAAGCTTACATTTAGCTTTGCTGCAATCTTTCTGAATCACAAAATAATTATATACAAAGCTTTTTGAAGATATTTCTATCTTTAAAATATCTATGCCTAAGCAGTTATCTGGAAATGGACAGTGTGTCATTAGTCATTCTGTTATAGCTCTAACCCTAATTCTTCAGCTAAACAGCATCTGAAAAAACTGACTAGCCACATTCAATTTTTTAAACAATGATATGTTTTACAGCACCCATGATTGATTAAGTATTGTCTTGTCACTAAAAGGTTAGTGTGATTATCAACTCAGCTACAGTAAAAAAACAAAGCAACATTTAACTTTCCTGCAGACAGAAGCCATGTGCCTTATCACAGTTCATTTCCAGCAATCTTTCCTTATACTGCACATGGTACTTGGGTAGGTATTGTCCTTAAGAGTAACATGATCATAATGGCAGCTTGAACAGTTGTCCTTCAAAATATTAACAAGCTATTATTTTGAGTTAGCAATTTGTGATCATTCAACATTGATAATATTACTAAGAATGAATAATTTGGCAAAAAAAAACAAACAGTGAAGCTTTTCATATCATGAAAATAAGTTAATGTTCTGAATACTTAGATTGGAATGTGGAAAATGTGCATGTTCCATAATCAAAATAAAGTTTTCTATTTTTGTAAAAAAAATTTCTAATATATATATATATATACTTCACACTGCAAGAGGATACTCTAATAATAATGCAGTGTAATATAAGCACTCCATCTAATGATCATCTCTGATTTCAACTCCCTTTTAAATATTTTTCAATAGCTGTGTATATATTATTATTTTATTTTTTAAAAATGCATTGGAAGAATGTTGCAACATATCACATTGTCAAAGTTTATATGAATTGAGCAGTTATTTAGGATGTTTTTACTTTAATTTTCATTAGCAAATAATTTTTTTTTTATGATTTTGGACAATGAATAAAGTTTTGACAGTTTCATGTACATATCTGTCCCAGTGGGAAAGAGGGCAAGCCCTTTAGATCTTTTTATTTTCTTGCTTGTGATGATACTCTGTATATGGAAATAAGTTTCTGCTTTCTCAGTAGAAGCAGGCCAAAAATTCCATTATGGATTTTACTAATCTGCTAATTAATTGGCACATCCCTAGTGTGAGTGTCAGTCAGTCTGACTACCAGGCAGAAAAATGTGCCAGGGAGAGAGAGATTCTGAAAGAAAAGTGCCATAGTTTTAGAGCATTTATTTCCTGTTTTTGTTATTTTTTGTATATTAAAAAAAAAAAGATTGTATTTCTTTTCTTGATTTTAGATTTTTGCCAAAATCTCTCTCTGGATGTCCGTGAAAGTCTCATTGTAACAAATATTCTACCCTGTATCAAAGAGCTGGTTTCTGATGCAAATCAGCATGTAAAATCAGCTTTAGCATCTGTTATAATGGGTTTGTCACCCATCTTAGGAAAAGAAAAGTAAGCTTATTTTTTGATTATACTAATGAACTATTTTTTTCTCTTTGTTGAGCTGTTCCTGGAGGAAGAAAGCAAAACACAGTCTAGGGATATTTGACAGTGTGTGAATAATAATGCTTAAAACAAAAACAAATCAGATCATTTAATTGGCTAGTGTAGATTATCCTGAAATGTTTTTCTTACAGTTATGGTTAGTACCTAGTATAATAAGAACTTCAGACACTTACCTGCTTTTAAAGTAAATGGTGGCAAACATCATATCTGCCTTTCTGTGGTGCTGAAATCCTGAACATTTTCCAAGGTTGAAATTGATGAAGTTTGTCTGCAGGTGGTTAATATGACATACTGTTGCTTTTTATCAACATTGAAAATGTGCTGCAGTGCTGATTAGTTTCTAGACAAGCACAATGCTGTCATTAAAGATTTTTTTTTAATTATGAAAAAAGAAAAAAAAAGACTTCAATTGAGTATTTGTTTAATTGTAACATGTCTTTTACCAACTAAAATAAATCTACTTATGTAGATGATGTAGATGCTGTGAGAAAGGTGACTGGATAGATAGCTTGATACAAACTTAAAAAAATTCTCTGTAGACACTTGAGTGCCTCCTTTTTGCATTTTGTTGAAACAGAAAGTGCCAACTTAAAATTGTTCATTTTCATTGTTCCAGTAAACTAAGGTGAAGAGAAACTGTTCAGTTAAAAGTGAAATTGACTGTGGTTTGGTAAATCATCATCATCATCAAAAAAATGTTATGTTAGCTGACTAATTAATTCACTTCACTTCACTTCACTTCACTTGTCCCACAGATTTTTGGGACACCTCAAGAGGTGTGTGTAGAGCATTTCACAACCTGGCAGAGCCCATCCCTCTCTAGGGAGCAATTGATTACCTACCACTAATTTTCTTTCAGTACTGTTGAACAACTTTTACCATTGTTCCTGACTCAGCTAAAAGATGAATGTCCTGAAGTCAGATTAAACATCATTTCTAATTTAGATTGTGTGAATGAGGTAAGTAAATGGAATTTTTTCTGTTTACACCTATAATTCAGTCAAACACAAATAGTGGTGCACTTTTGTGTTCAAGGGGAGATAATTTGTATGATCTCTGGATTCCTTCCACTAATTTTTAGGGTCACTAATAATGCAGCAGAGAAAGTTGATGAGTGTTGTTAAATGGTGTTTTAAAGAAGTGTATTTACTCTCTATATAACTATTAATTCTTTATAATATATATATATTTTTAGGTTATTGGAATCAAGCAGTTATCTCAGTCACTTCTTCCTGCCATTGTGGAACTCGCTGAAGACACCAAGTGGAGAGTCCGGCTGGCTATCATTGAATACATGCCTCTTCTGGCTGGACAGCTGGTATGTTTAGTATCAACCACTATTAGTTATTGTTATTCCATGCACACTATTTTTTTTTACTCTTTTTGAGAATTCTACTTGCAGAAACCCTGCTGTTTAGGTGGAATATAAAGCACCTATTAAGATATATTTTATGGGTGTTGTTACCCGATTATTCCCAAGGCTTTATTTTTATAGGGGTAGATTGTCTCAGATTATCTGATTAGTTTGTCAGTAGACAAGACTGATTGTAAAACCTTTTTTTTTGTTTTATTGTAAGAAGCTAATTGTTGTTTTCATGTTTATTCTCTTTGTATATGCGTCATGTACTGAAAGCTAGATTTGCACAACTTCTGTATTTGACCTTTTAATATGAGATTTTCCACTTCTAAAACTTTTGATAAACCATAGGAATGCCACACTGGATTCTCTCTGATGACCTAAATTTGAAATTTAAAGAGCTGTTTCACTGACATTTGTACATTTATTGTTAATTGCTATTGTTAGTCAATTACTTTAAATCTGTAATGGTTTCTGATATTATATTTGGCTTTATAGTAATGTTTGTGTTCATGTAAAAATTTTTGTTTTTAATATTTCAGGGTTCTGATTTCTTTGAAGAGAAATTGAATAATTTATGTATGACATGGCTTGTTGACCATGGTAAGGAGTTTTAATCAGCAAGATTTTCATATTGTAGAAAAAAATGGTAATCTAGAAAAGGAATGCTGATGGTTTTCTACATTAAACTATCAGTATGAAAAATAATTTAGAAATAAATCACTAGTTTTTGGTGACCTTGTTACACAATGTTAAGATGTAATATTATTAGAGATCATCGTTAGTTAATGGCCTATGCACTAAGTATTATGCGGCTTAGTATTGTGATGTTCTCTGCTCAACTATTTGAAAATATCTGCACCATTCATGGTTTATAACATCTTGGTTGATGTTATTCAAGTAATTGTCCTATTCATAGCAGGCCAAAAATATTGCTGAATGCCCAGAGTTTACACACACGATTTTATTCAGATCTGTAAATTGTCGGTCTTGTTGGGTTTTCTAAAAATTGCATTGCAGGGAGAATAAGAAACACTGAATAAAAGAAAACTGCCATTATGGTAATCCCATTACATTTAGTTATTATACTGTCAGGGCAATAGTGCAAGCTTTCAGAATGTTAGAAGTTGGCTTCAGTAAAGAACTAAAATATCCATCACTGCTCCAGGAAATGATCAACATCCACATAGCATCCCTCATTCTCTATAGTATGCGTTGATTTTATTCATTAATTATTTTTAGCCATTATCAGCTTATACCCTAATAGCCCCCATCACATTTTATCATTCTGTTAGTGAAAATAAAGGACCTAGTTAGTTTTTTTTTTTCTATAGGCAAAGTTTCATTTTACTCTAAATACTAAATATAGAATGTAATGTTTTTTTCATAATTGGTTTTTAATGTTTGTCACTTCTGAAAATGACTTTTTTAAATTTAAGTGTACGCAATTAGGGAGGCTGCTACCCTAAATGTAAAAAAGCTGGTGGAGAAATTTGGAATTGACTGGGCCCAAAAGACTGTAATTCCAAAAGTTCTGCAGATGTCTCGTGATCAAAACTATCTTCATAGAATGACCTGTTTATTTTGCATCAATGTAAGTATTCCTATCAAGATTTTGTAGTGTGGCTGTAGTGCAGATTTAACTCAAATAAAGTACTTTAATAGTATTGTTACTTGCCAAAACTTAAATTGAATATTCGGGTCCTGATGATGGATATGAATATGTTTATTAGTGGAGCTTTTTAAAACTTAGGCCCTGCAGATTGGTGGCATTTAATTTAGATGGCTCATTAATAGGTTTATATATACTTGTTACTTTTTTATAAATATAAAGAAATTTTTTTAAAAATGCAAAGGTAAAAAATGTAAATATTGGACTTAGAAGCATTTATTTAGTCATTAGTGGGTCCAGAAAGCTTTTCATTTTCTCATAAACCAAAAGCTTGACAGATAATTTATTTCTTCTAACAAATTAACAAAATACAAATAGAACAATTTAACTATTTTATGAAGCTTTAATTAAAGAGAGAACTCTTCATGTAAGTTCAGTTTATTTTTAAAATCCGCTTTAATCCACATCAGTTCACATAAATAATTATGCTAGTTGAAAGCTGGGACAAAGGCATTGGTTAGTAAAGTAGTTGCTTTCATCAATATTGAGTTAAAAGTTTTTAGTGATTTAGATTAAGTCTTTTAAATGGATAATTAGAAATTAATTGATGCTTAAAATAAAGTATGTAAAGCAGTAAATAATCTAATGAAAAGAAAAAGTTGAAATCTTTTCATAACTTAAAATAAGCCAATTTTATTAATTGTTGGAAGCATTTCACATTACTGCCGGTTTTATCACAAGATTTAGGATAGTACATTTTTGATTTCTTATGAACTGTTTTGGATAGGATTCTCTTATTAATATGTTGACTAGTGTTCCATTTATCTACTTAAGCAATTGTTTGTCCTACATATCTGATAACTATTTTTCATTCTCTATATGCATTCTTTTTTGGTTTAACAAAAGAAATTTGAGATTTTAAAAATATATATGTTGCAAAGAATACCAGCTGTTAACTAATTTCCTTAGGATTCCTTAAAGAAGTACACTTAATGTTTTTAACTGGCTAATTATTGTGGACAGTCAGGCATGCATTAGAAGGGATAAATAGAAAAATGCAAAGTAAAATAATCTGCCAATGTTAATTGCTTAAGTGTTTGACTGACTTGGTGCTTCACTAATTGCTTGACAATTTGTTCTTGGGATATGTTTAGCTTAATTATCATTACTTTTATCTCTACAGTAGTTATTGATGGCATGTATATTAAATCAGACTGCCAGAGATATTTGATGACAACTTGATGAAAAACTCCTTAGTAAGCAAAGTGTAGCAGTGCAGCTAACAAAACATTTCTATACTGGAAACACTTTCTTTTGTGTATTCAGCTGTTCTTGTTATAATCCAACAAAGATTTTATTTTAATCATTTTTTTTGTTTACAGATAAGTGGGTTTATTTTTAAATAATATGGTGTGTGAAATAGTTTAAATTATTTTAACAATAAAATTATTATAAAATATTTACCGACAAAAAATAAAAATTAATTTGCTTTTTTTTTCTTCCTTCCGTCTGTCTGTCTCTTCCCCCTCTTGGCAGTTATTGGCTGAAGCTTGTGGCCCAGAAACCACCACAAAACTGATGTTGCCTACTATCATTGGTATGTCTCAAGACCCAGTGGCAAATGTTCGTTTTAATGTGGCCAAAACACTGCAAAAACTAGGACCTCTGTTTGATTCAAGGTAAGTAAATCTTACCTGCTATTAGTTTAGATTTTTCTCCCATTTAAAATTGAAAATTTGGATGAAATTTATGTGGTGTTGAATAACTAAAAGCAAAAAGAAAGAATCTTAAATATGAATAGTTCAGTTTTTATTTATTTATAGGTTTACACCAGAAATGTATACTGGATGTTTTTAAATGATGGTGAAGTATTATTTTTAAAAAAAGTGTGTTTAATGTGGTTATAAACCAGCAAAGATGATGATAGAGTGCAAGTTATGTTACACTTGTGATTGAGATAATTTGTTGCATTGGTGCTAATTAATCTGGTCCAAGTTGTGTCCAAGACTGAAAGTTAGAACTTCAGTAGCAATTTGCTCTCAATCATTTGTACCTCGACTGAAGACCGCATTTTACTTAAGTAGAGAAATGATACTATATAAACAGTTGTACAGCTAACTTTAATCAGTAATTCATGTAGTATTGAAATGTTTGGGAATGAAAAAAAAAATTAATAATTAATACATTGTGTTAAGTTTATTATCTAACTTGTTTTTTTAGCTGCTAATCCTTGTATGTATGTAGGGCTCTAGTCAACTAAAAGTTGGGTTTGAAAGGAAATATATTCTCATCCTTTGTATGCACAGGTGTAAACATGTTACCCATGCCAGGCCAAATTGTTGTGTTGCTTCTGAAAAATAAGTTAGTCTGTTTAATTTACATGATTGTATTCTGTTCCAATACCACAAATTAAAAATCATTAAATTAAATCTTTAAAAAGGATAATTTGGAAATATAACACATCTGTTTAAATTTGTATTTAAAGGAAATGTATGTCCTATTAAATTACAATAAATAAAGTATGTTACTAACTTTGGACTGTACAAAAATGTTCTGCTTTTAAATGTCAATTTAGCAGAGTTTTTTTTTTTTTAAGCACCATAACTCAGCAGATAAAACCTTGTCTTGATGTTCTGAAAGGTGATGATGACGGTGATGTGCAGTATTTTGCTTTGGAGGCACTTGATGGTTAGTACAGAATTTTGTGTGTATTTCTGTCTCGGTAATCTCTCTCTGTCTGTTCTCCTCAGTCTGTATTTCTCACAATTTTCTTTTTTCTGTATCTCTCTTTCTCGTTATTTTCTTCTGTCCTATCATTTAGTGGATAAGATAAGTTTAAAAGGAGATTTTGCAAAACATTTGAGGTATTAAATTATGTAAATATTTGGTATGAAATGTAGGTAGTAGGACAAAACTATCAAGTACCTCATGAAAAATTCATGGAATTTGGTATATATTAAAATTTTATTAAACAGAATCACTATCTTCATTTCACAAACTTTTTTTTTTGTCAGGGCTCTGTGTATGTCACACAAAAATATGATATAAAATTAAATTATATTCGGTAATATATTCAACAGAAATAATTTATTTTGAGCTTTGGTTTGCTTTTTATGGTCACAGAAACTGATTGTAATGTACTGTATTTTTCGGCATTTAAGTTCATTTTCCTCCAGAAGTGCAGTCTTTGGTTTATACTCCAAATCAACTTATCTATGGATAGAATCATTGAAATTGTTTTAATAAAAAAATTTTAAAAATGACTGTTATTTTCTGAAATAAACTATAAAGTTGGTCATTTGAAACAGACTACAGAAATTATGGCCTGGTTGTTTTCTGATTGGGTGAACAATTTACTATTGATACACTTAATGAAGCATGCAGAATTATCCAGCCAATAACAAGCACATGCTCACCAGTTATGTTTTATTTGGTTTCAATCTTAGTTATATGTATAAACACCTCCAACAAATCCTGTACCTTATATAAAAACACCTCCTGTAAAGCCACGTAAGTCATACATAACAGCTTTTAAGCTAGAAGTTAAGTTTACTGAAGAAAATGGCGGTAATGTGACCGTTCACAGGAAATGGTGTCAGCAAGAAATGTGTTAGGTGCTGGTGTAAAGCAAAGGATACGTGATGGACTATGAAGAAAACCAAGGTAAATTGCTCCTGGTAAGTTAGGTGGTCTAACATTGAGGGTAAGTTGGATAAACGTACTAACCAATGTGCCACATGTCAAACTTAGCTCTATACAACTAAGATAAAAGCCAAGCAAATTGCAACTGTTGTTTGCTGAATTTACATTTCTTTACATTTCCCCCTATCTTTTTTCTGATGTACAGTATTCACCATAGCAGTTTCTCGTTGAAAGTTTGGCTAACAACTTTAGTTGATCTAGCCTCGTCTTTGCTCCAAATCAACTTATCTACAAATGAAGGAAAGAAAATTAACTTTTATACTGCTGCCATTTTAGAAGCTATGCAGTCAGATCTATGTTTAAGCCAAAGTACTATATAGAGAAAATAACAGAAATCATTGGTAAAGTTGCTAAAGTAAGTGAACTTTGTTTTTTTACTGAGCAGTGGGGAAAAGGCACCTTATTTAGTGTTTAGCCTAAAAGAATGCTTGAAATGAAAGCTCAAGATGAGCTAAGCAAATGGTGAACTGTGTACAGGCTTTAGCTGGTGGTTCATTATTGTATAGCCAGCCTTCATATAGAAACTTGTTTATTTGTTTGATAGGAAAGCAGATGCAGAGGTTGTGGTTTGGTTTCACTGCAAAACACAGTTGAGTATCAGTTAACTTTTTTTTTTTTAACTAGCCATTTATGTCCTAGTTCTGTTAATTTTAACTTCTTTAGAAGACTAATCGTTTCTTATTTTTCTCGTTTCAGCTTTAAAACTTTCTTAAGCAATTCTGGTCATAAGGTTAGTTTTTATTTCCTTAACATTTGTCGTTTCTTTTTTGCTGGCGTTTTTTAATTTGAAGATTTTGTAGATCCTTGCATGGTTTTCCATTGTTAGTGTAGAGCCAAAAATAAAAAAACCTGTCTTTAAATCTCTGGCTCGCTCGTGTGATGAGATGTTTTTAAGAAAGCAACAATAATGACTATGTTTTTTTTTTAAGATGACATGACTCCCCCTAGTTTGCTGTTTGTTTTGTAAAATAAAAAAAAAAAAAAATTCTGAAAACTTTGAAGAGCAAGAATTATGATAGTTCACTTGTTTAGTAAATCTGATGACAAAGGTTTAATGTGAAAATATCTGAATATGGAAAACTTTTACTATAAATTATCTCACTTTATAATCACTAGGTTTTTAGTTTTTGTAAAGGTACTTGGGGTAGCTGTTTTGTCTCATCACAGGATATGCCATGTCATTATATATGCTGATATTAATTTGTTTTAGAACATTCATTTTTTGTATTTTCAATTCTAATTCTGGACTCTCTCTCCCTCTCTCTCTCTTTCAGTTTTACTAATTCACTAGACACGGAAGGCAAGCCTTGTGCTGCATTTCTTTATGTAATATAGCCCACACTGACGAATCCAGAAGTCTGTGATTATTCAGAGACTTATTGTCAATTTTGTATCTATAATCAAGTGGCTTGATAGCTAAACTCACAGTATTTCATTTTCTGTTGTAGTATTGAGCCAGTCAGTGAATGAATCTAAGTTTGAATAAAGTTTCTGTGTGTCTCGTGTTTTATTGTATTTAATGTTTTTATTGCTCTCATTTTATTAGAACAATTCTAGCTTGTCATAAGTTGATAGCTGATAAAAGTGTCCATACATGAGCCTTGATATTGCTGGTGCAAGGCAGAATTTTGATGTGGTTGTTTACGCTTATCTTTCTAATGTTATCAATCAGCAGCTAAAAGAAGTAGGCATCTTTCTGAGAAGATTGTGCGATTGTTCAATAAATCTTTCTAAAACTTCTGGATTTTTTATTATTATAATTGCAGTTAAATGAATCTCATTTTTTGAATATAAGAGCTTAACATTTCAGCATTTTTTATATTTCCTAAACTAACTAAATCTTATAGTAGATACTATTTCTATAATATATGAAATATTGCTTGTCTTTAGTTACCTTGGTTGAATGAATTTCTTTGTAGATATGTTAAAAAATAAATTGCATTATTCATTTGATATTGCAATATACTGGTCCGTTGATTTAACCCTGAAGTTTAGGAACATGAATACTGGCTGCATTATAAGTGAATCCATGTAAAATCGAGAATACAGCAATCTGGGCAAGGGAAGTAAATCCTGATAGACCTACTGCTGAGACCTGGATGTAAAGGCCTGTTGCCGATCATAATTCGTGATAGTTCCAGGAAAAAAAAAAATTTGTTGTTTGCATTCCTAGTTGTGTTGATTAAGTGATTGATGATATCACATTACAGCAACAAAAAAAAATTGAGGACCATTGATACTGTTGTAGTGATGGCCTGATTTTTTATAAAGATCAAACCACACCAGATGCAGCAATGTGTGCACACCATACTCTGTTGCAAAAAGAACAAAACAAATTTGACTGAATGTCTGTAAACCCTTGAAATATACATGTGTATATATTTTCTCTATTAAAGTCTAGACATTTACACTATTTATTTTTAAATGAAAAAAGCCTGTTACTTTTTTCTGGACAACTTTTTGTTTCATGTCTTTAGCAAAATCTATAATAGATGGTAATTGCATTATCTTGAGTGGATCAACATCCCTGGACACTCAAGACACACTAGTCCAGTTTCCAGGTAGACAGTAGCTTCAGAGTCTGTCATCTCTGGGCAAATTCATTCCATTTTAAACAGATTTTGGATACTTAGGGGCTTGAGGGTAGATTTGGTGTCTTCAGAGAAATTATTTTAACTACTTAATGTTAAAATACTAGGGGTTAAAGGTATAGATTGGCTTGTTATAGAGGGAGGGGTGGCTATATAATTGATGGCAGAAACTGTATTGTGTAAACCAGATTACACATCGAAATTCTTAAGCATCCACCCCGCCACCTGAAGCCTCGAGGCCTTGTACACACTAAATGTTTGCCAGGTTATTTTTTTTTAACAATTATGGAATTCTTGTGCAATACTAAAGAGAAAAGATGTGAATGCATGTTTGTTTGCTTTTTCAATCTTAATAAAAATTGTGATTCAATTTATTTACATGTAACAATTTCAGCAATTTTGTTGTTTAGAACAAAATTGAGCAAATCAAATAATGGTTAAATAAAAACGTGAATCCACACCTATTAAGGGAAACGAATCAGCGTTAAGGCATTGTTGTTTGGTTGATTTAAAGAAAAATTATTAAGCTGGATTTTAAAATTTTGACTTTCCTGTTTTTATCAGCCCTTTCAGTGGACTTCACAGCGCCAACTAAGCTCCAGTTGTTTGCACCACAGTGGGAAAGGGAGCAATTAGTTTCTTGGCCTGTAGGATTCAGATCTTTCTGGCTGAAACTGCTCTCGCCTTGCAAAGAGAAATGTACTAATTTATTTAAGCTGTTTTCAAATAAAAGAGACCAACGTACACTTCTCAGATTTTAAGGTCAGCTAGTCTGTATTAAGCAAAATAGATCCAGCCGCTCTTCACCACTTCTGTCTGTTCCTCTGCCAGCCCTGTCTCCGTAGGGCCGAGTGATCGGCCGTGTCGTTCGCTCGACAGGTGCTTCTGCTGATGAGCGTCAAAACGGTGTCGAGGCACGTGATCGATAAACGCGTATTGTCTGTCCAAAGTTTAGTTTTAGAATAATTTTCTTTTGGAACGATAATCAGCAGTTTTGTTGTTGTTGTTTTAGTTTGTAGCTGCTGTCAATTCTGTCTTTGCCCCTGAACGGAACTGACCATCTTTTTTGTTTGGGTGTTTTTTTTCTTGTTTTTTTACCGAATTATCTCTCCTCGAATGTTAAACGGTCTACTTCTTCTCCGTGTTAACAATAGGTATCGAAATACCTTTTACAATCTTTTGTGTGTGCTTGTAAAAACTTCTGCATGTCGTCGTCGTCGGAAATGTAGTAAGATTTTGCTTTCGAAGAATTTTTTTGTAAGCCAACGGGTTAACGTCGCTGGAGATGACGCATGGAACCGTCTTGTCCATTGAAGGAAATCATCACAAGTGTTATAAATCTGCACATACAACTACTTTGTTATGCAAACATAATGCATGCGCGTTGTTGTTTCTTTATTCCCGTACTGATTACGGCTTCACCGTGGTTGCCTAGTTACCGGTCATCAGGCGAGGTCCGCTTGCGGAGGTTCTCGATAAGGAGAACTTTTCCCCCATCAAAGTTGAGGAAATTCTAGCGCTCTGTACCTGTTTATGCTATTCCCACCTGCCCCTGCAGTTGTTGTTGTTGTTGTTCCCCCTCGGGGCAGATAGATTGATCGCTGTCATTGCCCTTTTTTGTTTTGTTTTAATCGATCTCGAACTAGTGTACGTCACCCGTAATGGACTAGGATCGATCGGCATTACAGCGTCAGGGGGGGTGGGGAGTCTGTCTCACCACCTGTACAGGTTGATCGCTCATTCGGCGCCGACACTAAGTAGGTTAGGCCACACCCAGCCGACTCGCCAACAAAGAGATATATCTATGCCACGTGACCTGCCGTTACGAACGGAGAGGAACAAAACCGCGCGCGCCTGGCAGCGGGACCCAGAAATGCGCCGCCCTCCCGAGAGACTGTAGTACATGGAGTCGCCGACGCAATACATCTTCGGAGGACAAGACTTCGCCACCATCTCGCCCCCTCCTCCGTACAGCGGACGGACGGAGAACTGTTTCGAGGGGGTGAAACTGTCGGTGCTGGGCACGGGGATAAAACAACAGACCTGCTACCACTGCAAGCGGGCAGCCGGCGGACCCGTCGAGCTGTTGCTCCTGCGCTCCGAGGGGCTCAAGAGGAACGGTGTGCGGGCCGATGTCGTCCTCGTCGTCAGCGTTCTCGACCGTTTCGACGCTGTCAACGAGAACCTGTCGAGAAGCCAGGGCCTCGTCTTCAAGGAGAATGCGAGAAATTCGCCTCGCGCTTGGAAGGAGGGCCTCCACCACCGGGTCTTTTCGTTCGCCACCGACGACCGTGATGGCGACAGCGGTTCCCCGGGCTCTAAGTCGGAAGGCGGTCGGACAGCGGGTGATACGTCCTGTCAGAACGGGGCTCTACCCGACGAAGGGTCGTGGAAAGCCATTAAAAAGCCACAGGGTCGGCCCGAGCAGACTCCGAAGAAAAGAAAACTGGAGTCGCACTCCGAAGGTCATCATGAAAAATCCCCCGACGGTAAGTCCGACGGTATCAGAACGTTTGCTAGGGACAAAGTAACCGGGCCGGCTCGTTTTGGCCGGGCGGAAATTATAGATGGGATTTCCAAAGGTTTTAAAAGCCAATGTACAAAAACTGCTAAGAGAATAAAGGTAAACGACAAGACGCTGTCATCGCACGTAAGCACTTGCAGTGAAGACTTTTTCTCAGCTGAAGAATCTGATGGTTCCACCATGACATATACATCACAAGAAATGCTAGACAGTTCGTATTTGTCACAAGAAACGGCTAGCAGTGGCTCACCTCCAGTATTTGATACATCCTTGGAAGAAGATATTGAAAATACATCAGAAGTGATTTCCGACAACAAAACGTTTGTCCGCTCGCCCTTAGAATCAGCATCTGTGGAAGCAGTAGTTAACCGTTTATCTACACCCAAAACAGTTCAGGTAAAGAGAACCGGGAATTCATCATTAGATACAGAAACCTTAAATGATATAGCATTCAGTGATGCCTCTAATAAAGAAGAAGCACAGCAACAAGGACAGTCTTTTGTCTCTACAATATCCATCAGGGTTCAGAACTATTCAAATTTAACAGAAATATCCCGAGAAAAACAGTCTAACTCATCCTCCTCGTTCCAAGAAAAAATGCGTGAGCATGTATCTTCAATGGTAACTTCTCAGGAAGAAGAGTCTGCGGATTTAACTGCAGAAAAAACACCACAAAATAAAATGATCGAGAGTTCATCTTTAATGGCGACATCTGAAGAAGGAAATTCTACTAGTTCCTTTTTAATGGTAACAACTCAGGAGAAAAAGCAAACAAATGTAACAACAGAGAAACCACTACAGAAGAAAATGGTTGACAGTTCACCTTTAATTGAAAATTTCCTAAAGAAAAAGTCCGGTTGTTCATCTTCAATGGAAACATCCCAGAAGTCTTTTATCTCGACAAAAACCATTATGTTTCAGAATAAGTCAAACTTAGAATTATCCAAGGGAAAACGATCTGATTTACCTTCCCCAAGTACATCTCGAGAAAAAATGCACGAGAGTGTATCTTTAACGGTAACTTCCCAGGAAGAAAAGTCTGCGAATTTCCCTACATGGAAAACAACACAGAATAAAATAGCTGAAAGTTCATCTTTAATGGCGACATCCGAAGAAGAAAGGTCTACTGGTTTATCTTCAACGGTAACATGCCAAGAGGAAAACCCAACGAATTTAACAACAAGAGAAACGCTACAAAAAAAAATAACTGAAAGTTCACCTTTAATGGCAAGATGCCCACAAGAAAGTCTGTCGAAAAGCGATTCAGCCGTTGAAAACAAATGTTACTCGCAAAACCACCAAGCTGTTGGCGCAGAAGAGGATGTTCATAGAAATCAAATGCCTTTTCACAAAGAAATAATATTTTGGAATAAAACGGATTCTCAGAAAGACGAAAATCAGGGGAAGTCTTCTACGGATGCGATCTCTTCTGTGGACAGCGTCCGGAGACCTTCAGGCACTCACGGAAAGGAAAAGAGTTCAATCGGAGAACCTGTTTCATCGATATTTGAAACTGTGACGGACGTCGGAAAAGAGGACACACGCGAAGCGGACGGCACCTCTGAGACAAAAGCGTATGACGTTATCACTATCGAGGCAATCGGTCGAGAACGGGAGAAATCGTTGGTGGAAAATTGGATGGTAGATGGAAAAGTCTTCGATCGGAAAGAAAGCGCGGAGAACATTGAAGATGCAATAGAAAGAATTTCAAAGTATAACAACTGGAATAACGAGCGACTGAATCGGCGGAGCTGGCTTGCAGGAATTTTGGTCATGGATGACGGTAGCATCATACTGGCTGACTGGGCCAACTTTCGCACGGTATCATTCGAACCGTCGGGACGACACGAAGGGACTATCAATTTCAGTGCTGGTCCATGGGGACTTGTCGCCCTGGTGGACGGCACGGTGGCCTGCACGATTCCGAATTCCAAACAGATAGCGTTTTTCTCACGTGAGAATGGATTTCAACTCGTCGACATCTTGATGGCTGAAAAAAACTACTGGAGCATTGCAGAGACATCCGACAATCAACTCATCTGTTCCTACATTCCGGGACTTGACGTGGTGTCTCGCGCAGGACAGGTTCTGCGGAAAATCGAAGTTGACCATATTGGCTGGGAACTTATCGTGTTTCCACAGTACATCGCCACCACGGAAGATAACTGTATCTTGGTTTCCGATAGCAGCACGAGATGCCTTACCCGCTTAAGTATGGCTGGAGAAATAAGGTACCAGTACAAGCCTAGAGGTCAACACCGGTTCATAAACCCCCGGGCAGTCAAGGTCGACGGGTGTAACTTCGTGTACGTCGTAGACGCAGACACCAATATGATCTACCAGCTAACGGAAGCCGGGCAGCTGCATCAGCAACTGTTCTCAGAAGAGGATGGTGTGAAAGGGCCTCTGGCCATGGACATTGTCGGCCGTTCTATAGTGATAACCCAGAAAGACTCAAGCCTAAGGCTGCTTCATCTCGGAATGTGAGTAACGCATGCTGGGTAGACATTTTCTCTGTATTTGTTGTCTGTTCAACGCCAAGCAGCTGGTTTAAAAGGAAAGAAGTTATTCGCAAGAAATCTTAAGAGATTATCCTTAGCACTCTCGATGAAAAAGTCGTAAAGCACCTGCACAAAGTTGTTCTGCCGTATTATAAGTGCCAACATTTTATAAAGCAGTAGAACGCGCAAAGGTCCATCTTTACCTTCAATAAAATCAATTTTAAAATAGCAACTTTTAATGACGATCCCATAATTATTTTAGCATCTTCTATACACTAGGTTTAATAGATAAACAAAATGGATTGACGAGTTAAGGTTAAGTAATTTAAACATTTGTTATACCATCAGTTTAACTTTATATATATATATATATAAAGGTGCTTTAGATTTTTTCACTTGAGTTTCTGTCAGTAGACCAGACGGCTAATTAGAATAAAATGATTGTGATGTAGTTACCCTGTTTACAGTTGTTGTCCAAGGTGAAATAACTCTCTGATTTATGGCCTCTTCTTTAGAAGGCAGTCACTACACAGTTCATCGTAAAAATTAAAAACTTTTTTCCTGCATTGAAATAGATGTTTTTACAAAGATTTCTCCAAAAAAAAAACTAATCAAAAAACACGTACACAATGTTGAAAGTTTTCTTTTCTAACTGCGTGTACATAAACAAAACCACCTGCCCCATGAGACCTCCTGTTTCTAAGAACATCACAAAGATCGACCTAAACGCTGCCCCTGCATTGTTTCTCCTTGGGGTGGGGATCGAGAGAAATCTTTTAAGATTATTCTTTGTTAGGTGTCGTTCACCTCACTTTCTTTTCTGTTTGTTTGTTTTATTTGCTCAACCTACCGTCTTTCAACAAAGTAGAAGGCACACACCCTTTATTTAATATTTAAAAGTGTCTTCATCATTAACTGGAGACGTGTCTGCGGTCTGTTTAAATTAGCATGTGCTCAACATCCAATGCATTACAATGTTAAAAGATATAACTTAAATTAATTAGTAGTACTAAAACCGGTGATTTTCGGCACTGGGAAGGAAGTGGGGTTTTTTTGTACTCAATGTAACTGAACCCGAGATTCTCCAGAAAACTGTTCACGGTCTGAGCGTGTAGCACGTGGACCATCAGTCGCCTTCTCTCGATATCTCCTTCGTACGACCTTCCAATTTCATATAGTTTGTAGCTGAGTTCACTACCAGGTATTTTTTTACTGCTGCTGGTATCTAGGTGAAGCTCCCGATAAAGTTCCAATGCTACACTAAATCGTTGCTATTATTCTAGGTGATAAATTGCGTCCTGACCTTTAATGTCAGGTGGAATGTATATTCCGCGTCGCCAGGGCTATTTGACATCCAGACATTCTTAGGATTTTAAATGTCCTTAATGCATACACGCACTGTACTAAGTAATATAGGAGAGAGAGAGAGAGTCTAACACCCAGTCACTGGAAGTAAAGAAGAAAAGCGCGAATGTAGAAAAACAAACTTCAGTTTACCTGTCGTCAGCCGGGTGTCGGAACATTCCGGGGTTTTGGCCGGTTTCCCTCACCTGCTTTAATGAATGTTACAAATCAGATCCGCGTCGCAAACATACTTAGGAATTCTGCATTTTTGTTATTCGCGACGTCTGAGCCGACACCGGGGATATTCGTGCGAACGTGATGCTAACTCGTCTGTTTTGGGGATGTCATCCGCTTGTTTTTCGTTTTGTTCAGCCATTGCCGGCTTGTTTTTTTTTGTTGTTGTTGTTTGTTTTTTTTCCTATTCGTTTTTCGTATTTAAGTTGTTGACTGAGAAGAAGTTGGCTGTTCCTTCCTCCGCCAACAGTCGTCGAGATGTTTTTCTTTTCGCTTCATGGCTCCTGTTCGCTTTCTCTTTTACCCCGCCGAACCAACCTGTCAACCTGAATGCGTTTCGGCTTTTCGCGATTACCCTGACAAAAAAAACTATGCCCCTTTTTTTGTTTATGAAATCGAATTTCTGTTGACGAGGCAAGGGTTAAAGAGAAGGAGAATCTACGGGAGAACGTCGTTTTATATATATATTTTTTTGTTGTTGTTGCTCGTCTTAAAGAAAAGAAGACAACATTACACGGTTCAAGCCACAATTCAGCTATCGGAGGGCATCGTTAAAATAGGCAGAGCGAATAGTCCGAGTTTCGTCTGCTCCGTTCCAGTCACGTTTCCTTGAAGGTGCTCGCCCACCTCGGCTTCCTTGAAGCTGAACATGTCGGCCGACAGAGAAAGAAAACAACAGCAGCAGCAGCAGCAGCAATAGTGGCCCTAAAATCGAGACGAGGCGAGAAGTGTTGTTTAATTCCGGCTTCTAACTTCCCCATTGACGGGTTTCTCCATTAGAAAAGTCTGTTTATTCGTTATCTCGGTGGAACCCATTTGCAGAGAAGAGAGAAATACGGCGAATGTTCGTTCGACTCTGGTTTAGCCTCTTCATCTTTATCATGTTTATGACATCATTCACCGCGGACCTTCACAAAAGCAAAATTTTTTCCTTTCATTTATTATTATTTACAATTTTATTTTATTTTTTTTAACAATAAATGTCGTCGGGGTTTACCTTTGACGTCACGAGGCTGATGCTGCTGCTGCTGCTTCTTTCCGTTGCGTGCTCCAGTGACTCGCTGCAACCAGGAACTGGGCACGAGCGATCCACGCACGGCTGCGTTGTTATTCTTCGGGCTCCACACTTTCTCTTTCCTTTTGCGCATCCGTAGAAAAGACCCGCTTTTGTTTTCTTGGTGCCAAGGCTTCCCTCTCGTGTCTGTCTGTCTGAAATAGAATTCTGACGCCCGTAGGATCCCTACAACCACCACCCGGCTGACGGACGGACGGGTCTTCGAGCTTAGATAACCTGAAGCTCTGTTCGCGTGCGGTAGTGGCTGACGGGTCCCCAGAGCCACCCACGTCAACAGTCTTCCTTTTTAAGAACAAACACCAACCCTGACCCCAACAAACTCTTCTCTCTGCTATATGAACGGACGTGAGCATATGTAGAGAAGAAGTATCGTTTAAAATTATTAAAAAATCTTTGTTTAAACGATATCTAATATAACACCCACCGAAAAAGGCAATCTGGACTTCCATCATGTTACGTATAACCCCGACTTTCCACTATTTGTTATTAACAATAGAAAGAATGCGTTATAAATATGTTATTCTATTTACTGACACTTGTATTTATTTTTGTATATTTTATGAAAAGTCTTATATTTTATCAAACTATGTTAGTAAATTTTTATTTTAATGTTAAGTTTTCATTCGCAATTACAAATATATACTAAAACATTGTCAATATTCCTCTCATGTTATATTGTTATTATTATTATTATTATTATTATTATTATTATTATTATTATTATTATTATTATTATTATTATTATTGGCTTTTAGTGTTTATTTAGTCTCTCTTTTATTAAAACGGCAATAACCGCCAAGTACAGCATTTAAATGCATATACTCTGGTAATAAAACATGAAATAGACGGCGCCAGTTGTAGCAGGCACCTGATTACAGATAAGCCTGTAATCTACGAGACTGTGAAAGAATATGACGTCGGTTGTGGTCTTATCTATACGTTCAGTTGGTCATCACTGGTGCCCCGTTTTGTTTTACCACAGAGCAGGCCGAATGTACCACCAGGCATCAGGGGCATTCCACGAACGGTGTCATGCAAGAAGTAGTTTTTCTCTGTGTGTACTGAAAATATCCTTCAGGGTTTATTTTAACGGAATTCCTTCTGGTCGTAATCTTGACAAATCCGAGAGCTTAGCACAAGTGAAGCATTCTCGTCATTCGAGTGTTTTAATAAGCAAAATTATCCTTATTCTTGTTGCACGTACGTCCATTCGCATCCACCCGCTACTGAAAGGCAAATAAATGCGTGTTATCCAGTCCGCAAGGTGGCAGTGCTTTGATTCAGCGAGAGAGAGAGAGAGAGATATGACGTCAAGTACACAGAAAGAGATGACGTCACTACAGAGAGAGATGACGTCAAGTACACAGAAAGAGATGACGTCAGTACACAGAGAGAGAGAGTTCAGCTACTATTCCAACTTCACCTGAACCCATTGATATTCGCGATAAATACATAATTTTCCATATTAACTTTCTTTGAAAGCTTTTTTTTTTTGTAATCATTGACCCAGTTTATATGCCCCCCCCCCGCACACCACCCTTCTCCCATCGCGAAGAATAGAGCAGAGTCACAGAGCGTACTGGATTAACATGGATTCTGATATTCGGATCACATCGACCTGTTCCGTAAAAACAAACGTGAACAAGTAGACGGACTGTTGTAAGCTTAGACATGCTGCCCAGCAAACCATTTTTTTTCTTACTAATCTTTAAAAAAATAATAACAAAATAAATAAAATAGAAAAAAACAACCCTATAATTTATTATTATTTGATTTGGGTGAACTATTTATTTTAAAAAAAAATTATTATTTTAGAATTATAGATACCAGCAGAAGTGGCAAAATCTGATATATGCCGAGATTTTATTCGCAAATTGTCATCAATTGTTTCAACTACGTTTCATTTACTGCCACAAGAGCAATAAAAGTAAATTAAAATATCGTAAAATAAATGTTTTACTCGGGTTTTCAAGCGGAAAGAGCGATGTGATCTTGGATTATTAAGAGTGTTTTCTTTTGTATATCTTTTTTTGTTGTTGTTGTTTTTTGTCGCCATTGTGTTTCTAATGTGTCCCACGTGGTGGTGTTTTTTTTTTAGCGCATGCGCGCTGCTAAATGTCGTGATAATAGCTTGTGTGAGTGTGTGTTCATTGTTTTGTAATAAAATCTGCAAGCCTTATACGTTGTGGCATCATTCTGATTCTGTTTGATCGGCCGCCGAAACTGCTCGTGCGTCACACGAGGGAAAAGGATGTAACGGCGGCTACTGACATCGCACGGGTCTAGCCCCTTAATGGGGTTGCGCGTAGCCTTTATCTGAGAAACTCTTATGTTTCCGATAAGATCCTGATGTTTCTTTACTCTTCCGCGCATTAAAAAAGAAAAAAGAAAGTAAGTATGGCTCTTTGAGGCAAGAGAAGATTTAATAATTAAAAATCTCGTTTAGCTGCTGATTGCCACGGTTTCCGTGAGGAGAGGGAGAGAAGAGTGCTGCTGTTATTGTTGTCGGTCTCTGAAGCGGACGACCGAAAACCGACAGTTCCACCTGGTGACGACCTAAAGGTTTACGCGTCTATTTCCCGTTGCTTTTTTAATTTTTAGCTCCACCCGGCCACGGTCCATTCTGAAGTGACTATTTAGCGAGATAAAAGTCCGAAAACTGCTTAAATGTTCAATGGAAATTTTAATTAAGAAAATTAATTAACACGGAGATCTTTTGTCAACGAAAATTATTGTCTACTTCGTTTTTAGCGACTGCCCTCGTATCATCACGTGTTGTCAGGTCGTTACACGGGACCGCAACAACGAGACTTCACATCGCTGCTGAACGTGACGTCTATTAATCAGAGTTAGTCCCGCTACAATCATCACACTTCTGCCAACGAGCTACAAGCGCATTTATACCATTTTGAAGAAAAAAAAAATTGGATTTCCGGAGTCGATAACCAGTTGGATGTCAGTTTCAATGGCTGCTTGGTTGGAGAAGGATTTCATACGGAGGAAGCTGTTGAGGTGTCTGATGAGGTGGTAGGCAGTCTGTGGGAGAAAGGTCTGGTGAATAGGCTGGGTGAGGGAGAACTTCGTGCCCCGAGCTGTTCAGTTTCTGAAGAGTCATGAGGACGATCGTTGTCGTGGAGCAGGTTGGACCTCTTCGATTCACCAATGGCGGCTGTCGTTTGGAGAGTTTATGACGAACAACGTTTAATTCATGACAGTACCTTTCAGCTGTGAGGATTTTGCCAGGTTGTAAGAAGTAGTAGTGGATGACACCACTTGCAGTCCATAAGACAGTGACCATAACCTTCGTTGGGTGGAGGCCGGGTTTTGGAATGTGGTTAGGCGCCTTGTCTGTGTCGAGCCACTGCGCTGATCGTTTGCGATTGTCGTATAGGATCCATTTTTCACCACACGTAACGATTCGGTGAAGAAATGGGTCGTTTTTGTTTCTTATGACCAGCGAAGAGCAGATCTCCAATCGACGATTTTTGTTGTTGTTCATTCAACTCGTGAGGCACCCACCTGTCAAGCCTTTTCACCTCGCCGATTGCGTCAAGATGCTGGGAAACAGTTGCCGTGTACGTCAAACTCTCCAGCAATCTCTCGCACTGTTTTTTCTTGGATCGGCTTCAAATGAGTCTAGTCTGCAACGTTCCTTATCTTCGAGTCATATCTCCTAATAGAAACTTTGCAAACCATCGTGGTACTGTGCACTCATTTGCTGTGTCCTCGCCCCGTGCCTGCTTAATGTCACGAGTTGCCTCTCTCGCTTTGTGGCCGATTTTGAACTCATGAAGCAAAATGGCACGGAAATCTTTTCTATCCACGCTTCACTCAGAACACTGAAACAAATATCCATTTTATGATTTTTAAAAAAGGTAGGTTTTGCATAACGTATTAAAGATCATACGCTACAAAACAATATAGAACTTATCTACATACGCCTTTATGCAAAAAAATGAACCCCAGATTAACATAATCCAAACACCGACAAAGCGTTTGTAACGACCTGATATTAATGTGACATTAATTATGAAAAATATTAAAACTAACGGAAATACTGTTATAAAAAACAAAGATCTTTTGGTTTTCCGACTTCTAACATCTTTCGTAACCAGTGTCTTGTCAACACCATAGAAAGATCGACTTCTTCATTCTTACTGGCTGTCATTAGAATGAAGATAGGTTTTCGGCCAATTTCAGTTCTTTACCAGGACCGTTCACAAACAGGCCAAAACATCTTTCATACGGTCATTCCCAGTCTCTGGAATACCAATTGTTCGATTATACTGTATTATTAACCATTCTAGATTCTTTGGCCAGCAACTGGAATATCGGAAGCGTAGATTGCCATCAGTCTAACACAATTCTCAAAGTTAAAGACCTGTTGCTTTCTGAACGGGATTAAAACAAAATATTACTTTTTCCATCGTCGCCAACAACAACAATAACAACAAATTGCTAAATGTTCACGCTGCGTGTGCACCTCCGACGAAACTGTCCTTTGTCCTAATTTCTATCGGGGCGAAGTCAGGCCGCACACAACGAACACCTGTTTCTTCTATTTCCAAATAAAGTCCGCAAGGTCGACGGAGTAAATGAGAGAAGCACAGAGATTAGCAACTTATCAAGACGCTTGTAAGCGTACAACAGAAATTCCACCATGGTTTAGAATTTATCCAGACATCCAGCTTCAACATTTTTAGCATTCCACGGAATTACGATAGACATTTCTATTGTCGTTGACGCCGCTACCGTAAGAGGAGCTGTGAGGTGGGGTAGAACAAGCCCTTTGGTTAGTCGATTCACCTGACAGGAGAGAGAATATGTTGTATTTGTGTGTTTTTATATGGATTAAGGCAGGGGTGCACAGCATACGGCCCGCCGACGATGAATGTGCCAAAATGAGAACATTCTAAAATAAATATAGCGGCCACGTCTGATTCAGTTAGACAGATTAGTTAAATGCGATACATTGCGCCACCTAGTGGTTGTTTTCCAATGTTTTAATCGTCATTACATTTTCTGCAGCTCATATTTTCGTCATCTTAAATGGTTGTGTGACCTGCAGGCCTCGACGAAGGTAGCTGTCCACCGGGTCATGTGCCTGGGCAGCGCTGGGCCCTTAACCCTTCGACTTCGGCGATGCCTCGAGGAGTTCCCGCATTCGTTGCCGGAATCACCTGGGGGGGGGGGTCGCATGCCCCGCGAGGAAATCCTCCGATGGGCCAACACACCCACCCTGGAGACCATAATCGCCAGGAATAAACCTCGCTGTTACGAACCTAACCTCAGTTGAATACTGTATATAACTGTACTTCCCACCCAAGCGTCATCGACCCTCGCTCACCGCCATTTACTCGCCGCTATCCGTCGCGTACTATTGTCACAGCGATGACTGACGCTTGCGTCACAGGCCACCGACTGCCGCCGTGGACAGGGGCTGGCAGTCGAACTGTGACCGCCAGTGCGGCTGATGTAATCGAGGAGGTCGCATTGCCATCGGCTAACGTCGCTGGGGCGTTCCACCTGAGAAAACGCGGAACTGCCACACGCCGCATCTCGTGGGCAGGCGGTCAGCGAAAGGTACATGTGGAGACAGCGACCCAAGCGCCCGCCGTACACCAGTTCGGCTCCACTCCCTAGATGAGCCCGGTGCCAACAACCCGAGTAGGCAAACGTTATTTCTCCACGTGCTAACATGTCTTTGTTAAAAACCAAGTGCGAGTAAAACAAGAAAGGTCGATCATAAGCACAGGAAATTTAATCCAGCGAATCAAGTCCTGAAACTTTCACACGTCTAGTGTTTGGAATGTGTAGCAGAGGCAAAAGAATACAATTTACGAAGACATTACGAAACAAAACAACCCAAACCTAGCGACCTACAAGGTGAGAACAGAACGCAAAAGATAGAAGACTTGAAAAAGCAACTGGTGTGTCAACAAACCGTGTTTGGAAAGAGAAGAAAGGAGTCGAAGGTAGCTACCATCGCCAGTTACAGGGTTGCTAAACTTATCGCGAAATCTGCCTGTCCCTTCACTGACGGTTAGTTTGTGAAAGACTGTATGACGGGATATGTGACGTACTTTGCCCGAAGGCCAAAGATGTTTTTAACGACACCAGTCTTTCAAGAAGAAGCATTCAGCAACGCATTTTTGACATGGCTAGTAATTCATACGATCATTTGAGAAGCAAAATAAATCCCATCACGTATTTTTTCTGCTGCTTTGAATGAGCACAGACAAGACCGATACAGCACAGCTCTCGATATTTATCAATGGTGTCACCGAAGCATGTCAAGTCTATTGGGAACTTGCATCACTAGTGCCCTTGCATGGCAGAACAACTGGGACCGAAATTTTCAGTACCTTAAAAAAAAACAATCGAGGACCTAAATTTACCATGAAATAAGTTAGTAGCCGTGACAACCGATGGTGCTCCAGCTATGATCGGTGAGACGAATGGCCTCATCGGATGTCTGAAGGGGCACCTTAGACCGGATCTCGCAGCACAACTAAAAGATTAACACTGTATAATTCCAGGAGGCATTGTGAGGAAAACATTTAAAATTCAAAGATATAATGGACTTTGTTATATCTACTGTTAATTTTGTCCGTGCAAGATCAATAAATGACATAGAATTCCAGTCTTTACTGAAGGATGTCGGTGCGGCTTATGTGGACGTTCTCTATCACATAGAAGTAAGGTGGCTGAGCCGTGGTAAAGTTTTGAAACGATTCTTTGTTCTGCGAGATGAAATCAAGCTTTTTTTTACAGCAGAGAGGAGAGGACCCTTCAGCCATGGAGGACGCTGGCTGGATTCCTGATTTTGCCTTTTCGACAGACCTCACTGGACACTTGAATGATCTCAACCTGAAACTGCAGGGGAGAGAGAAACTGATTTGCGACTTGTTTGAGGCAGTCTGTGCATTTGAAATGAAACCGAAACTTTTACAACCCAATTAAAGAAAGGGAACCCGAGACACTTCCCAGCATGCCAAGCGCACAAGCATTACAACTGGAGCCGTCACAGCTGTGTGCTTGAAGACCTGCAGCAGGCGTTCACCATCAGATTTGGGCAGTTCAGGGACGAACAGGCCGCGTTCAGACTACTTGCAGATCCATTCTCTTTGGATGCTGAAACTGTACCTGGTTACGTACAGCTGGGAGTAATTGAGCTCCAGTGCTCCGCAGTGATGAGGAGTAAGCACAGGGAGATGCCACTCCTACAATTCTATCAGGGCCTGGAGCGGCATCTGTTTCCCAATATCACTGCGAATGCACAGAAATGGATCTCAGTGTTTGAAAACATGTGAACAAATGGTTTCCTTAATGAAGATGACCTAGTCTCCCCTGTGAAGAAGACTAGCAGATGATAACCTGCAGCAGTGCTCATTGGAGCCCAATATTAACCAGTCGGTGTCAGAAGAGAAGCGCTCAATGTCTCCCACGGACCACGGCCCCCCTTTTTTTTCTTTTTCTAACTGACATCCATGTGAGTAGAATAAGTCTACATAAGTTGATCTGAGTGAGTCTATAAAAAAATTTCATGTTATAAGGTATAGAGACGGATGCCGGACTTTTGTGGCCCGCTGACGAGGTGTCACGTGACAGCGGGGCCCCCCCCGACCCAAGACGTTAAATAAATCAACACGTTGACGTCATCTGTTGGTCAAATGCGACCAAGCGAAACTGCTTCAAATGTTATCTGGCCTCGGTATTTGGCGCACCTGCGGGAGAATTCGACAATGAAGCAACATTCTGAACGTTTGACTACCACGCGCGGAGTAGAGCCGACCATTCCCGGCGCCGGGCGCACGGCCTCATGGCGGGCGGGTGGCTATCGTTGACCTCACGGGGCTTGCGATGTGCCGGAACCTCGTTAGACCGCTAGAGAGAGAGAGATATTTGCACGGACCCGCGAAACGAAAAAAAAAGTAACCGAAGGAACAAACGGACGAACAAAACGTAACGTGGTCCTGGCTGCAGCGATGCGAGACGGGTACGGGGTTCGAGGTTCTCGCAGACCGTGACGTCACCGAACAGATGAGGCCAGCGACATCCTTTGTAGCTAACCGCGCCTGCCAGGGAGACCCGAGTTAGTGTCGACTGGAGTTCGGAGCTGGGCTCTCTCTCGACTTGGCCGTCAGCCACTGAACCGCCGGCCGAGCTGATTAAATAAATCTCGGGCACAGCAGGCTAGAGAAGAAAAAAACAACAAACAAACAAACAAGTTAACACGTTTTCCATCGCTATTAATAAATATTATCAGTCATGATAGAAACGAAAGCCATTAGGGTTGTTTACGCAACTGGAAACGAGGCTTTGTCGACGTCGGTGAGATTAAAACGCGTGACGTCGATCATAGCTCCATCTGTACGCCTAATTAGGAACTACTGGTGCTGTAACAACTAACTCCAATCTATTTTATATCTAGTAGATTTTAAGAATTTGCAGTAAAGCACGGAACCGTAGTCTTGCCGCGGCTGGAGTCATCATCTCTGGTGTTATCTCGCCTGTAGTTTGGCTTCGTCAGTCCGCAGCTGTCTGCTCCGACACCAGGAATAACTAACTACCTACCCGTCAGAACGTGGGTAGAGGCTTGGAACCGTAACTATACAGTTATGAAAACTAAGATGTAACAGCTTTAGGGAAAAAAGGAGAGATCTATAATATATATATATATGTGATTTTTTTCTGAAAATTTTGAAAGACGTTTTCAGAAATCGTCAAACGTTTAATGGTATCTTTTTTAAACACCGGGATCATTTTTTGTTTCCGTAAACTTCATCCGTGGCGAGTAAGCGAGTATATATTATGAAGAACGACAGCGACAGAATAATGAAATTAACAAACATCTTTTAGAACTATTCTGAAAGTAAATTACCATGGAGATCGAATTAACACGTGTTACCTCCTTAAAAACCTTTTCTCCGGGATGGTCAAAGCACACGACGTATATTGATTGCATCCTGTTTGTGACAGGGAAGGCAAAACCTCGACGAATACTTTGCGTTCATAAAACATGCCACTCAACCTCACAGGAGGCAAAAGCCCCTGCTTTGATGGTTCCTGTCAAATACGGGTATATTTAGATATTCTTATTATACACCGTTTTCACTTTTAATGTCTGTATCGATTCTAAACAACGCTCTTTTATTTTCTTTTCCAGGTGTGTGGAGTATTCGGATGTTTAGTCGCTGAGATGCTTCTGTGCGCGACGTAGCTTCTGTCCAACTGAAAAGAAAGCCTCAGTTTACAGAGCACTTCGTTACACGCTGTTCGAATCGAATCGTCAGATTCGTATTCCCCCTTTCCGACAACGGAAGATCTCTGGGTAGAATTGAAAAATACTGCAAAGGGAGGCTTTTCTCTGTGCGTCCTATAGATCTACAGTAGAATAGAGAATACAGGTCTAAACTTCACCATAATCCAGTCTGTTTGCTTTAAAAAAAAAAAGTATTTCTAACTTAAAAATATACTAGCCTATTTATTTATTTATTTATTTCTGTGTCATGTTGGTATTTTAATTCACCGGGTGAAGAAATAAGCAAAACCGCTTGTTAATAAAAAGGCAGGGATATAACTGTGATGGAATGTTCTCTCTCGTTAATTGATTCCGTCTTTGTCAGGATACTAAATGGGTTATAATTTTTAGTGGAACACAAATTATACAGCTGATTTCTGTGGATCTTTCCTAAAGCTTTCTCGAAATTTAATTTAGTCAATTCCCTGTATTTCTTTAAACGTTGACTAACTACTGGCGGCTCTCTTGCCATGGATTAGAAGAAACACCAGCCAATAGAGGAAACAGAGTATTTTTTTTTTTTTTTTTTGAATTAGCTAATACGTGAATAAAGGAAATAGAGCCCTCAGCGACCACGTGGCTTCAAACGCTTCCCCAAAAGCTAATTGTAATTAAAGTGCGCAGTTGT
The DNA here is from genome assembly GCA_018389105.1 of Nautilus pompilius. Classification (NCBI taxonomy): domain Eukaryota; kingdom Metazoa; phylum Mollusca; class Cephalopoda; order Nautilida; family Nautilidae; genus Nautilus; species Nautilus pompilius. The sequence continues at coordinate 485,060 of JACATO010000008.1, read as the reverse complement.
GCTCATTCCCCGACTTAGCATCATTGAATGTTTAGCATCACCTAATAGCTTTCCGTCTTCTTGTACACGTACATACATCCATCCATCCATCCATCCATACACAATTCCTTCCGGAGTTAACGTCGATGCAACCAACAGGAAACCCGTGGCCATTCGTCAAGCTGTACGAGGCTGGGTGATTTGTCCTGGCGTCCAGCCTCCACACCAGTGGTGACCGGATGAGGCACCACGCACGCCTCCATTACAGCAGATGGATATAGAACATCTTGTATATTCGAATATTTTTTTTTTGAAAAAACTTTTACTGGTGACATTGATATTTCTTTAAAAAATTGATTCAAATAATAATAATAATTTTCACAAAAAATGGGGGGGAATAGATGTAGGAAGTTTTTCAGCGTAAAGAACTAACATTTATATCTTTGAGAAGAAAATGTGTGAATTGGTAAATAAATTGAGCATCACTGTGTTTTACGCTACTCTTCTTCCACAGCATTTGTTTGTCTTGAAAAACCGCAATTTAAAAAAGAGAAATACACGTTCCCTTAATATGGCTGTTTTACTATACTTATCCCCTCCTCCTGTCTTTTCGCTTTTATAACTGTTCAGTGTGAGTGGGGTTTTAATAAGTGAAGTCTAACGTTTTGGAAATAAAATTGTATATCTTTTTGTTGGTTGCTATTTCGTAGGAAAGCAGTTATCTGTCCAGAGCGTGTTCCATGGACCGTTTCTTACTGCTAATGGCAATCGTTTGTTGTCAGTTATCTGGAAACGAGTAATAAAAGCATTTGTTTGCGCAACATGAAGATTTCGTCTTATCCTTTATGGTCTAAGTTTTGTTGGGGAGAAACGAAGCAAAAATAAAACCAACAGAATGAGCAGACTTCGTGTGTTTGCTGTTTCTTCTTCATTCTCATCTTTCACTTCAGCTTTTCTTCTTATCATCCTTTTCTTTATCGTCATTCTTCTCATTATCATCATCCTCATTTTTTCTTCTTCTTTATCATCTTCTTTCCGTCGTCCGCCAAATGAAAATAATAAAAAAAACAACAAAAAACGAAAATATTTGTATCGATTTAATAAATTTGTTTGAAAAAATAACTAAGCTCTCTTGGGAGTTTTGCACGCATGCGAAAGTGATAAATTCGCATAATCGCAGTACTGCTGATAAAGAATGTTTGTTGCCTACGAGAAAACAAAACGAAACTGGATACAAGATATAGATTCTGAAACTTGCAACATAAAAGTGAAACACGGAAATAACTTTAAAATATTTGTCGTTGTCTCGATTTATTTTAACATATCCACACTACATCAGTATTTCTAGAAAGTTCAAATACCATATTCGCGAGAAAGAGAGATGAGACCAGTACAGACAAAAAGAGATATGACGTCAGTACAGAGAGAGAGAAATGACACCAGTACAGACAAAAAGAGATATGACGTCAGTACAGAGAGAGAAATGACACCAGTACAGACAAAAAGAGATATGACGTCAGTACAGAGAGAGAAATGACACCAGTACAGACAAAAAGAGATATGACGTCAGTACAGAGAGAGAAATGACACCAGTACAGACAAAAAGAGATATGACGTCAGTACAGAGAGAGAAATGACACCAGTACAGACAAAAAGCGATATGACGTCAGTACACAGGGGGGAGAGAGAGAGAGAGAGAGAGACTGTGTGTGTGTGTTTGTAAGTACTTTAATGAAAGAACCAGGAGCTTACGGTTCAACTAAAGGACACATTGTCCATATTCCTAATTGTTTGAAGTTGACATTAGACATTCTGTGAAATGCACGGTTTGTTGGCTACAAGTAAACGAGAAGCTATTAATCTGTATAATCTATGCCATGGAATTTCGAGTTTACTTATGCACGGTATCAGCGTACATAAGACGAAATAAAAGAGAACACAACAGTTGGGTCATATTTAGCCCTTTCTGGGTCCTCCAGCCGTACGCACGCACACAACCACCCACATTTAAAGTGTAGGGCCTACCATTTTATATTCATACGATGTGAAAATTAAACGTTTAGTAAAGTTGTTATTATTATTTTATGAACTTGAAACTTTGTTGCCCCTGGAGGCTTGTAATAACCCGTCTCTGTAAGTGCTGATCGCCTGACGTCGCACCCAGCCACATTGAGCGTGACTCTGACCGAATTGTTTACATTTCGAACATCCATTCTCCCCTTCAAGCTGGTTTGTAAATATGCAATAAATACTGTGTGTGAGCAGTATTTACCCAGAACAATCGCAAAAATAAACGAATTTTAGAAAAGAATTTCTATAATAACCAAGACAGACATCACGGATTTAATGATTCGGTCTTTCCAAACAACGAAACAAGCAGGCAAGCCTCGAATTAGCCATACGTCAGTTTTAACGCTGGCTCTGATTGGTCAGCTCGATTCATGACGCGATTCCTTAAATCGGTGACATTTACACAAATTTTTTTTTTTTATTATTTAAAAAAATAAGAAGCAAAACCAACAAACAAATAAATAAGTAAACAAATAAAACGGTAGAGATTTCAGTTGATTCTAAACTGGTTATTAAAAAAGAACAAAACCAAAGCCAGGATTAGAAGAAAGGCCACGTGATTCAGTGTCGAAAAGTGTAGAGATATGGAGTCCGTGCCACCTGGGAGGGTCTTTTTTTTTGTAGTTACACCTGACTGAGATAGGACTCGGCGGGAAGTTTGGTTCGTCCGGGTGCAGGACGGAACCCCTGGGAGCTTCTACTAGAAATTCTTCGTTTTATAAGATGTCAGAGTGGGGAGAGGGACCCACAGGACCCTCCTGATGAAAAGGAGTAAGAAGGAACCAAGCAAGGGAGGTAAGCCAGACCGAATTCGAGAACCGGCTGTGAAAATCTTTTCTTTTTCCGTATTGAGGTCCAAAAGCAGAAACATAAATTCTCAGTGCTGCACGGTGGTTATAATTTAGACAGCGATGATCTTTAAGAGCTACAGGTAGAAGCAGGGTATTCATAAAACGTACCCTACCTCTACCGTGGAAGCCAAGAATGCTCCTCTGGCGGATCCCCCAGTTAGACCTCGTTTGAAAGTGGTAGAAACTGCTGAAAAAATTTTCTAGGATTTTTGCTGATCTTAAGCCTATGATGTTTGTATTATCTTGGAACAATCCAACAATTTTTCTTTTGTTTTTATTTATTTGTGGGCCGGCTAAACACAGGGAAATGTTACACTGTATCAATAAAACCATTCATTATTTATGACATGAAAATAATACAGATTGTTTCTCTCTCCATCTCTTTTTCTCTCTCTCTCTCTCTCTCTCATCTCTCTCTCGCCCCCTCTATCCCCCCTCCATTCATTATTTATGACATGAAAATAATACAGATGTTCTCTCTCTCTCTCTCTCTCTCCCCCTCTATCCCCCTCCATTCATTATTTAAGCTGAAAATAATACAGATTGTTCTCCTCTCCATCTCTTTCTCTCCCCTCTATCCCCCTCCCTCTCTCCTCTCGCCATCTCTTTTTTCTCTCCTCTCTCGCCATCTCATTCTCCCCCTCCATTCATTATTTGACATGAAAATAATACAGATTGTTCTCTCTCCATCTCTTTCTCTCCCCTCTATCCCCTCCCTCTCTCTCCATCTCTTTCTCCCCCTCCATTCATTATTTATGACATGAAAATAATACAGATTGTTTCTCTCTCCATCTCTCTCTCTCTCTCTCTCTCTATCCCCCTCCCTCTTTCTCTCTCTCCATCTCTTTTTTTCTCTCTCTCTCTCTCTCTCTCATCTCTTTTCTCTCTCTCCATCTCCACTCTCTAGCAACTAAGCATTTCGAAAGATTCCGTTGTTCTTTTTAAAAAAAATTCGATTGAGCTGGCAGCCTCGACAAAGAAGCTTCCGAGATGCGCCGAGCCGAGCCGAGCCGCAGAGAAGCCTCACAGTCTGCTGGCGGGTTTGAAGTTTACCTGGCTGTTGTGTGTTTCACCGAACCGTTATCGGCAAAAGCTTTATACGCGCGACAAACTAGTACCTGATATACCGGAGTTTAACACCTCCCCCCCCCACCATTTCATAATTGTTTGGACAATTTTTGTTTCTATTAATAAACCGATGCAATCTATAAAGAAAAAAAAAAAAATTTGAGGTTGTAAAATCTCAAGGTCACCCCGGAAACAATGCACGAAAACAGATTCGTTATCCTTTCATTAATTTCCATCTCCTCATGAAATTGCATCATGATATAAGAAAAGCGAATGGCAGATATCTATACCGAGAATGAAGGTAACTCCCGTTTCACGAAATCAGGCCAAATTTATTTGTGACTAATCTTCACTCTCCTAAAACCAGTTCTTTGTCTCAGCAGGTGAACTATCGATTTAGTATAATCATCTTCTGTTCCCATGGCAGCAAACTAAAAACAAATGTAAAATAAAACAAAAGAAGGAAATCCGAACCCGTTTATTTCATATAAATATATTAGCCGCCTTCTTTCATTTTCAGATTCGTTTTTATTATCAGAATTGGCAACAACAAAAAGAGAGAGAGAGAGAGAGAGAGAGGAAACTGGGAGGAGAAAAACTGCTGTTTATTGATTTTCTTTCCATGATCTCTTAAAAAAACAACAACAACAAAACAGTTTTGAAGGTTCTCTCCCTTTGTACGGCGAACGATGGTAGAATTAATCAAAATGGCCTGTTTTATATTGTTGGCCATTCAAAAAGTAAATTGAGTGGTAAAAGAAAATCAAGCCGAACACTACCACCAAAATTATGATAAATGTTCCCTAGATGGTACAATACTTATTATTCCACATGCATATTTATCATATTTCACAATCTAAAAGGGACAGGGTAATTTTCTGTATATGCCCAAGGTTAATAAGTAAAGATAATATTCTCGTATTATTCACTAGCAGCTTATTAACCTTAACCCTGATTTTAACTGCTCATTCGTCCACGCAGAGTCCAGTATATATAAAGCAGCCTTTGTACAAACGATGATCCATAACGTATATTAATGGCGACTTACTAATATCTGAATTTAGTAACAACTTCATGCACATCTATCTGGTTATATTTTGTATACACCTGATTTATTGTGTTCCCTGGCAACCATTTGCATTCGCTTAACGTCCCACCAGTATCATCGTATGCAAAAAAATCAATCAGATTAATCTTTATTATCTAACTTAAAAACCCGCTTTCTGAGTAGTGGAAGCTTTGACCGATGGCATACTCCCACATAGTTTGTTCATGTCCATCGGAGCGATGCATCTCACCCATTTTCCTTCTTTCTTTCTCTCTTTCCTTTATACTGTGCACGGCACGTTAACCCATTGTTCTAGAATGGTTGTAAAGCGTCACAAATATAAAGATATTCTTAAAAATCCTGCTACAGATGGCTAACAGAGATGAAATAATTATCTGATGTACTGAATATTGGAACTAATTGTTTCTGCAGCTTAATTTCCATCATGTTGCAGTCTCCTGCAGTTTATACCTACTGTATTATCACGGAGGGAGCAGTGCGGTAGTCCGGTGGTTAACCTACTGGTCTGCTGTGGGTGAGGAACCCCATTCAGGACCGACTCAGTCTGGAACACCTCCATGGTTTCTCTTCACCAGCCACCTGCATGGGGACCATAAGAACTAACTTTCCGTCTTCCTCTCATATTTGAAAATTAAGTTATTGATGGGGTAGTTCGGGGTGGGCGGACCTACCCACCTAGGGTGACCATACGTCCGGCAAAAGGAGGACTCATCCTCCTTCACAATTCACACTCACACAGATAGTAAAGAACCTAACTGTTATTTGTATACAAAACACCAGTATGGATTGACGTTGAGTGCCAGGAGAAAGTCAAAGCAAGCAAAGTAGGTTAAAGTTGTTGTTTTGCTACAAAAGATATCAACAATAAAACCAATATTTATAGGAGAGCAAAATGGCTGAAAAATACAAATGTGCTGGTTCAGTAAACATTAGCTTTGGCCAAAGTAGACCTTCAGCAAGAATAATCACTAAGGCCACTGAAAAATGGACAAGTCCAGAATGAGTGATGCAGATGGAACAAAAACAATGAGAAGTAAGGAACATTGGTAAGCTTCGAAAGCTTTTGGATTACTAAGGATTCAGCCATGTGCCAAAATAAACAGGTAAGAGATTTCTTTGCTTCTGTTTGGGTGACTGGATGGGAAACCGTGTATAGCTGCACAATGGTGAATCTGTTACATGGGGCTTGCTTATTTACCCAGCAGCTCCTGGAAATGTTTACTGCTTCGCCTGCAAGCTTCTCTCAACCAAAGTGCATGCCTTCATTGAGGGATTCAGTGATTGGAAGCCTCCCGAATGTCTTTTGAACATCAAAAAGGTTTGAAACACAGAGATTGTGTTTGCCGGCCTGAAAATGGTGTGCAAAGGGCCAACAAGTACAGTTGATGCAGATCCAATGCAGCAATTCCAGTTGAGGTGTCTGTACTGGATGAATGCTCTCAAAAGTGTTGTAGCAATTGTTAAGTACTTAAACAAGTGCAGACTTTAATTCCGTTGCCATATTGGACTGTTAGGATCACACGCAATGGGAACTGTTTAGAGATTTTTGGAGCTAATTGCTCAATTTAGTCAATATTTCTGATGGCTAAATTCAGACAGAGAGTAAAGTTGACCCTCAACTGTTGCCATGTATTTGGGAAGAATTCATTTATTTGATGGAGCAGAAAATTAAAAACCCAATAGCAGCTGTAATACAAAAAAAAGCAAAAATATTTTTTAGTGATTGCGAATTAAACACCAAATTCATCATATATTCACACTGACTTTCATGTTCAGATTTTACAATTCAAAGAAGAAATCATAAAAAAATTTATCGAATTTGAGCCACTAGAGAATTACAAAAGTGCAAATGGCTTGCTGACCACGAACTTGCAATGGTAAACAACTTAGCTTTGGATTGGCCAGTTAATGTAAGGATACCTCTGTGTACAAAGTGTTAAAAATTAAATATCTATTAATGAAAATTCTGAACTGGTCAACACTGTTACTGTTCCAACTGTTCCCTTTGTTAACATATCTGACATAAAAGTGGTTTCAAACATCAAACTTTGCAAATGATTTAACTACTTCATAATTATGCCTACTATTAATTTTTATCAGTAAGTTTTACAACAATTGTGTTAAGAATTTAAGCAGCTCTATTACTTTACCACCAGTGCCTAAGAACCAAACTGTGCGTGCCAGATCACATTTACAGAACCGATTGGATGGAAATCAATAGCCATTAGTAAGAAAATACTTTACTTGCCAGTCATAATTTCCAGTTGAGAAAACTCTAGAGTATTATCACATGTAGGAACAACTGAAAAATCCAGATTTGCCTGAAGTAATTAGACTGTGAAGGATTGTGAAATCCTTTCAAAGTTCAGACAAATTTGTCATCTACAGTCTTAAAAAAAAAAATATTAAGCGACATTTAGTACATGATAACTTTCTCGACTAATTTTTGGTGACACTTCTGTCTTCCTTCAAACTTAATCACAGGTGTATTGAGTTAGATTCATTTATATGATACTGCTAACTACATTTACCAGTCATTTATTTATTCTATTAATTTGTAATTCTATCCCTCTAAAAACATTTTCTAATATTCCACCATGCTGATTAGTAACTATAAACAGCCCAAACAATTAGTACTGTCCATAATCCAAATAGAGTTTATCAGCATGTATGATAAATCTATCTTCAACAAATTATAGTAGTTCAAAGTCGTCTTTGATGATAACAGATAATGAACAGATTTTGAACTCATCCAGACTTCATTTCCCATTGAACAAGACCAAGTAGGACATAAAACAAAAACCAGAATGCAACAGATGATGGAGAAAGTGCCTGTTATTTAAATTTAGTTTTGGAAGAAAACAGAGTAGAATTGAAGTTCTGTTATTAAGAAGAGTTTGTGGAAGTTTAATGAAATACTTAAATTTGGAGCTTGAAGCTGGTGAAAGATGATGGCTAATATCATGGGATTATTGTGGTTAAATATATGATTTGTATTTAAAACTTTCTATATGACAGAGAGAGGCCGAATTTTCCCAATCGCATAAATGCATTATAAATTTTTCATGGACCAACCTGATGGTTTTGTCCTTGTAAGTAGCTTCACGTGGCCTAACACTTTGTGAAATGAACTACTTGTTTCCTTAAATTACATTTTTTTCTCATAAGATAACATGCCTTTTGTTACTGTACTAGTTTTGTAATTTTTTTATTTTTGTTAAAAATGTGCATATAAGAAAGTGTTAATCAAATTTTAATTATTACATAATCCCATCAGCTCTGTCTCCCAAGGAAAAAAACACAAACTAAAAAGAATAATGTACAACCAAATTAAAATGAGTAAATTTCTGCCTTTTAAACGTCCCTAACTATCATGAAGTACATAACATATTTGTTAATCCAGTAAAGCATTCTATTTAAATTAGACATAAGTCACCAAAATGTGTCTCAAAACACGTGCTATGGTATGTAGTAGGCTGGGAAAATTTATAACGGCTTTTTTTATATTATTAATGGAAAAAAACAAGTTCGTCTGAGAGTACTTGCTTTGTTAATGTAATAGACCTGAATTAATACTTTTGTTATTATTTTAAGCTATTACAAGAATAATATATTTTGGTCAATAACTGCACCATGTTAAATAGGATCTAATATTAATTAAAATTTATAAATGCAGAATCTTTATACTGTTACGATTATTTTTAGCAGCAGGGAATATTTTTGAATAATGGCATCTGCTGAAATGGCTGAACCAACTCAACTAACCCATATTATTTTTTCTTATTTAGTCTTGGCTTATTAAACCTAAATGTTCAAGTACAGAGTGCAGTAATACATATAGAGTAAGGTGCAGATTGACAAATACATATGTAGAAAGTCAATTAGAAATACTGTTGAAAGATTTGAATTGAAAGTCTACTTGAGCAGAAAAAGATGTAAGTTGCAAAGTTCATCACCAAAAGACAATTTATGTAAAAATGAGAACAGAATATGGTAATTACTTGTTGATGGCATAAAAAAAATGTTCCATGGCCAAATTCCAACCTCTGCGAGACAAACATTTAAATCTGCAACATGGAATAAAAATAAAATGCTCTTTCTTTTTTTTAGAAAGAAACAAAATTAACTAGAAAAAGATTTTGTTTAGTGGTTTTATGAAACAACATGTAAACCTATCCATACAACAATCAGTGGGTACAAGCTTTGCACAAGTGACTGCATTTAACAGAAAGACAGTAAATGCTTTCTTTGACAAACTACAAGTAATACTGAGCAGAGAGAAATCCAGTGGAAGTGAAATCTTCAGATCTAGATGGTACAGGAACCATAACTGGCCAACATGTGCCTAGTTTAACAAGAAAATGCATAGAGCAGGCCAAGTAATATCCTGGGGAAAGAGAGAAGATAGCTACGACGGTAGGGATAATATGCTTTGTTTTGGTGTTAAATCATTTGGTCATACAAAATTAACCTAGAAAGAAAAATATTTGCCCATTATGTATAACCATGATTAACATCTATCTGTAGGTTTAAAGATTGCAAATGTTTCCCTTATTTAACCCTGATGCTCTTTTAAATTGTCTTCATTAATTTTATTTTCGCTTTATTATTCACTATATATATATATATATAATATAACATTTATTGTGTTTTAAATATTTTCACATTCAATTAAAACTCTTTAATTTATAATTAGATTACTTAATTTTAAATGTAATTCATCATTAATGCGCCTTAATTAAGTTATTAAATTACTCCAATCACAATTCCACATTGCAATTTTGCCAGAAACTCAAGAGAAAGAAGATTCAAAACTTCTGAAAGAATAAGATTTTAAATATTTTATTTGTGTAGTGTTCTTATCCTGTGCATAGGTGCCATATTATTTAAAAACTGGAGGGGTAAAAAGGCAAGATTTTGAGAAGCCAAAAGGGATGAGTGATACAAGTGTACTTAAAATACAATATCAACAGTGTAGTTGAGGACATAATATATCAAATATATCACGTGAGCATTAGTTTGTCAATGTAGGTTTCCATGGGATCTTTGAGTGACTAAAAAAATGAAAATGTTTGTTTAAAAGATGTACAGTACATAACACGTTTGCTTGTTTGTTTGTTTCGTTTTCAAAAAAAAAACAAGTCTATAATAAACATTTTATACTGTCAGCTCATTGTTTACTGGCTCGTTTTTCTTCTAAAGGATTGTAGATATGCAGTAGCTTCGCAAAGAATGTGTGGAGCTGTTATTCAGGGCTGAAATCTTAAAATAATGTACATTAGAAAAAAGCCATCGTTAGAATGAAACAACGTTGATACAACAGGTGCGCTGTTAAATGTGTAAATAATTTGGAAAATTATGCACATGATTTTAAAAAGTTATATTAACCTTATCTCTCTTTTTTGAATGCATGAACGATAATTAAAGTCCAATCAAGCGTTTTTATTTTTATTTTTTTCTATTTAGCACATGTTTTATTTGGAAGGTAAACTTTATATTTAAAAAAATGTAATTTACTATTACAGATTCTATACATTTCCTAAAAAAAAAATAGAGAAAAGATTGCTCTCAAACGGAAATATGTTTGTCTAGTATAGTAATGTATTATTATTATTATTATTATTATTTCAGATTTAAGCATTTCAAATTCTGCTGTAAAATATATTTTAATTGCAATTTTTAAAACATTTCTACAACTTTCCGTGCTTCAGTAATTCTCATAAGCAGAGTTACGTCCCTTACACCCCCCCCCCCACCCCGTGTGTATAAAATTCATTTCCTCCAGACCGAATAGAATATCCGGAATGTCTTTTGAGCAGAGGTCTCCTGCTGGGAAAAGAATGGCCAAGGGGAGAGTTAGTTAATATCCTATCATTGAAAATTCCAAATAAGCAAAACAAGAAATGTTTGAAATAAAGACACAAATAACTGTGCATGCTAAATAACAAGGAAGATGCTTTTAAAAATAATATTTTATTAAGAAATTTTTTTTATTATTTATTTTAAGGATGTAGTGCGGGTGAGAACAAAAGCTGAAATTGCGCAGGTGAGTTGTGACCGTAATTAAGGTACAGATCTGCACCAGGTGGTGGGACGTGCACAAAGACTCCATTAGGAAAAAGAAACCTCTGGGGGGGGGTGGGTGGTTGGAAATCTCAGGACAAAATCTCTTCATTCGATTGAGGGGGGGCTCCATCCTAACATTTGTATTAAACCTGTATAATGTGTTGTTGATAACAACTTCTCTCAAACATTTCCTTTTATTTCATTCATATTTGACTCGCTTTTCATCCCTCCGCTTTCAGAGTTTCCACAATGGCGTCGCATCCGTTGCAGAGAATTAGCGCAGCGTGAGCCCGGTCCGTTTCCGGTTTTTGTCGATTTCCCAGTTAAGGTGGAACTTGTTCTCCTCCTCCCAGGTATGGGCACAACATTTATTCTATAATATACATAAAACCTTTTTTTTAAAAAAAAAAGAGGAAAAACAAAAAAAAAACCAAACAACAACATTCATTTACTTGTTTACTATTCGGTAGGGGAGGCAACTGTGTTAAGCTTACAGATGTCTAGGTACGGATAGTGCATTATCACCGGTGACCCTGTCTTGTGTGCTTGTGTTTTTCCTTTCACAAAAAAATCGCCTTTATCTGTTGCTGTCAGATTATGTTCCGGTTTGCCCTGACTGGTATTCACGATTGACAACCCCCCCCCCCCACCGCTCGTTGAGATTCAGACTGGACATGTCCATGTCAGCAGACCGGGATCACTGAAGGATTCAGGTGAAGCCGATACTCCATTCCCATAATGCTTTCAAGTGTAGCCAGCGAGTCTTTTCATTACAGTAAAATATATTATTATATTATATTATGTAGATACATTATTGACTGACAGAATGTATCACAGTGACCACAGTAGGTGGGCTGCATTAAATACTTTGCAAAACTGGGCAGTTGGTACTACATGTTTCTTAAAGTGGCAAGACTTGGATATTTTTGCCTATATAAGATTTAAAGACTCTCTGGCTTTTCACACAGCCAAGTTTCCAGAATTGGAGGTCTGCGATTGTTTTTTGTTTTTCCAAAGAACTGCAACTTGGCATCTTGGTGAGATGCCAAGTTGCTTTCCAAAAAAGCACCGTGAAGAATCTTCCCGGTAAACTCCAGGAAATGCTGATAAGATTTATCCAAAAACAGGAAGAAGAAAAAACAACATGTTGACTGCGTGTGGAAGCTGTGACAAAAACTTCTGTCTTTTATGTTTTCATGACATGGAAATTTCCTAATTGAAACAAATGACAATTAATGCTTATTTTGCTAAAATTTTTTTTATTATAAAAATTTCTTTATTGCAGGTTTGTCATGAATGAAACCAAAGCAAACCATTTGTAAATCTCCATGAAAGAAAAATGATTTTATATATATTTGATATGAACCATCAAAATAAATAAAATAACCTAGTATGGAAGTTTGCACTTCACAGCACATCTCTCAATATATAGTTATTATTGTGAAAATTAATGTGAGCCGGAAGAAAACAAAAAGGAGTTTTCAGTAAACAGCATACATTTTAAAGACTGAAGCAAATCTTTAGTATTTGGTATGACCACCTTTAGCTTTAATGATGACCTGAATGCGCTTGGCCATGGAATGCACCAGCTTTTCACAGATTCTTTGCCATGGAAACCAGACTTGAATGACAGACCTGATTGGGTTTTTTTCTTTAGTTGTACAATGCAGCTTTATAAGGTTGAATCTTACATAGATTTTTTTTGTGTTTCGATTTTGTGAGCTTTCTGGTCAATCTAAACAGGTTTATATTGTTTATTTCTGATGTACTTCTAACATATTTTGACGAGCCAGTTCTTCATGCTAAAAAACAAAACAAACCAGCCACCCCAAACAGCTTTCTTTTCTGGATACCTCAGTTCAGTTATAGTGAGAACCATTTGTGGTTTGACCAAGTGAATTGCATAAAAATCAGCATTGTTAACCTTGAACAAGCTGAAAACAATACATTGCATCGATCTTCTTATGACCAACCAACGTATTTCTGAGCCCTTTGCAATGTGTTTCGTGTTCATTATTCTTGTTAGCAATTGTGTTCCATAGGCTTCTTGGCTTAGCATCCTACCTCAAGCAATCAACTTCTTACAGTTGATGATGATACCTGGATAATTTCTGGTTAAGCATGTCACTAGTTTTCTGGGATCCTGCTCGCTCATTTGTATTAATCTTACACGATCTCTGAGCGATATTTTATGTTTCTTCTGCATTTGCTTTTCCCTGATGGGGATATTGAGCCTGTGGTTTATTTCTTCTTAATAATCTTACTGTCTGCTCCTGCACTAAAGCTATGATTTCATTGGAAATTTCTCTTTGTGTGAGAAATGTGCTCACTCAAGGTGGTTATTTTAGTTCTTTTCCTTGGTGTAATGTCCATAGTCGACTCTTAAAAACAAAAAGAACAGATACCACACATCTGATGACTGACAAGAATATAAAAATTCAAGCCAAAAGTGAATGACAAACCCAATATTAAAAAAAATGACACAATAATGCATTGTATAGCATTAGAAATTGCTTACTGATAAAAAAAAATACAGTATTTAAAAAACATTCATTGTTTTTCATTAAAAACAACGAAAAACCGTATTTGTTTCATGTTCACGTTGACACCAAAAGTAAAGTGATAGAAGAATAGTCAGGGTTAGGAAGCAGAGCAAACAGAGCTTAGACTGACTGCAGTAATGTCTGATGAGCTGTTCCACTTCAGTTGACACTGGGATTGTTGTATCAGGCTGGCACCATAATGGGGGCTTCACATCTGGTTAACTGGAAACATGTCCAAGTCAGGAAAGAATAACTCAAACTGATTGTTCAGCTGACTGAGAAAGTCAGCCATCACTTGTGTTTGTGGCTTGTGAGTGGATGAGCAGTACATTATGCTCAGATTCCATTTCTTCATACAAACTTAGCAGAGAGACAAGCTCAAAGTGGATGATATACTTAATCTACTACAGAAGTGCTGGACTCAGGTTCTTCTATGCTTGCCAACTGTTTTCTCCTCAAATTACATAGTACATGTCCAAACAGAAAGTGGTTCACCTTTTGTTACCAAGGTAAGCAACTACTTAGCCACAAAGCTCCAACAGTGTAGATTCTCACCAAAATATTCAAAAGGACATTTTTCTCTTCTATGTAGCTTTGCAGTACATGCAAATTTCTTGTGTCGTCTTATGTTCAAGCGGACTGAGACAAAACAGCACGTTTTAAAAAACCTCTTTTTCCCAGAAGTAGCGCACGTAGGCTGAGAAATGTGGATCATGGCCCCTCGGTGCCGACAAACTTGAAGAGAAAATAAATTCCTTAGTGTTTTATAAATGTTTGAGTATATTTTTCTGATCTGTAGCAGTTGCTTCAGTCCCACGTCTGACCATATTGTTAGAGAGTGGTATTATTTTGAGTTTGATTGGCTCACAGAATCCTCATCATATCATAACTACATTAAGCAAGGCCAAAGTTTTGCTAACTGCGGTTTTTTTGCACTGATCTCTGTGTGACACTGGCATCCAGGTGGAAATTCTGTGTTGCGTTTTGAGACGACACAGATTTATTGCGCTTTTTGCTTTCCTCAGACATCAGTTGGCACAAAACACTGTGGCTTTCCTTTGTTGACTGCTTCGGCAATTGTAAACCCAAACTAATGAAAAGCTTCACCACATTTTGCATCTTGTTTCTTGCAGCCTTTGGTTTACCATTCTTGCCCACATCACTGCAAAAGCTTAAAGCAAATGTTTTTTTTTTTCAACAAAACAGTATGTGCCTTTGCTTGCCTCCCTCAAAAGAAAATCACTATGTGAGCAAAGCATGGCAACCCAATCAAAAGTACATCTAGCACAGCCGTAGGAAGCAGGTATCTATGATTTCAGATCCCACAGCAGATGGCCTGCTCCATGAGCAATGTTGTGATAATACTAAGAGCCAACAGAATCCGTGCTGGGTGCCATGTGTGCACCCTCTGCAGCAGAGGACCTGATGAAGATCAAAGGAACCACAGGTGCAATGTCAGGAGTGTCTGCTGTGAGTACTCTCATTTTACAGTTAATACAAATTCATTACCTGTGTTTTTGCTTTTGTTTTAAATACATTTTTAAGATTATATTTATTTTTCTCTGTGCACCTGTTTGCTGTTTTAATTATTTTCTCTCACTATTTTGTATGCCGTCTCCTGGGTAATTCTCAAACTACATCTTGTGGTTTTAAAAGATGTTTTACTGAATGCTCCTAATTAATTTGTACCAAGAAAATTCACTCTCAGAATTTACACTATAATTTTTATTCACTGGTTTTGTCAGGTGCTACAAATTGAATTAAATTATAGGATCGCTCGTTCGTAATCTGGCAGCAAAATTCAAACCTGGCTCATATGTTTGGTTAACACAACTATTTAATTTGCATCTCTTTCTGGAGGTCTTTGGCAGATCTCATTTCACTTGTAAAGTTATATTAGTTTATGAAATTCTGAAAACAATTTACTGTTTAGTGAGTTTGCTTGCTTATTTTTCAAAATCATTGTAAGAACCGGTGAATAACCTGATTCTTCTTTACGCTTAAGAAAGACACAACAAAAAAAAAAAAAAAAAGTTCTGGGAGGCTCCCCCAAAATATTTAGTAAAACACCACATCATCAATTCATTAATGTACTCTATGCCCAATTTAACAAGTTTTTTGTCATAATTTACAAGAAATATGAAAAAGAAAAATACCTTCACCCTTGTTTGTTTGTTTGCATGTTGTTTTCCTTTTGTCACACATACATACTGGGTACAAGAGATGATATATTGGAATTTAGTGTACACTTTATCAAAATTATCACCAGTGATCAAAATACTTAGTGTCATCTTATGGGTCAGGTCTAAACTTTGAAGTAGGAAATGCATAAAAAATATCCACTGTTAGCATATGATCCACCTGTGTGAAATACCATGCACATTGAAATGCAAGCTTGTTTATGGATTTAAAAAATGTGGCTATGATGTAGCAGACAACATCATTTGTGCAGTAAAATCTACAATGGTAGCCTGTAGACATCACATGCAAAAAAAGGACTCCAGGCAGGTCACTGCTGACTGTATACATGCTACTGCCAGCCTAGTGATGCCATAGACAGAGGCTATTTCCATTCTACAGATGAGCAACCACCCTGCAGCAGTCAGTTTCCAAGATATTTTAAAAATTCATGTTATGTTGGTTTCTCTAGCCTGAGCAAGGGTCCAGTGACAGCAAGTGATATTTTTGAAGGAATCTCTGCTCAATTTACATTTCTCCGCAGATTATGGATATGGTATTTTCACAGTGTGTGCTATGCTGCTGGCATTGATGTGCCCTGGTGGCAATATAATGATAAACTCCCTTAATCATTGTTCAGGGTTCCTGAATGAGATTGCAAGACCAACAGTCCTACATTTTCATCAACTGGTGCCAGGGAAACGACTCCAGGACACAGTTAGGGTTACCACTGTGTTCCTTAAGGTCAACAACATCCTGATCAGCCATGACTCCAGATCTTTCATTCTGCATTTTTTTTATAGATGTATATGGCTGAGGAATTCTCCTCTGATCTGGCATAGTCTTAACCCAGGAGTGGCAAGCAACACCAGATACAGCGATTATCACCAGAGCTGCAGAAAAATGTTAGCCAAATGCCTCTTCCATACGAATGTCAAGTACCACACATTCATCCATCCATCCCTTTGCTTCCTTCTTTCCATTGTCAACTTTCTATAGTGTTGGCGATCATATATTTCATTCTAATTATGCAGAAACAATGGGATAGTGACCTTAGCCAATCCTGACTATGCTAATCATCTATAAATGCCCCTACTTAGGATGATAGTATAAATTATGATCCCATTCCATTGACATGTATTGAAAAGCATACACTAAATTGTTTCTATAAAAATCTAATTATTTTGTGCTTCTTCATAATTGGAATTAAATAAATTTAAGATTTAAAATTTCCAATATCCCTAGATTTTTTTGATCAGTATATATATACAAGACGTACAAAGAATGACATAAGTAAATACACAAAGTTTGAGAGGACACCTGCTTATTCTGGAACAGCAGTGTCAACGTGAATGGGGCTAATACTTTTGGGTGTAGTCTGTTGCATTATGCAAGTCAGCCATACACTGGCACAAATTAAGGAGTTTCAGAGGGTGGGTATGGGGTGGGATACTGCAGGGAATGTCTCACATGTACAATAATCAAATTGTTGTTTTGTAGAGTTCAATGAAATTCCGGTGCTGGATGTCACTATAGCCACTGCTGTCTGAGAACTGAAACTGTGTGAACTCATCAGAAAAAGCAACTGTTTCAAAAGACAGAAGAGCCATGGTAGCATTGACACTGCCCATTGCATTCATTAACTGACATTGTCTCACTGCTCTTCCACTATACCCCATCCTGTGACATCCTGTGTGGAGATACATTCTGGTGGTCGTTACTGAACATGCGTGCATGTTCTGCCACATTTGCAGCCAATTGGTGGATTCAGTTTCCATGCCCCCTCTTCACTGCACAAGATTGTTGTTAGCCAGCATTCAGGACACATGAACTGGATCAGGTCACTCTGTTCACAGTTGAGAGGAACATTCAGTACCCTGGATTTCCTTCTGGCTTGTACCAACATCCCACTGAGCAGACATTTTACCCACCTTTGAAAGTCCGTTAGTTTCTGTGACTTTACCGCTTGAGGGCAAGGCTGTCTGCAGACTAAAGCTGCTTCTGGCCCCATACCTATTGTTAGTTTGCAAATGCAGTTTTTGTGACAGAACTGCTTATTTGGATCTCAGGTTGACTATTTTGTCAAGTCTCTCGCTAGGTTTTAAAAATTATTCTATAGCAATTAATGATTATCATTAGAGAGCAGCTAATTTCTCTAAACGTGACTGGCTCTATTTCATCAATCAAATGATGTGTCAGAGATGTGGTAACAAAACAGATGTTCAAGCAGTCATCAACAACAACCAAGAATTTTGGTGCAGACCAGTTTCCCTACATGTGCCATTTCGCTTGACAATGCAAATGACAGATTTCAACCAGAAGTGTCCAAGGACAAGACTGACCGCTCAGCAGTAGCTTGCAGAAGTGAAATTGTATATCGATCAGTGACCATCAGCAACAGACTCAAAACTAATACAGATGCTTTATTGGATGAAAGTCAAATCAATGATGCTGCTGCTCTCCCAATACCAAGTTTGCTATTTAGGGTTGATGTCTCTAATCTGAATAACACAGTTGATGAAACTAAGCAGAGGTAAGAACAGTCAGAAGACAGGACATGGTCAACACTGCAAGTATCCCCATGAAACCACTAGGGCCAACCTTGTCTGATTACATTAAGATGATTCAGAAGTGAATTAAGTACAAGATGATCTAGTGGTCATGAGTTTGTTAATGAGAACAAAGATGACTATGATGATGAGACCTATAAAATTCATGATAAAACAGACAATAGGGTAAATTTGTTTGCTTCAAGAGTCACTGGTCTGAAATTTGGTTTAAATTTTGTTCGTTTTTGAAATTCATTATTTTTTCTTGACAGTAAAAACTGTTTTATTACTAACAAAAAATAAAGCAGTAAGAATTTTGACATTTTTATTGTCGTCTTCATTGGTTACATCCAAGCTATCTTGAAATTATTTTACAAATAACCATAAATTCATTTCCTCTTAATATTTAACCAGTTAAATCATTTTCATACAGCTGGATATATCATTGGAGAGATAGTGGAAATAATTCTGTTTTCAGTTTAAGAAGTCCTTTTAATAAACTGATTTATAATTCTATTTTTTGAATATGAAATTGGGTGCAAGAAAATCAAAATTTCTTTTGACTTGCAGATTGCAGCCCTTAATATCATTGACTGTGGGCGACCAAGAGAATCTGTGACAATCCCCACATTGAAAACCTGACGCAATACAATCAGATTTAGATTCCAGATAACTGAAAATAAATCTAGTATTTCTGTTTGGAACCTAAAAACATTCTAGAGAATCTGTTAAGATGTTGAATGTCAGAGATTTTTCTTCTTAAATTACCCCTGTGTAACATGTCATGGTGTAACACTAAAATTTTTTGAATAGATTAAATATATTTGTTAATAATTGTTAGTTTTTTCTGCCATGAGAGTTTTTTTTTTTTTAAAACTGCTAAACTCAATTTTATATTATGTTAAAAAACTGGTAAAATAGTATAGCTGATCCAACTCAGATCATGAGAAGTTGCACCATGACTGCATAAGTTCATGGGGTTAACATCTCATGCAAAGAAAGGCATTTTATGTTAGGCTATAACATCTAACAGAAAAATAATCCTAAACTTTACATGATGCATTTTATGAAAGACAAAGGATGAACATTCGTTTTATTTCAACACATACTTCATGTGGAATCAGCAGAGAATAAATACTATTTTGGAGGGTAAATACTCCCTCCAGCTCTGGCCACAGGGATTATCTCCACTTGGTCTTCTAACGGAAGGTAGTGCCTCACCAATGTATATAGAGAACAGTTTTTATTAACACTGCCAACTCTGAAATGAAAAAAATGAAGAATTTTTAGTAGAAAGTGAAAGTGTACTAGCAAGTTGATTACAAGGAAGGAAGCCACAACTTCAAGGAGGCTCCTTTATGAAGCACAAACGAATGCTATGCAGTACTATGTGACTATGCCTTGCACACAGATGCTCATGATGATCTTGATAGAGCTGTAACCCTGTCCATACACATTTGAATTTAATTTCTGCTGGAAATCAGTGACATAATTAACTTCTTCAGAAAAAACCTTTTTTTTTTTTAGGATGCATCGTGTTCATGAATAACTAGTTTATTTGATCACTGTATCTACAAGGGGCATTTTAATGAACACCAGCTAAAATAGCATCACTGTGATAGTATCCAGCACCCCCAGCCCTGGTTTTATTTCAATATGCCTACAAATTCATTCATGATCATTCAAAAAGTTTGCCTTTTCCTTTCTACTGCACAAGTCCCCCATAAGCATACAGATGTCGAGCTTCAATGATAATGTTTCTAACTTCTGTTCTGAAGAGCTAATAAAATTCTGCTAATCCCTCACTTACCTCTTCAAGTAGAGCTCAATATCGGACTGGTTAACTGTCTTCCTCTTAGCATGGTTAGCATAGGCATTCAGGGAATCAAAAAGATTGTAGAAGAAAACCTCACTCCTGATGCACAAGATAAAAAACAACAAACACTAGATTATAAAAAAAATCACTTTGCTTATCCTCTTGTTTTTTTTTTAGAAAAGGAAACGAAAAATCCATATCATGGGGTAATTTGGTAGCAAGGTAAAACTAGAACAACATGCCTGCATATATATAATTGAATTTTTTTGCCAGAGATTCCATGAATTATGACAAGAGGGCAATGTGTCACTGAAACTCCATTTGAAGATTTCTTATTGGTTAAGAAAATGCCAACACTAGCAGTCAGCATACTCTAGTTAAAAAAAAAATAATCTTAGCTAAAATTAGTAATAGAACTGGTATCTGTTGCTGATCCCTTGCATAATGGAACAGCAATCTTCTTCAATTCACAAGGAGTCCAATAGCAACAACTCCTGACTTAATGTTGTCCCCACTCATCAAACAAAGCCAGAAAGATCTTTTTCCTTCTTATTCCATTAACCTTAATAAAAATTCCATTTGTATATTTTCACATTAGTTACATAATGCTGTAGTATTATTAAAGTGTAGACACATTTACAGCAGATGTTTAAAGAATGATAAACCATTGAGCTGTAACCTGTTTTACTTATAGTTTACCACAGTGTACAATGTAAAATGGGTATTTTTTTACAGCTACAAGAATAATACAGATGACAATCACATTTGTTAATAGTTCTTAGCAAACAAGTTAAGATCACTAAAACTAAAATGTCATTCTGTTTCGCGTTATTTTACATTTATGGCAAAACAGAGCATATTGTGATTTATTATTAATGTAGTGTGTAGACATTCAACAGGGATCTAATTAATAATTCATTTTGATACATTGTGTTTTTAATGAATGTGTGGGGGGCAAGCACAGGGGTTCAATAAATCTTAATCCACTCTGAGAATGAGATGCATGTGGAATTTAAAACCAGATTCTATCGGTCAAATTCAAAAGAAAGCTAGTATACAGCTCACAACTCAGTCAAAAAATGCTCCCCAAAAATACTGTTTAGTTGTGGGTTTCACTCAGTGTTGCATTGTGGGAATGTGTTTTCATAATTATATGTAGATAGTCCCAACAGCTTCCATTTACTATCTATATTTTATATATATATATATATTTTGTTTTGTTTCTTTTATCATTACTTTTAAAATAATTAGCCTTTGTTTCTGTCTTTTTCTGTTAAATTTAACTCTCTAACAAAGTAATTATAAGTCAGACTTCCTGAATTAATGCAGATGTGAAGTACAATCACTTTGATGGGAACACTTGGAAAAGATGTCTTACACTACCAACCACCTCAGGAAACAGCAATCATAATCCCATACAACTCATTACGAAATCAGAGCAACAACAATCAATTTCCAGGTCATCACGTCCAATTGGAGCAACTGCCCAGTGACAGGTTAGTGCAGCTTATAATGCACTAGCCTGTTATGGTTGCAGCCATAGTTTAATCTCTAATTTGACTGGGTTTATTCTGGCTACTAGTTTCCTCATGCTTTAATCAGAAGGGTTCTAGTAGGTTCCAATACCACTTGTTATATGTTACAATAAAATCAGGTAGCAAATACTCACGCATCTTGTAACAAGGAAACGAAGTTTGGAGAAAGCCTCAGGCCAGAGTAATGGTTTGCCAAAGATTGGACCACCTTTTTGGGAAGTCTGTCTGGTTGCTGTCTTTGCTGGAGAGCTTTCCGTTTTTTCTTTGTCAAGTCTAACCTAGACCTGCGAGGTTATGAAAAGAAAAACAACAAAATTAATTGTCCCCATGTTTTTACAAGAGAAACCAATACCATAGGTGTGTAGTCTAACATGAAAATGCAGGCTTTCCCCAAAATAGGATGCAGTGAAAATTCATTAACCACGTATTTAAAACAAAATGTGATTAACCACACTTATTTCTT
Organism: Nautilus pompilius; assembly: GCA_018389105.1. Lineage (NCBI taxonomy): Eukaryota > Metazoa > Mollusca > Cephalopoda > Nautilida > Nautilidae > Nautilus > Nautilus pompilius. The sequence continues at coordinate 462,873 of JACATO010000008.1, read as the reverse complement.
AGTCACACTGACCTTTGTTACAGTCAAGTAACACAACCAGGTGGTGTCATTTCTCCTAGTTGTGTTGCATCTATTTTGTGATTTAAAAGAACCTTGGCCATCTACACTAACCATCATACTTTTGGGTGGGGTTGGTACAATTGTTCTGCAAACCTGCAGCAGTATAAGGTGCTGTGTTTTTTGCATTTATTGTACAGGTGTTCCATGGTCTGAAGATCATGGAAGCATGAGTACAAAAATAACTCTTCTGGCGTCAGAGCACTACTCACTGCTGTCAGTGTAGACTAATTTGATCCCTGCCCACAGATGCTTTCATCTCTAAATTTATCTACTTCCAGAATGCAGTTTCTGGGGAAATTACCCTTGATGCCTATGGTAGACCAAGTCCTAAGCATTAACATATCTAGCCAGGAAAGATTGATCAACCAAAAAATAATTTCATTCCAGGAATATTCTTTATTTCAGACATTCAAGAAAGAAGATGGTTTCTCAGGTAGAAGGTAGTGTGCCAGGAATCTTGAGCTCTGGCAGTAACCCTTAGTCATCTGGAGCAGGACTCACCATGTACTTATTTCACTTAGAACAACACCTGTTTATGATGAACCAACAAATTAATAAAATCAGTCACTCTGACAGACTCACCTGGTCAAATATGGAAATGGTGATTTACAAAACTTTGCTGTTGACAATTCTGATTTTACTATCAATGTAAATCTTAATATTCCAACTAGGTGTGGGGGGGGGGGAGAAAAAGTCGAAAATTTCTATTGATTATACATGTTGGTTTTATCCCACAAAAGCACCTGATCAGTCATGCCAGCTATAGCTTAACTCTCCTTCAACTAGTAAATCCTTTCCTCTCGCAAAAGGTGTTTTACAACAAGGTACAAAAACAGCTCTGGTTTCCTCCTCGTATTAGTTCATCTTCCAAGAAGTGGGTGTCATTACTCTGGCTCTTTAAGAGAAAAAAACTGGAGCAAGTCTCTACTTAACACCGAGAATAATAAACGATCAGCTCGCACAATGGCTCTGAGGGGAGGGGGGGAGGCAGTTTGTTTCTGCATCAAAGTCTCTTTCGTCAGAGTTTAGCTTTTATTTTTTTTTTCCTTTTGTACAGATGGCGCCACCTCAGTTTGTACAAGAGGGGCACAGGGACTGGCCCCGAGACGTGGGGGATATGTTTCAAGGGGAGAGTAAAAAAAAAAAAACGCATTTGCTTTGAAAATAAAATAATAATATAACACTAAAAAGTATCATCATCTAAGCCAATGGATAGATGTTAAAACAGATCTTACTCAATCACCTAAAAAATATTCCCATTAAAAAAAAAAATTTTTTTTCAGCATGAACGCAGAAAGATCGAAAAAGGCATCGCCGTTGGGATTTCTAGCTGTTATCCACAAAGGAAACATTGTCAATCTGAATTTTGTAGGCAGCCTAAAAAATACTGAAGTAGAGTTTCAAAAAAAAAAAGAATAAAGAACGAGAAATTTGTGAGCATGTAAAAAGGTATCTAACTATGAATAAGCATCAAGAGTGATTAGATGAGTTCTTCAAGATGCTGCGTAATAAAGCCATTCTACCAGTTGTACCAGGGAGGCCTGTGCCATCCATAGGTGCACGTCTTGTGCAGACTGATTTCGTTGAGCACCGTTCTCAGGTGAAGGAATCTGGGTACCAGCACCTTTACTTGCATTGCTGAGACAATTTCTGTATTTGAGTTGTGCATCAGTCTCTACAATGGAGATAACTCTGCTGAAGGAAGCATGGTGCTACAGTTAACCATTAGAAAACAGCCTATCCAAGCTACAAAGGGCTCCTGGGACTTTCAACTGGCAAGAAAATCCTTAGTAGAAATTTTCATTTTCAGATGTGGGAGAAACTTCAGTGCTCAGATGAAACCCACATGACTGGTTGGTGAAAAGCAAGAAGAGAATATGCAAATTGAGTTGACTCCAGTTGAAACTCAGGCCCTTCAGTAGTCTCACCACCGGGCCACCAGCCACTCTTTTCTGCAGTCACTCACCTGTAATTTAGAGGCATTGTTTGATTTTTGTTCTGTGGAGAGAGAAAGAGAAAAAAGTGAAATATTAATCAAGAGTTGACAAAGAAATGCACCAATCAACTGGTAGAAATGTTAAAACTCAAAAATAAAAAGGTGTTATTACTGAGAGAAAGGGCACCAATATATAAAGCCTAAAAGCAAAGCCTGTTTATTCATATTTAAAAAAAATATTATTTTGTTTTACTCGTCTGTCAGAGTCCTTGGTGATCCCAGTTCTGAATGGTATGACTGGTACAAGATCTGTGAAAACGGTTTCTGACTAGGTTTTTGTCATGGTATTAAAATATGCACCATCATTAAATTAACCCTGCACACCATATGATCAAGCCTTGTGGATGGATGGCCCTATTCTTTTGACAGGAGGAGGATAACAAATAGAATATGACTATAGATGTTAACATCTCAAATTTGCTGCTTCATTGCAAATAAATTAATCTTCTGTAAAGAGAAAAATTTGTAACAGCTGCCCATGAAGTAAAATCTAGTCTTTAATACTGTCCGACTCCCAAAATGGCAGAGCAAAATGGATGACGGTATTCTCTGCAGATATTTTCAATGATGATGTTCTCACCACCAATGTTATCAATAAATTCTAATAATTTCATACTACTGGAAAACAATACAATTTTTTTTTCATTTTACATGTATGGATTTTCAATTTATTATATGTATGAATAAATAGAATTTATGTGATATTTTACTGTTGAGTACACAATTGTTTCCCTTCAATTACTTGCATCTTAGTATTAAGTAGGCAGATAACCCAGTGTATAGGACCACCATGCTGAAAACTGGTAGATCCTGAAATATTTCTCCATTTACTTAATATCCACTGCTATAAAATCACTATGTAGATTAAAAGCATCACAGTAAAAACTTCCAACACAACAGATAACCTGATGATGATACAAGTACTAGAGATAGCTGCAAACAGATGCATACACAGACACTCACTCACCTGTCCAACAGTGACCTGGCTTGTTCCAGAAACAGCTACAAAGAAAAACAAAATTTTTGTACTTTCACTTTCAATAAAGTGGCCAGTTGCCTAAAAACTGTTTCTTTGCAGTCATGTCGTGAGATGCTTTTTCCATCCCTAATATATGCTAGTGTCTGAATTTGAACTTCAGAGCCAGTGGGCAGCTTTTGAAAAGATTTCCCACTCCACTCCCCCTTTTCAAATAGTGTTTTTAGTTGTTGGATTCTTTAAAAAAATTTTGTTTCTTTTTTTCATTTGTTAAAAGTATGTCTGGCACTTTTGAATAAACCAGTGTCTGAAGACCAAATCAAGTCTCAGGCTATTTTCTAAAATGTTACAAGCAATCTTCATTTCACAATGGTGACAGACAAAAAATTTCAACGAGAGAGACAGAGATCTTGGTGATACCTGTCCTGACTTTTGAGATCTAAGGATATCTCACAGCATGAGCTAGATGGGGAAAGATGTCGGCACCAGGTCTTGGTGACCAAGCAAGTTACATAGGCATGAAAGGAGAATTAGTGGTAAAAAAAATAATATAAAAATCTGAAAACAAAAAATATTAGAACAGTAAACATACATATCCAAACAAATACATAATGTAACATGGTTAAAACATGTTAAAAAAAAAAAAAAACTTGGGTGAGATTAGGTGATGCGGATGCCAGGAAAAATGCTGCACATACATACTACTACTTCTCGTGGCCCACAGATGCCACGTATTGCTGACTGGACTAAAAACCCTAAGTGAACTCCGTTTTCAGAAATGGGAGAAAACTCTGCACATCCAACTGGTGAAAAGTGAGACAAAACTGTGCCGAGGTGGCCCACCAAACCCAACCCAACCCAGTCTCAGTTGAGTTCTGAATTCAAGCTTTTGGACCATGGCAGTCTGCACCACCAGCTGCCCGAACAAATTTTTAACTGCTCAACAATAAACCTATCAGGTACAAAGCATCACATTGTAGTAGTATCTGGACTCAACAGTATTACAAAATGTCATTGTTTATTTTAATTTGAAAAAAAAAAAAATTGAAAAGATAGGAGCATAAACCAATATCATACAGATGTTTGCGTGTTTTTGTCTATGTAGAAGTCTGACAAGTTACTGTAGTGATGGTGAACCTTTACCAACACAAAAATGTCTCACCCAACTAAGCATCGTAGCTGTTTGGATAATTTAGTTATGATAAGGTATCCCTCTTGAGAATCTTTTACCTCTGAGACCAATTTGGAATAAGGTCCTTATAAAGTTACGAACAAAATTTTAGAAACAAAGAACAACTTTCAAAAAAAAAAAAAACCAAATTATCTTTCTATTTACCATCATCTTCAAAAGTTTCCTGAGATTCCACCAACAAGGCATCAGCAGTCTTTGTGGACTTTTAGCTAAACCTGGCTTCACAGTCTCAAGCTTAGCTGGACTCCTCTGCTGCTGTTTTTCATTGCCATCACTCACTGGAGAACTGCTTTCCCCTAATGTTTCTGATGTTGGCCACTTGAATCTCAACTTCTCAGAATTCGTCTTTGTTCCTGCTTGCAATGGGGACCCAACATTTGAGTTTATTTTTTTTAATGGAGAAAATTCCATATCACTTTCACCAAAACTTCTATCAGGCAGTTTGATTCTTTGACTTTTGTCTTTGCTACCAGCTTCATCACTGATGTGCTGTTGCCAGTGTCTTGATGAGCCTGGCAATACAGCACTGCTGTCACTGTCAGATAAACTTCTTGATGGAGTCCTTCCACCCATGGCCAAGGACAATTCACCACCCTCATCTGAACAACTGCTGCTACTGCCCCTGATGTCTTGTGCCAAAACCTCACCAGCCCTTTTGTCAGCAAATCCACTATGATGCCAGTACTGTCTGGTCCTCAGCAAATTCTCACTTTTCACCTGCCTCGGTTTTGCAAACAGGGCTTTGCCGTCTCTTGATGCCCGATCACCTTTAAGGCTCAATGGCAATGATCTATGGGTGCACTTTTTGTTTGAAAATTTTTTATGGTTACCAGGCAACTCCCTTTCTTCTTTTTCATCATCTGAAGAAGCTGCAAACTGGCAAGTAGTTTCTGCATCTAGGATGGATACAAGAAAAACAGAAAACATTAAACATCTGAAAAATTTCAAATGAGAATGCCCCCACAAAAGAAAGAAACAAGAAAAGAAACTTTCAGCTTATGAATACCACAGGGATAGATATAAAGATAGTGGAGTGCTGAAAACAGAATTAGATGAACACTCTTTGTCTGTCAATTTTTCTGTTAACAGAAAAATAATAACATTAATAATACCTGTTGGATTTCAACAAAATTTACACAGATTCCTTTCCCATGGAACTTAGAAATTAAAATAACAATTTTGAACACTGGGTTAAAGCAAAAATTCAAAATTTAGCCAAAGCCAGCCAATAAAATCTAGAATTGATCAAGATTCTCTTTAAAAAAATCTACTCAGGTTTGAGGTATATTCCAAAAAAGATGTTTAAATAATTGAGAAGATGAATTGTGTCTGACCAAGAATGGAAAATACAGCTACCTGGAAGGAGAAAAATCCTTTGTGCGTGTTTGTGTGAGAGAGAGCAAGCGAGAGAGAGAGAAAGCATTTTCACTTGATTTGTACCTATCATTTCTTTAGCTAACAAAAACGAAAAGGATACTTAGATTTAGTCACAGAAAGAGCTTTCTTATAATTTTTAACAAACATTTAAAAAATGACCAGATACCTTTTGTTTAATTTCTCTTCTAGCACCACAAAATTTGCACACTTTGCATTTGCTACATCACATATGTTGTGCACTCTGTGTTAGCCTTTAATTTTTTCTGCATTTTGGTTGGCTTCTTTTTCTGTTGACAGTGGATGCTATTACATCCAAAATTTTCATGTTTATGTTGAAATGTATTTTGTTTTTGATATGGCATTTTTTGTTTCTATGTATATTCAGTTTACTTAAAATGTAACCACTTAGAACATAATAAAATATTGCAATTTTAAATATTTCTTAAATCCCATTAATTAGCATCTTCGAAACTTAACAACTGTGAATAATACACACATCATCTCAAGTATCTCTAAATATTCAATTTCACCTATTCTAATGGTTTTGCTTTAATACAATACAATGAAAATGATACATTATCTATAAGCCAGTTGTATTTTTTTGGGTTGATTTTACAAACCCCTAAATACAGAGTTTACTGTTTAAAAAACAACAAAACCTTCAAATAATAAGGTTGGTAGATTGTATTAGAATCAAAAAAAAATAAAAAATTACAAATTACCAGGTGTTATGTAAATAGACACCTTCTAGCACATGCCTGAGCTAGTCTCTGTCAGCAGACAACTATGCCATGAGAGATTCACAAAATCTGATGAAATTTGAAAGGAGGAAAATAGTTTGGCAATGGGATGTTGGAAGTAGTCAGCATAAAACCTCCAAGGCAATGGATATTCTGCTATTAACTATCAACAGAGTGATTGTCCAGTTCAAAAGAAATCATAAGAAAACTGTTCATATGCATCCTGGATGCCCAAAAATCCAACAAAACAAAGTTTGTGCTGTGAGGAGCAGGAAAGCTAAACCCCAACACCTGTCTGCAAGTGTGTGCAGGTGTCCAAGAAAATCATCATGCTATCTCCACAGAGTGCTGAAACAACCCACTCCTCACCCCACACAATTTTAGTTATTGACGAAAATAGGCAACACAGATGGTAACATACCTTCTTATCTTTTCAATGAACCCAGGTTTGAACAGTTTATGTGCAGGGGCAGTGTACAACACAGGAATTTTCAATGAACCAACAAGAAAACATGACAACCTTTTTTTTTTCATGGTGTAGTGGGTGTGATTTAGACTCCTGTATGATTGCAGATGGTGGCCTGCAAACGAACTCAGTATCTGCCCAATACATTAACATTCTCTGAGAGGGACTTCTGCCTTATTATGCCAATGATCATCTGACCAAAGAGGTTAGTATTTTCAGGAAAACTCACATTTCCCTTGCAACACAAAGTTGGAAAGAATTAGATCATCACAGCTCCGCCATGACTTGGCCAATCATTGGATATAAACCTCAATAGACATGTGATATTTTCTTGACCAATCCATGTAAAAATGACCAATATAAACCCATCTCACAGCGCTCCTTAATAAAGATTCTATGCCAGGAATCAGTTTCAGCAATCCCACATACTAGGAGTACTTATCTTTTGTCCCCACAATATGATGATCAGCACTGCTGCTGTCCTTCAATAAGGCAAAAAGCTGCAAGAACCCCAAAAAGTATTAGCTCAGCTCTTGTTTTTCCAATGCTGTTCAGTTTCTTAATATGCAGGTGATCTGTCAAACTTAGTGTCTGTTTACGTATGTCAGTTCTCTGCAGAAAGAAGTTGTAAAAACAGCCAAAAAAACAAAGGTATTAAGCATATACAATGGAATGGCCTGCCAAGGAACCTCCAATTGTGGTTGGCTTGGTTTGGCATAATCTTCCCCAAAGAATGGTTTCTTATCTATCTATCTTCACCAGCCAGCTGTTCAGGTGTCTTCCAGGCACTCAGATTTCCTAGCTAAAGTCAGAAGTGACAGTCCCTGGACAATGCATAAAAGCAATGAATGCTCTGTAGTGAATAACCATGTCACTGCCTCTTTCACCACAGTTGTCTCCAATGTAAAGATGAAAGTACAATACAACAAATGGCAAAGACATAGGCCCTTTATAAATATATAAACAAATTCAGAATTACAATCAGTAATTTTCAGTGTAAGGAAAGAAAAAAGTAAAAAAAAAATATACCTTTTAAACATTTTTAAGATGTAGCTGAAATTCATTACTTGCTATCACCCCTTTTCCTCTTTTTTTCTGCCAACGTGTGTTGAGTAATCTGTTTAAACAAATAAAAGATTACATTTATAACAGGTGTTTTTTGAAAAGAATCATAAACACTTCACTATGAAACATGTGAACAGATACCAGTAATCTAATAATTAAAAAAAGGTAAGAGCCAGTCATGTTTCTCATAATCTTATCTGATTATCTCTGAGAATGTGAGCTAAAGAGTGGCTTCCCTGTGTGATTGATAATGAGTAATTCCCTTTTCATATAATTCAGGAATAACCAACATAACCTTAGTGTAACCCAAACTCCAAGAAACTTCTCTAAATAAATCATATATAGACTGTACAGGTAATCTACTCTCTCTCTCTCTCTCTCACACACAAAAGCACTCACTCTGTATAAAGTGATTTTCCCTTTATATAAAAGTGTAACCAAAAATGGATATCTCCATACACTAACTAAAATCTACACTAATTTCCTTATGGAAATCAGAGCCAGATTATGCTAGTGGATTTTTAAACCCTAATTTTCAATAATACAATTTCTCATACACAAATGCAAGCCAGACAACATGATTATGATCCAATTACATAATAGTATCCCTTCACTAAGAAGCAATCTGTTAATTTTCTTTAACCTACGTATATATTCATTCAGTTTGGAATACAAAAAAAAAAATCCCTACTGCATTTAGTATCTTCAATATTTGCTTAGTTATTACAAGCAGGAAGACAACATGGCTTATACAAGGCCACCAAAGAAGAGAAGTGTCTATCAATAAGAGTTTTAATTTGATTTATGCTACCACCACCACCACCAACAGTTAATGCTAATATTTATTCCATATATTATCTTTATCCCTTACCCTCTCTTCCTCTCAAGCTGATAATTAACAATACTTACTGCTCCTTGGATATGAAACTTGTTTCTTCATATCGATGTTTTGACTGACTTTCTGTCTGTGCTAGAAAAAGGAGAACAAAAAATAAAAGCAATGATACAATAATGTTATTACTTTCCACATGATCCCCCCAACAAATAGTGCAATTCTGGAGTTTTTTTAGTATTCAGATGATGGAACATTTGGCATATTGAGAAATAGATTACATGTTCACTAAATACATGGACCAAGAAAAGTTTAAAGTTATGATTCTCAATATTATCATTACTCAATAACTAGTCAAAGGCAGAATATACACCTCAAGCAGTAATTACTGAAGTTAGGAGTTTCAAAATCTTGCAGAAAACATCAGATTTAAAAATACCACTTAAAATTTCTTCACATGTTGATACTGATGATGATGATGATGATGACGTCATTCTCTCTTCTCAGGTTAAATAAAATCTAAATTTTCATAAAGTTTAAATCAATTGTTAGTCATTATAGTCAAGTTGATTCTGGATCCTTTGAGCCATTTAAGATTTGTGAAACACTGACATGTGAAAGTTGGGAGTCAGTGTTATTACTGTCATAATTATTATAAAACAATCAAGTAGTTTCTTTAACAGTTCTGAAGCCTTTTGCTAGTAGTATTCCAATTAATTGATTTGTCAAAAGATCTTTATGAGTATGTAATTATGATTTTTTTATAATCAACAGCTGATTATAACATCATCATCATCATTTTATAAATTTACAACCAAAACCCATCACCTGTTGTAATCTTGAGCTCCTTCAAAACTGATGAAGGGCTGCAATTTATTTATTATTATTTTCAGAAAAAAGTTACTAGAAGTCAACCAGTCCAAAGAATGCATCTCTATTCTATTTTTTGTACCTTAAAATAATTTTAGATCCATATTTAAACCAAGGGAATTTATTCCTCACCTGATTTTTTTCCTAAAATTGTGATGCTATTCAGTTAAAAAAACGTAATCACTTCATAGAAAAAAGGCACTTTATTATAGAGGGTTAATGTCAAAAATATATATTTACACATGAAGCACAAAAGCTCATCCCACTTTGTTGATTATATTCTTCTTAAAATAATTAAGTTAACATAGATTAGTTAATAATATCCACTTTAATACATAGCCAAAAGACCAAATAGGCAGTCTGTTCTATTTTTAATAGATCACCAGCAAGTGTAGTTAACAAAATTAATCAATTTAAGAATCAAAGTGACAAGGCATTTTTCTTCCCTGGGTCCCCTTCTATAAGCCATGATGACTTTCTTGTCCCCTTGTGGCTATTAAACTGAACTAAATGTGTTTATCCATCACTAAACACATCTCAGAAAGCCATATTATGACAAATGTCCATTCTTCTTAGAGTAGAACTAAGGATGGAAAAAAGCAGATGACAAAATTGTTTGCTGTTGTTGTAGCTTGCTTAGAAATGTCTACACCTTACAAAAGCAACAAACTATTTCAAACAGAAAGTTTCCATCGATGTGCTATTGAAACACACACACACACAGAGAGAGAGAGAGAGAGAGATGGAGAGAGAGAGAGAGATGGAGAGAGATGGAGAGAGAGAAGAGAGAGAGAGGAGATGGAGAGAGAGATGGAGAGAGAGAGAGAGAGATGGAGAGAGAGAGAGAGAGAGATGGAGAGAGAGAGAGATGGAGAAGAGAGAGAGAGAGAGAGAGAGAGAGAGAGAGATGGAGAGAGAGAGAAGAGATGGAGAGAGAGAGAGAGATGGAGAGAGAGAGACGAGAGAGAGGGAAGAGAGAGAGAGAGATGGAGAGGAGGATGGAGAGAGAGAGAGAGAGAGATGGAGAGAGAGAGAGAGATGGAGAGAGAGAGAGAGGAGATGGAGAGAGCGATAGAGAGAGAGGAGAGAGAGAGATGGAGAGAGAGCGAGAAGAGAGAGAGAGCGGGAGATGGAGAGAGAGAGAGGAGATGGAGAGAGAGAGAGAGAGATGGAGAGAGAGAAGAGAGATGGAGGAGAGAGAGGGAGAGAGAGAGAGAGAGAGAGATGGAGAGAGAGAGAGGGAGAGAGAGAGATGGAGAGAGAGAGAGATGGAGAGAGCGAGAGATGGAGAGAGAGAGATGGAGTGAGAGAGAGAGAGAGATGGAGAGAGAGAGATGGAGAGGAGAGAGAGATGGAGAGATGGAGAGAGAGAGAGATGGAGAGAGGAGAGAGAGAGATGGAGAGAGAGAGAGAGATGGAGAGAGAGAGAGAGAGAGGGAGAGAGATGGAGAGAGGAGAGAGATGGAGAGAGAGAGAGAGAGAGAGGAGAGAGATGAGAGCGAGAGATGGAGAGAGAGAGAGGAGATGGAGAGAGAGAGATGGAGAGAGAGAGAGAGATGGAGAGAGAGAGATGGAGAGAGAGAGATGGAGAGAGAGAGATGGAGAGAGAGAGAGAGAGATGGAGAGAGAGAGAGAGGATGGAGAGAGAGAGAGAGAGATGGAGAGAGAGAGAGAGATGGAGAGAGAGAGAGAGAGATGGAGAGAGAGAGAGAGATGGAGAGAGAGAGAGAGAAGAGATGAGAGAGAGAGAGAGAGAGATGGAGAGAGATGGAGAGAGAGAGATGGAGAGAGATGGAGAGAGAGAGAGTGGAGAGAGAGATGGAGAGGAGAGATGGAGAGAGAGAGAGAGAGATGGAGAGAGAGAGAGATGGAGAGAGAGAGAGAGAGAGATGGAGAGAGAGATGGAGAGAGAGAGAGAGCCATTTTCAGTATTTGGTATGGGCTCTTCTCTTGTGAGGGTAGACACAGGGAAGGAACGAGAGATTATAAATGATGACCTGGTCCAAATTTTTCCAAAAAATTTTTGAGTATTTCTGCTATAAGACTGTGTCTATCAAGATTTCCCCTAAGTGCTCAAAAGTTCATTTCACATCTGAGCTGTGGTGGTTCAGCATGTGACACTTCACTTCATCTTCCTGAAGGATATGGTGATTATAATAAGAGTTTTTAAATTAAATAGAGACAGGCAAGTATTCAAAGAATGGATATTTAACCTGTGCAATTTAGACAACCATCAATAAATGCAAGATGTTTTACCCCCACACCATTAAACATATCCATTATACTTGAGAGCTAGAAGCAACACCAACTTTCCACCAAAATCATGTTTCCAGAGTGAATTGGTGTCTGACTTGGCTATGAAAACCATGGATTGCCATTGTGCATGTTGTACCATTCACATATCACCAATGGCTGCCATTGAACATCACATCCAATAATGTGCAAGTCTATACAGGAGCCACCATGCAGAGCATATCAATTTACTTTTGATGATGCTATAACAGCTAAAAGGGACTGTTGGTGGTACTGTGAATTTTAGCAGAAAAAGTTCATTCTGTGCAAGTAGTAACAGTACCAGAATGTCTAGGACACTGGTAAGCAATCATTACACCTTTCTCAACAGACAGCAAAAGATACAAAGCAACAGAGTAGACTAATCAGACAATTACCCATTCCTAGGTGAATGGGAAATATCAGCCACCACGTGTTTTTGACACCATTATCTACATAAATAAATTTACCATCCCCAGTAGCCATTTATAGCATTGATGATCAGATTTCTGAATCCTAAATGAACTAACTTTTTAGGGGAGCTACTCCAATTATTATGGCAGAAATTTATATGCTGTAAAATTCTAAAAGACAGGAGACAGGGTAATTAATTGGGTAAATACAGCATTTATATTAAACAGAAACCCTAATTACAACTGTTTTACAACAGCAACATTATTTTTTGTTAAAATAAAAAATTTTGAGTGCTATAGAAGTTTAGAAAATTACGGAGTGACCATTCTCTGGATTTATTAGGAGTCAGTGAGCTTTACCCTGAGTGCATCTTCTTACTCCTTCTACAAAGTCATCAACAGTGATTTGATTCTGAGCTTGGGTTCGTTGCTTCTTCACAGAAACTGCCAATTGCTCTTCTCCATCTTCTTCTCTGGTATTGCTGTTTGTGAAATAATAACCACTTAGCATTTTAAATTAATTCCATGCAAAAGCTTTGTATTTTAAAAATTCCCAATACAAAATTAAAAATTTCCAATGCAAAATATCTGTTGCGAGTTAATGTCACTGCACTTCAAAATAGTCATCCTCAGAACTAAATCCTCCTGATGCAGCCAGGAAAGTGCCCCAAATGTCGGTTTGTTAGTTAGTTATATTACTACTAATTTGATGGGGCCTCTCTGAACTAACCATCTACTCTCTCTCTCTCTCTCTAAAAAAAAAAAGTAACCAATTTATCATCCACAGATTTAATAGAAAAAAAAAAAACAAAAAGAAAAAATACACTGCGCCTTGGAAATTCAGGAAAAATACATATCTTCATTTCCAATAAGCCATCCCCCTCTGTCTCAGTCCAGGTGAAAGAAAAGTGCACATCCACCTTGGAGACCACTTCAAGTTCTACAGCAAAAAAAAATTCTGAAGAGTTTTATTACAAAGATCTTGTTAGCAGTGCCAGCCCCACTTATTCTTCTGGTGACTGATAAACTAAACATGGCCAAAAACAGGCACCATCAAGTCAAAGCATAATGGGAAGAAAAAGTGAATGATACAGAAGCCTTCAGTCATCACTTAATTTACCACATGCACACAAAATAGTCTCAGTTTTTTGATCTGCAAATTTGCAGATTTCTGTTTGCCATAAATAGCAAGTGGTTTACAGACTTTCTTGAAAGGCTCTTCATAGGAATATGCTGCAGAAGGATATTGCGCCATTCAGGAATGTTAAAAGGTCAATGCTGCTGCCCCTAACTGGTCATGCTTGTTACAAAGCATTTGACTGGCTAATGCAAAAACCAGAAATTGTGAAATGACTAGTTTTCAAATTAGACAATGCACCCATCAATTGATACAAAAAATGGGGTTGTAAATCTAGTAGAGGAATGCTCAACTGTAACAACACAACAAAAAAAAAACAGTTTCAACAAGAATGCTTTAAAGAATAATACATTTTTAAAATCACAGTTTCTGTAAAATATGAACTCTACTAACAGAACTTTATTTGGAAAAATTAACATTTTACTATCAAATTGCACCATATCCATTAGAATTTTAAAATAAAATTCTTTGGAGGGGAGAAAAGGATTAACACTAATTTGATAAAAGCTTGTAGTTAAATAGGTGAAACATCTTGCCTGATTTTATATCTGATTGAGTTGAAAATGATGAGTGAATGAGAAAGAAGAAACCAGTGAATCAAGTGTCAGTTTCACCTCTTTTTCTACAGCATCACCAAGGCAGGCTGACCCTGTCAGAAAAGATATATATTTAGCTCCCTCTCTAAGGTCAAATCATCCCAGCCTCTGCATCCCAAATGCTGAGGAAAGGGTAGAGGAAGATGTTCCCAATTTTATCTAAATTGTGTATTTTGGTAAATATGCTAGCAGCCACAATTATCGACTCAACAATAAAATATTCCATATATTGTGTATATAATTCATTTAATAATTCATACAGTCATAGTACATAAGCACAGGACCTGATAGAGAATTCAAAACAGGTTAAAAAAGAAGTAGATTATTTTCAAACCTTTGACACACAAGTATCCTTTAAGTTTGATAAATTATTTCATTAGCAAGTTTATGAGCACAGTTGTATTTTGTAAGAAGCTCAAAATGTAGCATAAGTCATGCCTAACACTACTCAACAGACTTTAAATTATATTACCTTCCAGAAACAGTAGGAATATCCACAGTCTTAGAAGGAATAGGAGCCAGATCATAGAGAATGGTGTCATCAATGAAGGAACCAGCAGAAACAGGAGTCTCATCTGAGGCTATTTCAAAGGATTAAGAAAAAAATTTGCTTAAATGGATTCACTATTTCATTTCTTCTACCTGAGAAAGAAAAACAAGTATAACTGACTCCATGATCGAGATTTTCAATAGCATTAATAAAAACTAAAACATCAAAACAAATTTGAAAACCCAGCAAAAATTTGTTTTTAAAAATACGCAAACTAAAAAAAAAAAACACCACATTTTTATGCAGGAATAAACTACTTTAAGTTTTCTGTTTGTCTTCTTTTAAAAAAAAAGAAGACTATTCTATTGTTGCTTGCTGTCATTCCAATTTTGTTAAAAATTTTAAATATCTTCTACAGTTTAATGCTAAATGATAATTTCTCTCTGGAATGGCAATGTTTCACGTCAATTATTTACTTTCTGTAACAAATTCTCTTGCCACTATGTTGGATTTCCACCATGACTTTCATTTAAAGATTCACTAAAAAAGGACAAAAATCTAAAAAAATTATAATGTACCAGAATCTGTTGTTGTTGGAGAGACACTTTCCACAGTACAAGATGGCAAAGCTTTCTCATTTTAATCCAAACGGTAGAGCAGTTATCAGTCAATATACTTTCGTTTAATTTAAAAAAAAAAAAAAATTCTAAGTCATTTTCAGATTATATTAATTTAAAAAATCAATTTTATATGTTGTGTGTGTATATATATATATATATACACACACACACACATACATACAACTAAGTCAGGCTGCAGGAACAAGATCTATTCTATACCAAAAAACCTCATAGATAACATTTTAAAAAGAAAATTATGTTTTCACCTAATTTGGATTTTCCTCCATTCATTTTTTTCTGTAAAATATTAAATGTAAATACAAATACAAAATAGCAAAGCAAAAATTAAATGAATATACTTACCTTGCACGATATACTCATTGATCAAAGTCCTGGGTGTTTTAGAAATGCTCTGTCTTGTATTCTGTTGAGATTATTAAAAGTTCATTAAATCACGAAGAAATAAATCGTTCCAGTTGTCTATTTAAAACTGGCTTTAGCATAGAAACCCACCATCGATAAGTTTAATACAAAAATTTTCATAATCAGAGCAATAAAAAAATAAGAAAATCACCTTTGATATTTGCAAACTTCCAGTATTACTCTTTATGTAATCCATTGGCATTTATATATTATTTCAAAACACTAATGAAGTCTTAGGAGTCAAAAACTGCAAATTTATGGAAAAAAGCTAGATAGTGTTCTCAAATAATTATGAATCATTAATGGTTTAATAACCATCTATTACTTAAAAGGAAAAAAATGTACTTTAAAAGATCAGAAAATATATTTCAGGACTAAAAAGATTTTCTGAAACAACCTGTCTCACTTATATTTACAACAAAATTTCAGAAATTCATAGTTTCAATACTTTTCAAAATATGTAAGGGGTGTGTGTGTCTTCTTCAAACCTGCATGCCAATGACAGCATGTAATCCACCAGAAGAAATGCCCTGGTTTCAGCGTCCTAAACTAAATGGAGAACAAGATACAGAAGTTAGCCACATGCCTACCACAGAAAGTCCCTCCTAGGATTCTTCTTTATTTTAGATGTGAAAGAAAAAAAATGCAACCTGTTGGATTTTAAAGAAGAATTTGGATATATAGAAAATCAAAAACAACTCTGCCCATAGCTGAGAGTCATAATTGTGCTTGGTGTCATGTGGTTCATTTGAGATTATAAGTCTGCAGTGCTGTATGATATCTGGCTATGCATCATAGTTGGGTAGAACAAGCTTCATAGGTCACAATCAGGAGAATATACTACAGTAAGCTTTCAGAAAAGTTCTGTACCAAATGCACGTTTTCCATAATTGCCATGGACATTATCTATAAGGTACCATCATGATGTTTATCTATTTACTTTTATTTTTATGACAGGGTTCTAGACTAACTCATTCTCTTTCCACTAGCAACAATAAAAAACTTAATTCACCAGCACAGGAAAAGTCTTGTCAGCCTTCAACTGAATTTGTAGCCTGACACTTTAGCTTTTGTATATTATGTAAAATAACTATAAATAGACCAATATAAGACAAAAAATAATTAAAATGAAAAACTAAAGTTTCTTCTCTTTACAAAGCCTAATCCAGTGACAAAATTTGTTTTCCCAACTAGAAATTCACCTTGTTCATTTGCAATTTCTGGATAACAAAGATTTCTTTTCCAGTTATAAACTAGCCAGGAAAAAATAGCTCTTTTATCACTTGACCAGTTGGCCTAGAATTATTTTTGTTTCTTTGTTGGATATTCAATAGCAAACTTGGCATTAGTGGCATTCTGAAAGACAGTTTGGAAGGACACTTTGCACTTCATATTTGCAATTAAAAGGACCAGCTTTATGCGGTAATGTGTGCAGTAACATAACTAAGAAAACACATACATAAAAAACTGAGATTTGGTCATCATCCAGTCAGTATAATAGTTTTTTTTAAAAAATTGTAATTAATTTTTTAAAAGTTAAATTAAAATAATAATGATGATTATTATTATTGTCAGTTTCGCTGTAATAAATATGAAAGCCCTACATACAAACGAGGCAGACATACTTGCCAGCATATTCTTCTATCTAAAACAAAAACGCTGAATAAAAATACACCAGAGACTCAAAAATCCTTGGCGTCTGGTTACCACCAGAGAAAAGTTGTTGTTTTTCCATTAACAGTTGTCCATTGGATGAGGTGCTCCCCTCCCTTGCTTGGCAAAGGCAATTTGCTTCACTCTTAAAATTTCCTTTCTGCAAACACAATCACCTTTTATAGTTAAAAAGGGGTGATTGCTCAGCAATTCATCTACATGAACTGGACTATAAAATAATAAGTTCAAATTATTATTCGACATTAGCTGTGTTTTTCCTTCAGGCAAGACGTCTTAACATAAAAGTTCATTCTTCTATAAGGAGAAAGCATGAATCTTTAAAATAAAATATTCCTTTGAAGCTGAGTAAACTGATGAGATTACTGAATACAAACACCAGAAGTTTACACCAGGATGAGATGACCAACAACATGCACATTCTGAATATTTTACCTAACCCTAGCTAATTGTAATTGTTATGTGCTGCAAAAGATGTTATTTTCCAAATACTAAAGATGTATCTTTTATCCGTCAGTTAAACAGAACTTTTCCATCCTTCTGTCTCTACCCTACAGTTCAAGTGGACTCTTCAGTTCTACTTAGCCATGGTGTTTGTGTCATTCGTCTTATCCCCCATTATCTGCCTCATGGCTACCATAAAATAATATTGGCAAACATTTTTTTTTTCAATTGTAGTTAGTCTTGCTACTTTTTGTTTGCCATCTGTAGTTTCTCTTTTTGTCTCATTATGACAAACATTCTTATGAAAATATATATGAAAATAAAAACTTCATATTCTTCGTAGCCAGTGTGTGCATGCAACTTCTTCATACATGTCAGCTGTTTACAAGTTAAACCTTCCTTGGTTTGTTTAAAGAGTCTCTGAACCATCCATGATGAATTGGCTAAACACTGGACCAGGAACTAAACATCTCTACAGTTATAAGCTTTCTAGCCTTAGGAAAAACTGTGATGGTGAGAATGGAAAGAAATTTAATGAATTTTTATGACAACAATTTGTACAAAATATAAATATGTATACTGAATTACTAAATTTAAAATAACTAAATTGTATGATATAACATTTTAAGTGTATCATGGAATTCTTAAGAAAATAAAAGTCAATGTCAGTACGTATTTAATTATATCCAGAAAGTTAGGAAACCATGAATTAGTGTAGGGCAACAAGATTTTGGAATTTTTGCCCCTGTGTGTTTAAGATAATGAAAATTCTACATATCATTACAAGATTACTATTGAATAATGTGAGCTTACTTACAAGACTTAAATTTTTTTCTGCTCATTCAAATAAATACATCTTTATTAGCTCATTATTTAAAAAAAAAGCAGTTACTAAATTAATGTTCTAATCTAATTTTTGATAAATTGACCTCAAATTGGTCAGGTACTGTGATCAATGTCTCCTATTGCACCTGTAGCAAACAAAAACCTGTTGACTCAATCAGACAGCTTACCTAGAAACTTGATTATTCACGCACCAAGTACAGAGATTATTTAAGTCACAGAGGTTGTGCTAAATTTGTTTTTTCAAAGAACAGTAAAAGTCCTTTAATCCAGCACCCAATGGTCTGGAAAGCCAGACTGTGCAGCAGGAAAAAGCCACGAGACAATTCAGGCAAGTGAGTCTCTGCTGCAGAATGAGTCTGCCCATGCACTGATCTTCCTTCTAGCCCCCCATTTTCCTTG
The DNA here is from genome assembly GCA_018389105.1 of Nautilus pompilius. Taxonomy (NCBI): domain Eukaryota; kingdom Metazoa; phylum Mollusca; class Cephalopoda; order Nautilida; family Nautilidae; genus Nautilus; species Nautilus pompilius. The sequence goes on along the minus strand of JACATO010000008.1, from coordinate 443,988 downwards.
TTTGCATTTGGTACATTTCTTAGTGCAGTGAACTTTATCATGAATCATTGCCCTTATTTTTTGGCCATCCATCATTCTTTTTACCATGGCTTTGAAAGACACAAAAAGGAAGCATATTACTCTCACCACAAAATGAGAAATTGGCCATAATCAGCAAGCTTAAGAGGTGAAAAAAGGAACTCTATAATGGCTGAATAGGGCATCGGCTCTTCCATGATATACATCAAGCAGCAGAAGAATAAACTGAAGGCATTTGTGACTAATTCTGAGACAATGAAGGGAATCAAAAAAACAGAAAACTTTGATGGAGATTAAGATGTCTGAGCTGGATAGCACTCTCTCTCTACAAGTGGTTTATCTTGAGGAGGTCCAAAGGAAAGCCAATTTCCAGGCCAATGCTGATTCTGAGGGCTAAGCAGTATTAACAAGACATGAATATTGATGAAGATTGTAACTTTTCTGATGGATGGTTGCAGAATTTCAAGTTGTGTCATGGCGTTTGGTGGATGTTTCAGGCAAGCAGAAGTCAGCCAATCATGATGCTACCAACAAGTATAGCAATATCTTTGATACTATACTACAGTATATCTTATAAAAAAGTGAAAATAAAGTCTTGAGGCCCATTTTACATGCATGCTGGATTATAGAACTTTTTCTGTAGTCCACTTTTCATTGCTTGGACAGGAATGGCACAGGGATTGCCATTTGCAAAGACTTCATCTTACAGTAGTATGCTGTCACCATTGTTTTATAATTGTCCCCTGAAAAAATTTGTTCACTTGCATGTGTGATAGTAATAAATAAAAAAAAATAGCAGCAAATACAAAGGAAAAGCTTGATCTAGAGCCCTGATTTTGTTTATCCTGTATAAACATTCTGGAAATTAATACAGGAATGTTGTGTAGCCGCTGCTCTCACTAGGATGAGGTACACTAATACGAAAAAAATAAATAACAGGTCGAAATAAGACCTCACTTATAAATAAATAGCTGAGGCGGCCGGTCGTGGAACCGACCCAGCTACACCACATACACTTGCAAATAAAACAAACATGCCCCAACAATTACACCACACCACCCCCCCAAAAAAAAGAAAAAAAAGTTTAATACTGCTTCCATGGATCTTCTAATATTTAAAGAGTTAAACAAAATAAAATTTTAATACATCTATTAGCTGCTATTTCACAAAATTACTGGCAGTATCAAGTAAACTGTAAAGCATACATACATAGTTGAATAAAGGCAGAAACTGCGTCTTTGGTGTGAGAGTTCTCTTTTTCATTGTTTGACTTTTTGTAGGCATCACCGTCTTACTACTTTGAACCATGTTTTGAAGCTAAAATAAATAAATCACATTGGAGATAACAACTGATGAAGCACCAAGTGAGCAGTTTTACAAAAAAATAAATTAAAAAGGCAACATTTCCATTTTTTGACAGTCAAGTGATATTCATGAGAAGAAATAATTTTAAAAAGATAACCAACAGTCATTTTACTTGATCTATAACATAATAAAAGTCAATATCAGATTTCTAGAAAACAGATGATATGTTTATTAAACTATTATCATTATTTTTTTGACATTTTTGCTTTTTGCATTTAAACCATTGAGATATTTATGTTAATTCAAATACTAATACACTGTCCTAGTTTGTAATCTGGTTAATTTCAGTATAAGGGCCACTGGAGATGCTAAAGGAATTCTGAATTGATGATGTTTGCCACTAAATGAAAAATACAACTTATTATATTTACTGACTTTACATAAATAATAGTAAAAAATGAGCAAATGTTGCATTTTCAAACAACTTCCAATATGGTTGACTCAACATAACAGGTGGTAGATGGCTAAGTGCATAGCATACCATCCTGCTACAGTACAGGATTGAGTTATATACTTGTTGGAGAAACTGAATTGGGTTGGTAAATCTCCTAGAGCATAGCTCTCCTTCTCACTCTTCTAAGCCACTGTGTCAAGATTGATTCTTCTCGTTTTTCTCCTGCATAAACAGCTCTAGTAAAGACTCCATTTCCTGCTAAAGTGCACAAACTCCTTGATGCAAAGAAATGGCAATGCTTGTTACCAGTAACGATGGCACTAAATAACTCAATCAAGAATTTCTACTGTTGTAGATGACAATGTACACAGAAAAAAAACTTGGCATGCTGCCTAAAACATATTAAAAGTATTTGCTGCATTGGCTCAATCCACCATTTTTCATTTGTTTATCTCTCTCTCTCACACACAAATGATATTTAGATAAAGTCTTGTGTGGCAAAAGTTTAAAAATAAACTTAAAGATGATGCATATAATATATATCTTCTAACACATTCTTTTACACATGTAACTATACGTGCACAAATACATTGATTATACATTAAATTTTGGGATATTTCATTGATGAGTCAACAATTACAAATGACTTCCTTTAAAAAGTTTTGAAAATATAAAATAATTGCATGCAATGCTCAACTACTAATTAAATTGTAACATTTTTAATTACTTTTACTAGATGCTGTGGAAATAATTGACATGACAAGGAAAGTATACATTTTAAAATCTCTTTAACTTAAAAAAATAATACATTTTGTAATATGTTCTTTAAAAAATGATTATTTCAGTGACATGAATACATAATCAAGACAGTAATAAAGTACAAAGTTAATAACTAGTTGTAAAAGAAATGGATTGAAATATCATGCCTACAAATGTATAACTAATACTATTAAATGTCTTTAGTACAGGTCAAGAATCCCTTATCCGAAATTCTGAAAACTGAAAAGCTCCAAAATCCAAAATATTTTTGGAGCTCCTTTGGTGGAAAATTCCAGAAGGTTCCTGGGTGATGCACAGGTCCCAACACACTTGACGTACACACATCACTCACTGTAATTTTTGTGCTTTGTTGTTGATGTGAATATACTTGAGAAATATTGAAAAGGCCTGCAAATATCCCTATGGTACTAGGCCTACTGTAGTGATAGCTTACCTTTCTAATGGTTAAATGTACATCTTTTGCTTAAGGTTTCATGCACAAAATGATTTTAGAATATTGCATAAAGTACCTGCAGGTTATATGCATCCATATGCAGTTATAAATTTGTAAATGAACTTGTGCCCAGTCCCCACCCACCCCCAGAGAGTTAGCTACCAAATTATGCTGCTATATTTATATTCCAAAATCCGAAACAACATTCAGCCCCCAAGGATTTTGGATAAGGGATTCTCAACCTGAAGAAGTGTTCTGATCAATCAGAACGACCAATTATTGGTTGGAGGGGTTTCACAAGCAGATTTTCCATAGAATTAATTATCTTTTTAAATTTAAAAATAATTCAAATCGGAATAAAACCAGAAGCAACCTGGCGTTGTATTAAAAGGTCTAAAATCTGATGTCCAGATGTACAAAATAAAAATAATTATGGTTTCTTTCATTGAGACAACTGTAAAGGCTACAGTTCGCCTTACATTTGTCTCCGAATCAAATTTTAATGTTCAAAGATAAAAATGAACTAAATATAATTGATCATCGATCAGTTTTACTTAGCAAATCATTAGGATTTAAATAACCTGATGTACCCCCCCCCCCTGGCATGGTTTTCTCTTGCTCTTCACTAGCCAGTCGTGTGGTTTCTCTCCAGGCTTTCCGCTTTCCACCCAAATTTTAAAATGAACAGCTCATACTACAAATCTCTAATAAAACTAAATTGATAGATATTAAACACTTTTTGACTACTAAGCATTTGTTATATATCGCCACACACGCCGTTCTTGTTGTTATTATTAACAGAATGTGCGTCAATGGGTCATACCCGTTTTAAGAACATTTTCTATAGGCACTCTGAAAATGTAGAATTACCCTGCAAGTCAGCAAAACCACATTTTCCCTCGATGACTACGATATTAACTACCACTGTTCATCCTCTAGATTCAATGATTTCTCCCCCCAAAAATCAAATTTCAAACTAGTTTTCCAATGAAAAGCCACCATTCCTCTGTTTACTTGTCTACTCATCTTAATTTTCCCAGATCATTAAAGAAGATATCAGAGGGTGGGGGAGGGGAATTAAATTAACAAATAAAAAATTGTTTGAAACTTACATTGTCGTTAAGCTTTCGCTAACAAATTGAAACATTACAATTCATATAACCGCCATATTTGTTGTTTTTTTTTGTTTTTGTTTTTTTGCATTAATAGTGCAAAAACTAGTTCCGTGCAGAGTATGCGAAACGAAACTTACTTATTAAGGACAAATTTGAAAAAGAAATGTAAATGCTTTATTTCATTAATTAAATAATCAACCCATACAGCTCAAAATCTTATAAATATATTCTATTAACTTAGAATTGAAAAAAAAAGATCTTTTGGGGTTTGTCATAGTTTGTAGTAATGTTATTACTTATAATCTTTCTTTAATGTTGTAAGCGACACGCCCGATCCGATTATTACCCATCATGGCGGTCGCTATTACTTGTGCGTTTAGATTTTTATGTCTGAATAAACCCTCTAATTTGCGTAATGTAGCCTGTGTTTTACAGTAGAACTACAACAGTTTATTCAGACATAATTTTAATGCCATACCAGAATTATGGAACGTCTATTGCGACCAGAGCGTCTAGACACAGACCCAAGTTCGAGTACGGCTGCCAAAAGGATGGAGTCGCTGGTTGAAGACATTCGAAAGTCCCATCGCGGTCCGTCCGCAGGAAGGATTAGATACACTGAGCGTGCCGACAGATTCGGTGACTCCGAAGTTATATGAACCTATATCTGAATGCTCAAGTTATGAAGACGCAATCTCTACATCAGCATCAATGTTTGTGAAACCCACTAACGAAGTATTTACTCATCGACAGCAGCCAGGTGAGTCCCTTAATGAATATTTTCAAACCCTACACACACTTGCTAAGGACTGTGACTTTAAATCTGTGACCGCTCAACAGCATCGAGATGAAGCTACACGGGATGCCTTTATCACTGGCCTACGCTCACTTGTAATTCGGCAGCGTTTGTTGGAAAACAAGATACTTGATATTAGTAACATGTTTGATCGAGCCAGAGCCTTAGATGCTGCTCAGAGAAGTTGTGAATCATATTCAGTCCCTCTTGAGTCAATTCCCAGTGTGTCGGCAGTACCTGAAATTAAGCAAACTGAAAATACAGGAACTTTACCGGATTCGCAGTTGTCGGTTGTTGTTGGTCGATGTTTCTTTTGTGGATTAAAGAGACATCCCCGGTCTCGTTGCCCAGCACGAGAAGCAATTTGCCACAAATGTAAGAAAGTGGGGCATTATGCTGGTGTATGTAAGGGGCGTCGAAATTCAACTACAGGTACTAGTCAGTCAACCTCCAGTGCTGCAATTCAACTAGCAATTACTTGCATAACTTCGGCTACTACACCTACTGGGTTGTCACCTGCTGTCAACTCCATCTACATTAATGGCTTCATGTGCAAAGGACTGTTCAATAGTTGTAGCACTGATAGTTTTATACACCCAGATGTTGTGAAGGAACACTCATTTCAAGTATTTAATTCTACAAAAACAGTATCTATGGCTACATCCTCCCTCGCCTCTAAAACAGATGGATACTGCAAAATGCAAATTGAGATACAGGGTGTAGTATATAAAGACATTGAGCTATCAGTATTGTCTGGCCTGTGTTCTGATGTGATTTTAGGTCAAGATTTTCAAAGCCACCATGAAAATGTGACAGTGAATTAAGGTGGAAAACTCCCCCCTCTTGTCGTATGTGGATTAACTGCTTTAAATGTGGAACCTCCCAGCTTATTTGCTAATCTCACAGCTGACTGTCACCCCATAGCTGCCAAATTTCGTCGATACAGTTCTGATAACCGTAAGTTCATAGATTGTGAGATTCAATGTCTACTGCGGAAAGGTATAATTGAACCTAGTAATTCTTCGTGGAGGGCACAGGTTGTTACTAAATCAGAAAACCACAGGAAACTCCTTGCAATTGATTATTCAGAAACTAAAAACAAATTTACACTCTTAGATGGTTATCCACCCCCACGTATTGATGAAACCATACACAAGATTGCTCAACATAAAGTCTTCAGCACAATTGACCTGAGGAGTGCATACCATCAAGTGGCTATTTGTGCTGAAGACAAACCCCATACTGCTTTCGAGGCTAGCACTTTACCAGTTTACTTGAATTCCATTTGGGGTTACTAATGGTGTAGCATGTTTCCAACGCATCATGGATACCTTCATTAAAGACAATAGTCTTGATGGAACATATGCTTATTTAGACAATGTAGCGATTTGTGGGGTGCCACAAGAGAAGCATGATTTTAATCTGAATAGATTTAGAGTGGCTGCAGAGAAAGTAAATATCACTTTCAATGAAGACAAAAACTATCTTTTCAACAAAGAAACTGTATTTTGGGGTATGTGATTGAGAATGGTGAATTACGACCTGATCTTGAACTTCTGAGACCTCTCAAAGAATTGCCGATACCCAGTGATATGAAGATGCTTCGTCATCGTTGTCTTGGACTTTTTGCATACTACTCAAACTAGATCTATAACCATTCAGAGAAAGTCCGCCCGCTTATTACTACCACAACCTTTCCAATGTCAGTGTCAGATGAAGCACAAAGGGCATTTACACTAATCAAGGATGATGATATACAATCAGTAGTACAACTATTGATGAAGATTTAGTATTTGAGGTCAAAACAGACACATCAGACAATGCCATAGCAGCTATGTTAAACAAAGCTGGACATCCGGTGGTATTCTTCTCTCGTAGTCTCCAAGGATCAAAATGACACTATACTGCTGTTGAAAAGGAAGCCCAAGCTATCATAGAGTCAGTTCGACAATGGTGGCATTACTTAACTGGAAAGCATTTTACCATGAAGACTGATCAGCACTTTGTGAGCTATATGTTTGACAAGACCAGAAGAAAGAAGATTAAGAACGATAAGATCATGTGTTGGAGAGCAGAACTCTCTTGTTTTGACTTTGACATTGTTTATCGTCCTGGCAAGGATAATTTCTCAGCTGATGCCCTTTTTAGGTCATATTGTGCTTCCCTTATTTCTAGTGAAGGTCACTTGCAAAGTATTCACGAGTCATTATGTCACCCTGGAGTAACATGCATGTACCATTTTGTTAGGTCCCGGAATCTTCCTTATTCTTTGGAAGAGGTAAGAAGGGTCACAAGTGTATGTAAAATCTGTGCAGAGTGCACACCAAGGTTTCACAAGCCAGAACAGGCCCAACTCATTAAAGCTACCCAACCTTTCGAACGATTAAACGTAGATTTTAATGGTCCCCTTCCTACTAATAGTAAGAACAGATTTTTACTTTGCATAGTAGATGAGTATTCACGTTTCCCCTTTGCATTTCCTTGCCATGACAAATCTGCATCAACAGTTGCATGTCTTAATCAACTGTTTTCACTTTTCGGCATGCCAGCTTATGTTCACTCTGATCGTGGATCTGCATTTGTTTAGTAGGGAGCTAAGGAAATTTTTGACCTCTAAAGGTATTGCATGTAGCTGTATGACTGCATATAACCCTGAAGGAAATGGGCAAATTGAATGCTATAATGGTATTATTTAGAAACCCATTTCAATGACTCTTCAATCTCAAGGCTTAAATGTTATAAATTGGGGAATGCTTTTGCCTGATGTATTACACTCCATTCGCTCTTTGTTTTGTACGGCCACAAATACCACTCCTCATGAGTGTATGTTTAACTATTCCAGGCGATCCATAACTGGGGCTTCTATTCCATCATGGTTATGCATCCCTGGTCCTGTATTGCTGAAGAGGTATGTCCATTACAATGAGACTGACCCACTTGTTGATGAGGTTCAACTATTAGATGCTAATCCTCAATATGCACACACACGTCATCCAGGTGGTTGTGAAACAACTGTATCGGTCAAACACCCGGCCCAGCTGGTAGTGTACCAGCCCCCACACCTGTTGAGAATGTACCTACCGACAAATCTGGACATACTCCTTTCGTGCCCACTCTGGAAAACTCTGTCATCCAATGTCCCTTCTAATGACCAAATAGATTCTGTATCTATTAAAAAGACTGTACTTGAGCCACAAAGAGTAACTTCAGAACCTCCAGATGTGGATAGCTTGTCAAGTATACCTACAGTTTGCAGATCTGGGCATACTCGCCATGCCCAAGACCGTTTAGAACTTTAAGTTTAATTTTACTCCTCAATGATTGTTCAATTCTGAAGATAGGGGTGAATGTCATAGTTTGTAGTAGTGTTATTTATAATCTTTCTTTAATGTTGTAAGCGACATTTGTTTTTGTGTTTGTTGTAAGCGACACGCACAATCTGATTATTATTCATCATGGTGGTTGCTATTACTTGTGTGTTTCGATTTTGTCTGAATAAACCCTCTAATTTGGGTAATACAGCCTGTTTTACACAACAGGGTTTAAGTACCAATATACTTTCTTGAATTAAAAAAACAATCTCCCTGGCAGATGTATTATTATATTATTATTGTTTGAAAATAAATATTTTTTTTGTTAATTTGTTTAGCAAAGAAAACTCAGTCTGTATTTGCTACCGTGCATGTTGTTTTGACCACAGGAACACGCTCTGCCAGAATATATTGCAAATTTGGACTTGACTTTGAGGTCCCAAGTCCAGGAAAAAAATTAGAAAGATAGCATAAAAAATTGCCTACTTATTTTCAATGGGGCACTTGCAAAAGAAGCGAAAAACAACAACAAAAAACTCATTGCACATACACTTTAAGCAAAAACGCAGAGTAATTTCCCCTTTTCAATTGCACGAGTTTGTTTCCACATCAGGTGGAAGGAAACACGTGCCTTATTTCAGAAAAGTAGCTTTGAGCAAAAGAGTTTGCTATATTCAAATTTTCTAAAAATGGTGATATAAATTTTTTTTTTAATTGTTGAAAGAAAAATATGATAAATGCATTAAAAATAAATAACTTTCATAACATATTGCAAAACATTGAAACCCAAGCATAACCCTAGAAATACGTGAGGCGAATAAAATCTGCTCTCCCTCATAATTTCACTTACACGTGCACATACACTTCCTCAAATTATGATCTTTTCTATTTTAAAAAAATAGCTTTCTCTCAGTAGAATATGCAAACTTGAAATCATTTTATTGGTCTGAATCTATCGCTATCAGTCAAACATATCAGCACCCAGAATCAATGGCATTGCCTCCCAGCATAGAACACACACACGTTTTACAATAAAATTATAGCGTACAAACTGTGAAAAACATCTCTCCTTTTTTGGCTGTTTTCATGCAAGGTGGTTAAAATTACACTTAAAGATTTAAAACAACCAAATAAGTATGCTGGCCTGATTATTGTAATTATCAGCGTTTGCCTTACATTTCGTAGGGAGTTTGCCGCTCAGCACAATAGGTAAGACAAGAATAGCCAATTAATCAATGCTAGTAATTTTTGTCATTCCCTTCAAGCAACAGATCATGCATTAATCAATAATCTGAACTTAGAGCCAATTAATAGAAAATGTTTTTTCACTTTTTTTGATGACTAAGGGTAGCACATAACATCGAATAATCTTGAGTAACATCATCTTCACGATCAACAGGGTAGATGCTTTTTCACAGTACAATAGAACATTCTGAAACAACGCCTGGACTGAAGCCTCTAATTAAATAAAGAAAGCATAAATTCCAGGTATAATAAGCCATGTTTATGTATGATTTTCTGTTTGGTGCCATGCCAGATGAATGCCTTTGGCAAGGTAATTAACCCAAGCAGGGCTTTATAGACACCCACTTTTTTGTTGCAGAAAACCAAAAGGTGACAGCCTTGACAGTAACAACACTAGGAATAAGAAAGTTAAGACCAGAACTCAAGAATTAGTGGTGAGTAACCAAGAACTTCCATAAAGTGAAGACTACCTAAACATATTGATGAAACTCTTTACTATCTTAAGTCTGGAGAAGCAGTGTGGAATTATTTATTACTAGCTGGGGTACCTGGTACTGAACAGGAAAAAATGACTTTTATAAACAAAGGTTTTATATTATTTTGGAAAACAAATTTTATTTGTTTACAAGCACAATCAGTGAATGAACATGGAATTGATGCTAATGATACATTTCTTAACATTCTGTAAGCTGTGCCCTTTAATTTAACTTTGTTCCATATGAGCCACTTTATAGACAATGTTTTTAGTTTTTTTCATGGGGTGAAAAACAAAGCAGATTTTTGTTTTGGCCAACTCTTGAGCTTCTAACATACAGCTGTCCATGAGAAAAGCAGGGATTATCCAAATTGAGGCCAACAACATCCAAGGATTAGCTGTGTGCTTTATTGATAATCATAGCAAAGCTGAGTTTTAAAGTGAACTAGATTATTTTGAATTTAGAGGCTTTTTAAAAATTGTATAATAGTTGTTTCAGCTGACTTGTTTTAGAATCTGAAAAATACCTGACTCCAATACAGGGCCAGCTTATAAGATGATGACACACTTGTAGCAAACTGCTAAATTAATTTTTATGCTTAATTTTCAAAGTTATACTGTGTATGATATCAAAACACACTGATGATTTGTTATCAAACGGCCTTCAGAGCTGACTGCTGAAAAACTGAAATCTGTGGTCACTTCTGAGCTGGATGAGTACCATGAAGCTGTAGTAACTCCGAACCTTGAACAGTAGTCTTTGTTGGCCTTTGAGGCCAGGCTCTGGTACTCTTGGATCCTGCCTTTGATCCTGAGGTATCTTCATTATAATTTGACGCTGCTAGGTTGCCTATTTTGAATGAGTGCAGTGAACTAAATGTAATCCATAAAGCTTTTGAAAAGCGGCCTTTGGTTGCCTCAAAATGGCCTCCAGGGCCAACATGCAGTAGTTTAAACATTTCCAGATTCTGAGGTTCCTACTCCCAGAATGTGGGGCATCTGGGTGCTATGATTTGACCATAAAAGAGTAATGAACAAATGCACAAACACTTGAAAATATTTATTAGATGAAGCACTAGATCTAATAGTGAACTCCACTAAGAGCTGATTCAACCAGCCAGAGTATGGAGTGTACATAAATCTGGGACTCATTGAAATATATTATGCTTTTTATGAATTAAGTGCTCAGTAAGTTCTTGCACTACATTTCTTACAAGACCAAACTGGGAGTTATGTTCTCTTTACCAAGATGGATTTCCCTTTGAGTGGATAAAATTCAATGTTTGTTAGCCAAAGAAATTTTCATCCATATCTAATGGGTTTTGATGCAATGGACTGTCTGAACGGGCAGTGTCTCCAAAATGAAACAAACTGTTCATCAGGTGTCACATATTCTCTTGGTGTAGTAATTGAAGACTTATTTGTCATTCTATTGGTCCGCTCTTGTTTCCTTGTCATTAAAATAAACTTCGGTAACTCTTTGAACCTGCATAATATATTGCAGCAAAATCAAAGGGTTCAATATTAAAGCAGAACAGTGAAATTGATGTGTGAGAACAGCTGTTATTACATTGTTACCTGTCTGATGACTTAATTACACACAACTTGAAGTGATGGACATCTCTGATGTAATTAACACTCATCCTTATTGGCAAAGTCAACATGTACTTCAGTGATATAGAAACATTACTAAAAATTGATCAGGACTGGATCAGGGATCTCTTCACCAATGCTACAAAAAAGGATATATTGCACAGCTCAAATGTCAGGAAGAAGATAAATTGATTGAGCTGAGCACTGACAATATTTTTTTTGCACTAAAAATATGAGGTGTGGACAAAACACTGCAATATTTTGTTGGATATTTTGAAATATGAAGAGTTCATGGAAGGCAATGAGATTCCTGCTGCTGTCTGCAACAGTATATTTATATGAAGCTGAATTCTTTGCATTGGCTATTATTAAAACAAAACAGTGAAAAACTGGTCACAACTAATGAGGTGAGTGTTTGTCTCTAGTATTGCACCTAAATTTGATAAACTGTGCAAGACACATCAGGCCCAAGTGTCTAATTTTATAAACTATGTTATATAGCTCATGTGAACACAAAGAAACTAACCCAGGTTTAAGAATTACACATTTTCATCTTGTTTAACTATGTTTAAATGTGGTAAAACCATTTGATGTGGATCTACAACATTAATATAACAATAATTTTGGTAAATAAGGAGTAAAAAAGGCTTTTTAGCCTAGAAATGATTGAAACTGGTAACATTTGTAGAAGGCAAGCATTGTAAAGAGGTATTTGAGTTACAACCATGAGACAGCAGGAGTACAGGATTAGAAAAAGATTTGGAACCTCTACTATACTAATCAATCCCATTTACATAAATTCATCAAAAAGCAATGGGAAGGAGCAAAAAAAAACCAAACCCTGTTGCATATCAAATGAGAAGAGTTGATATAATAATAATACTCCATTTAATATCACAGCATTGTCTACTTTCTAATAAGTTCTCTATCCATAATGAAAGTGGACAACGCATTAGCTTATAAATATTCCACACTATATAAATTATCCTACCCTATTCCACATCCAGAAACATGCTGAGTCTTGTACAAAATTTTCTTTGGGATGCAACATTCATCTTTCCAAGTTGGTTGAAAAAAAGGTGTTATTCAGCAGTCAGTTGATATTCATTTGACTTCTATAGAAAAAAACAGTAAAATCTTTAACTATTCTTATCAAATGGCAAACTCTCATACCATCTCTCTTTCTAAATTTCTTTCAATGCATTTTTAAAATTACAACACAAAGCAACTTTAAGCATTGATGCAATATGGCTGACTTAGCATGCATGTTGTCCATAAATAGTTCATTTAAAAGTCCAGTAAAGTTGGATAGGTGAAGTAAATTGACTTAGCACTGGGTTATTCTGATAAAAAAGCTACAATTGTATGGTGATGCATCAGTTTTGAGACACTAATTGCCAAGTGCAGCGTCACTGGTCCTTTGGGTCTAGGCAAGTTATAATTAAGCTTTTAACGCTGAAGTCAGTAAGACTGTGTATTTTAAAAAAAGGTTTGTTATATCCTTGTACTTTGATGGAAACATTTTTTAAATAATTAATGACTTAAACCAAAAATTATGCATTACCCACACACACACAGACACAGACAGAGAGACGGGGGAGAGAGAGAGAAAGTGTGTGTTTCTCAGGGTTGGAAAAATTTAAACACACACCTTAGTTCATTCACCATCTTTATGCTTTCATGTTCTGCACAAAAGGGAAAAAGAAAAGAAAAATAGATTCATTGAAGAACTTATTTCTTAATATTATGTTCTACATGAAAATGTGTGTTGAGATGCCTAACGAAATCAATCAATCATGCTATCAAGCAGTTTAGAGAGATGGGGACAGGACTTATTTACACTTTGAGATTAGAAAATTTAAAAAATAATTTTTAGGTTTCCAGGAAGTGAACAAAATTCCAGATTGGATTGTGGCTTAGTCTAGCTCATAGTCTGTTTGAGATGAGCATGCTACAGTAGCAGCATCCTGCAGCCATCTTGTCTGGCCATTATTTCTGTAGTGCCAGATCTGAAGCAAGTGATATCATCATTAGCCACTGATAACCCTGGCCAACATTTTTTCACCTTTTTTCTGCTGACTAAGATCTGACACTTGTTTTTAACTAATTTTGGGGCACTGATTTCAAAAATAAAATTGTTTTTTTGCCTATCACATCAAGTATTTGTTCTACGGGATCTTAAAATGGTTAACATTTTACTTGGTCAACAAGGAGGATACACGAAATATCCATGTTTCTTGTGCCTGTGGGATAGTAGAGCTAAGGACAAGCATTGGACTCAGAAGAACTGGCTGGTGAGAACATGCTTAAATGTCGGAGAACCAAATATCAAAAAACCAACCACTAGTAGATTGGGTAAAAATCATCTTTCCTCCTCTCCACATCAAACTGGGTCTAATGAAGCAGTATGTTAAAATTCTGAGCATAGAAGGTGATTGCTTTAAGTACATATGCACAACATTTCCTGGCCTCAGTTATGAAAAAATAAAAGCTGGTGTGTTTGACTGGCCACAAATCAGAAAACTGATGAGAGATCAACATTTCACAAGCTCCATGAATGATATGGAGAAAAGAGCATGGAATTCTTTCATGGCTATTGTGAAAAATTTCCTGGGAAACAAAAAAACTGAAAATTACAAAGATCTTATTCAAACATTGCTTGAGAATTTTCATTTCCTGAAAATATAGGTGATGTAAGTGATGAGCAAGGTGAAAGGTTCCATCAAGATATACAAGCTATGGAGGAGCGATACCAAGGAAGGTGGGATATTCACATGATGGTCGACTACTGTTGGAGTATTAAAAGAGACTGTCTGGAAATGAAGCAATCCAGAAAAGCCTACAAACGAAAATTTAATCCATGAAGGAAGAATGTGTCATTTACTGATATCAGTTAATGTAAATAAACCCATGTCTGTCATTGTTTTGTTTGTACAGTATTCTAAATGAAATGATAAGAATATTCTGGATTAGTTTGTGCCCATTTTTGACTAAAATTCATTCAATTCTAGCATCGATTTATATTTTTCTATTTCAATATTTTGACCTGATATGTCATAGTTAACCAATATATTTGTTAATCTCAAAATTGATTCATGGTGTTGTTTGTTGGAATGATATTCTAAATAAAATGATAAGAATAGAATTGAGGTGATTGTGGAAATCATTGTAATCGGGTACTTTTTTATGGCGATTGATTAAAAATGGGGGTATGCTGTAGAGCAGTCATGAGCAACCCGCGGCCCACGACATCCTAATATGCGGCCCAAATCTCTTCAAGAAAGCCACTGCTGAGGCAGACATTTCGGTGCATGCCAGTTATTTGGTCTCCAAAATCCTGGCAAAACGTATGAAGCCCTTTGATGATGGCAAGATGGTGAAGGAATGCCTTGAAGCTGTGGCTGATGTAGCATTTCCTGAGACGAAGGCAATTATTTCAAAAATTAGCCTGTCAAGGTTTACTGTGGGTAGGAGGGTTGATGACATGTCACAGAACATTGAAGACATCCTGAAATGCAGAGCATCAAATTTCAAGTGGTTTTCCATAGCATTGGACGAGAGCACTGACGTGTCCCATGTAGCTCAACTGGTTGTCTTCATTCAAGACATTGATGCTGAATTTAACATAACCGAGGAGTTAGCGGGTATGGTGGGAATGATGAAAGTACTGAAGCGGTTGGGGCTACCTTTAGAGAGGCTGTGTGGCATTGCAACTGATGGGGCCCCATCAATGGTTGGAAAGAACAACGGCTTGACAACTCTCATCTCTCAAGAAGCTAGGGCTCTGACTGGTCGTGAGTTAATTTTGTGTCACTGTTTGTTGCATCAAGAACACTTATGTGCAAAATCTCTGGGGATGGAAAATGTTGTTGCAGTTATTGTAAAGCTTGTGAATTTCATCAGATCAAATGATTGAATCATCGCCAATTCAGAGAGTTGCTGAGTGATATGGCATCTGATTATGGAGATGTTGTTTATTATGCTAAAGTGCGATGGCTAAGCCATGGTCAGATGTTCAAGCGAGTTAATGATTTGAAGGAAGAAATTGAACTCCTCTTAGATATGAAGGGGAAGCTGGTGAAGGAATTTGGTGATCATGAGTGGATGTGCAATTTTGCGTTTTTGATCGACCTTACTTAGCATCTCAATGAACTGAATCTGAGGCTACAAGGAAAGGATCAGCTCATCCACACCATGTTTGACAAGATCAAGACATTTGAATCCAAGTTGTTACTGTGGGAATCACAACTTCACTCCAATAATTTTGTTCATTTTGAAATGTTGAGGAAGGAGAATCCAAATGATTCTGCAAAATATGCAGAAGAGATTCGGCAACTCAAAGATAAATTTCACTTCCATTTCCAAGATTTCAGAAGATGCGAGGATACCTTCAACATCTTTTCCATTCCTTTCGATATCAGTGCTGAAAGTGCACCTCCAGAGCTTCTTGATCTTCAGTGTAGCACTGAACTGAGAGCAAAATTCTGTGATGTGCCGCTCCTTGACTTTTACAAGCTCTACCTACCAAGGAAGAGTTTTCCCGAATTGTCAAACCATGCTTTGAAGATGGTAAACTTGTTTGGCAGCACTTACATCTGTGAGCAATTTTTTTCAAAAATGCAGGTGCTGAAAAACAAGCATCGAAATCGGCTGGGAGGCGAACACATGGAAAGCTCCTTGCGCATCGCAACATTTCAAATCGAGCTGGACATAGAAAGACTTGTGAAAGAAAGAGAGTGTCAAGTGTCACATTAAGCTGCTTAAATGGTAGTATAAATAAAAATCGTCATACATTATATATTTTCTTTTATTTTGGCATATAATAACTTTTATGTGTCATAAAAGGGGTGGTTATGGAGTGTGTTGGTACTCATCAGGCTGAAAGCCTGCAACTTCATAAGAAAAAATGCATGTGGCCTGCCAGAAGCCTACGAAGTTCACTTGTGGCCCGCATCCAGAAAAAGTTGCTCATCACTGCTGTAGAGCAAAAACTTGATGTGATAGGCAAAAACCAATGCGATATTTGAGTTTGGTACCTCCAAATTAGTCAGTAATAAGTCTCAGATATAAGTCAGCAAAAGTTGTTGACCAGTGTAATAGGCAGGAGAGAAACTAATGCCATCACAATTTTTTGGTTAACTTCAGAGACATTTAGTTGAGAATCAATTTCACTTTGTCAAAGTTATCACAAAGCCATGTAGTAGCAGGGCTGTTTTAAAATATAAATTTTCCAGAAGTGTCTGATTGGTTGGTTCATGGTTGTGATAGTGATATAAATGGTCTCACTGTGACTTTCTCTGCTCACTGAACAAGTCCCGGTGGTGTAACTTTGCTGCTAATTTGAGAATGACTTGCAACCTTCTTCTGTCTGTTGTCCTACAAATAAGACAAAATTCCTGATATATACTTTTTAAAAACACCAAATTCAACATGTGGTGGTAGGTGCCACAGTTGTTACCAGTTCCAAACACACAGAATCCTACATATGAAACAAATTAAATAAAATTAGTTTTTACTCTACTGAGCACATTAAACTATAGATATAAAAGATAAACACAGTGAAATATTACTGTTTGCAGCAAATTACATAACATAATTATTTTTAACAGAAAGCATAGAAATTATTAGTACAACTAACAACAAATAAAAATGTTAACATTAAAAATAATAATATATACTAATTTATGAATAATTTCATATTTATTAATTTATATCTTGTATATTCAAAGAAGTGTTAGAATAAGAATCATGATCTTTATTTTCTTAAATCCATATACAAATTGAGTGTACATATATATAATTCAAACATTAATTATCATTTGTTACATTGTAGATGAAATTTATGTCAATCATTAAGTATAAGGCTGATTGAATTAAATATTCAAATGTAAATAGTATTGCTATGAAGACATTGTATATACAAAAGAAAAATATTTTACTATTCTAACATTCTTAGCTGGTATTTTGGTAAACGGTAAAATTAACAAAAAATTTAGAATTATTGGATATTAGTAACCTGTGTGCTGTGTGCCTTCAATAAAATTCAAATTTTTTATTAAATGAACATAATAACTCTAAGGTTTAGTAGTTTTTTTTTTATCATAACCACTGCCCACAACAATTGGGCAGGAATGTATTGGAATGTATTGTATAAGTATGCAAGTGTTGGAAATCAACCCAAGCAAACTCCAGGATGGGAGAAGCAGTCACAGTGCGCAATCATCCACTCGGCAAGTCTTCTGCCAAGCAAACCTAATAAAACAATCTGTTACTATTATAAAAATGTGGGTGAGTGGTCTAGATTTGTCCAGCTGAGTCTCTGTGTATTAGTTCACAAATTATGTCCAGCATCACAAACTGCCAATCATTTTATCCTATTTTCATAGGCTTTTAGTAGTATAAAAGTAAGCAATATACAATTTGTCAGTTTATGGGCCAATTATTTCGAGTAGAATAACCATTCAAATTTGGAGGTTTCAATCATCTGAATTTGTAAATGTGTCTTGGGTGCATTGTCTCACTGGAATGTTTCCAAAACAAAAGAAGCTACATTCTTGAGATGTTTTGCAATCATTTACCTCTGTGTATACTTCTGAGAAATTGTCTCTTTGAGAAGGCTTATCACCGTGTTTGTGAAAATTTCAAAAAAATCATGTTTTGTTGACAAAAAAATTTGATTTCAAAAACTATTCCTGTCCAAGTTATTGCATCAATTCAATTTTTAAACAACGGAATAAAATATATTAAAAAAAAAATAAAAGCTGCGGGTGTTATGGTAAAAGTAGTGGCACCTAAACTTGGGATCAGACACCAACAAGTACCAATATGGAAATAAGCTGTTAAAATATCAGCAAATTAAACTTCCATTCCTGATTTATATCTGGCTGAAAGGATAAGTTTTCTAACATTTATCCATACTTCAGCATGCCCCTTAAATATTGTAATAATGAAATATCTGAATAGCTCAGCGCACATTTCGTATAAACACAAGATTAATGCATCTTATGTACCTTATGGTGCTGATCAAGAAAATGTCATCTTTATTAAGTTTCCATGAGAGTGGAGGAAGTTCCATTAATGTCTCTAAACTAGCAGTTTAATACTGATGTACCTGAATACTATCATTTTGTTTATGATAGTGCTGAAGTAGGAAATATAAATTTTATGGTTTGCGTTAGGTTGTTTATATAAAATGTAAATACATGACACAAGGTTATTCGTCTGATTTGGAGAAAATTTGTTATTTCTATCTTCTCTACTGACACGCAACTATGCAACCCTAGGTATTGAAGAATGAAAACACACGGAGTTATTCAGAAAACAGTACTGTAGACACAATGAAGTGAAGACAGCTATGAACAGAGATTTCATAACAACTAATTTAGGGAAATGGATGGAGTGTTTGACCATATTAAAATTAGAAGTAGTTTTAAAAATGAAAACTAAAGCTTGCAATGTACAGGATGTTTTAGGTTTTCATTAATTATCTGCATAATAATAAGAAATCTCATGGGTCAGATCAGTGGCACCCAAACCTAACCCAGAGGATGTTCAGTCATTAAGTCTGCCATGAGTCTATTTGTCTCCGAATGTCTGTAAAGCATAGACTAGGTTCAAATGTAACATGGCTGATTGAGACACGACTAAAACTAAATAATTTATACAAATATATGATCAAAGCGAGTAATCAGGCAGTAGAATGGTAAGTTATAAAAAGAGTTCAGATAGAAGACCAAAACGGAAGGATGGGAAAGTGAATGTAAAAGTACTTAGTTTAATACTTTATTTTTTTCTTTTGGCCGCAGGATAATGGCCAGCAAACGTATGCACCCGGCCAGCAGGGTGCCACTCTGTGGACAACAAGAGCAGAAGCTTCTCTGCGGCGTAGAGCAACGGATAGCCCACGTGACTCAAAGAATAGATGCAATCATTCCAGACTATGGAAACAAACAAACGTAGAAAAATATTTTTAAAAATTTATGGAAATACTTCTGTGGATTTTATTGCTTTACCATTGGAACATGGTTGGTCTAAGAATATCGCGTATTTGAATTTTGTTGAATTGCTTTTGCAACAAAGTCAAAATTCTAGAATGTAAGGAGCAAATAACTCTGTATGGTTTAAAAGCAGGCGTAGTAATAAAGGTAAAATAAAATATTAAAAATTTTTTTCGTTGGTTATATTGTTATTACCAATGTACCATTGTCTGTTTAACAATATTTCGTATATGAATATTGTTGTAGTTTATGCAACAAATTTGAATTTCTAGTTTGTAAAGGGCAGATAACTCTGATGTATTCACTTTCTCTAAAAATAGACATAAAAAAATATTTAAAATTTTAAAAAATTGTCTATGGGTTTTATTGCTATTACCAATGGAACATTGCTTGTTTAACAATATTTCGTACATGAATTTCATTGTAGTTTATGTGACAAAGTGGAATTTCTCGTTTGTAAGGGGTAGGTAATTCTGTATGGTTTCACAGTTAGTGTATTAATAAAGGAATATAAAAGAAAATTTTTTATCTGTTGTTTTGTTATTACCATTGGACCATGGTTCATTTAACAATATTTTGTAGTTTATGCTACAAATTGGAATTTCTAGTTTGTAAAGGGCAGTTAATTCTGTATTGCTTCAGTGTCACCGTACAAATAAACACAAAAAATATTTATAAGTATTTAAATTGTCTGTGGGTTGTATCGTTATTACCATTTGAACATGGTTTGTTTTAGAATATTTCTCATTTGCAATTTGTTGCATTTTTTGCGACAAAATGAAATTTCTAGTATGTAAGGGGGAGATAACTCTATGTGGCTTCACTGTAATTGATTTATTGCGAGAGTTTCGGTCCACAGCAAGCAGGCATCTAGGATGTTATTGTTATGTCAGTGGAAATGTAGTGAACATGTTATTGGTCATGGTTAGGTAAGGGTCAGGAAAATGGCCACAACAACTTTACAAAGATAAAGAAAAAGTGGGCATTCTTGAAGTACTCACTGAGTTGAGCGTGCAAAGGTACATCTAGATGCAAAGAGGCAGGGTGAAAAGCAAAATATTTTTGGGCTGCAACAGCATGCATGTTTTTGTCTCTATGCACATACGATGTAACTGGTAGGCTGAGTGTGCCAGCAAATGTATGCACTTGGCCAGCAGGGCGCCATTCTGTGCACAACAAGAGCGGAAACTTCTCCGTGGCACAGTGTGGGGGATAGACCCCCACACCCATGATTCGATGCATAAATGCATTCACTCCAGACTATGGAAACAAACAAATGTATAAAAAAAATGTATTAAAAAATTTTGTGTGGGGGTTTAGTTTAAGAATTTATTTATATTCTAAAAATCATTTCCAATTTAAAGGTCACTTAATACAATACTGCAACTTTATTTTGGAAAAGAACAGAAAATATCATTTGTTTGTTTTCCACTGGGCCATTTAAACAATATTCCAAACAGGATTCCTGTTCACCATGCTGTGCCCAATTTGATCCAAACATAAGCAGGCCAAGCAAGGAATTGTCATTTTGTGATGAAAATACTGCAATCATAGTTTGGTCTGGTGTTATCATGCATGAATGTTGGTCTAGCAGCAAGCAAGCAGTTTCTCTTTTTGACAATCACCAACAACAGAGTCAATAATGTTTTCACAGTAACTGCAGGCATTTGGGGCTGCATGCCTAGTGACAAGATGCACATCCTCACACCATCTGAATGTAAGCATATTCCATGTTGCTAAATTTCTCAATGACTATCAACATAATATGGAAGAGATTTCATCAAATTAGTGTACCTTCTTCATCATCCTTGAATTCCACTGTTAATGATGACTGGCCAAATTAATTAGTTATGATCTTAGAATCTTGGATGCTGCATTGGGCAAATGAGTAACCAAAGTCAGTTTCTTGAACAGCGTTTATGTAAACACCCTGCTGTTGGTTCTCCAGAACTGCCCCATCTTTGCTAAGAACCATTTTACAGAGACATCAACTACATGCTCTATCAACAAGTGTTGTGAACACAATATTTTGCAACAAATAATAACTGAGCAATGCATGCCTAGTTGCCACCTATGTGTCTGCAGGAAAGCTCAGCATATTACATTACAGTCTTCTGCTATCCTCTCTGTAGCAGTTCTATGCCATACCTGACAGTACCAGTTTTGGGTATGCAGCACCTCTAATTTATACTGCTTAGTGCATGTTCCTATTGAGAAATCACACATTTTTCCAAAGCCAATCTCACAAGCATACAGAATCAGTTTGCATATAATAAAACTGTAAAACTACATCATTGTTGCAATGCTTCACCTTTGTTTAATATGAAGCAAAATCTGGTGTTTTTTTTTAACTTATGCCAAGTTGCATAACTTATAAAAGAAAAACAAATTTGAAACAGGTATTCTTTATATCTACTTTAACATTTCTGTTTTATACACATGTCAATATTCAATGCAAAAATAGATTGATTTTTTTTTGCATAACTTATCAAAAATCGTGTTAAAAATCTTATATGTACCAAACTAGAAAAAAATAATTGGTTTGCAAAGATGACACCATCCAAAAGTACATGAAAATGCTGGATTTTCAAACTTGAATATTTGAAGAGTATATTTTATCGAAAAATATCAGCATCCTATTATATTTTATATATTATCTGCCTTGTAACTATTAAAAAAAATAGTTCAATAATGACAAAAAATAATCTATAAAATGTAAATGTTTAGAAATGTGGTTTTTGGTAAACCCCCCCACCCCACACACACACTTTCTCTCTCTCAATAGGTCAGAAGTTTGTTGTCTTACAACTTGCAAACTACATAAAAGGTTATCTGACTATTACCAAGGTTATCTGACTTACCAGACTTTAGGCTTTGATAAAATTTAAAAAAAAAAACAAACTATGAACTCATATAAATGAGAAACAAACAAAAAAAAGAACTGAAATATTTTTAGTGGCTACTAAATGAATATATGGTGACATGTCAACCGTACTTTCAGATTCCATTTCTGTTTTAAATGTTTGCAAATTTTCTAACTTTACAGTCAATAAATTTAGAAAAACAAAAAATAAACTGTTTCAAATTATTTGCTTCATGAATAACTAAAACTAAAATAAAACGTTTTATCTTTAAAATATCATGAATACAGATTACTATAGCTTTGTCTCAAGACTAATAACATAGGATGTAAAACCTGAAGTGAAAATCAAACCCACCTAAAGTCAGAACAATAAACAAAGGCCCACACAATAATAATAAAAAATATATGTAAAAACCACAAGCAATCCTTCAAAAAAAAAGTTGAAAACATTATCTGGTAAAATGGTCTTATTTAGCAAACCTAAAATTACTCATGGGAAACCAAATTAGGATGGCTGACTTCTAAGGAAAGGCAGATAGATTAATGTATAAATTTTGATATTAAGAGGACCTGACAAACAAACTCTTTGATAGTAGTCAGTGTTACACAGATACACAGAGCTAGGTTACCTGTCTATGCACCTTTACAAAGTGTTGGAGACAATAATGGTTTATGCATTGAGAAGTTTCATTACATTATAAAAAAAGCTGTAGTTCAGAAAACTATATATATATACATACAATAGTCTTTAGTACCAATGAGAGAGAATTGCTGTTTTACTGTATCAATGTGAATGAAACGATACCCATCTGCTACTAACATTAAAGCACAGTTGTTTTTTTTCCTCAAGATGCTTTTAAAAGCAGCTAAAGGATGTGTTTGCAATGATGGAAACAAGCTAATAACAATTATGCATATTGTTTAAAATGATATTGTTTATTTTGTTGTTTTCCCAAATGCTACATAAATTAAACAACAAATTTTAATTAACCCTCTTAGGACTAAAGATAGAATACTGTTTTCTTAATTATTTCATACAAAGCACACACACGATTAGTATCTGGTATTATCAATTATCCATCACTTTATTTTTTAAAGAATATTTTTAGTTTTACCTCAGAGTAAAAAAAAAAAAAAATTATATCATCTATTTGGCTTTGTTTATTGAGGATAGAACCAACTAAAGCAACTTTTGCAAAGCAGCATTCCTTTGCTTCAAATCCAATTTCTTATAAGCTGTTATTGTTTATTTGTTTCTCTTCACAACACAGCCTGTGACATGCCTATTGCAAAGAAGACAACATTCTTCTCTGACAATTTAAACTGCATCTTTTTTCTGCTCTCTCTCAAGTTCTGAAAAGTTAATCCTCTCCAATTTACAGTCAGCTGAAAAACAGATTAACAAAAAGTGGAGAGATAAGGATTATAGAAAAGATGAAAAATATCTTGAAAGCAAACATCAAATTATGAACATGATCAGCAAGCAAAGAATTCGATCAACATAGTGGCAAATAGTAAGTTTAGCATTTTCCATCACCTTATTAGTAGTAAATGAGCTAACTGATGAACAACTTCCAGTGATCTATCTGTCACCAAAACAGTCCTAAGGAAGACTAAAGTCTGATGATGAACAAAAAAGATCATCGAAACGTAAGTTCATTAGTTAGTTTAGTTACTACTAAGGTGAAGGAAGATGCCTAAGTTAACCATATACTTTCTGTAAATAACACATCAAAAATAATTTTCAGCTCTTATTTTCATATTGAGAGAAGATTATTAATAATAAATAATAATAATAATAATAATAATAATAATAATATCCTGTCCATGAATATCTTTACAGTAACCAGTTTTAAGACCGGTAACGTTCAGGCTGAGGGTGCAGGTATGATAAAGATGTTTCCATAGCAACAATAACTCTTCATCCTCTGCATCGTTGTTCATAAATCCTATGAAACAGCCTTTTTCTTCCAAACCGGTCTTTCCACAGGTAAAAGAGTAAAGGTAATTGCAAAATGTCACTACTTCTTTCAGAGGGAGACCCAAAGTTAAGAGAATACTGATGTTATCAACGATCACCACAACTGGGGCCGCCTTAAACTGTAGCAGGCTGTCACGGACTAAGAGAAACAACTCTCTAAGTGAACTGCACGCAGCCGTTGCTATCAAGGGATTATCTCCCTTAGAAACCGTTTCGCCTCTGACGACCGCCTCGCCCAGGAGTTTTAACCCTTCCACGAATATCAGCTGCCCGCTCTCCCTGCAGCCCTTTAAGTTCAGGCCGAGCTTCTGCGCTACGGAGCTGTAGTGATTCAGGGACTGCGTCAAGGCCACGAAACAGACGCTCCTCCGGCTTCTTAGGCTGAAGGAAAGGAAGTGGTGCAGCAAGAACGTCCCGTCGGCCGAGGAGTCGGCAATGAGCACGAATTGTCCGTCTAAGCCGCCGCCGTCGTCGTTTAGGTTCAGCAGGTGGTTAACTTCCTGAAACATGGCGGCAGATAACGGGGCAGCAACAGTCAGCAGGGGCTCGCCATGACCGAACCTCTAGTCTCGTGTCACTTCTCGCGCCTCGTGACCCGTCCAAAAGTTGGAGCGGCGAAATACAAATTACTCGCGAAATAGCGGGGGAAACCGTATTAAAGGAGCCGGCGGCTGTTTCTGAAGTAATTAAATGGTTTAGTTATTACATTTATGTGGTTGTTTTTGTGCCGAGACTTCTGCGTGCGATTGAAACGGATTCAAAGCTCTCCCCCGCCTCCTCCATATGTAATTCTTAAATATCACTGTAGGTGGCGCTTCACAATTTCCAATAAACGTATAGCGCCTAATTTCAAACTGCGTTTGTGGTGGTTCGCGGTTGTTTACTTTGTGAATAATTTTAGGGCCTAGGCTATTAAGGGGGGGGTTTTTTAATTGTTTTTTTTTCCAGCAGTTGAATCCGGTTTTGTAACAAGCTCGACTACGTAAGTATGTGAGCCTGAATTTGGGGGAGTTCTCGTCGGCAGTCATTTTAATGGCGTGTCGCGCTGTCTCTAGTCGCTGGATCCCGTCGGGTTTGTCCTCGCCGCCTCCACACCACCCATCAGCGATTCACTTTCTCGGTCGTCGCTTATGATGCTTCGATAAATTACTTTGGTGCCTTTCATAACCAGTGAAGGGATGCTTAAACGAAACCCGACCGGATGCAGTTATAGCGAGCGATTCCCTTTTAGGCCGGGTTTCATTTGAACAGCCAAAGCTCTAATGCTTGTCTATCGCTGCCCTTTAACATCTACTTAGTGAAATAATTATCTAAAAAAAAAAACTGTGTGAGGAAGGAAAATATGTTGGAGTTCTTTGAAATGTAGAAGTTATTCACCATTTTTTATCTTTGAGAAGTGAACTAAAGCGTCAACATTAAAATTAGTTGTTTTTTTTTTTACTAGGTAAGGGCCCCCTCCCCCCAACATCTCTACACAAGATCAGTTAAGTCATCTGACTTTTCTTTTAAAGTATCTTTGTAATCTATTCATAACAGTATTCTGACTGTGCTCTTGGGCAGAAAAACCGTTCCAAATATTTGCCATCCTGTTGCTAAAAGCAGTATTTCCAGCTTACAGGTGGTGGTAGTTGATTTACCCAGCTTCGAGAGACAATGGAACGAGACTCCCTTGATTGCCTCATTCCCCGAATTCTGCGATACTATGAAAAAAATTTTCTCCAATTTGTGTGATGACAAATCATGGGGAAAGAACTGAAGCAGTTCTTGCATCAAAAGTGAAAATTGCTTTTATAGTTCTGGCTGTGTACGTTTATTCATTTGCCAGTGTGTAAATTTTGTAGCTCAGGTACAACTAGATGTTATGTAGGCTCCTGATACGTTTTTGAAAATAAAGTTAAAGTGCATTCATGATAAATTTAGCTGTTTCTGAGGTATTTCCTTGTGTATAATATCAGTGGGACTTCCTCCTAGATAGTTATAGATTAACTATTTCTTTTTTTTTTGAAACCATTCAATCAGCCATCAAAGCACTTACTGATGTAAAATAATACACTGTTTATTTTTCTTCAGTTTAATATGCTCAGACTCACGAAACTGTGAACCATCTTTTTAAAAGGCAGTTTGAATAGTTTAGAAACACTAACATCTACATCAGATCTAATGTATACTACTGATTTTTCACTGGTTTTATTTCAGTAGTCTCAAGCAGCCATGACTTCAGGCTACAGTTTCCCAATGTTGTGTCTTGATGAGATTTCTCCAATCCTGAGGAGCATGAACATGTCCATCGCAGAGAGCGACTTTAAGAAAGCCTGACGTTAGTGTTTTCTAAATTTTAAACAAATTTTTAAATGAAAGAGAATATCTAGAAAATATGATTATCTCCCTTAACGGGGAAGAGACTTCTCAGAACTTCTAACCGCACAGTATTTGATTTTTCAATTCAAATATTTACCTGACTTTCCTAAAGATTCGATCTAGTTATCTTGGTTTTCATAAACTTTTCTTTGAAACATCCAGATGACTTCCCATTTGCTTTGAACTTTAATCAGTGTGCAACCACTTTTAGAAAAATAAATTTCCCTGCTTTTTAAAAACAGTTCATAGAATTTTAGACCCAATACATAGATCAATAAATAAGAACTTGTTATTTCTCTCTGCTTGTTGCAGACCTGAAAACACTTCCCATTGTTTCTCACTATTTTGGGATTTTGAAAACCCTGATAAGAGCAGAAAAGCGATGCTTTATTTACAGAAGTAATAAGTTAGTCCAGGCGTTTTTCATCTTGGTAGTAATAAATGATAAATCTACATTTTGGCAATCTTCTCCTTATGAAATTTGTATGTATGCCAATAAAACTATTTTATTGTTTTACTAATCTATTGGATTATTGGCTGAGTTTAAATAAAAGTTGTTATTGCTTTCTGTGATGAATTTATTTTATAATTGTAATTCTTTTTTATTTTCAAAACTTACAGAAACAAATTTTGAGAGATAATTGTCTTTTTTCTATTTATTTATATATAGCCAGGTCGCTGGTACAATATTTACTTGGCTTTCTTCGAGGCAATAACCAACGTGCCAGCAGAACACATCGAGCAGGTAAGGAGACAACAGGAGTTTGGGGGGGGCAGTGTGGTAATGGAAAGACTTTCTTCAGCAGCTCAGTCCATTTGAGTTAGAGAAAATCTGCTGTCTGAAAGAGAAAAACTTTTTTAAAGTTTAAATTCAAAATGTAGAAACAAAAGGATACTTTTTTTATCATCTAGCACACAAATTAAGGCAAATATTTAACCTGTCTGTGCCTCATTCATTGGGCAGCTCAATAATAGATTCTATGTTGGCACATCTCAATCTCACATAATAACTGTGTGCTTCTTTGTTCCTTGACTTCAGCTTGATAAAATTTCTTTCATAATCACAAACAGAAATGGTCTGATTTTCTGTTTAAAAATGTCTTTATAGTTTTAATTGAGTATGATGCATGGCTGATTGGCTGAATTACTAGGATGTGCTGCTGGATCCTCATCCAACTGACATTTTAGTAAAGTTTAATTTATATCTTAAATTAATAGCAAAGGGATCTGAAACATTCCAGAAGCCTGTGTTGGATGTGATCTGGGGAGGGAGGTTCTAACTTACGTCTCTCTCCCTCCAGAGGGTGGGGGGAAGCTCCATCACTGTTTTCACTACAGCCTTCAGCAATGAGCTGCTTTCAATAGGATAGATTAACAAAGACAAAATAAAATTCTTATAGAAACTTAATGCCTGCTGTATGTTTGACCATTCCCATATTCAACATTGATTGATTTTTATTATTTTTTGTTTTAATAATAGAGAGCCATGCTTTTGACTGGACAGTCCTTTGAGTATCCGGAAATCCACGAAGAGTCATCCAGAATAATGCTGTTTTGTTCATCATTGTAGGTTCTGTTGGTCTATTCTGTCACGTCCATCAGCCCGCCTCATGATCATGTAATTCACAAAAAAAAAAAAACCTCAACAAAAAAATTGCATTTTATAGAAAACATTCTGTTGATTAAATTTGTGATTGTGAACTGTCTTGGAAATTTTAGTGTTTCTCAAATTTACTTTGAGTTGTAATCTGAAGTATAGTCAGTCTCAGTCCACAGTTATCTTCCAAACATTTGTAAGTCACACAAGGAAACTGGTTGTTTGTTATTCTGAAATCGTAAAGGGTTTTTAAGTACCAAATTATTATTTTTTTAGAATTCTAAGTTGAATAGCTGTTTGTAAAATGTGTTGTATGTGTTCATGAATCTTGTTGACATTGTTCAGATATAGATGTATTCATGTAATTTCTACCTGGCTATGCCCAGCAGTGAGAAGCAAAGATATGACAGTATTTAGGTTCTGTCTGCATTCATTTTCTGTAATCTTGTTTAAATTTGATGACTGAGTGTCTTCATAGGTAGGTTTGGTGACCAGACCATGAAGGATAATGTAAAATATTTCCTTTCTAGGAGACACATTCTGAAGAAATGTGGAGTAATTGAATTTACTTTCAAAGATTTGAGAGAGCCAAGTGAGTATTTGATACATATCACAGGAACTGTTAAAGGTTATGTTTTTGAGGTTGGAATGTTAGATTCTAACTTGTACTTGCAGACAATCAATATGCATATTTGTATTTTGCATTATTTTTCAAGTCATTAAAATTTAATCAGATGGATAAAGGATTAAAACATAGCTTACAGTTAATTCCTCTCTAATTTTTTCTCATTATTCACACATTTAATACCTGAATTTTTTATGCAGATTGATTAAAGAATAATGAAGTATCAGTGGGTGAGTTAAGAAAACAGGCTAACAGGTTGAAATTTGTTTGACTTCATTATAACCACCTCCAATAAGTATGGAAACCATGACCCATGACATCTTTTCTACTAAAAGTCTACATTTACTCTCTTTTACCAGTATAAAATAGTGATTTCTCTAAACTCAGCATCTATTTACAGGACAGAAAAGATGTATCTTAATAGCCAGTGCCATCATCAACTTCCTCAGATTTAAGGATAGTAGAATGAACACGCTGAATAGAATCAGAGATGAATGTGTAAGTTGATAATAAGGAAGAGAAATTTGAAGCAATTTTTCTTATATGTAAGTTAAGAATATAGAGATGTTGTGATATAAGTTGTACAAACTTGTTGATAAAACACGCACAGAAATTATAGTTGACTATTAAGTTCATTTTGCACAATATTTGGACATTGTTCAATGCACAAAGTGCCAATGAATAGTCATGACCTACACGTCCTTAAAGTTACATTTAGTAGCAAGTATTGCCACCTTTGACTTGCACTACATCATTGTACCTACTTCTCATACTATCTGCTAGATGTGTGACAGTCTTGTGGCAGTGCGTTAATTTTCTGTCAAACCTTGATGAAGTTCTGGAATAGTCTGAAGAAGCTGTGGTTACTTTCAAGTCCAGTTAAAGAGCTCATCCCAGATGTTCTATCAGGTTTGGGAATGAGCAGACCATGGAAAACATTGGATATTTCCCCCAGGATGATTTATGACTATTCTTTTATGATGGACTCTTGCATTATTATCCATGAAGGTGAATTGATTACTCTGACTTTGTACAAACAGTATAACAGGCATATTGACCTCATCCAGGTGTCCATGATGTGTAACAGTAGCGTCAAAGAGAACCAGTTCACTTCACTTTTGTGGTCATCTGAGAGTACCCAGACTAGAACACTGCCATCTCAAAAAAAGTCACTTTAACAAAATAACAGTCAACATTAGATTGATTTGGTTTCTGCAAAACATGTAAATGACCTTCAGTAAAGTGAAGTCTGAATTTAATCTCATTAGCAAAGAAAACCTGGATCCATGCAAACGAGTCCTGCCCATTCCAATCTCACTCAAAAATGGTATGCTGATGTTGGACTGAAATCTGAAATACTGGATGTCTAGCATGTAGATTATCAGAGTGTAGCTGATTTTGTACAGTCTAGTCAGAGATACAGCTCTATGAAGCTGTCACAATGGATGGAACATGCCAAAATAGCATAATTATGATGAGCCACAAAGGTTATGTAATGGTTCTTCTGACAAACAGTATTGGTGGTGGCACCCCTTGTGAGATCTGTGAACTGAACCAGAAGTTGGCTGATAACTGTGTGTGACATCTAGTATACTTTTGATCCTTAGTATAGCTATGGTCAGGCATTGTTAATTATCACTAAGTCATATTCAAAAGTGCCATACTCATTGTTTATCCCTGTGCTGATCAGAAATGCAAAAGGAAAAATCTAGTGGCTAAGTATAAATCAGGAGTCCACTTCTACTGGCTCTTGGATAATTATTTACCTTGTCTGGTACTTGTTAGTTTTAGCTAAAGCTGAGAATATGACATCACCTGAAACATTGTTTTTCAAGCAGTTAAGATCTGTAATTAACTAGTTTTTATGCTCAATTACTGCTGATCATGTGCTAATCATGAAAATTTAAAGATGGCAGCTCAAATAGAGAAGGAAGATGAACCCTTAAGCAACTTCAGATTTATACACAGTTTAGGGTTGTCTTAGATGGCTTACCTATAAAAATATACATTAGTTTTTACTATTAACTGGTTTGCCAGAAATCTGAAATACCAGTAGACCTGATTGTCTTGGCTTAATAGGAATTTCTCTTTCAGTAACTGAACAGAAAGATTGTTGGTATGTGACTGCTTTCTAGTAGGCAGCCCAGTTTTGTCAGTTTTAATGAATTTTTTCTGTCTATTTTAGAGAAGTTTTATGTTAAAAAGTTGGTTTGTTTCTTTAGGAGAGAGACAAAGCAAGGAGAGATGAACTACTAAAAGCCAATGATGAACTAAAGATGAAGTTAAATAAGTTGAAAGCCAAGAAAGCTGAGCAAGAACCTGAGATTTTAAAGGTTTGTTTGGAGACTATACTATAAGGCTACTTACTATGCATTAAAAATTGTTTACCTGGGATCCAACACTCATACTTTAGGAGTCTGGGGCTCTAGACTAAGTTGTTTAGGCTCTATTTAGATTTAAACAAAGCAAAAGCAAAAAACAACCCATTTCAGCTGTTTGTTAGTGTATGTGATGTTAACAGCTGCTGCAGGTACAATGTTGGTTATTTAATTGCTTCAAATGTAAAGTATTTAGCCTACCAGTCTGATTAAGGGTTTCCAAATAAAGCAGCAACCAGCTCATTTGCTTGATGGAGACAAAGTTTATCCTTGATAGGATAGAATATTGATAATTGCAGTATCGCCTACTTCAGAGATTTTGTACAATTAATGGTGAAGGTTCTTAATGAAGGAGTATATGAGGTCTGTCCAGAGAGAAAACGAAATTTTTAAAAAACAAATTTATTGCTTTATGTACAATTTAATCAGATTTGTCTCCTTCAAAATAATTCCCTCCACTGTTGATACACTGCTCTCAACATTTTTTTCCAGTTTTGGAATGTGTTTTCAGGGATAGTGCAGTTTCCATAGCAAATTTTCTTCAATCTCTTCTATCGTCTGAAATCTGTGACCTTTCAGGGTGGATTTCAACTTTGGAAACAAAAAGTCCACAGGGGCCAAATCTGGAGAGTAGGGCAGCTTGGGGACGAGAGTCATCTTGTGCTTTGCCAAAAAGTCAGATAAGGAGTGACGCGTGAGCAGGTGCGCTGGCGTGGTGCAGCATCCAGGTTTTGTTTTTCCTTGCCTCAGGTCTCCTTTGCACTGCCTCTCTCAACCGCCTCAGGACATCCAAGTAAAACTCTTTATTGATCGTCTGACCACGTGAAACAAATTCATGAACACAACGAATCAAAAAAGACAATCAACATCACCTTCACATTCGAGCGACTCTGATGTGATTTTTTTGGTCACGGCGACAACTGCCTTTTTGTTTTGACATCTTAGCCATACACCCACGTTTCGTCACCTGTTATGACACTTTTCAGAAAGCTTTCATCAGCATTTGAATGATCAAAGAGCTGACTGACTGTGACTCGGTTCTCTTTTTGTTCATCTGTCAGCAGACGTGGCACCAATTTTGCGGCTATACGATGCATGTTCAATTTTTCTTTTAAAATCATGTGGCACAAACTTTTACAGATGCCTACTTCTTCGGAAACTTCACGGACAGTCAGGCGATGATGTCCACGGATCACAGTCCTCACTTTCTCAATGTGATCATCATCTGTTTTGTGGAAGGTTGTCCAGATTTGGGATTGTCTTCGGTGGATGTTCTTTCCGATTTGAAATACTGGTACCACTCGTGACATTGCGTACGGCTCAAGCAATCCTCCCCATAGGCCTGTTGCAACATTAGAAAAGTCTCTGTAAAAGTTTTTCCCACTATGAAACAGAATTTCACACAAACGTTGCTCTTCAAGATCCTTCATTGTTCAACTTGCAACAAATCACCAAGTGCACTAAACATACGTTCACTCTAGCGCATGTAGATCAATGACTAACTGACGTGATGTGATGCAGCTATTATTAGACTGAAGGTCAAGGCCACCGATACACAGCACTGCAGTTGCGAGCATGCTGCACCGGCTGGTTGGTGCACTGTTTTAAAAGTTCGGTTTCTTTTTGGACAGACCTCGTATAATTATGATCCTCCCCCCCCTCCCTAAATTGAATGCCTCTGGGTATTTTTGACATTTCAATTTTTGTGTGCATTATCATGTAATATTGTAAGAAGATAAATGTAGTGGGTGGTAGAATAAAATACAAAAGGTCAGCTATCTTCTGTTAACCCTTTCCCATTCTGAAAATACAATATTTATTACACAAAAGTTCAGGCAATTTCCAAGATGGTTGCACAAAATGCACCTACCTGATTGAAATTATTTAAAATATTAAAAATCATCAAATAGTGCCAATGACTTAGTGCACAGTTTGGTAATTTAAATAAAAACAAAATATGTTTGGAAAATTAAAGGAAAGATGTAATTTATAGTGCAAAAAGTAGATGTAGAGTAGAATCACTTGATATTGTCACAGGTGCCAATAGTGATTTAATTTCTTGAATCTTCTCATTATCATTACTTTTGACACTAAATCTGTTGTCCTCACCAATAATCTTCAATGAACAGCAAGGAATTATAGTATGTTTACTGCTACAGATGCTTTCATCTCTGTTGTGTTGTCAGTTCTGCCTGCCTGCTTCTGGCATAGCAGTTAGACTCCTCAGTCATGTGATGGCAAATGGCTTGAACTCTACTCAACGACCTTGTTCTCCTCGCTATTATTGTAACTCTCCACTGATACATTCCCTGATGTTTCTATCACTGTACAACCAGCTAAATGATCAGAGATTTGAGGTGGTATGAACACTCAAGACCTCTACATCAGCAGGAAAGGAGTCACTGTTGGATTCCATCATGTATCAAGTAAATAAACTAAGTAACACGCATGAATCGCACTAATAGCTTCAGTAGTAAAATCCCTTTCATGTGAAAACTAAGCAATTAAATAGCTAGAGGAAGTGATAATATGAACCAGTGTGCTTCTTCATGTACTACCTATAGATAAGATGTCAGTAAATGACTGTTAAGTACTCAACCAGAAACAGCTGACTGGTGTGCTTCGAGAGTTTAGAATTGTCTTTCCTTGTTTTCAGGTGAGAACAGCTTTGGAAGAAAAAAAAAAGCAGCTGATTCAGTCTCAAGAAGTTTCCCAAAATCTCCAGAAAGACATCAGTGAAATCAAATCTAAAGTAGCTGATACAGTTGCTAAAAAAGTAAGATGACTTTGATAAACCTTTTCTTTTACAATTCTAAGTAGACATAAATGAAATTTAAACAGACAATTCTGCAACAATAAACAACATATCTATACAACCTAAAACTCCATATCATGGAAGTTGACTAAACCACCTAAAAATTCTTTAAATCCCCACTCAAAAGAAAAACTTGAAAGTTTTACACTATCCTGTGGATGTTTGCTCTGCTTGCTGCTTCCATCTTTAGGTGTACACAATGTAGATTTTTGCTCCTTTTTAATTGGTTATTAATTAATTTGACATTTCTATGTATAGTTTGATTGATTGTCGAAGCAAACACCTTTCTCTCTCTATGTATTAGAATCTGTTGTAAGATTGGAAAAGCTTACACTTAATGTTTGCAACATTTCATCTAAAACAAGTTGACAAAACTAAGCTAATTAACCTGGTATGGTGTGAGGCACTGACGAATGAAAACCCTTGACGAATTGCTATGATGCAACCTGTTAACCAACAAATGGGATGGTGATGGAACTAGTAATTTTTCATGACCTATGGGCAGGCAACTAGGTTATAGATTGGGTACTAAAGCAATAAAATCAGTGTGAAACCAACTATACCATGCTATTGTACAGATCTTATTACAAAATTATTTCAGTTTAAATCTGTTTTTAAGTTAATACAGAGATGGATGGGCAATGTGAAATAAATTTATTTGATCCATTCTGGCTATGTGGTGTTTAAAAACCTTATGAATAGGAAATTGATGCATGTACTGTATTTGGGACTCTTAAACTAGAGGTATTAACATTGCTCTGTGTTTTTGTTTTGCATTATCAAAGCTTTGTAATTTTAAAAAAAGCTTAATTTGTTCATTAATTTTTTCTCTGAATGGTTAATACTTATTTTGTTCTGCCATCCTATTGTATGTAAGAAAACGAGAGTTAACTGGATTAGCAAGAAAACAAATGTAAAATCAGATGATGGAAAAAATATTTTATTTGTATAACAGTCTGGTGGTAAATGCTCTTACAGGACCAGATGAAGTTGAACATTGTTGGTCTGAAAACTGACTGTGACAATCTGGCCAAGAACATTGTTCAGTCACCACAGAGGGTTAAAGAAGAACAAGAGCGGATGAAAGAGAAGGTGGCATCTCTGAAGTCTGTGAAAGAGGAGAAACTTCAGCGACTGGTTGATCTGCGCAGCCAAGGAGAATGCATGAAGGTAAAAATGCAGTTTGTGGATCAAGGGATCAGTCTGTTACAGGCAACAGTGGATGACATGCAGAAGATAAAGTGAGTATCAAGTTTTGAGATATATATGTTTGTGTGGGCACATATAAGTGAGAAACTACTGTAGGTCTAACATCTTTGATCCTGACAGAAGTTGGAAAGAGAAGAATTCAATAATACACAAATATTTGAGCTCCATCTAGACAAGAATTACCTGTCGTCATGATGCAGAATAAGTAAACTCACCAACCATTGGATATGGCTAAGTAACAAGTGCAGAGTAAGACTGCTTTAGTATTTAAGCACTGCAAGTTTATTTCACTTGTTGATAAAAAATGTGAAAACAGGTGCTACACATGGGCATATGCAAAAAGAAAGCTTCCAAGTGTTTTATTTGAATGTATGGGTTAAATGTATTTTGTCTTCACTTAAAGATGTGTTCATTTTCTACTTCTATTGCAAACTTCTCAAAGTGTGATGTGTTTTAGAAGTATTGAAAAACAAATGTTCATGGGTGATATTATGATGGGATTATTGCTTTTTTGACAGGGATATGCAGAATGAGATCATAAACTTACAAGAACAACACCAAAGCCATCAGTACATGCAGCAAGACCTGAGGCTGAAGAAGGAAGAATTAATTGAGGCATTAAATTTTCATCAGGAAAAAATTCTGAAGCTAGATCTTCAACAGCAAAATAGGGTGGCTGGAACTGATGAATGTCTGGTGCAATTAAAAAAGTAATTTCTTAAATTTTTTACTCAGGAAACTAGTTAAAGGATCTATGAAATATGACTTAAAATGTAATACAACTGTAAGTTACTGCTGTAAAGAGCATAACTGAATCTAGTTTAGCTTCATCTTGAAAACCATGTTGGCACCAGGTTACAAAGAGTATAAGACTATCTTCACAGACAAATGGAAAGAGGGATTAGCTGGCTGGTTGGCCTGTTTGTATTTCAGTTCTGTAGTTTTATTCTTGTCATCTTAGTAAATGGCTGTAGTTGTAGTTTGTAGCATTTGCATGCAGAGTTACAAGCTTGCTGCCATACTTCACATCATTTTATTGCTCTTTTCCTAGCTGTTAGATTGGTTGTATTCTATTTGTTTTCAGTGAAAATTATGCCATCCTACAACAACTGGAGCAGTTAGAGGAAGAAAAAACTTCACTGGCTCTCAACAAACAGCTCGTCACTGCAAAGGTGAATGACAATGAACTTAATTCTGAGTTGAAGATTAACAAGATAAGAGATGTGTATTCAGAGATCTTGGAAAAGGTAAACTGTGTTCTTTCTCTTGTTCTAGGAAAATGAGAAACTTTACTGTTAAGGACTGAATAGGAAGCTGCTGTTAAAAATGTTTTCTGTTCCCATCTTGCATATTTGACCTAGTGAAACAATACTAATAGTAACAGTGAAGAGCCACCTTGCATTTTTGTTACTTATAGTGAGGCTAACACCAGCAAAAACAGAATATCCTTTCATTCTAATAGCCTCTGCTGCAATGTTCTTGTCATCATACAGAGATCCTAGCCTTAAGCTGACTGGTCCTGACCACAGAAAAAAATGGGTGGATGTTCTCATCACTTGCCTGAAATGATCATAGTGATATACTACCTGTACTCTGCTCTACTAAAGGAAGGCATCTAATTAAAAACAAATGGTGCCACTTATTGATTGCTACATGAAATTTGATTCATTTATTGTTTCGGTTCTAAGGTATGAATTGCAAACAAATTTACTTAAGGATTACATTTCATATTTTTGTGGATACCTGTCATGACTTCAAGGTCTTGAGGACATCTGTCAGAAGTGGACTGGGAAGGGGGGGGTGACCAAGCAAGTTACCTGGGTACAGTTATTGAGCAGTGGTTAAGTCAATCAGGAGTTACTTGGAAAATAGACCAATACAGAAGAGTATGAAGAAACTAAACCCAGGCCTTCATGCATAGCAGGCCAACATGTTACACCCATGACTATTTGCTGCCCATCTTTGCCTGAAATATCTGGAAGACCCAGTTAGTGTTATGGACAACGTTTTAAAATCTTTTAAAACAAATCTTGTATGACTGAAGTTATTTTAGTGTTTAATTATTTCCAGCATGTATATCTACTTGCTTAATGTGAAAAGAAATGCCATTGTGTGTGTGTATATAAGTTTAAAGAGCAATTTTAGGAAAGTAGAAGGTTACAGAAAATATAAACCTATTGACATCAAAAGATGAACTCTGCTAAAGGTGCTGGGAGCGGGCTTTCTTCAAGCTTTTAAATACAATATGGTCACTACAGTGAAACAACTTTCCAATATCACCAATTTTCCAGAGCATGGCTGTTAGTCATGTGTGGTACAGTTCAGAGGCCTAATTGTCCAAGTTACAAGAAGAAATAGAAGTTGGTCTAGTGAGTTTTGACTTTGAAGAATGTGAACTCTTGATGGTTTCTTTTCTTCTCTCTTTCAGTTGGATCAGTACCATACAGAGCTGAACAGCAGGACATAAACTGAAATCAGCAACAAAACACAAGACGAACGTTTCCATAGCTGTTACTGATTTTAAATATTTTGCATAATGAAGTTTTTTTTTTTTTTTATGAATTTCTGGTGACTAAGAAAAAAGTTACACATAGGAGCATTCAGGTGAGCTACATTGCCCCAGTAACAATAAACCTGCAATCAATCACTGCCTGATCAACATATTTGCAATTAAAAGATATCTATCCTTCAAATCACACAGATGCTAAGCTTTGAATGTGTGGAGAATGAGAATGAAAGTTTGATATCACAGTCTAGAGATGAACTGTATACAGTAAAAACTTAGTATTAATTGCTGATCAGCAATGCCTGCAGAGTTGGTTTATCAGGCTCGCACATTATAGTTTCTGATCTTGGATTTTTGGTACTGCTGGGGTCTTTCCAAGGGTTTCTTGGGTAGATGTTTTTGCTCTAGCCCAGCTTTCTTCCCTACAACAAGCCACTCCCCAGTAGCTTTGGATGCTTCGTTACTAATTACCACTGGTCCTAGAACAAAAAGAAATACAAGGTTCACTTGATGTATGCCAGTCAGCATTCAAAATATAACATGCATATTAGTGTAGTTTACTTTAGTACTATTAACAAGAATCAGTTTTACTTAATGTTGAAAACACTGCCCTTAACCAGCTCACATTAGTTAACCTTCCTGTCAGTTTGGCAAATTGGAGCTTAAAAAAAAGAAGAGAACTGGTACTTTGCAATAACTGATCTTTGTGGTCTCCCTGGAAGCTAGCTGAATATAGAATTGCAATTGCAAGAGACTGCTATTGATTAAACGATACTGTATTCAGTCTTTAGTTATTCCTTTAAAACTAGCTTATAATGCTAAAATGTTCTGTTAATATGACAGATATTCAGTTAAATATCCTAAAAATGAATAAATTTTACCAGTATGTTGCTTATCAGGTCTTGGTGTGTTCAAGCTCATAGTGGACTGCTGTTCTAAAATTTTCCAGACATCTTGCAGAGATTCACCACCATCAGAAGACAGAGTTGACCTTAGCTGGTCTTTAGGGTCCACTCTAACACTGCTGCTATCTCCTTCCTGCTTGCTTAATAGAATTTCTGCAATGTCTGTGGCAGACAGATATGAAAACAGTAGAAACTGGCCAACTTCACAAATATGACGAAGTAATAAAACTACTAAGATGAACCATATTATCCTGGAGCAATCATCTCTTAGATAGTCAATAAAACTGGGAACTACAGAACAGGATTTAATTGCTTTTAATATATGCTGCTGTTCTTTCCAATAAGATAGTCCAGCTTGCTTAGGCATTCTGGCTAGGCTCCAGTTAAACTGCATTACAAGAACATCAGAGATGTAGAGTGAAAGTGGAAACCTATGCATAAATGGTATGGTAAACTGATGCATAATACAATTTGTCAGTAACAGTTCTCACACAGTTTACTATGGTTAATCTCTACATGTTATAGAATCAGAGGAATTTTTTCTTGGTGATGCACCACTGCTTCTAGTGACAACTTTTTCAGAAAAAGATGTAGCCCAAATAATTTCCTTTGTTTATATAAAATAAATTGCTTATGAACATCCAGGCATTGATTATTCCGGAATACATTCAGCATAAGTGTAATAAAATTCATAAGATATTTATGATTACAAATCCCCTACCTTGAGTGGCAGAGTCTTTAGAATCTTTTCGAAATTTTGGATCACATTTTTGAGCAAATTCCAACTCCTGAAATTACCAAAATAACAAAATTTTAATAATTTTTTTTGTTTTCATTTGCCATTTCATTAGATTCATTCAAAGCAAACAAGACAGATTATCTTTTAATCACACCAGAAACAAAGAAAAGATTTACCTGTTTAGTTAACTGATACTGGAGATTTTCTAGCTGGTTTAATCTGTTGAGGAACTGATCAGCTTCTATAGGTGGCTTATCTAGAGTGACTCTCATCTCCCTGGTCTCAAACTGTGATCTAGCACTGTTGGCTGGCAGCTCAATTCCTACAAAAATTAAAATTTATTCAGGTAGCTAGTTCCCTGACTTATATGTAGATCATTGTATGGTAATTCCATATTTAGCATTCAGGAAGTGTTCCTGAGAAAAGAACTCTAAACAGGGTCATTTTAACATTACATATATGGAGATACACAACTGAAGGCATTGTTTCTTACCTGTGAATTATAAGTGCTTTATGTAGGTACTGGTAAATATAGATTGTTACAGTAGAGTAAATGAACACAAACAATCTTAACTCTCCTGGAAAGTGTCAGGTGTGAGAGCTTAAAAAAGGCATGCAGGGTTAATGAATTGCATTTATTGCATCTCGTCTCATAGATCATTTCTTTGTAACAGGCAATGACACCAAGCACAATTCTCTTTGCATTGATGCTGTGTTCCCACTCTGGGTCAATTTTCCTGTATTGGTTCATTATATCCATTATATGCATGATCTGTTTGACACTTCCAAAAATACTGTGGTAACAATTCTCTTCTGGAGCTTCAGGTCATTTGCCATCTGTTCACATTGTTGAGCTAACTCTTCCAGTTCTTCATTGCTAAGGCTGCTCCCATGTGACATGAGTAGACCCTCTACATAGTCAGTATCCATCTCATCCATTCCTTTTTGGTTGGCCAGTTGTACGATGTCACTTGGTTGTTCACTGCTCTTTCTCAAAACCCACAAAGTCGTTGCATGCCTCTGGCCATAACTTCTGCCAGACACCATTCATGTGTGTGCTGGTCACTTGTTCCAAGATTCCTTGATATTATGAATAGATTTCATGATATTGTAGTCCCTCCAGAATTCTCTAATTGTTGGTGCATCCTCTTTGTCTGTCTCCTCAACTAGTTGTTTGAAGGTTTGGCGAAGGTAATAAGTGTTGAAATTGGATATGACTACTTGATCCTTGGGTTTCATAATGGAAGTAGTGTTAGGTGAAATGTACATTATTTCCGCAGACAGACAAGTCTGGATGCTTCCAAGGTTCTCTGAGTGGCCTGGAGCATTATCAATCACCTACAGTGCTCTTGGTTCAAAGCCATTTTCCTCACAGTAACACTTCACTGCTGGGGAAAAATATGCCATAAACCATTGCTGGAATAAGTCAGTGGTCATCTAGCCCCTTTTATTTGATTTCCACACTACAGGCAGATGCACCTTAGAACATTGCTTCATTGCATGTGGTGTCTTCAAGTGATAAACAAGCATAGATTTCAGCTTGACGTTACCTGAAGCATTACTCTCTAGCAGAAACATGATGCCGCTTCTCTACAAGAAGGCATTCTCTTCCAAAAAAGGTGTTTTATCCATGTTGAAAATGAGCTGGGGGGGGAGGGGGGCTCCATGCTTGATTATGGCTTTGAGCATGTCAGAGAATTCCTGGGCTGCCTGTTCATCTGCTCTCTCAGCTTTTCCACCAACAAGGATGTTATGCAGGTTACTTCATTGCTTAAACCAGTCAAACCAGGTTTGGCTGGCAGTGAATGCCTGTCTGATGTCTCATCTTGTTTTTGCAGATGGGTAAAGATGCTCCATGCTTTTTCCATCATGATGAATTGGGTCTGATCTTCCACCCATGTGCTTAACCTACTTTCCATCTTCTCCAAAAGAATGATTCTTGACTGAGTTAATTTTGTTGCCACTAATGGAGTGGTGGTCTTAGAAGAAGCTTTCATCTTATCACTGTTCCTTAAAATTGTTCTTATGATTGACAGAACCAACTTCGAAGAATGAGTCTCATCCACCTGCCATTCACCCGCTTCAGTTTTCTGTAACACCTCTATTTTCGCATCCAAACAAATGCTTTCTTTTTTTTGTGTTGACACTTTTGGCACATTTGTAACAGAATCACTTGCACACCTTTTCCCAGTCATTTTGGGTTAATAATGTTCAAAATATTAGGCGAAAATTTGCAAACAAAGGGAGACCATAGTGCAGCATGTGTTTAGCAGCAGGGATAATTTATGAAAAACAAGAGCTGATTGGCTGTGAATGTTCGAAAAGCTTCACTCTCGATGGCTGAGCAAATGTAAACAACAATGATGGCTCTTGGAAAAATTGTAACTTTTAACCACATTTATGGATTTTCATAATTTTTTTTCTCTCTATTTAGGAAAAAAAAAAAACTTTCAAGGAGACAAGAGCTCTATGATGAATCAGCTTAAAGTGGGATGGTACTAATGGGGCCTTACTGTACTCTATATAAACTTTGCAAGCCTGTGTACTGATATAAAACATTGCAGGCTTTGTCATGCTTTGCTGTGAATCAGCAAATTTTATTTGGAGACAAAAACGAACAGGAATATTTCTAAAGCACAATTAGTGCCATAAAAAATATTTTAAATGGAGATTTCCACTGTCAATTAGTAGTGTTACCCTACCTGTGGGTAGATTGGATACCTCACTGAAAAATAATACAAATTATATCAACCTTTAGTAGACATTTAAGTTCAAGGTGCACCAACTGTACAGCCCATTAAAGTTGTATTTTTTTTCCTCTTGCTATAATTAGTAGCATGTTATTTTGCAAGGATGTTCTTTAAATGTTCATCAGGGCAACAATGGGTCAAGCAACCTAAATTGCAAGCCTACATCCTTGGAAAGATCTGTGTTGAGTTTTCTCCCAAGACGATGACAGGCTATGCATGGCAGGGTACAAATTTTTTAAAAGAAAAAAAACATTTGTAAAAAGACCATTGGTCTCTACCGCCACCCTCAATGCAACTCCAGCAATAAGGCTATGCTGCTGGATTGTCCTGGGTGGGATTTTATAGCTATGCAAAAGTTACTGTATGGCAATCTGAGAGAAAGCTAAATTCCTGAAAATGTACTAAAAACACCTATGAACCAGTTGTAGTCTCAATATTTTTGTTAAAACAGTTTTATATCTCAGCATTTTTAATCCTATCCTAGTTATCTGACTAAGTGAGCAATAATCTAAGCACCTGCCAAGAACAAAAACAAACACACCAGCTTTCATGAGTTCTGCTCTCTGCCTGTTACCAAGGTCAATAAGTCGCTGCTTATCTCTAGTTAAGCTGGCAATACGTCTTATGGCTTCTTTCAGTTGTGTCAGCATGGTATCACTTTCACTTTCTGGTTGACTGCTAGGATTGCGCTGGTGTTTTAAATTCATTATTTCATCCTGGAGTTGCTGGATCACCAATTCCTAATAATAACAGTAACATGTGTCAAATGCTCAGAAATACAATTTACATAAGTGTTATCAAATATTTACTGTATTATAACAAATTTTGTACGGTAAGCTACTGGAACAAGGCTGACAATATTGGAAAACCATAACAAGAGAGTTTAAATATTCTGCTATCAGATGTTTGTCTGATAACATACTGTGTTAAGACTCTAAATCCAATTAACCACAGTTCAATATCAGTGGGCTATTAATCATGGCAAACTCACTGCACATGAAGTTAATGATCTTCACAAGGAACTACATTATTAGGTTAGTCTGTTCAGCATAGAATCAACACCCAGTTATGCAAGTCCATTAACCCATTCAGCTCTGATAGCAAAGGAAAACAAATTTTGGGGCAATGGAAGCAAGAACTTTGACTCCACATAACCATTAATAAAGGTGGTCATTGAATGCTTTTTTAGAGGAAGAGCAACTGCATCAGGGAATCACCACATCTGTAATCTGGATTTATTGCAAAAGGGACTTCATTTATCAGGCACACTGGACTGAATAGTTAATGTTATCACCAGCCACAGGAATGCTGAAGGTAGTTGTAATATGACATGCTGGTAACTCTTGTTTACTGTTGTAGATCAACATGCTAGGCTTTGTGGATAGCTCTGAACAGGACATGCATGACTGGCAATGAAGGTTTTGGTCATAATGACTCCACATTGCTGATATAATCAAACCCTTGAATCTATTTTAAGGTCCATCCTGTGTGTGTATTCCACATAAAAAAAAATAATATAGGGCATAATTTTAGCCAGTCAGTGAGGCAGCTAATTGAACTAAAGCCCCCGTCTAGCCTGGTTCCTAATTACACAAAGGCAGCTTCTATTCTATGACAGACACCTTATCTGCAGTTTTTACTGAGTGAAGAATCATGATAGTTGATCATAGCAGCCATGTAAGATGTTTGACAAGTTTTCCTAGAGGATTTTAATCTTTTCTAACCAAAAAAGAGAATGTGATAAAAAGTTAATTTAAATTATGTCCCCAACAGTTGTACAGTACATTTGCCTGTAAAATTACTTGTAGCCAATGTTGACAGAAACACTAGTTATAATAGTTAACTTTTTGCCAAAGTAAGATGACCCAATTATTTTCATATAATAAGTACCTGAGCACCAAAGTTCAGTGCAGGCCTCTTCTCTGCAAGATTCACTTTCAAAGCTGACACCTGTAAATTAAAGTCAGGTGAAACTAGTACATTATAGGAATTGTGTTGTAAAAGTTTAATTTAATAATATTAAAGGTTTTTATTTTCTTACATTAATGTTTCTATGGTAATTATAAAAATAAATACAATTGAAAAATCTAAGTACAAATCTATTAAAAAATTTTGTGTATAAAATTTTAAAATATTTACTCTAAAGTTCTGCATTAATATATAAATGGGTATT
Organism: Nautilus pompilius; assembly: GCA_018389105.1. Classification (NCBI taxonomy): domain Eukaryota; kingdom Metazoa; phylum Mollusca; class Cephalopoda; order Nautilida; family Nautilidae; genus Nautilus; species Nautilus pompilius. Next base: position 399,567 of record JACATO010000008.1, on the reverse strand, counting down.
TTAATACAAGTTTTTTTTTTAAATCTTTAATAAAATTTAAATATTAATTTTTATTAAAAATGGTTAGAACTCTATTATGGTGTGAAGGACAGACAAAATAAATCAGTGTATTGTATGTTGTAGTTCTCTCTTTAAACCTGTCTGTCTGCAAATGCAATAAAGTTTGTATACCTTTTCATGAATAAATCACCAAACTCTGTCCTACCTCATTTCCCAGAACTGTTATCTCCATGTTCTTTTCCAGATTACTCCTGTAATATTCATCTCCCTCCTTTCTAGCCTCAGACAACTGCAGTTCTAAATCGTTTACCTGCTGTTTTAGTGTGCTTGTTTCAGCTTGGTGTCTTCTAGCTTCAGCTGCAAGTTTGTATTGAAGCTGGTCTATTTCAACTTGTTTCTGCTGAGGCTGGAAAGAGCAGGTTCATGTAGAAAATGCAATGTCTGGTAAGGGTCTCCATATCAAGATGTGTCATGCAAACCGCTTGAAACATGCTGGTTTACATAAGCAATGCTGCAAGTTCTAACCAGACTCCCAACTCTCAGAACTCAAAGTACTAGCTTATATGATTCTCAGGAACATGCTGTTTTATAGCATATGCTAAGTTAATAGTGGGCTACAAGTTGACTACAGTAATACTTAATTACAGAGCTGTAGTTGGCCAAACATAAGTTCAGTGAAACATCATTTCTTTTGTGCAGCCATCACTAACTTATCAATGCCATCTGCTGGGTTACTGGCATGCATTGAAAATTTTGAGCTGTAAATTGAACTACGAACTACAGTAGAAAAAGAAAGCAATGTGTGTGGGGGGGATAGACAAAAAGCCATTCAGCACCTCTTTTGATGATTTTCCTTTCAACTCTTCAAGGTAGAGGATTCTGGCTTGCTGTTTCTTTACTTGTCCTGATAATTCAAGTTTCTCTTTTCTTAATGTTCCTGCAAAACAAAAAAATATTCTAGTTTAAACAAATGCAGCAATAGATCTTGTACCAAATAAATCTTATTGCTACAGAGACTAAAATCTGGGAGAAATAAAACAAATTTTATTTTGTTTTCATGTGTCCTATCACTTGATTGTTCTACATTCAGAAAATCTGGTAAAATATCACTATATTTTCCACAATATAATTCTATATTGAAAATGAGAGTTTATAAATATAGTACTAATAAATTGATTTTCTACTACATATTTTACAAATGGTATACTTGTTATTGGTTCCTATTATAAACCTTTCCTAACAAAAAAATTCAATACTGAATGAGAGCAATGTCTGAAATGAGATTTCACTGCTCCAAATGCTTGATTCTGATCAAGCCATTAGTGAGAAAAGGTAGTAATAATGATCAACTCTTTCCAAAGGGGTCACTTCAAATGTAGTGTAATGAGAATAGTGATGCACAAAGAATCTTTGAGAACTTTTCCTTTTTACTGACATCTTTTTTGAGTCTGGAAGGTTTCACAAGAAGAGGTGAAAGTTCATGCTAGGAAGGAAAAGTTCAAAGAACTAACTGACTAATAAAAATATGTTTTTCTATTCTCTTAGTAGACTGAAGCTTTCAAAAGAAAATCGTTTTTTTTTTTTTTGTTTCTGTGTTTTTAGGAGAATGAGAAGTTGGCCATAAAATTAATCTTTTTTTAAACCAAATAATGTTCAGCCATTCACAGGAGACAATGATTAAGATGTGTGCAACTATCCAGAAGAAATACTGCTAATGGATACTGAGAATATATTTCTGCTCTGTTTGCTGCACATAAAGAAGTCTTACATACTGTACCTATGGTTTCATTCAAGGTATTAATGTGACTCTTGATCAACTGGTTATCACGCAGCTCCGCATCTGCGGTCTTGTCATGTATATTTGTCTTCTCAGCATCCTCCTTCAATTCTCTATTACTTTGTTTTAAATCTTCAACTTCTTTTTCCAAGGACTGGACATATCCTAAATAGAATCCCATTGAAGAATAATAAATGAAAGAAAACTCGCTGTAAATAACTGTTTGAAAATTTGACAAGTATTTCTAGCAAGATGAAAATTTTGATTATAATTTTTAAAGTGAATATACTGCTGAAAAGTACAGGAGCACGAATTAAACCATTCTACCTTGTGACACACGTGAATTTCCTGACAAAACAGAGTTTTCATTCTCTGGAACAGCGTAGCCCAGCTGCTCCATCTGGTGTCGCATCTCACTTATCACTTTTTTTAATGAATCATTTTGTTTCAAAAGCCTGTGCACATCGCTGTTTTCTTCTGTTTCTTCAAACTTTAAAAAAAAATAAGAAAACATTATGATTAACAAAACAAGTGTCAGCCAGTCATAGCATTTTAGTGAGTTAAATTACATGAAGGGCAAAACATCTGGTTTTTATTCCTTTGAATAAATCAGTGGTCTGACCTTTTTTTAGTACAACCCAGATTATGAATATTTAACAGAATTTAAGGAGGCAGGGATCTTGTAACAAAAAAACATGATGATCTGCAAGAAATAAACCATTGTGTTTCTAGAAAGTGATAAAGATGAACAAAACAATCTGTTACTGGACTAAAGGAAATCTTACTTTCTTCATAAAACAATATCTATGTATCCTTTTCCTTTTTTTAAAAAAAATTTTAAAAGTCCCAACTGTGGAAAGTGGTAAGGAGTGTGTGTGTTAGATAGAGCTCTCTGACACACTTCCCTGTTCAGGTTGTAAAAAGAAAAATGGATCCTGAGTTGAGAACAATAAGCATCCAGCAGAGCAATCCTAACATCATTACAAATCCTGTCTTGAAGAAATATATAAAAAATTCTATTTATTTATTATTTTATTTTTTAGAAGTCTGCATAAGCTAATCATATCAGATGCAAAAAAATGATGTTGTTAACTGAGATTTGGGAGAGAACCCTCCATCAAGTTTTGGAATTGTGTGTGTGTGCAGCAATATCTGTTCAACTTCTTAATTCTGCAGTCATCAGCCAAAATAAATAATGACTGTCATTATTCTGATTGTTGGTGCATTCCAATGTTAAAGAAAATTGTTGAAAAATCACACTCGGTGAAAGAATACTATTTTTTTTAGCTTATGGTACATGAAAATGAGAGAGCTCCGGCTGAGTAGTAACAAACTGTTGGTGGACCACTAAAATGCTTCAATTACTCTGATCTATTGTATCAAACCAAATAGATTTTTTGTTTTTTTTAAATATCTAGTCTTTATAAGAATTTTTTAAAATAAAATTATATAAAGCTTCAGAGTTCCAGTCATAACTATTCATCTCACAAATGCCATAACTGATTACATCATGTGGTAGAGTTTAATTTGAATTAAGTTAAAAAAAATAACACCTGTCTGAAACTTTATCCAGCACTCAGTAAATACAAATTAGCATTATCATCATTAATTTTATATTAAACTACATACAGCATCACCAAGTGAAATTCCATTTTTCTTAAGTGCTATGTATGCTCTGTTCTTCACTTGTTGTAAGGATCGGATAAAGATTTGCATTTCCTCCATCTCTCGGTCTCTCTCCCGCACAGTAGCCAAGGCCTGTAATAGAAAAGAGAAAAAGGTAGCGCCCTTTTAAAGTTGAACTCAGCAACAGCAAACCAGAAATATGAGCCACCTATGAAATTAAAAACCATTTCTAAGTTAACAGTGATTAAGTGGAATTATATGAGAAAGTGTGAAACAGAGAAATGAGCTAAATGATAGTGGTTCATGTCAGAAAGATGTGGCTTCACACCCTACTTTTTTTTTACTTACTCAAGTCTTGTAAAAAGACATAATGGCTTTCTTAGCAACTAAATCTTGTATAAGTTCATGGAGGTGTTGCCTTATGTTATCTGCTCACCTCATCTCTGGCCTTGGTAAGCTGCTGGATGAGGACTTCAGACTTCTGGAACTGTTCTCGTTCAGCTTCATCACACCACCTACGCCAGTTCACTTCCAGCTGCTCCTTGCTACGCTCAAGCTCCACCTCTCTCTTACTCGCCATGTTTGTTTCTTCTTTATACCTGTGTCCAGACAGCACCAAGTAGCACAGACAACAACAGTATAAACTACACCTTTCTCCAACCAGATCATCTCACTGTAATCATTGTTTGTTTACACACATCCACACACAGCAAGTATTTTTAGTAAGAGTGGGTGTGACATGGAATGGCCTACCTATTTATCAGTGGTCAGATGTATGAATGGTGTGAGCCTTTCTATGTGTTCAATCAGAAGCAAATGAACAGTTCATTAATACACTGTAAGTATTCATAATATGCTCATTCATAACTATTCCAAAAAAATTAAGTGTGCATCCTTTAGCACCAATCAGCAGCCACCAAAACAGTATTTGACACCATGTTTTACCATCACTCACTAAATGTAGGAGAAGAAACACTTTCCCTGGGGACTTCTTATTGTTGTCTTGTTTGTTCAAGTCCACCTCAGCAAGTTGACTGACACCATTTTGCAAAGCTGTTTTATCATCATATTACTTATCAATGGCTACTTGAAATTTCTCACATTTCCCATAATTCCATGTACAAAATTTCAACTTTAGCCAGATGAATTTCTTATAAGTTTTATTTGGTATGTTTATCCTTTGGTGGTAAGTAGGCAGTATAAAGAACTATTGTGTTTCAATGATGTAGCAATATTCCCCCCCCCTTTTTTTTTTTTTTTTTGCTTTTCAGTCAACCTAACTTTTAGATATACAGATGAATAATTCTCTGGTAGATACAGCATTATACAAATCTACTAAAACTGATAACAGGAAAAAACTGCATGATATCACTAAACTTCATTCATAATAACTTGAGCTTTATCAAAAGAAAACAAAAAAGATAAATAAATAAATATATGGCAAGTGGCAGGACAGCTGAATGGATGAGCCAAAAAATCATACAGGTGTTTCTTCCTGCTAAGTCTAAATCATCCATCTGTATTACCAAGGGTTTTGAGCATGAGAACAGGGGCAAATGTTTTCAGCTATCTACAGTTACTATTATGTACTAGAGGTCATAATTACAAATTATCTAAAATTTCAACACAATCAAATATATTAGAATTGAATTGATGGCCATTTTTCTTCCCTTGGTGCCCTTGCATTAGTCATGATGGCTTCATAACTCCTTATAGCTACCCAAAACCAAACCAGAAAGTTGTTAGACAGGAATTTGTGTAGATCTGTTAAATGTTGTTGCCAGTTTTATGATCTTCAATAGTTTCAAAACCATCATGCTCTGACAATACAAAAGAATGTGTACACAACCTTACTGTACTGTAGTTGGAGAGCCGCTATTACAGGCAGAAACAGCTATACAATGTGAGAAAATGACTGTTACCTTTCAATGCTTGTCTTCAATTGCTGTATGTGGGTGTTCAGTTTGTATTCAGCATCTCTGAGAGTTTGGATCTCCAGCTCCTTTGAAGATGCATCCTTAGTCAGCTCCAATTTTTGTTTCTCCATTTGAGTTTTCATCTCATCCATTGCAATTTGCAGGCTTGAGTAAACATGAAACCCAAAAAAAGTTACAACAATAAAATGAGAGAACTGAGCAAACTTTAATCATTCCCATTACCACTTTTACAATTTTGCTGTCAGAAAATGTAGGGAAAATTAATTCTAATGCTAAAAAGTGCTTGATGATAATAAAATATAACAGAATAAAAGTTTCTTCAAAAGCTACAGATTTACATATCTCTCTTGTTAACCAGCTATTGTTCACAATTAACAGTTCCTTAAACTTGTCTTACTTTTGTTGGCAGTCCTGCTCTATTTTAGTTTTCAGTGACTTGCTGTGTGCTATCTCTGCTTCCATTTTTTTCATCCTAAAATAAAGTAAACTCAAAATTATATCACCATCTTGGAAGAGTTAATATAGATGTTAAGATATTTTGTAATCCCACCAAGACATTCTTCAATCATAAATGTATAGTCCTGTTAAACCCCACTGAAATTCTCCAATCCTATGTAATTCTAATATCCTATTAGTGTACAGTAAAAGCGTGAGTGATATAAAATCTACTAGCCTTGTTACTTGTAATGTGTAAGAATTTTTTATCTCTTTAAGCTTTGCTTTATTTATCTACTGTCTATACAATGTTGTGTTTTTTTTGGAAGGAATACAGTTATAAATTCACTCTTTACCCTCCATCCTGCATTGTTCAAAACAAAAAATTTAAAAGAGGGTTTACCAGAGAGGTACAAAGAATACTTGTCTTACTGAACTGATTGCAGTGCTCACCTATGCTGGAAGTCCTCTTGCACTGATTTTTTCAAAGACTCACACTGCACCAGATTGTACTGTAGCTCTTGGATTCTGCAATGTACTTGCACATGCTATTAAACATGAAGACAAAGTAAAATAAAATACAATTATGTAAATGATTAGAAAATTCTTAATGAACCCATTTTTTCCTACAGTTAATAAGTCCTACTGTATCTAATATGGAGGTGTTATGTAACTGCAGTACATGCACTAAATCTATTGCATTGAATCTGTTAGGAAGTGCTATGTAAAATGAAAGAATTTCTTCCTCTCTAAATAATTACCGTGCACTACATAATTTATCAATGATAAAAAAATAAAACTGGAAATCCTTGTTTCTTTTCACAGTTCTAAATGAGAAAAATGTTTTTGAAAAAGCATTCAGAAATATAAATGCTCAAGGAAGTGAACCAAGGTTTTTAAAAATTATCAATTACTAAAGTGGCTTACCTGCTCTGAAGTTCATCTACAGCCCTTCTCTTCATTGTCTCAGTGTGTTCCAGCTGATTCTCCATTTCCCTAATTCTGCAACAAAACAGCAGAAATACAACACTGCATCAAAAACAAGACAGGAAGGTTTTATTTCTTCATTTTATATCACCCAGCAACTGACAGTCCTAGCTGACAGTAAAATTATTGTGTTATGCACAATGCTATTCCAAAATATATTACAAAAATAAAATAAAAAATCTGCAGAAATAAAATGCATCTAAATATTCCATTTTTTGGAAGATCTATTATATTTTAATAAGATGATGTAACATGACACCTTTGTTTTTTGTGTCAGAATCCATTATTTCTCAATTATAAACAGATCACTGCAAGAGTTCAACTATTCCAAAAAGCTTATCTTACAACTAACATTATTGTAACCAAATGGTTTTTATATAAGGTTAACATTCCCATTGTAACCATTCAGTTTTAACATGGCCAATGTTCCTGTTGTAAACATTTAGGTTTAACCCAGAGATAACGATCCCATTGTAATCAGCCAGTTTTAGCCCAGAGATAATATTCACATTGCAATCATCCATTTTAACATAACATTGACGTTTATATTGTAAACACCTACTTTTAACATAGAGTCAATGATCCCATTGTAAAATCAGTTTTTAATATTATAACAATCCAGCTTTAACTTTCAATGTTTCTGTAAACATCTAGTTTTAGCACAGGGTTAATGTTCTAATTGTAAATATCTAGTTTTAATGTAAGGTTAACATCCATATTGTAAACATTTCCCTATTGTAGCCATCCAGTTTTCACAGTGGTTACATTTTTACTTGAGAAAGAATTGTGCATCAGTGAGTTATCTCCTACCTACTTGGTGTCATACATCAGTGTCAAATCCTGTATCTCCCAATCCTTTTGCTTCAGTTTCTTTTCAAGTGCTTGATGGTTGCCTTCCACATGTTTGAACTCATCAGCTGTGTTTTGCTGAGCAGTTTTCATTAAATCCAATTCTTTGGCTAAAAGATTTGCCTGCCAATGAAACAAGCACAGGAACTAATTAATATTAAGTCATCATAGTAGAAAGTTAATCCTTCAAAATTCACCCACCAATAAAATAAATATATCTACAAAAATTCATCATTCTAGTGAGTTAACCAGTATCCTTTGTTCACATTAGTTGCTTCACCTTGTGTTGATAAGAAAGCCAGTAGCTACAGTGTAGACAAGGTCTCAATGCTCCAAACTTGACAGAACTTCACATTAAACATTTTTCTCATAGTATATTCAGATTGCTCTACTCAAATCAAATGAAGAAATGAAAATGACAAGTTTGCCAACTACCAACCTTCAGCTGATGAGTCATCACCATGCTGCTCATCTCATCTATCTTCACTCGGAATTCATGCTCTCTCCTCTTTAGAGCCTCATCAAAGCCTAAAATTAAAATATACAACAGACTATCTTAGCTCATCTCACTTTTCCTCACAGTAAAAACATGCTCCATCAGTCATCAAAACCAATGCAAACATTAAAGAAAAATTTGAACACCTTTAACAGGTTTTCTTCTTCTGTGATCAGTCTACATCAGTAGGCATACTTGATGAGGCTGCATAGTGCCATGGTTACCACTAACAGGCATTGCCCAATTTTGGCTTTAGCAGAAAATGGAAAATACTGCCCTTTCCTGAGTGCTCTGGCTTCCAGAAAAGGGGGAAAACTGATTACCAGTGTGTACAGGAAGAAAATGTGTACCTGTACTCCTGTTACCACCAGAAAGGCAAGAAAGAAATATTATGTGCATTTCAACAAGATTAGAAAGAATATGCCATGGTGGTGTAGAATTAGGACTGGAAAAAAATCTGATATCCAGCTTTGTGAAGAATGACTATCCTAAAGACAATAAAGTTAAATAAACAAATATCTACACCAACAGAACACAACAAAAGACTGTGGTTTCACAGATCAAAGGAACTTGAATGCTTGTTGACTCTGCAAAGAATTTAACATTAAAGCCATCCACAAAAGCAATATGATATTAAGAAATTAATTTAAAATCTGGCCCCAAATCAAGACCCATTATCCACTCAGGATACAATTTATTCTGGCTATGTTAAGAGATACCTTGGTAAAACAAAGAGGCCAGTCAAAGCATGAGCAGAAGTGCACAAAAGATCAGCTAGTCTTGGTCAACTATAAAAGTCAGCATTAGTGGATCATGCATCGTCATACAATGCATGTAAAATAGACAGTATGTGTCACCATTTATTGTGAGCAGCACGACTATAAAAGAGACTATCCACATGCCCTAAAACCCAACATATTGAGTAAACCCAGAGTTGTGATCAGTAGAATTTCAGTACCCCTGTCATCTGAGAGGGAGATTTAAATTTTCCCAAAAAATATTATATAATGGAAAGATACCTTAGTAGTGCTGATGGTCTGAAGAACACATCAAAAGACTTGGCAACCAACATTTTTCAGGACCTATACCAATGTCAGCCACTTGTTCTATTCAAAAACAGAAATACCTACTGCAAACATTTATTAAAAATTAACATCCTTGCATACCAAAAGAGTCCTTATTAGGACTACATCCTGATGATGGTAACAAGGAAAGATTTTTTAAATATAGGTTCTTTAACTAGTTCTTCTAAAAGGTTAGTGGGAAATCCCTAAATTAATCATCTAGTTTCTACATAACTCCTCTATTTAGCTGTGAGAAGAAAGTAGAGTGCCCAGAGGAACACTATACCAATGGAATGGTAAAGAAGATTGAAATAAAACCATACTATGGGAGGTTCACCATACCAAGTCAGTGTCCAACAAGTATCAAACTCAGGCCCTTAGCCACAAAAGCCTGGTATCCTATGCACCCAGCCATCTGCTACCAGGTTTAGTCAAATGCCACAAGCTTTGAGATTCTTTTTTCATAATGGCTTTTCTCCTGATTTATGTTGATATAAATGTCTAAATCTGTATAAAAGAATAAAACCTTAAAAAAAAATGATCTAATTCATGTTCTGCCACATGAACTCTTATAATTTAATTTTAAGTAATTATGAAGAACTGCATTATCTGCTCTGTTACAAGTAATTATGATTCAATGAGCTGCAATTAGACTTTAGCAGAAACATCATCCATTTCATGCATACAGTTAGATTCTATATAGTAGTAACATCTTCTATTGATACACAGAGCCAGATTCCATATAATGTGGTAACATCTTTCAGTATTACCCACAGGTAATTTCTGTATACTGTAATAACATCTCCAAATATTACCTTCAACTAACTTCCTCATACTGTAGAATAATATCTTTCAAAAATACAAGTATTGTACCTACCTGCAGCCATTTCTCTTTTCTGGACAGCTATTTCTTCTTCAAAGTCTCTCAGTTGCTTTTCCAATTTTCTTTTAAAACTAGCATACTCATTTCTCTCTCCTTGTATTTCAGAATTCTTAGTACTAAAACAAGAAGAACAACAACAATAACATAACTTCCCAAGATGTAAACTAGGAAATGAAAACAATTTTTTTTTATTTTGAAAAAAAAATCAGTCAGTTCCTGGCTTCTCTTGATTAATAAAATGACCATTCAATTCCTCCCACTACACTAATAACTTTTGCCAACATTTCAAATAAAACTAAGATATTTTCCTTTTAGTAATTGTACGGCAATTACTTAGAATGTTTTAAGACAGGTAAATGAGATGGGATATTTCTAAAATTAGATTAGGGAGATATATAAGCCAGCCATTTATTTCTTATTTTCAGTCTTGTGAAGCAAATCAGCATAAAATCAATAAAACTAAAGTTCCATTGGTTGTATAACCTAAAAAGGTGGGGGGCAGGGCCAGATAATAACAGATTTTTCAGTGCTGGTAAAGAAATAGGACTAACATTTGTTTACAGTTGAGAATATTATTTCCAGAATCATTCCTAAAACGTCTGTTAATCAGCTGACCAGTTTTAAAGTAACAAATAACATTACCATCAGTCCAAAGTCCTCAAAAAATGTTAAAGAATGTGACAAATACACCAATATTTTCAGTTTCCTTTTTCAAAGTCTGAGGATTTTTGTGCACATGGACTAAAAAAAGACAGATTTTTCATTACAGTATGCATTCCACAAAGTATAATCATTTAATTTATCTGAAAACTTAAATGAGAATGAAACAAAGTTTCATTAAAGGCTCAATTAAAATATGCCAGCCATCAGAAACAAACCTCCTATAGGAATCAATTTCAGCCTGTTTCTCCCGCAGGTGATGCTGGTAATGAAGCTCAAGCTCTTTGTTGGCTTTCTGTTCTCTAGCAATCACTGTCTGCAAATCATCCTGCTTGATTTTTAACTCACTCACTTCTGCAGTTTTAGTGTTCACCTTAACTGCTAAATCTAAAGCCATTGAAAAAAAGATAAATAAAATTCTTTAAATTTTACTTTAGCTAATGATCAAACAGGACAGTCATACAAATTGACACATAGCTAATAAAAATGACTAACTTTAAGAACCAGTAAAAAAAGATGTGATACTAGCACATGACCTGAACGCTCAGGCTTAATTCTAGTGATTAGTCTCCATCTGCAGTTTCCAAAACAAATCTCAAGATCCACTTGTACAAGAGAGAATGGCTCAGGTGTGAAAGAAAGGAAGGGGGAATTATCATTTTCTGACTGGTTCATTCTGGCATGCGATCACTCAAGTCCAATGAAAGTAAATGTTAGAATTTAACCTGCATACACAGGATAGAGATGCCAAAAATATGTGTAGGGCTTGACAAACAATGGAAACCCATAAAATGTTTGGTATTTCAAGAAAATACTAAATTTAGTCACTTCTTTGAAAGTCAAAATTCTGTGTATATTAAATATTACCATGACACTATGAAGCATTCCAAAACTTAATTACAAAATAATTCCATGTTGGAAAACTTTTTATTTTCCATCATTTTTTCCTAAATGAAAAGAGTTGTATTGTTTTACGAAGTGTAAAGGCAAGACATTCATGACATTAAGGGAAGCAGCACATGTTAATATAGTATTATTCACTGAAGACAGACATACCTTTGAGTAGACAATCTGACTGCTCTAACTCTTGGTCCCTATCAGCAATCAGCTTAATATTATATTGGAAAGCATCCTTCAGTCTCTGAAACTTGTCTGCAGCCTCTGTCAACTGTTTATCTTTTTCCTTACATGATGTCTCTAAAACCTGTATCCTAGCCAGAGACAAACTGATTTTTTATTATAATGTCATACATGTTCGGATGTTAATGTACAATAATACAAAAAAAATAATCAACTAGGACATCAAGAAAAATCCATTAAATGCAGCAGATATGTAACTAAAACAAAATGTAGCAGACCTGAATAAGTACAAAACTCTTGTTTTAAAAGCTAAAATAATAAATTCTGAAATGGCAACTTACCTAAGATCACATGCAGCTTTCCATTCCTTTTCCTTTTGAAACACCAAGTCTTTCAAGTTTGTATTCATTTCTCTTCTTTCATTATCTAGAATTATTGATTAATGGCAGGATTAATAGCTGATAAATCTCTGGATATTAGTAGCTCAAGTTAGAGTCCCATAGTCTTCCTCCTAACTGAGTGAAATTCTTGGCAAATGTAGAGAACTGTATGGATGCTAATCTGGTTATATCTCATCAACTATCCAAAACATCATCATGTGTTAACCACAACATAAATAAGATCTATCCACTGTGCACAAGTAGTGAAAAATCCCAGTCAACATTGGAGCACTCAATGCAAAATCTATCTCTGACACAGTTCATCTGTGGGGATGTACTTTCTTAATCTCATCTATTCTATCCACAGCTAATTACATAATACCCATGATTACAAACAAATATGATCTATGTGTTTCATTTTATAAATGAAAAAAAAAAACAACAACATACTATTGGTTGATTCTCAAAATAACAAAGATTAAAACAATAATTTATTTCCAAGTATTTAAATTATAAATTAAATATTATCATACACTAAAATATCTATTTAAAGATGAATTGAGGTGCATTTCGATTTATTTGGTTATTTTATTCTTTTGCTTAAGAAAGAATAGAAAAGAGATAATTATAATCTAAATTTTATGACTAACTTTTATTCATCTAATTCAGAAAGAATAATGTTTTATTTCAATTCAAGCTTTGAATTTGATTTTGATAGAATTAATTTGAATACTATTTTCTTCTGGTCAATATATAGCTATTTCTGGATCATCTGCTAAACATTTTAAATATACTACACAAAATTTGCTAAGGATCAAATGATCAGCAAACCATGAATATTACATCTAACACTAACTAGTACAATCTACTTTGGTCCCTAATCCCACCTCTTTGGGACTCTCACCCAATATGACAAAATTTCCTCTAGTATGCTAAGACTTGAAATGTATGCAAATAGATCTCAATGTGCCACATGCTGTTCTCTTGTCATTTAAAAAGTGATTCATCAACAAATTAGCAATTTTTCAAATGTTGTTTGATACAGAATAGAACAAGTGACAGAGACAACATTTGAGGGTCATAAAACTTATCAGAGAGATTGGTAAGCTGGAGACTGTAGAAGCTCAACATCATGTGGCAGATAAATAAGCTTATTGTAAGTCAGAGTATCATTTCTGGAGCCTGGACTTGAAATCAAACTTTGTGGAAGTTGATCCAAGTCAAAAATGCATACCCATGATTTCTTCGTCTTGCAAACAAAAAAACATTTCCTAACAGAAGCTCAGTTGAAATTTAACCTTCAAAGTGCAACACATGTTAACACTTCAATGCAAACTACATTTAATCAGCTTTTGTCTAGTGTTATGCAATCAAAAGCCTGTATCTATATATGATTAACCATGGGCCACTACAGAGCATTGTGGAAATAGGCTATAGATCTTGTAGTGTAAACTGTGAGACTGAATCCCTGTACTTTTCATGAATAAGTCCAGATTTTTTCTGGCCTTTACAGCTTGACAATGTGAAGGCCAGGGAAAAGGTGAAGAAGCCAACATTACTAAACATGACTGATATGGAGGTGGCTCATTCATGGTGTGGAAAAACGTTAGCCAGGATGGTAAGACTGACCTCCATGTTTTGCAGAATGGCACCATAACAGATTTAAGGCACAGGGATGAAACTTTTGATATTTACTTCAGACTGTCTTCATTTTCATAGACGATGATAACCTTCCCTTCTACATTGTGGTCAACCAGTACACAGCAGGAGACAATCATCCATATGGAATGGCCAGCTCATTCTTAAGAACCTCAGACAATCGAACATGTTGGGAACATGCTTCAGGTAGCCATTGCCGAACGTCATGTACAATCATAAACCATGCAGGAACTTGGTGACACCTTGCAGAGAAACGGAACGATCTGACCACCCCCCCCACACCAGACCAACATTAAAAAAAACTATGAAGAACAAGAGATGCCAGTGCCAAGCTGACTGACTTTCTGAACAGGAACTTTATACATTGGTACAAAATGCCAGATTTTTTTACTCTGACCACAAATCTTTTAAAGGGGCGTCTCTAGTGACCTGTTCCGGTGCCAGTGTTTAGTGATAGCTTAGCAATCATCGAGTAGTACATTAACAATAATTGTATAATCTAACATTCCACTATTCTATTTCCTTTTTTCTCTTAATTTAAAAATCACGGTTGCCATGGTAATAATATAAACACTCAGTCCGCGATTCTTTAAAATACCTCATTTATTCCCCGTTGAAGAACCCATAGAAATCTAAGTGGATAAAATATAATTTTTCCCCTATTAAAAAAAAAAAAAAAGATTTTTTTTAAGTTCTGTTTTCGTGAATCAGTTCTGTTTTCTTCAGTAAATCTCTTACCACAAATTATCCGAACGTCGGAATTGAAACGTCCGCCATTCGTAAATGGGGCGCGCGGTCACGTGCGTATGCCGTATTTACAACACTTTTGAGTGAAAACGCTAATACACATTAAAATTTATAATTTTGATTGCGGTTTTTTTTTTGTTTTTTTTTTTACATTAACTTTACGCGTTTAAAATACTTGACAATGTTTGTTTTCAATTTTTAACCATCTTGCGACATTATTCCGCCACTCCATACGGCACCGCCACCACCCCGAGGCGGTAAAATGTACGAAGGATGCCGATGCGTTCCGCGTTGTCGTCTGTCGTCTGGGCTGAGGAAACAGCGCCGGTGACACGCGTTTACTTCTTGTCGGCTGTTGCCGGAGGCAATATTATTGAGACGGGGGGGGGGAGGGGATGTCGGAAATTTCAAATCCGTGCCGCATCTGACACCGACTCTCCAGAGAAACCGGGAATTAAGGAAGCGGTCACGGGTTCTGTTCTTCCATTTTACGAGCCGGTCGTGCACGCTCCGTTGATTACAAATACTACTTATTATTATTATTATTATTATTATTATTATTATTATTATTATTATTATTATTTTATTATTAGCAAACATGCTTCTTTTTTAAAAATAATAATAATAATAATAATATTTTCTATCACGTGGACTACAGAAAATAAAGCTAAAGCTGCTTTTACGTCTAAATCTAAATCTTCACCGATGTAAAACGAAAGTGAAATCAGAGGGGGCAAGGGGGGATTAGTGGGGGACAAGTTAGACTGTGAACCCAGAAAGTAGATCTCCGTTTGTCATTACAGCTGACGAATTTTGTATCTGTTTAATGAAATCCACTCGTTGCCAGTACGGAATGGTCTTTTTTTTAAAATTACTATTCAACCAGTACTGTCTTCATCCAGAGTTGTTTTTTTTGTAAGTCAGGGGTCAACTATCAGAGCAGCCTGGGATTAAATAGTAAAGAGACTGATCATTTCAGTTTAAAAGAAGCGATGGACCTACACACCACTACTAATTATGAGTTGATTTCATTGTTAACATTGCTGATCACTAATGGTCAAACAGATAAGGAATACTTAAACATTCTCACCAGCACTTTGAGTCAGCTATTTTGTGTTTTGGCTTTTCTGAAGTAAAAGTAAAAAAAAAAAAAAAAAAAGTAGTACATCAACAACTTACAACCAGGTGCTGTACAGTAGACAGTCTTACACAGCCAAATGCCATACAGCATACCTTCTTGTGCAACAGAGAGACATGGCCAGACGTCTTAAAGGATGACAGGAAAATATTTGTAATCTTGATGAGGGTATGGTGCCCACACATCTGTTTGAAAAATATTGAAAGTTTAAATTTACTGAGATCTCTTGACATTGATAATATAGGAAGAAAATCAGAATACATGTTTTAGTTATGGTGTTAATTGGCTCTGTGCATTACTAGATTTCAGTTTTTCTTTAGAAGTTTTCTGAAGAAGAAACAAAACCCTTTAGTTTTTTTTTTAACTAAGAAACTGGTAATTTGCCTTGGAATTATAAAGTACTTTTAAATTATTTTAAGGACTCTTTTTATCAATGTTTGATGAGGTTTCTAATGGGAAAAAAAATTAGCATAATTTCAACAAAATGGCATAGATGGAATGAAAACATTAAATCCCAGTTTAAGTTAGTTCTGCTGGTAAATGACAAGTGAGATAAAATTATCTCTGAATAAAACTTTAGATTTGTCAAGCTCCAATCTATCAGAGTTTCCATTAAAGATGTGCAATCCTGCATTTCAGCCAGAGAGCTGTTCTTGGATTTCAGTGATATTACTGAACCGCCATCTAACTTTAGCTGTTTTTCTTCACCTAGAAACTCTCTTGTGGGTAATGCCCTTTCAACATTACCTGTCTCCTTTGAAAGGTTATTGCTGTTACAGTGCTCAATTTAAATGAGAATGATATCAAAGAATTGTCTGGCTGTGTAAGCTGCTTGGGAAAACTCAGAATCTTAAAACTAAAAGAAAACAAACTTAAAGATTTACCAAAAGAGGTTGGAAGTTGTTCTGTTTGGAAACGGAAGTTGATGAAAATATCCTCAGAGCAGGGGCGCGTAGCTAATAGGGGGCGGCAGGGGCGGCATTTTTGGTCCGGTGCGCGTTTGTCAAATTTAGTTCTGGACAGTATGTTACACATATAATGTATTTTTTCGTTCTATTTTCCAGATATTATTTTTTTCCTGAATTTTCGTTCAATTTTTAATGGTAGTTTTTTGAAAGGAAGAAAGTTTTTCTAAAATTTGCTGTAAAAGAAATTTGCTCACTTGAAGTGAGTCACTTCTAATTAATTTTGAATTGAATATCAATATTTTCTCATTATATATTTGATAATTTTTATTTTTAATAGTACTTTTTTTTCAATAAATAAATAAATAAAAAATGAATTTTTTGGAGGTTTTGAAATTCTACGTTATTTAGAGGGCGGCAAATTCTACAACCGCCCCGGGCGGCACAAACGCTAGCTACGCCCCTGCCTCAGAGATTGGACTTTTAAAAAATCTCCCTATTGGAATTAAAAAACAATTATTTGACTAAGATTCCAGTAAGTATTGGACTGCTGCAACATCTCGGCATCATCAGTCTTAGTCACAATAGATTAACTTCATTTCCAGAGATTTTTGGAAACATTGGCACTTTGCACACCATTGATATTTCCCACAACTATCTCTGAGTTGCCATCTTAGTTTGAGTCAGTGTCAACCCTAGAGAATCTGTTTGTGGATAATAACCAGCTGAACTGCTTACCTGGATGGTTCTCTGGCATGAAAAACATCAAAGATCTGATCCTTGGCAGCAATCAACTGCAGCAGCAGTTTTGCTCAGCAATTTGAAAGCATATGATCCCAATTGAAGAAATTAAGACTTGTGTGGAAACTTGATCAACTTCCTGACAACTTTGGTGGCTTGTGTTGCCTTGAAATCCATCACCTGGGTAGCTCAAAACCTGAGTTGGAGAAGTGTATTTCATTATAGAATGGAAACAGCATTTCCTATCTTCCAAACAGCTTTTGTTTCCTTATCAATCTAACAATGCTACGATTGGATGGGAACAATCTTCAGGAGTTGCCTTACAACTTAGATCTTTCATAAAGCTAGAGATTTTAAATTTAAGTAATTATTTTACCTTAAGCTGGACAGGATACCATCATAGTGCTTGTTTAACTACAGACAGGTTAGTTTACATTTTGTTTATAAAAATTATTATTTAAAATGGAGATGTGGTAATGATACATGCAGGCATATTTAACAGATGTCAGTTTTGTTGTGTCTAATAATTTTAATCTTTGAGGCTTTTAAAAACAGATTAAGTAAAATAATATAAAAACTTACTGCTTAACATTCTTTTTGAATTTAGGTAGAAACCTCAATAATTTACCTAAATCCTTTGGCAACTTGAGGACATATTAGTCATCCTGTTGTTGCCAGAAAATCTTGGAAACCTGTCTACATTGATCTGCAACTTGACCATAACCAGGTATGATAACTTCATAAATATTTTATCTATGAAAACTGAAGAAAAAATATGCTGAAAGTTGCCTCTGTCTTTTCATTACTTAAGCATGATTAAAGCTACTGAACATGTCTTATTCCAGATTACTGAACTTCCCAAGTCTTTTAAGAATCTCCACAACTTGACTCACTTATAAAACAATAAGATGACTGTAGTTCCACCTGCTCTTACCTTCCTCAACAAACTGCAGCACCTAGATCTTAATTGGGTAAGATTTAACTTGGTTTTTCTGGATTAAAGCATTTTAACCTGTTCATATGATTATTTCATCTATTTATATTATTATCTTTGTTCATCTTTTCTAATTAAGTTAAATGGAAAATTTTCTATTACTTTTTTGAATAATAAAATGAATTTATTACTGCATTAAACTTGAGAATCTTATAAATATATTTCATGTTCAAAACTCTACCAGAACTTCTCTTCTTTTTTTTTTTTAGACATGGAAGGAAGTCAAAGTGCTCAGAGGAAACCCATGTGGCCAGCTGGTGAAGAAGAGCAAGAAGAAATCAGGTATGCCTGACTGAACCAATCCCAATCGGGATTTGAACTTGGGTCCTCAAAGTCAGAAGTCTCGTGGGTTACTTACTGGCCTACCAGCCACCCACTTCATAATTTTTAGCCTTTGTTTATCAGATTTTAACCAGGCTTGATAAATAAAATCTGACAGTTTTCTGTTTGAAATGATTTTAAAGATTTTGTTGGATTTTTTTCACTTTTTCACCATACAAGCAAAGCATTTATCAACTATTAAGCATATCAGATTTTAGAATTTAAAGCCAGGAACACAATGGTTCATGAAGTATTCGTGTTTTATAGATGGGCTGTTTATGTGATGATAGTGAGAATGTATTATTTTAATCATCATTGGTTGTTTTTTATTTACAGAATTCATTTGTTGTTCCTATAGACGAGGTTCCTGATATTTCTTGTTGCACACACCATCCAAGGAAGCCTCAACTTCTCCAGGGGAAGTGGCAGATCTATTCAAAAGTGAGTGAGCTGTTAGCAATGTCACATTATTCTCTTCAGACAACTTGTGCCCTTAAGTTTTTTTCTCGTTCCTTGCAAGGAAGATACTAACTAGTGTACTGGAAAGAAACACACACACTGATCTATCATCATAACAATAAAATTGAGCTCTCATAAAACCTGATGTACACTGCCATAGTATACAAATATGTCCTTGAGTTCTGTACAATGTGACAAAGGGTTTTTTTTGTTTGTTTTTTGTGGGGGAGGGAGGATTAGCTTTATTCAAATTTAAGTTAATTTTTTTGATTTTTAAAAGTTGAACAGTAAAACTATTCACAAGTAAACCATTTTTTAAATGTTAATTTGTCTCTTGAGAGAACGTTGAGATTCACAATCTCTGCCAGTATTTTAGAACATTGTCATGTGAATGAAAATAGAAAAAAAATCAGTGACTGCATTAAGTTCGTACTCAGAAATTATTTGCCTGCCAGGAGCTTAGATTGGAAAGAAAGAAAAATTGCTAAACAGCTGGCTGGTTTTAGAGGGTGTCATGGTTAGAACCATGAGGAGATTTGTGCCACCCGCCACTCTGACCTCAACACCTAGACTAAAAAATTGTCACTATTATGCTTTAAAGTGGACTGCAAACACCTGGGGTGATACTCTTCTTGACTTGCACCATATCATGCAACATTTATCTGAGTCATGCATGGACTCATCTTTCCTCTTGAACTGGTCAGTGTTTTAATTCTGTGCAGAATTGTGATTGTGCATTTGTGTGATGTAAAAATGTCTAAACTTTAAGGTAAACAGAGACTACAGGAGGTCAGCATTAGAGCCTTTGAATATTATACCTCCTCCACACAGCTCTTTTATATAGTGTATAGCTTCTTAAATGTTGTCGTCATCTTTTCAGTGTACAAACATGGATCTGACCAGACAAAAGTAACAGACTACAATCCATTGAATCCTATTTTCATCCCTGCTGATCTTCACAGCCACAGCAGAAATTGGACAACTGTGAAGATAGAAGAAAAGTATGTGGATGGACAGTTTGATGATGCAGAAGAGAAAGTTTAAAAGAAAAAGTAAAAATCCTATCTTTTATTGGTTGGCAGCTTGGATTTGATCACCATGGAAATCTTTTTATCTATTGTGTGCTCATGTATTAGGTTTCTTTTCATTTCATTTTATTTTTTAAAAATCTGGGGCAAAATATGGTTTTGTAATTTACAAG
The DNA here is from genome assembly GCA_018389105.1 of Nautilus pompilius. Taxonomy (NCBI): domain Eukaryota; kingdom Metazoa; phylum Mollusca; class Cephalopoda; order Nautilida; family Nautilidae; genus Nautilus; species Nautilus pompilius. The sequence goes on along the minus strand of JACATO010000008.1, from coordinate 379,228 downwards.
GAAAAGAATCCGTACATTTTTAAAGAGCTGCTTTTTAATAACTAAGAATTACAAATCTTTTTATCAGTTAGAGATGATAACTGATTGTCACAGACTAAGATTTTTGTTTAGACAACTTAGGTAAATTAATTCAGCTAGCTACATGTTAATAGTTTATCTTCAGCTAAGTAAAACCAAACTCTGGTACAAAAAATACCACAAAAACAGAAAACAGTGCATCCTATATAAAGGTGGAGTTTGGGAAAAAAGAAAATGATGGAAATGTAAATTTAAAGGAAAAGGTTACAAAGAGATGAAAGTTTTATTGCCATTCAAAACAGGATTCAGATGACTGATAGATTTTAAAATTCTTGGATTTGCAGTTTGGAATCCAAACAAGATGTGGCCAGTAATTATGCTGACATAATTCAGAATAGATTTGGGATTTAGATTAAGAGATGTGATCTGAAAGGGCTGAATTCTCTCTCTACTGGACAGATGTAATGTGAACCTCTTATGGATTCACCAGATAGTCTTGCCTGGTCTTTTGTGTCACGCTACTTATGTAAACAGCATACAATATATCCCAGAGATAAATATGTCCCTTAAAGGAATACTTTAAACAAAATGAATGAAAACCCAAATAGAGAATTGTGATGAATAACTTGTTTTGCAACATCACATTTAGGTACTTGAGATAAATACATTTTTGCAAGAACTTTGTATATTATTATAAATGACAGATTGTGTTACATTATTCTGCAATAACATTTTAGTAATAAAAACATTTCTTTGTGAAAATTAATAAAAGATTAACAAATCTTGATATTTTGAAAGAAAGCAAAGTATAAACAAAATTAGATTTATATGGAAATGGAAAAAAACTCTTTCATTCATCATAACCTCTTGTATGTAGGTTTATGGAAAACAAATACATATAGATTTTCAATGTGATTACAGGTTATCAGGAAAAATAATTTCTGATCATGCTCTGCCTTCATAGTAAATTGTAAACTGACAGGGATGTGTATTTAACCACTGTAAAGAAAAGTGTTAGCAGTATTAACAAACAAATACTGCAGAAGTATTTGTCAACAATAAGCAATGATGCTGACAAGTAAATTGTGAAAACTTTTAAAGTATTAATAGAAGATGGAAACATTGGCTAAAACAGGACAAAGGAGAGATTTCATGGCAGCACCATCAATTTAAATGTTATTTATCATTGGAAATAAATCAAACATCTGAGGTATTAGGATCAGCTGAGGTTCCATGATACAATTTTTTAAATACAAGCATTAATGGTTTAATCAAGTAGAACATTTATAAATAATGAAGCAGCGTGAAAACTGCAGGTGGTTTGATTATTTAAATTAACTTTTTTTAAAGAGAAAAAAATTTGAAGTAATTTTTAACAGTACAATCATTGACTGATTATCATCTGAAGTGGTTTAACCAGATATGAAACAAGCTTATTACAAGTGTTTATGGTTGATTAAATAGATCTCACAGGAAATCCTTGTTTGTGAATTTTAGGGAGTACCTGGCTGTCTCACTGTCTGTAGAAATTGTCAGATTTTAAAATGGCATCACTATGTTTTACTTTTTAGTTTGAATATTATTTTCATCAAAGTTTACTCTTGAAAATGTCAAAACAGATGTACAAGCAGACAGCTCAGCTTTGTGTTTGGTGACCTTTATACACAAATCTCACAACTCCTCCTCTTTGAACCTACATTCAAAAAGTGATTTATTTTTTAAAATTTTAGTGTTTCATGAGAATTAGAAAAATTGATATTGGATAATCTTGACTGATAAAATATTAAAATGGCATTATGTTTACATTTTTATAAAAAAAAAGTGTTGTTTGATTGAATCTGGTGTATAATGCATCTCTGCATTGTTCTTTGATAAAATTAATAGAAAAATTAGCTGAGATATACTTAGATTTTAATAAGAATAAAAATACCAGGTTATAAAAATTGTACAAACAGTAAATAAAAAAATTATTTACAAATGTATGGGAAACCAGGGCTAGTTGCAACTCCTGCAATTCCTAGTTAAACATAGATGAGCTATGATCAACATTAGGTCAAAGTGTGTGATATCAATTAAAGCTCATCTATGTTCATTTAGGAATTACCAATGCTGTAACAAATGGCCCTGGTCTTCCTTACCATAGTTAATCTTCAATTAAATAAAACCAAATGTGGGGACAAAAATCCAAAATGAAAAATACTTAAAAAATGGATGTCTGTCTCTCTAAGTGTGTGTATTTCTCTCTCTCTCTCTCTCTCTCTCTGTACTGAAAAGATGTATGCATTTTTTCTATAGAATAATGCACAAAGACATCAGTAAATAAAATGTTTGCTTCAAACATGATGCACTACATTAGGTGTTTAAAATGTCCACATCTGACATCTACACAGTTGCATTGTTGGAAGTTTTGTGGATGGTAGATGATTTTGTTGCGTATAACTTTTCCTTCAACATCCCACAAGAAAAAAATTGAGTGGCTTGAAATCTGGTCTGGAAAATGTGGTGGGAGTATTCAGCTGGTCTGCATAGTTGCATCACCCTGAAAAACATGACATCAGGAACATACTGTTGCATTGCATAGTACCATCGTCTGTGAGCTCCCAAATGAATGATGTCTTGATGTTGAGAGACAAACTGCTTTCATATGGTAATGTACGAAAGTCTGTTTACATCTGTTTAAGGGAGTAACGTTCTTTAATAGAAATGTTTTAGCTGAGCAGTTTGTCAGTTTTCATACCAATGGATTGTGGGAACATTTACTCACCAGTAGATGGAAACTTGTTGCTATTTAAAGTTTATTAGAGGAAACATTCATATAAAGTCGCCATTGTTAAAATTTGCATTTTGTTTGTGGATGAAATCAAAATAACAAGACGAGTAAAAGCAGCATTTGTTTGAAGGTAAAGCTAGGAAAGAGAAAACTGTTGTGTTGTACTATTGCAATATATTCGAAAATAGCAAACAAAAACAGCTCTGGCTTGTAGGGGCTTATTTTCTGTTATTGAATGTTTGTTTAACTGACTTAAAAGAGATTTATCTAAACAGATTTGATGACCATCAAAATGATTTTAAGTCATATCACAGATTAAATGATTTATTAGTTTTTGAATGGTACTATAGCCATGAAAAAGTCATTTTATTTTTTTCAGTCTACTGCAGAAATTCTGTATAATGTTGAAAACTCCATGGCTGTGTGCAGTCTAATTTATCATGTACTCTTCAGGTGAATGTATTATGGATGCTTTTATATCATCAGACTGAAACGAAGCTGTTTTATTCCTGTTGTTGTTGGTTTCTATTTTACTCTCTTTTTTTTTGAAAATTAGAAAAAAGAACCAGCCTACCTTATTTGTTTGTTTTCATTTCATTCCAGCTTATTACACAGGTGTTGGATTATGTGACAGGGTATGTTGTGGAAGAATAGGGGCATTAAAAACCCCTAACTTGCAGTCATATTGAATAACAAAAATAGAATTATTACATGCATGCCTCCTTATCTAGGAGATCCCAGAGATTTATAACAATCTGTTTGTTTGTGTGTGTGTATTGGGTTGCTATTTATCTAGGGAAACATGACTACTTTTGTTCAAGTATAGAGATATTAACAAGTCATGACTATAATAAAACAAGTAAACTCAATAGAAATAAAATTACTGATAACATTAGCTTTAAAAGATTAATAAACAAACAGTTAGTGTAGACCGAGTTTTTATAGCATTCTTAAAATTAGTAAATATTTTTTCTTTTTGTATTTTAAATTTCAAACAAACATTTAAAATACAAAATGGTTGTACACATATCACCTTATGTACTCTTAACAGCAAGAAATGTATGAGATTTTGAAACGTCCAACAATCTTTCTGTTTTTGCAAAACAAATTACAAAGCACTTTAAAAACATTGACTCATTCAGTGCCTAAATTATGGAATCTGCTGATCATCTCAGTGAAAGCATCTCATAAATTTCAAGGCTAAATGATGACCATCTTGTATTGATTAGTCTGAAATGTGTGGGGTTGGTGTAGTGCAGTGTAATATACAGGATAACTCATTTTTCTCTTCCATTAATTAAATTTCTTGTGCTCTCTCCACCATTCTGTGACATTGATTATGCATTAATTGTCCAAGACATCTTTTCATAGAAGTTACAATGCATTTCAACTCTGGCTTCGATTTTGTTTTCTTCTAAAGTTTAGTTTTTAAAATCTAGAATTACCTTCCCTACCAACTAGCAATTATTTTGTACAGTAATTAAAACCCTGGAGTTTATCTAGCACAGTGTTCTGTTTTATGAATAACATAATTATTACCTTCCCTACCAACTAGCAATTATTTTGTACAGTAATTAAAACCCTGGAGTTTATCTAGCACAGTGTTCTGTTTTATGAATAACATAATTATTAAGTCTAGTTTAATTATAACAAAGTGGCAGGAAGCCAACAGCAGCTTATGGCATATGATTCATAAATTCATTCACCCCATCTTTTTTTTTCTGATATGAAGTCATGGTGAAAGTTTAGCCAATTTATATTTATCATCTCTAGTATAGATAACTGAGCAAATTTTAAATTATTAATCATATTGAACACCCCAATTCAAACTTTAGTAGCTAATTTTCATAGTCAGTCTATATGCTCCAAATGCATAAAACCTGGGAACGTGCTACTGGAGGATCATTGCTGAACTCTTTCCAATAACCTGAATGTTTCTTTAAATAAAAAAAATGTTAGACTGCTCTCTCTCTCTCTCTCCACACCTTTCGGATGTTGATGAAACAGGGACCTCTATGATGACACTGCAAAATTTGAAGGAAAAAAAAAAAAAACTGACCAAAATTTAATGGATGAGAACATTTCTGTAAGTTAGAAAAGTTCATATGCCTAAAATTGGTATTGGGAAATATTCATTGTTAGCAGGAAATCGAGATGTAAGAGCATCAGATGTTTTGCTTTATTAAATGAAATAAGCATGGATGGATTTGATATACTTAACCTTGCTCAAGTTACTCATCTGTTGCCCTCCCTTTAAACTTACTTTACTCTGGGATTGATATTGTAGCAAAGCAGGTGTGATACTTAAGGTGGAAAATCAGGGTCCGAGTAACAGATAACCCTGTTGGTTTATCACTAAACATGCCAGCAATTGTTATGGCTGTGAAGTAGATCAGTTTAGAGCCTGAACTACCTTTTTATTGTGGCACCTGATGTAATCGCTGCTGTTTGTGACTAGCACATACCTGTGTCTAGGTTGATATTAAGCAGACGTTTGTTTTGTTATGTTCATTCTTTGTGAAGAAGTTGTATAAATGATGTAACCAATTTGGGGTGTGAAGCATAAGTGTAAGATTTAAACAAAACCGTTTTTGAACCCCTTTTTTCAATGAGACTAAACGTGTCAAAGACGAGCATCTTTGAGATAATGGGAAGGAAGAAGATAGAGAATTCCCCAATAAGCCAAAAATGCTTGTCAGGTGAATTAATACTGTGGCCCAATCCTCCCACTCCTCAACCGACCCGCTACTAAATAATCTTTTGCAGATGTGTCCAATCTGTTGCTGAAGATTCGGATGCAGTGAACTGGCGAAAACCATCATTATTGGCGAGTATTTATTCGAACCATTTGTCGTCTGCTACGCAAATTCCCCGTGAGCCTCTTCGCAAGCCGTCTTGTTGAACTTTGATCCGACCACGTGACCTCGAACGAACGTCCACCCGTCTCTGTCAGCCACGAGCAGACGGCTTTGCTGAAGAACCTGGATCCTTCGACGGTCCCCGTTTTCTGCTTCTGATGCCAACGGAGGGACGATGAAGAGTAGCGAAGAAGCACACAAGCTGACGGATGTAATCTACCGGGTAAGTAGAGCAACAACCGCCTGTTTGTTGTGCGCGCGCGGGCGCGGCGGAGCTTGGATCTCTTGGGCGTTGTCTCCTCTCTCAAACATGGAGAGAACGATCGCGATTGCTGCTTAAAAATCAAACGACAGGGAAAAAAAATCCTGGAGGATGTAAAAAAAAAAATAAAGATAAATAAATAAATAAACTGTCGATAAATCTGAAAATAAGAAAAAAAAAAATATATATATATATACCTTTATTCCCTTGATTACAGGTAATCCGGTGTTGTGGGGCTTAATACAATAAGGAATAAACTCCCTCTGTTGTTGTTGTTGTTTTATAAAACGTTTGCAGTTATTATTCAGAATTAACAACAGGAGAATCTTTTTCTTTTTACAAAAAAATCTCCCAGTTCTGTTTCTCTCATTCGGTTTTTTTTTTTTGTTGTTGTTGTTGTAGAATTTGACTGAAAACTTTACCTGTGGTGTACGGCAACTGGTCGTATGCAGTAGGAATTACCACAAGGCTCTTCTAGGTGAGAACTTTACTGTATCGTTGGTAATATAGTAGTTCTATTTTTTAAAAAAAAAAAAAAAACTTTAATAATCATTAGCCTTATTATAACTTGTAGCACACCTGCCAGCAGGTGGGGTGGATTACTAAATGGTACCACACGAGGAAGTTTTGTTTGATTTTCTTCCGTAAAGTTCCTTGTCCCATACTCTCGCACCTGCCGCCGCTAGAATGTGTCGGATCTCGCTGCTTAGCGTATCCGTCGAGGCGAGTGACGGAATCAGGAAAAGAAAAGGATTCGTTACTTAAGATCTCTGTCCTCCGTTTCGTACAGGTGTGTCAACGACAGCCAAAGTGTACTCGGACACTCTCGCCAAAGTCGGGCACGATGCCAAAACAATATGTAAAGGTGCGACGCAAGAAATCGGTGAGTACATACATACAATGGTCGCAGCTCGCGCTCTACAATGTCTGCCGGCGTAGAAAAGTGCTATCGTTTAAAAGCCAGCCCAGCCCAGCCCAGCCCAGCCCTCCTGGGGTCGGGTCGGGTCGCCCGTCTGCCGATTGTCTTAGCTTGTTTCGATAACTTTCGCCCACAAAGCGATTGAAACGTGGGCTGGATCTGTCCACATACATTTACTGGGGATTTCTTTCGCCAAGGACAGAATGCGTTTTCGTTTTCGAGGGCTCACAGCCTGGGAAAAAAAAAGGACTTTGTCCCCTTCCCACACCCGCCCCACGTGCTCAGTTATGCTAAATAAAAAGGTATATTAATTAACTTAATTAATCTTTACTCTTGTTTGTTTTGCATCGTTCTACTTTGTTTGGGTTTGGTTCCCAGAAAAATGTCCGAAAATCAGCACATTCTATTAGTTTCAAAGCGACTCTCGCCCTCTGAACAGAGCGTTACCCCCCCCCCCCGTGGTGTCCTTATTTGTTATGAAGTCCCAGCGCGCAAGCTATTATATTCACGGGCACTAGGGCGATGTCCTGAGCGTCTAGAAGTAAACGATTCCTCTCTGGTTACAGATTAAGATGTTGTTTTAGTTGTCTCAAGAGTTACAATAAAAGGCAGATGAATGAAGTTTTGTAATAAAGTACAGTATTCTAAGGTAAAGAAAAAAAGAGTGTAATGTTTAATCTATTAATAAGTACTTAAACATAGCTTTTCCGTAATGGTTGAGTTCTATTTCAGTTTGGTTTCATTGTCCCTGGTGCATGAAAAAATAATTCTTTTAAATACACATAGAGTTCACTAATATAATAAAGGTTTTCAAATTTTCTTTAACCAGTAAATATGAGGTCAAAATAAGTATACAAGCAAATGAGTGTTTAGGTTCCTTAAAACTGTTAAGGACAGAGGATTGTATAAAATTACCACTAAAATTATGAATGCATTTCATTTCCATTTATAAGGTTATCAGAAAATTGAAACTATTTATGTTATAGGGGTTTTTAACATTATTATGGGTAGTTAAATACAAAGTTAACTGGGAATCTTCAAGGTGCTTTAAATAGGTGTAGATATGAACCTGCTGACATTTTTACTGATCTGAGTAGGAGTAGTGTATAAGTTATGTGAAGAGTGCAGAACAGAGTTGGGTTTTATTTATTTAACTATTTTTATATGTAAAAAAAAGGTGGTGAAGGCGTTCTCTTGTAAAATCTTTATTATAGTGGACTGGCACATCTACGAGTCTTGTTTGGAAATTTGAGTGTTGGTTGGAGGAGTTAGTCAGAACTAAAGAGCTTTCACACATTTCCCCATTTCTTGGCATTCGATCTACTGCCCATTTTGAAATGAGCATTTGTATTTGCAAATCTTGAAAAATTGTGTTATCAAATTGGCAAGATTGTTTATATATTAAAATATATTAAAGGTAAATCAAAGTGCTATTGCATGCATGTGTGTAGGTGGGCATTAAAGGCCATTGTTTGGGGCATATTTTTCAACTGCAAGTACCATTACTTTGCTCTGGAGCTAATCTCTAATTGTCCTTTCCTCCTCTTATCTAGTTAAATAGATCCCAGCATGTAACAGACAGAATCTTGACTTTAAGTTGGCTGTCAATCAGAACTCTCAATAATGCTGCTTAGAGTAAACATAACAACAACAACAGCTATTTCTGGTCACCTGCATCATTTAAAAGATATACATACATTACATCTCTCTTTTTTGAATATTAATATATTGTTATTTTTGGAAAGTCTCATAAATGAAAGTTGACCTAATTATTATAAATCTGAATAACTAACCCAATGGATCACACTAAGTTTATCAGTCTAAATTAACTGTCTGTAATAGGAAACAAAAACTGGTATTCCTTAAGATGAACACTCCATGATATCTTAAGAAACAGTTTAAAGCTTACTGAACATTGTCCACAACTATGCTAATAGCATTAACATGATGAGAACATTTTGCATGATGGTCTTTCAACTTTATTGGAACTTTTGCTAAGCAACTTTTAATGTGTTAATTTTGTATTTCTGGTTCATTGCAGAGGGCAAGACTGTTTGATACTACATAAGTACTTGTGATAAAAGAAACAGTTTTAAAGACAATTAAAAGTTAAAATCAATTGCAGTCCTTTGAAACTTTTTGCAGCACTTTGTTGCCTTTGATTTCTGTGATATTTCTTACCCTCTGAAGTTTCAATAATGTAATATTCAGGCATCTGATGTGACATGCCATTTGCATGAATCCATGTATCACCACTTTTCATCATTACAGGTGCACTTCTGCTAAGAGGTTGCAGATCTTTGCTGCACACACTTGAAGGTAGTATATTCTGTCTTGACTTTACTGAATTGTCTGCTTGACTACATAGCTAAAGGTTAATTGAGGTAATTAGATGACAGGTTTTTTTATTCTTTTCAGAAAGAGCTGTACTGGCAATAAAATAATATCCAGAATTATTGTATAGTAATCTATGAGAGCATTGTATTGATCTGCGGATCTACTTAACAAACATTTCACTGTTTGACATTATGCTCTACTTGTCCATTTCACTATGGATAATATAGACTTGACATAATCTATACAAAGCTATGTTCTTTCTCAAACTCATTGAACTTAGAACATGAAAATTACAGTCTTGTTAATGACCACTTCATCTGGTATCCTGTATTTTGCAAACCTTTCTCTTAAGATACCCATAAGATTCCAAGCTGTTAGATTGTTGAACTTGTTGATCTTCAGCCATTTAGAATAATAAGTCAACTGTCACCAGATATAGTTTGATTCAAAGTCAAAGAATTGTACTCCAATTTTGCTTTATGGTTGTTTGAAATTTCCACTGGTATTGTTTTCTTTGGATTGCCTTTGGAACATACAGCACATTTTATACATCTAGACACATTTTCTCTTATTTGTGAAGACATCCCTGTCTAGTACAAGTTATCTCTAACCTGGCTTTTACACTTCCATACTCCCAGATGAGATACACATATCTTCCCTATATTGAGGTTTTTAATGTCTTTGTAACTATGAGTTTCTTTACTTTAAATAGCAGTCTGAGCCAATACTACACTCTAGGGGGGGGCAGAGGCATGTAGTCAGTTTTAATATCTAGATGGCAATATATTTATTGGTGAAACTTTTTACAGCCTTGGATGATTGCCAAGGTTTCTTTTGTATGCAGTTTTGACTAGAAATGGGTGTATGTGATACATAAGCAATAAGTTTCCTCTATAACAATATAATTCCTTGGTCTTTTGAAGCTAGCATCAACAGAGAATGTCAAGGGCAATGAAGGATCACATTAATTCAGCATTGACACATTGGTAACTATGCATATAAGGTTTTGAAATTATTCTTCTACCTCTTGTTCTCCTGCCATTCAACTTTATTTCCTGACTGAGGCATTAACCTCAGACATATTTGGCTTGAACTTTCCAAAATTCTGTATGAATTCAGGAAATATAAACAAATCTTGTCGGATTTTTTTATTTGTTCTGTTGCCCTGACCCTTTCCAGATCTGGTTTAAGGCTATCTAAGGTCAACAAGTGAACGATCTATAAAACTTGGTTTTTTTCTGTACTTACAATTTTCAGGATGCAACTCCAAGTTGTACTCTCACATCATCCAGTGCCTATTTAAGTATAGTATCATGTTCTACCACATTCTTCCATCAAACTAGGATATTGTTTATTATAACCTTAGTGCCATCTGTTTTCTCATCCACTAGTAAATCAATTTCTGAAAAACTACTGGTTGGATTTTTCTTCTAGATGGTAAATGAATGAGCCAAAATGGCCAAAAGAGAATTGAAAGTGCAAAGTTTTGAACTAGCTTTCTCAAACGTATCTGCCAGAACTCAATTACATAATTTATCTTTAAAGAGTCTTTTGCAACCAGCATATCAAGAACTACACTACTATAATTTTCTTTGGAAAAAACTTTCTTTGAACTGTTCTATTGTTGTTGATGCTTTGTACATCAGTCTCAACAATGGAGATAAAACCTATATTAGTGATGATTCTGATGAAGGAGTATAGTGCTACAGTTATCTGCTGGAGAACATTATCTCTCTTGCACTAGAAAGTCCTGGTATTTCCTACTTCAACAGGGAAATCCAAATTAGAACTTTTAATTTTTAATTATGAGAGAAAAGATGAGTACCCAGAGGAAATGCGCAAAATAGTTGTGAAGAAGAGTGGAAAGAAACCATGCCAGAGTGGTATGCTAGACAGTTTATTAACCCTAACCAGGAATTTAACTCAGACCCTCAACCTTGGCAATCCAGGAGTCCAACCAATGGGCCATGAGCTACCCTACAAAACTGCTTATGATCTTTTTATTGGGTTTTACTAGAGCAATCGTACTATAAACCCTTTCAGTAAGTTGTGTTTGTTATATAATCACCTTTCTCTGTACACAAATTTTTGCACACTCTTTCAGAGAGACAGGGATCTTGCAATGAAATGTACACATAGTAAACATCTAAGTCCTCTAAATAAATGTATACTGTAAAGTGCTGTGTATTATATGCTATCATGTATAATATGCACCCAAATTTTGATCTGTAAAAACCCCCAAAAACGTATAAATGTATCGTATAATTCCCATTATAATACACAGGTATATTTAGCTCATATTTCAGGCACCATCAGATTGGGCCAACCTGAAGCAGAACAGGTGCTATACAACAGACAAATGGCCATCTTCAACTTAAAATCAACTGAGAAATTACAATGTCTTTCCTTTAGTGGGGCTGCCCAGAATAAGCTAAATGTGGAGATATTTTATGGGATGTATGTAATAGTTTCACAAAAATCTGAAAAATTCACTCACTCAGCTGCAGTAGTGACATGGTTAACCAAGTCACCAAAATGCACAAATAAGGTTTTCACGAATAACTTGCTTACGCCATTGGTGTTCAAAGGCCTTCGTGAAAAAACTCAATTTCAATTACTATGCCATGTGCCTACTATGCCATGGTGTACTGACCGAGGTATAAACATGTATATAAACTTTGCACAGGGATAATTTTCATTCAGTCCCTGTTTCTACATACTGTTTTACAACCATGCCGCCAAACAACGTATGAGCTACACTGCTGCAGTCAAACTCCAAATGATCAGCCATGGAGTTGAACAGAACAGAGCTGCAGCCCGAAGGTTCAGAGTGAACGAGGCCAATATCAGGTCTTAGCAACGTTCTCAGGAGAAGATTTAAGCCATGTCATGTTCAAAATGTGCTGGTCGGGGCCAGGGTATGGCCTATCCCAAGCTTGAGGAGGAGGTACTTTCCTTCATCACTGAAAGGCGCATGCAGATCTCTGGGGATTTCCACCACACGTATACGTGCACTTTCTGCCTACAAAACTCAATCTATGCCTGACTTTAAGAGATCTCAGAAATGGTGCACATGCTTCATGGTCTGCAACCAACTGAGCATATGCCAGTGGATCACCATTACCCAGAAGCTACCTGATGAGTATGAAGATCAGCTGTTGAGGAACCAACAGTTCATCATCAAACTGAGAAAACAACTTGACTACCCCCTGAGTCACATAGGGAAAGCTGACCAGATGCCCATGATGCTACCATTCCCTACAACAGCACAGTGGCCCCCATTTGGTCGAAGACTATCACCATGAAGACTGGCCATGAGAAGACCCAGCTTCACAGTCATTCCTGGGTGTATGGCTGACGGAAGTAAACTCCCTCCATACATCATCTTCAAGAGGAAGATCATGCCAAAGGACCAGTTCCCCAGTGGTGTCCACATCCGGGTCCATGCCAAGGGGTGGATGGATAATGCCTTCATGCTAGACTGGGTGAACACTGTGTGGGGCAAACAGGGTATACTGCACCACAAGCTCCTGTCACTGGACACCTTTAGATGCCACCAATGGAGTTTGTGAAGACAGCCCTGAAAAGACTCTCACAGCTGCTGTCATTCCCAGACATCCATGCTGCAGGTCATGAACAGCTTGCAACCTCCCAGTTAAGTGTGGGATCCAGCAGGGGTGGAATACATGGATGATGGAGGACGAACACACCTTCACCTCCACTGGTTGCATGCACTAACTCGATATGCCTACCATTGCCACTGTATCGAGATGCCTGGGAAGAAGTTGACATTGAGACCATCAAGAAGGGCCTCCTCAGGTGCTGCCTGTCCAATGCTATGGACAGAACCGAAGATGATATCCTGTGTTCTGTGCCTAGGGATGATGATGCAGTAGAAGTATCAGAGGGCGATGACAACGATATCTAAACAACGACACAACTGCTACCATGACTCATGAACAGTTCTTGCAGTGGAGGGAAGAACACAGTGGGGATGAGTTTGTTGGGTTTTAATCTAGATGTACATCATATCAATGCATGCCACTTATCTTGTATTATATTTATCAATTTCATTAAATTTCAATAAAATTGTGAAAAAAAATATTACTTACGTTTTTTGTTTTTGTGGTTAAATTTTACATGGGGTTTCAGTATGAATTTCTTGTTCTGTTTCTACCCATTTCATTGCCAATATAAATAATACTCAACTCAGTGACACACAGTATTCAGAATCTGTGTATAATGCATGGCACTTTACGGTAGCCATCCTCTAAATTTCCAAATTCTGGTGTAAACCATGTGTACACTTCGTAAACTCGACTCACAACATGTATCAGCTCTAAGCACTGATGGACCATCTATTTTAACAACATAAAATTTCACATTATGTAATTAATCATTGAATTTAACAGCCAGACTGTTGTTCCAATTGTTGTGATTGTGGTTTTTTGAGCAATGTCATATTTTAAGCTTTTGAAATTTTTCACATAAATTACATTACACAAGTTGCCAGTGTCTGGTTGAAACTATTTTTACATTATTTCTCCATTTTCTCATCATTTGCCAATAATGTTGATGCTAGTTTGCATTAAGCATCCTTAGGAAAAGCTATGATTTTCATCTAAATCCATAAATTCAACCGTATATATTTGTGTGCTTTACAACTATGTTTTTGTTGGTTCTATATATATTACTGCAAAATGATTCTTCATATTTTTTGTAGTCTTTTAAGTTGGACTCTTTTTTTTGTAGTGTTATGTTCACTAAATTTATATCTAATACACAGCTTTCTGGATTGACTACAGTTAATCAGTCAACTTTCTCAGTCTTGTGACTGTGTTGTACTTTTGTTTCCTCTGGGTTTGTTTACCATATTTACTTTTTTGTATCTTCTTTAAGTATTTCTGCAGTGATTCATACATCTGCATTATAGCAATAGCTTGCTACACATTGTCAAATTTACGTCTATCGGTTTTTCTCACACTTTAAGAGATTTTGTACTAAAGATGTTTTGTGGTTGTCCTATTTTATCATTTAGACTATAATCACAATCTTAAACTGTTTTTTTTAAAAGCTGTTACAAATTGCTCATGTTTTTCTATCATCTTAGGTGGTGCTTCAGAATTTTTTTTACTGTACAGTTACTATCCTACTTATGTTTGTAGAAACTTTTTACTATCATTTGTAAGTCTTTTCCACATCTCCAACCTATATCTTGAGGTAATTACATTTATCTGTCTCTTCCTTTTTTGTTCAACAAACATCTAGTATGAATTTAGCATACTGTTCAAACAATTTCCAGGTTTTGGGGAAGATTGCCAGTTTTCCAGTCCATTTTTGGCATGGCATCATTTAGAGCAACCATCATATTAGTTCAAGATGAAATAAATTGTTTATGTATCATTTTAAAATACACATTTTGACCAATGGGCTACATTGGGTTGTGGATATTAAAATGGCTTCTGATAGGACCTTGACTCTTTTACAAATGATTCTTAGGTTTTAAATAACAACAATAATTATTCTGATTACTTATTTGATTTAAAAGATTACACATATTACACAATATACGTTATTTATATTTTGAAAAAAAAAAACAAATTATCTTTATTCTTGGATTTATCTTTTAAAAAAATACTTTGATGCATCAGTCATTCTTTGTTATTAAAAGTAAACCTTGAAGGAATATTTTATAAATAAAGTTGGATTTTCTACAGTTTTTTTAAAGTTGACTTTTACTTTTATTGTATGCGATGTTTTTCTTGAAAGGTCAAGATGATGCTTGCATTTTCCACAATTGTACCTTTTTTAATGTGAATTTTTTTGTGTAGGTAGATTGTTGTCTGGAGATATGGTAAGCACTGTCTGTGTCTTTCATTACTGTGTAGCTTTTAAGTTATAAATTTATAAAACCTAGCTAATATTTCATCTATAAAACATGCTTTTTTTTTTTCAGAGATATTCATAAATAGACTTAAGAAAATACATTGGGCATTTCATTTTAATGGTAACAGTAAATTGTTATAGCAGTCATAAAAGCTTTTGCATTAATAGTTCAGTTGTAATATTCTGTAGGAAAAAAGCATGTTGTATTTTAAGAAAAAATAGAGGTTAAAAACTTTTAAGGAATACAGAATGCACCATAAATAATTTATACCTAAAGAAAAAATACTGTTTGTGGTAAAGCTATTATAATACAAATTTTTAATTAGAAAAGAATTGGTGACAAAAAAACTGAAAAGACAGAAACACTAATAAATTTGTTTAGATATAATTAGAATATATCTAATTCTAGGTTTAGGTGTGAAGAGAGTATAGGTGGGCAATACTGAAAGTTTTGGGAATGTTTTCTAAATGTATGTTTGGTGATGTGAGTTATTAGGGCGTTGGCTCACTGTAGGGTGTTTCTTGCTGAGTGGTTCTGAGTGATTTGAGTCTGAGCCCTGTTAAGTCTGCCATGAGAACTCTCAGTAAATCTGGACACAATGAACTTGTGGTTCTATTAGATAATTGGCTAATAGAGTGGGTAATGTACTCTGTTATATCATGTATTTCATTGTTGTGAGTGAAACACATTTGGTGAGTCAGCTGACTTTATTTTGCATATTTCCAATGTGGCTCATGTTGTAATAATAGTGGATTGTTATTACTCATGTGATTGAATGGATGGTATCAGAAGAGATATGCATTCATGGTGATACATGGAGGTACACCTGAACTGAAGTGTGTTTTTTATGTGGAACCAGTCTTTGTCAAAAATGCTACAAATGGCTTTAATCTTTTAAGCACTGATTTTGTTTTTCTATAAGATTACTAGTAAGTAACTGATGAATGATGATTCTGATTTTATGCTTTATTAATTTGCAACATTATCTGATCCTAATAGCAGTCTGACTTAATGAAAATGAAACACTAATAGTCTAAAAGCAACATCAAAGAACATTTAACATTGGATTGGGAGAGAGTTAATGGGTTGGATTTAATTAGAGACATACTAACATGGAATTGCTCTTGGGTTTTTGGAAATTTGCTTTCTAGAATAATAAAATATGCACAATTTAGTCTTTAGTTAAAACAGTTATTTTACAAAGTTATTATGACAAAAAAATAATAAAATTGAGGATTATTCAAAGTAGTCAAAAAAAAAAAAAATATATATATATAGACAATTGATGCATACATATCCTTTCTTATTTGCTCAGGCCTACTGTTTTGTTTTTTTTTCCTTTTCTGTGTTACTAGCTTTATTATCATTATTTTTTTAAACTTTGTATCTAGCACTTGGAGTACAAATATAAGATGCTTTGATAACTTTAAAAAAAAGAAAGTAGGTGTACTTTTAATTGATACAAATGAGCATTCTAGTCTTAACTCCACTCTGCTAACAGTTTTTGGGTTTAAACTGAACAATTCTATCAATATGATCATCTATTTATAGTTTGTACAGAAGTCATTGTGCCTTGCTGTCTTTCTTCACCTGGCACTTAGAACCACTCAGTGCAGGTGTAATAATGTTGTTTGTTTTTTAAAAAAATAATGAAACCAGTGGATGAACAAAATAAGCACAAGTCAACGTTTGTGGCAGGTCTCCAATAAACACTGCTGAGCATTTTTCTTGTGTTCTTGGTGAAATATTTGCTTTGTCTTTGAATCCCAAGCCTTGAGCATTCCTAGCATCTTGGTGTTTGTTCAGTAGGATGTATACACAGGCTCGTGCTAGACAGGGAAATAGGTTCCAGATTTGGGCTGTCTGATGTGTATTGACAGAGGATAGAGCAGTAAGCCAACTGATGGCATGATTGTTTAGACTGAGATTGCAGAGTCTGGATTCTGGAAAAGTTGTCACTCAATTATCTTTTATCTAATCTTTATTTACAAGTGATAATCTTGTTAGTATAAACGTATATCCACCTTTCAGACTGAGCTTTCCTTTAAAAATGAGTACATTTTAAAATTTGTGAACTACAACAAAAACTTATCTGTTTATTATGTGTTTTGAAAGAGATAATTATATATATATTACTAATTAATCATTTAAAGAAAGCATTTGTGTTGTGAGAACTAGGGGTGGCAAGTTTTTATTTCTTAGTAAACACTTCTAGTTTTTAAATGGCTATATCTAATACTTTCACAACTCATTTGACTAAGGTATCTTTACCAACTAACCTTATGGTACTAACAAACTTGGGCACAGAATGAATCTTGGTTATAAAGGGGTTAAATAAAGATAGGAACCTTCCTCTTTAAAATTATTATTTTAAAATCACTTTCACTTATTTAAGAAGAAAATTATCAAAATAATTTCATGCTATTCATAAACACTTTTTTCTGAAACTTTTCAACTATAGTATAGGTGCAAACATGTTATTTAACTAATTTCTTAGCTCTTTTTAGCTATATATAATGTTTCTAAAAGTAAAGTAACAACAAAAAAAGAAGATATTTCCAAAAATGATTAGTTTTATTCACTGAATGTTCAACACAAACTTCTCTTCATGTAACACAATTTTCATTTTTAAAAATATGTAAATAAGTTGTAGAAACATGTCAGTTGCTTTGGTATAAAGACATAAATAAACTGGTTTCTGTTCATATCAATTTGGACACTGTTAGGATATTTGTTTTTAAAGGAAGTGTTGCAAATGGGTAGCCACACTTGTTTGTCAGATCCTTTAAAGTATAGAGCTATTGGTAGAATAGAAGCCAGATAGCCACAGACCCATTTGGCAGAATGGCTAAATGTGAACAACAGAACTCTGATTTCCTGGCTATTGAGACAATTTCAAGTGCATGGAAATATTGTCTGAAGACCAGTTCAAAGTCAGCCATTGATCACAGCCTCATCAGATGATTTCTGTTTTGCTTTTGGCTTGGTGAAGCAGAACTTCAACACTAACCCAACTTGCTACTGATCTCTATGCAGCCACAGGGAGATTATTAACATCAACCATATGCATGAGACTGCATGGAAGAGGACTTTATGCAAGACATCTATGGTGTTTATCCTCTTGCCTGTCACCATAAACAGTTTCTTGGACACCACATGATTAGAGCCATGTTCTCTTTACTAATGTGTCAAGATTTAGCCTTTAATCTGACTGATGTAACATACTCATCTGGAGGGAATGTGGGACATGCAACTACTACACATGGAAGGGATCACCATGGTAGAGGAGATGTAATGGTCTGGGCAGGAATTTCACTGAGTGCTTGGTTGTACAGTCAGTCCTGCATGTGTTAGTAAGATAACCAGACTGCAATGAAATGTAGGGACAAGATTCTGAAACCATATGTCAGATCATATACAGGTGCAGATGCTGAAACTAGACAATCTTGCACCCAGGGAAAGGTACAAAATTTTGTCCCTCCCTCCCTCAAACAAATATTGACTATGATTGTTCAAATTGTTTTGACTTTCAAAAAATATTTTATAGGTGTACAAAATACAACTTTTGGTTTTATATTTTCTTTATTTAGAGTACCTGAAGACACAGACATTCAAAAGAATTTATTATGACAATGATCTGAGAGTGAATTACTATTTTCATATTAATCAAAATGTTAAATAAACAAATTTTTTATTACATGTACATCAGAGTATCAGTCGCTGTACATCATTAAAAGCAACTTTTCAAGCCTTTAGCAAAGCAAATTCTTGATTATTTTATTGTAGTCTATTGTCATGTTCATCAGAGAGGACTGCTAGGTTTAAAGGCCATTCCTGGCCCATAGTTGACATGAGGTATGGTTTGATCAACTTTAACTGACTAAAGCTTCATTCACACCAGCCCACAGTGACTCAGAGCCGGACCTAGCTAAAGGCTACCTGGTTGCCTAGGGCGGCATCTGCTGGTTGGTGGTGGTGGGGGGGGGGGGGCGTCTCTTTAGCAAGCCAAATTTATTTTTATTTTTGTTTCGTTGATTAGCATTAGCTTGAACACTTTATCATTGTTATTGTAGGGCTTGCTATGTGGGCATTGTATGATGTTTATCATTGTTATTTGTTGCATTAGTTTATTAGTTAAATGTTGTATTATTTATTACTGTACGTTAATACTATATTCGTGTGCACTTTGCATGTTACTAGTTTTATTGCTGTAATTAATTGCCATCTGTTTCTTTACACAAGGTAAGCATGTGTGTTTGGGGGGGTGTTTTTATTGTGTGGGTTTTAGGGGGCGCCAGTGATGAGGTTTGCCTAGGGCTCTACATGAGCTTCAACTGGCTCTGCAGTGACTGGTAAACTTAGATGCACATACAAAGCTATCTCATTACTGGGGAGCGTTCTAGGAAGTCGGTTTGTCAGTGATTTTACTGTAAAGAGATTACTGTAAATAGTTAAAAAAACTAGAGATTTTTGTGCTCCTCTCTCAATTGAATGTGTACACAAGTCATTTTAAGAGTTGCATTAATTACCTCAGTTTTTTTATTTTTTTAAAATTTTTATAAAATGTATTTTAAGGTTAATCAATTTTGAACCCCCTCCCCTTATAGGCTTACCTGGTAAATCTTTCCTGGTTGCCCACCTCTTGTTATGCTACTGAATTGGACCACATCATTCTCTTTGTTAGACTTCCTTTTCTGTTTTCTGATTTGGTCAGGTGCATTTTCTGTTACTACACCACTAATGTTTATTTGTAATTCACATGAAGTGAAGTTTGTTGATGATCATTTGTTGAATAAAACTAATCACTTTGGAAATATTGTTTGGTGCTCCACTTTTGGAAGTAGCATGTATATATGTACTCTGAGAATATTATCATTGAACAGTTTGTAGACAAGTAGTGCTCATTACAGGATCTGCTGTAATTTTGTATGCTACATACAGTATGTAATTCTTGCTAGAGGACATGTTGATGTTTTGTCAGATGTGCAGCATGTAGAACTTGGTGTGTAGGAAATTATATCTGATTGATTTTTTATCACTGTTTACTTCTCCCACATTGATTTTTGCTTAGAATGTTCAAAGTGACAACGCCCATACTTTCAACTACATAATTTAATGTTTGTAAATTTTCAGCTGTTAGTTTATTACTAATTATTCTGTATACGTTTTGACCTTGCACCATGCACTGTATAAACTATTATAGATTTGTACATAGACCACTAGAAAGTGTGTACTTCAGTAGGTGAATCAGTAGACTGCCACTTAATTGGTACCTATCTACATACTGTACCTACTTGCTTACGTATCACCGTGCACCTGGTTTTAATCGTACTTTCTGTTAAAAGGGTAATTTGAAGCATAATGTTTTGTGGAAACAACAATAGGGGATCTAAGTAAATCTTTAGTAGCAATGGTTGTCACAGATACTGACATTTTCAAGTAACTATATTACAAAGCAGGGGCAGTTTCATACTTGCAAAACATTGAGATGAGATTTTGTTAATAAATGAATACAAAGGGCATAGTGTAATGCAGACTAACATTTTCATATCCTTAATAATTTTGTTAAAGTTTCAATTTTTTCTCTCTCATTCACTCACTCTTACATATACACACACGAGTCTACCATATGAAAAAAAAAATATTATCAATCATTTCAACACCTTATCGTTAGGGAAAATTAATTATTACAGAAAAACTCCATGACATCAGATGAACCATGTATCAGAACATAGTCTGTTAATTGTAATGTTATCACTTCAAGGCTTTTCCAAAGTCAAATTAGCCACACTGCTGGAGATAATTTTGGAAACATATTCAGTAGCTTTTCAAAATGTTGCTTTATAAGTAAACCCCCATTTTTCTTGCAAAATGTTTCATACCTGACTGACATTGTCTGGACTTTTTTCTTTGACACTTTGGTCTATTTTATCCAACACAGTTTCAGTGAGGTTCAGATTAAGATACTGAGGGGGGGGGGCCAAATCTTGGTTTTTCAGTGATCTTCCTGATTCTTTTCTAGTAAGGTATCATGTACTGAGCTTTGCAATGTGCTTTGGAGAATTATCTTGGTGTAGTGTATAAACTCATCATCTATTGAATGATGCCGTGATAGAACTGCATGATGTTGCAGATTATTGTGAACTCTCTTTTTGGGGGAATTCTATCAATTTTTATTGTCACCAGCCAAGTAACTAGAAAAACAATTCCATACTCCAACACTTCAACCACTGTGCTTAATTGTGGAACAAACACAACTCTCCTTATTTTTTTGCTTTGGCTTTTCTTCTAATATACTGTTAGCGCCTAGAACCAAATATGCCAAACTGGCTTTCATCTAACCATAGCACACTTTACCTGTGCTCCAAAGTAAAGTTCTGATACTGTTTAGCTCAGTCGAGTCTTTCTAGCTGCTACTCAGCCAATCAATCTAACCTATCTTAACCATCTTTGGTGGTAGAGATTGAGATGCTGATTGCTGCAGAAGAAGTGTAGTCATCAGATAATTGGCTAACTGTCAAGATGACTTTCAAACCAGCATCCTGTCATCCTATTTCATCTTTCTTGGCCCTTGAAGTTCAGGGCTGAGCCATTTGACTTCATTCTATAGATAGTTGTTTGGACACCACCTCATGTTACTCCAACTTCCTCCATAGTTTTATTTAAGGGCAATCATGGATTACAGCCTTGTTTAGATGGAATTTTGTTTTTAGGTGCTATTTTTCACTTGTCAAATGAACCAACAACTATCAATAATGAAGTTTCTTCAGCATATGTATAAGAGTATAGTATAAACTGATAATGATTGAAATCAGGAGTAAGAAATGATATCAAATACACATAACAACAACATGCTTTTGGTACAAACTAAAATTAATGTTCATAGGAATAACTTGGTGGGTCCATAATCATGGAAAAAGCTTGAAGTGATAACAACATCACATCACCATTAATGGTTTAGATATTTTAATACATGATTTGTTTAATTTTTAGTTTTTATTTTGCTGGGATAATGCCTTTTCAGTAGCAGTAAAATGTTCAAAAAGCAGATGACAATGTCTATTATATACGCTTTGCTCATAATTCTGAAGATCAGCATATCAGCGTATGTTACTTTACAGTATTTACACAATAAGATTAATAACCCTTTTGCACCAAGATCCATCTGAAGAAAAGAATGTAAATATAAGTTTCAAAGAAAAAATAAACATGGAATAAGTATTTATTAGTGGGTTTAGATAAAAACAAGTAAGGAAATAAATTTATATATTGTCTACTGTTACATCAAATCTAACAGTAGCTAAATACTGGAATATTTATTGGTGAGCAAAGAAGAGAGAGTGAAAGTTCAGGCATTTAGCTGGTCATTAATTAACCAGAAACTTCTCATCACGATTATTTTGTTTAGATTTTTAAAAATTTTAACTCAAAGAAGAAATTAGTGTATGGCATTTAGTTTATTACCCTACTTAAGTACCAGCAATTCTGATGAACTCTACCCGATCTCTTCTTACCAGAAATGGGAGGAAACTTGTATTACTGGTTAGACACCAAATGTAGCCAAAGCCACATTGTAGTCACCTCAATCTAATGTTTAGTAAACTAACAAAGCATATTAGAATTATTGCTATAATACTATAGCTAATTTACATATGCTATCTGTCTAAACTAATTTGTCTTGAATTTCACCATTGTTTATGCTGATGAAGACTGTTGATTGAGTTCATTTTTCCACTTTTTATTTTTTCAAGGAGAAGCAATCTTACAAATAGCTGAGGTTCAAAAAGAGATACAGTCACAAATTGAAGAAAAGGTAATGGCTCTTTATTTGAAAAAGCACCAGCTATCACAGTTATTGGTTTAGCAGAGTGATCTTTATTTTAAGTCATAAATGGTAGTGAGAGGTTGTTTTCTTTCTTATTTTACAAGATGTATGTGGTTGATTTGGATATTTCGCATCACATTAAAAATAATAATTGAACTAGCTAAGAGATGCACTGTTTAGTGATTTTTCTCCTGTTATCATCACTGTTTAGTCCTGACATCAGTTTTTCTGGATTGTGCAATTGGCTTAGTTTTGAATCCACAATTAATCTTTAAATTTTTATATAGCTGCCCTCTGGTGTAGTAGGCTAAAGCATTGGTCAGATTTGATGATGGCAGAGTACAGGACAGATGTACAATCCTAAAATAGAAAAGCTTACTGAAAATGAACATCATTGCTCTTTAAAACAGGAGTATTGATGGTGATAATGGTGACAAGAATAGATTTCCAAAAGTGTAGGTTCTAAGTTAGTCCACTTACTACCAATAAGATGATGGAAAATGCTTAAATTAGCCCTTATACTTTCTGTAAATACACATCACCAATAACTTTCTGTTCTTATCTTCATGCTACTTCTATATCAAAATTGTGATGTAAAAAGTTATACTAAACTAATTAATCGATTGTTTTTTTTTCATCCTTAGTAGGACAAAAATATGAAAAATTATAAAAACTCCAATATTTACCAGATCAATCGTGTTGAATAGGATTTTGTGTGTGAGTGGGTGGATGGTAGAAACAGAAAGATGTTGCAAAGTTACCAGAGATTAAAGCAACAGAGTCTGGTAAACTACTGATTGTCTAATTTCATCATGGTGAAGTTAATTGTAACATCACAGCTACATTTTTTTGTGGAGAGAGATGCCGCAACTACATATTGATCTGTTGTTGATTTTTAGACCAGGTGTTTGTCTTAAAAAGTTTAGCGGTTAGATTTAAAATTGTCATATTTTTCAATTTTGGTCATTTTTCCATTAAGTTTGTAGAAAATTATAAAGCAGTGTGCATTTTAATACATTAGTGTAATAATACTATGCAATTCATATGAATTTAACTTTATCAAGCAAAATTAGAAAATTCTAAGATTGATAAAACTTTTGGCTATGACTAAATTTTATTTACCTAAAGGGAAGCAACTCATTTTTTTAATGGAAGGAACTCTAATTTAAAAAAAAAAAAATGAAATGTGAAAACTAAAAAGTTTAAGAATAGTGGTGTGGTAGGGAAAAGTTTTCTTCATATGGACTTTCTTGTTTGTAGTAACATTTTAAAGTTTGGAACAGAGCTCTGATTATCTGAATTATTTTGGTTTTATTTGTTCAAATTATGTGAGGTTACAGTGCAATTTTTACCTTTTTAAAAATTATGAAACAGCAAACCCAGTGATAGTTTAAAAAAATTTTTAATTTAAAAGTGTGATTTTATTTGTAGATGAAGGCTGTGCTTAATGAGCTGATTGTTCCCCTGGAGAACAAGCTAGAGGGAGAGTTCAAAAACATGATGGTAAGTGAATTATATTGCCATTAATGTGAATAATAAACCTGTTGAGGTATTTGTTTACAGAAATAAAGAAACTGGGCGTGTGATCAAAGCTGATAAGATGTAAACTAGTAAGAATGTGTTATTACCATAACTCCTTCAACATTTTGATTTTCTGCCTTCTCCATAGATAGTGGTGATGTTTGCTATGCTGATAGATTAGAAGCTGAGTAACACTTAAGTGGGTCAACTTACAGGAACTACTTTCAAACAAAACCTCTCCAAACAGGTGACACAGTGCAGAGTAGGAAAATTTTAAACTGGTTTGTTACCATGGTGATAGAACCTACTATACACTGCACTTTCTTGTTGCCCATCATTGTAGTGAAATAAATTTAGAATAATAATTATATTAGTTCAATGTAGTGAGAAAATACCTACACTCAACAAACAAAACCCTGTATATCTAGAAGAATCATTGTCACTGTTGATTTCTTATTTATATTTTACTTGAGTTTTTAACAAACTGAAATTATCTTGTTAACTCTAGTGGAGGGATTAACCAGGATACTATTTGGTTGATGTGATTTCTGTCTTGGAGTACAGGTGTTAAAAAAAAAACAAAAAAACTCTGCTCTGATATTCAAAGCCACTGGTAGTTTTAGTGTTGCTTTAGTTGGCATGGGTTTGATTATTATCAGAGATTTTTCTGGAAAAAAAACTGATTTGTCTCTGAAAAAAGACAATTACTTTTCTGCAACCTTGCTAATTTTGAGGAAAATAATAAGTTATTTCAAATTACCTGAGTAAAATAAAACTCATTTATTGTTGTATGAAAACACTACCTGAGTACAAGAAATACTTCCATATAATTTTTAAAAAAATTGAGTTAGTAGACAGTAATATCTGTTTATAGGTACCATTTTTAAGTAAATTATTTAGTGTTTTTTTTAAAAGCAGGCAATAGATCTGTTCTTGTTTCTGCTGTTTCATTTTAATCATTGCTGAGATAACTCTGTATAAACTTTTCTTAATCTTTGTTTATTTTAGCAGAAATTTATTTTAAAAAATTGAAGTTACCATTATAAAAAAGATGCAATTCAGTGAAGTCCGATTTCTTTCTAAATGATAAAAGCCATAGGATACATTTAGTTAGAATCACAGGTCACAATACATAAATTAATGGCCTAGTGAAGATAACAGTACAGATTATTATAGTGTAACCTGACCAAGCAAGCATAGCAGGGTAACTGATTCCCTTTCTTCCTCCTCTATCTTTATTTCTATGGCTCTCTCTAGCTGATGAATGGAAAAAAAATGTACTTGCAGAATGTGTGAAAAATTTTTGTTGTTAGTTCCATAGTTTTACATTTTTACACCAAAATTATATCATGCATTTACCATTAAAACTGAGTTAAGTCTTGAATAACCCATGAAGACCCACAGCAGATTAGCAATACAGTGAGAAGGATGAGTGTTCTCAGTACTGGCTCATATTTGGCCAAGACTATAAGGCAGAATGAAAAGGTTAGTATTTTGTTGAGATTTAAAATATTCTTTGTAAGTCTTGGAGAAAACAAAGCAATCTGACAGTTTGAACAATTTACTATAAGTTTAATGTCTTACTGAACAAAACTGCACCTTCTCTCTTTTGTTAAATCCAAGTCTTGAGTGTAAAGGTTGACATGCCATTTAGCTTTCTTTGTTTTCTTTTTTCTTAGTGAAACATTGTATTGCAAAAGAAGTTTGCTCTGGAAATAGGTTGAAAACATCAGAGGCATAATTACCACAACAGTTTTTATACAAAATCTTACCCATGTTTCCTCTTCTACAGTCTATCATTTTAGCATTCATATCTATAAATTAACCCACTTCAGAATGAGGAAACGCATTTCATTTTGTATTATTTAATGTTTTTTTTTTGATGGAATTTCCCAATAATGAATCACAGATATGTCAGAATGTTTATTAATTAGTTAAGCTAGTATATATGTGGTGTATATATATATATACATACCACACACACACACACACCAAGAGAGAGAGAGAGAGAGAGACAAAAGACAGACACAGAGAGAGTCTTTTATTTATTTTCTTATTTTTAGCAAAAGAAAGGGTGGAACATTTCCACTAAACTATTTTTTTTAATACTCTCATCAATCCCTTAAATTCCCAGATTTCTGTCTTTAGGTTTACATTGGAGATCTCTTTACATATACCAACACCCTCTTAGAAATATTACATCTCCACCTCTAATTAGAGTCATGAGCTCTGAATGTGTCAGATTGATTTCAAGATGGTTTATTTGAAAACATGATAATTAGAATTCTTGTTTTGAAGTTAATAACCCTATAAGTAATTATGAATGTTAACTATTTTTTTATTTTTTATGACAGAGTTAAATTCACTGCAGTCAACTTTATTCTGAAGAAAACAGAGTGCTGCAAGTTTTCTCTAAAAATTAATGTTATAAAACTCTGTGAATTGTTATTTTTGGCATTGAAAACTACTTTTAAAAGTTTTTGTTGTTGTTGTTATATGGAAATTAAATATGCAGCCTCATTCTGCTCCCTGTAATTAAAACATTTTCCCCTTTATTTTAAGAGTTTTGCTGAAAAGTTGCTTATATCTTAGCTGAATTTGTATTTTCCATAACAACAGCATGGTTTATAATATATTTAACTATGGCTCAAAGCACACATTGAATTCTCTTAAGAAAGAGTTGCAAAGTTCATATGTGACTTTTCAATTCTTGCATGTTTCAGGATCTAATTCTATTGAAGATTGCTGTGTGGATTAGTTTAGTCTTGAACCCTCAGATCAAAGTGTCAAAAACTGAAAGCTCCAGTTGTTTTGAGAGCAAGAAATTTACAAAAGAAAAAAACAAATTCCAACTGTTGGATCAGAGAATGATTATTTTATAGCTCAGTGCATGCATTGCTTGATTTACTTGAGATAAATTGATATATGATATTATTTAATAAACAAGAGTAAATTAAACATCATTGTTTGCTATAAAATCATCATGGTCTGGTTGACATTCAGTCTGATCCTGTACAAAAGGTCTTCTGAATTTAACTAAGCATAATTTTGGGTTTAAATTACAAACATATGAAAAACTAAGGACAAGTTTAAAACAAGTGCAGACATGCATAGCTATGATTTATTTTATGACAAAGAAAGAAAAAAAATCTTACAGCAGAACTAAACAATTGCTGGCTGGTTCAACATTCTACTTGGTGGAAATCTTCTGAATATAACATTTAAATATAAAATATATATATAATGTCTCTGAATTTGTCTCCAGGTAGTTTTTGTATATTTTCCATCTTGGAATGTCTTTATGTTTGTTTTAAAATATCTTTTCTTTCTTTGAATATCTCTAGGTATCCTTTCCATCTTGGAATGCATGACACTTGTCTCATAATGCCTTCTTTAGATATCTTTTCCATTTTGGAATATCTTGATATTTGTCTTAAAATAATTTTTTTCCTTTCAATATCTTTAGGTATATTTTCCATCTTGGAATGTTTTGAAGTTTATCTTTTATTGTTTATTTTCATTGCTGATATCAGAAATAAGGAGATTCATCATCATTTTTACTGTGTTTTGGTGGGTTTGACT
Organism: Nautilus pompilius; assembly: GCA_018389105.1. NCBI lineage: Eukaryota > Metazoa > Mollusca > Cephalopoda > Nautilida > Nautilidae > Nautilus > Nautilus pompilius. Next base: position 351,249 of record JACATO010000008.1, on the reverse strand, counting down.
TTCCAATAGATAGTGTCACGACTTTATTTGGGATTATTGGCACTCAGTACATAGAGAAGTAAATAAAGTTTTTGTATACATTATCAATGTTTCAATTACCATGCCCATTATTCAGGTCTTTTAGAAAATATTTTCTGAGAAAAATAAACTTGATTGCTACATAAAAAAAAAACTTCTCAACATTATTCATCTTTGCTGACAGCTAGCATTGCTACAGGCCATTGATTATAAGTGGAGTCTTTACATTTTCATTATCACTCAGCACATTGTCATTGAACTTGTACTTTTTATAGATTTTTTTAAAAATAGCTCTTAGCTATGAACAGCATAAACCAGGTCATCACATAAATGATGCGTATAACCCTGGATAATTTCAAGACACAAAATAACAAATCACTAAATAAAATTACCATATGAGACAGGAAACAAGTACTCTTGCATGAAAAGGTTGTTCAAAAAGTTGTATGCTATAAAAATGCTATTTCCAGGTTGCATCAGAAATATTTGTTCTACTAAATCCTGAATGAGGAACATATAGTATGCTTACTAAATACTGTCATAATTCTTTCTATTGGATATAAAACATCTTTTTATGCATTGAGACTGGGCTTTGGGTTTTGGTTATTGTATTATGTATCAAGTTAGATGATGAATCTGTACTAAATAATGTGCATTTTAGATGTGAGAGCAATTAAAACCTATACAAGACTCTTAGATTTTTAAACATTTGTATTTTTCAAATATAATGTATTAAACTAGACAGTATTTTTTAAAAGTTTTATAATAAATGTCCACTTGTAAAATTTTTAACAAACTCATTTGAACCATCACAATATTTTTCTTTACTAGAGATATTAAAAACCCAGTCAGAAGATGCTATTACAGCATTGCTATTGTAGCAGGGTTTCATTTGAAGTCTCTGGAACTGCATAATCAAGATAAGATGATAATAAAATTTCCTTTAGGCTTTTTTGATAATCAGCTGCAAATTGTTTTGAGAGTTGGTGTTATTTAATTAGCTTTTCAGGTGGGTACTTGCATAATTATCAACTAAAAACATTTCAACAAAAAACCAGATACATTTTTTACTAAATGTTTTCTGACATTAGCTAAATATTAAAGGAATAAGATTAGTTACATCTGGTCTTTTTCATAGATCTTTCTATCTGATATGGGGTATTGTTTCAAAAATAGAACAGTAGTCTATCAGTCTTCCACCATGGCAAAGTTAGTCATATATTTGCCTGCCTTTGATGATAAATCAGATAGGAATTGCAACTGCTCCATTTTCAAATCTGGCTAAATCATGTTGTTAACAAATAACTCTAATTATATAGTGGATGATGTTTTACTCTACCCAAAGGAAACTTTGTAATGTTATGGATTATTCATCAGTTTTTATCATCATCAAAATAATGTTGTAATTTGTTGTATTGCTATTTATCCAACTTTCAGTCCCTGACTACAGCAAACTGTATTTACATACCTCATGTAAGCAACCTGCATTCCAATTATGGAAAACTTTGTTGGCCATATAATAAATGTCTGGTGTATGATTAACTGCTTTCCTTACCTTGACCTGGTAACCCTATACCCTATGTTTATTTGTGGTGCATTGGCTTTGTTAAAAGGATTTTGTATGTAATTCTTTTGAGCAGTCAGCATTCAAGCTAAAGGGTAAAATGGTCATTAACTTTTATCAACTAAAGCCAGTAAAAAGAGGAGATAACTAGATATTTTGTTGCTAAGACTTTACATGAAAAAGAGATATATGTGTATAAAACCTGGGCATTGCAAACGTTTTAAAAATAAATAATCCACTATAAATTTTTCAGAAGTTTCAAAAATATTTTGAGAGTTAGTTTAAAAATGTATTAGAAGAGAAATGAGAGCTATAATTACTTTTATTTTTGCCCTGTGGCCAAAATAGAGGAATGCCTAGAAATTGTTTAAATAATTTATTTACATGGAAGCCAATGTCTCCTCATCTTCTTAGCTGATAGGCTTACCAAACTGTGTGTGTGTATCATGGACATCCACAAAAAGGGGGAAAACACACCCCATCTGGGAAGTTAATGGTAATAGTGTAATATTGAATAAAAATCTGGGTTTTTTTTTTTTTTTCTGTTACTGTGAGTTCTGATGGGGTATCACAGTAATGTATTATTTTGTTACTGTCCCCATTCTGTACTGCCTTACATATAATAGCACAATGTTCTTGGTTGGGGAGGGGACAGTGATACCCTACATAAATTCTGAAGTGAAAACTTTGAAAAGTAATTGAATTACCAACAAAAGGGCACAGCTTATCAATAATCTCTTCCTAATAACATTGTTTACCTGGCTAAGTAGACTAGCGAGTTCACAACTATAAAGAAATGTAACATTGTTGTTAAATTTAAAAAAAATTTTTTTAAAGATTTACAGTAGATTTTACGCTTTCTTTTTTTATAACCTTGTTTGTTTTTGTTTTTATTTAATCAGAAACTTCAATTTTCAGGGCAAAATATAGGTGAACAAATTGAGAATGAAGTAAACCATAGAAATTATTTGGGAGAAAATAGTAGATTTTCTTTCAAGTTGCAAACTCTGCATTCATTGTCATCTCCATCTTCATAGATCTTGGATAATTCTCGCTGGATCAAAGTCAAAGATGCAAATAGCTAAGATCTTGTTTAATTATGACAACATCTTCAAACACTATAGAAATCATTCTGATCTCAGTGCTGTGCTTGCTTAGATAGGTGCAGGTAAAACAAGGAAGCAAGGGTAAAGAAATATTGCAGTGCATCTTATTATTTCAGTTTGTATTCCCTGTATTTACTTTTGATTTTTTAAAAAATACTAATAATGTCTAAAAAATGTACTATTTTATAAAAAGACCAAAAAATATTATGATAATCACCACACTATCAACTGTTATGACTGATCATCAAGCTCCTATCTGAAGTAATTTTTTTTCAAATTATTTGTAGGTGCAAATATTTATAAATAGAGAAAGTGAACAGTGAACATTCATTTAAAATTTGAGGATTTATATAAAACAATTGTATTATATTGCAAAACTTAAAAGCTAGAAAATAGCACTACTTTTCTACTTTAGGCTAATTAAAAATGTTCTGTTTTTTCGTACATGTTGTTATGAGGTTAGAATTGTAAGGGTCTAACAAAAACACCATGGACTCTAGTTATGTTTCTTTGATGCTATATAATAGTCAAAGTGGGCTGGAACTTTGATAGAAAATCTTTGTCAGTGAAATAGCAGAATTTATTTTTGCCCTTATTGGATTGCTTTGAAAGTTTGTAGTCTGGCAAGCCATTTGATGTAAATAATACAATGTTGAAAGTGCACAAGGTATCTTGAAGGATTACCATGTAGACTTTGGGTACACCTGCTGACAGTTAATTGGGCAGATGTCAAGTTTACCTGGATTGTTGTTACAGGTATGTTCACCTGCCCTCATGAAAACTGAGTCTTCAGTTTATATAACTATTGTTCTTGAGTACAATAAGAAAGTTGTTCTGTGACATCGAGATTTTTTAGTTATTTTGCTACAGATAATTTCTTTAAAGAAATGAAGCTATTTGAAGAGTGAAAACATTGAAATACAAGAGTTAATGATAAGAAACAGCAGTCACTTTGATAATGGGAGGGTGAACTTGGAAATGAAAAGCAAAATGTTAACACCTGGTAACAAAGATGTTATGTTATAACTTTACCTTTGACTGTGTAAAAACAAATTCTTTCATGATGATCTTCTAGATGCATTCTAAATTATTGTTGTTATACTGATGGAATGATGTTGATACTTTTCATCTTCAGCTCAATTACAAGAAATATTCTCAAGACCACAAAGCCATTGTTGTGCCCTTTGAAAAAGCCCAGTGTACCCTGAATAAGCTTAAGAAGAAGAGCAAATCTAAGTTTACATACAGTGAGAAGGAGGCAAAGGTAGGTAATTTATGGTGAAATAAAGCTTCAACATCTCTGTTTCCCTCTGAAATGGTAAAAACATTTCTCCATTATTGTTGTTTGGTTTAGACATTAGCTACTGAACCAATCTCTTTCATCAGGGTTCTTCTGATCATTTTCTGTATTCAAAAAGTGCATGAAATTAGAAAGACAATACTGCTAATATTTCCTCTAAAATTCATTTTAAAATGCACATAATGGTTAATTTCTTAGACTTAAATAATAGTTGCATACAAACTATTTACCTGAAAAACTTACTATATGTTAGCAATTAGTTTCATTATATTTCTTGTGTAATCATGTTTTTACCAACAAAGTGATCACTCAGAAATTGGCTTGACTTAACCTCTGTCAACACCTGCTGTTCCCCATCTCACCTGGTATTTACGAACAAGAATGCAGTAAAAATGAAGAAAAAAAAAGGATTATAATGTAAGAAATAAATTGTGTGCAGGGTGCTTCAAGTTAGATGTACTGGTTGCAGCAGTTTATAACTTTTGATTGGATGGAGTCATTCCATTTTTCACCACTTGATGAATAAGTCTTTGACAACTTTTCTTGAAAAGCCTGCACCTCAGTTTTTTGAGTTTTAACCATTTCATGATCCTTACAAAAAAAGTAAAACAATTTTGAGCCAATTGGCCATGGATTCACCTGATCCTGTTTCAATTTATATTAAAGTGAAAAAATGAAATTTACCTAAGTACTGATTTATTGCCAACAAAACTGCAAGAACAGCAAAAAATCATTCAAAATCAAATGCTCAAATGGCCCTCCTCCAGCAGAAATTCACTTTTGAAACCTCTCAGAGTTAGGGGAGTTCCATATTTTTTATCTGGAGATAAATAGAGCTGGTAGAAACAAATTTTATGTGAAGTCTTTGAAGAAACATGTCAGTAATTCTGCATAGTGTTTCAATCCATCAGGCCACTTTTGTCAAATGAGTAGTTTTGTAGAAGTGCATGGTGCTAAAATGCAACTGAAAAAACAAGAATCATGACACCAATAATCCATGAAAAATTTATAGCAAATGTTGAAATCATCAGAAACACAAAGCACATTTTCAAAAACAAATGTTTTTTTTTCTAATTCATCTTATAGACCATAAACTCAATAAATTGAGGGTTTTGGGAATTTTTTTTTTTTCCAGAAAAATTTCCAGAATGTTTTCTATCAAATGAGGAAAAATAGGAGTCAGTAGCTCCATCCAGTTAGAAGTTATAAACCTCTGAAATAAGTACATCTATCATTAGACAGTCTGTGCATATGCAGGGTAAGAGGAAAAAAAAACAAAATTATTGATACTATCACTGCAAATAACAAAATTATAAATATAATAATAACTTCAGCTGAGGCTTGTGATTACTTTCTACATTTGCTAAAAAATTCAGTCATCAAAAACATGGTGCAGATAAAAATATAAATTTAAAAAGGTACCTATATAAGCATCATCATGTTTTTAAAAATTCCAGAATTCAGTTGACAAATGGGCTACAGTTGAACCCTAAACAGATTATATAATTGGTTTAATTTTCCAGGAAACCATGGTGTGGTATTCAGAGAGAAATATGGATATTTGTGAGACAGTATTTGAGTAAATTAAGTGTCATAGGGATAAATCATAAGTAATTTAATATAGGAAGAAAAGAAAGAAATTCTATTGATTTAGATGTACTTTTATTGTTTATCAGATCACTGGTTTTATCATTGCTTTCTCATTTGTAGTTATTTGATAGACCTTGTGTTGCTAATCTAAGCTTCTAAGTCAAAGTCTCACCCTTTTCTCATACCTGTAAACTGTTGGAAGAGGCTGGTGGTTAGACTACTGGACTGCCATGACTGAGGGTTCAAGTTGGAATCCCAGTTGGGACCAGCTTTGTTTGCCATACATGGTTTCTTCTTGCTCTTTTTCACCAGTCAGCTATGTGGGGTTCCTTCTGGGTATGGTGGCTTCCTTCCACATCTAAAACTGAAGAGTTCTAATAAGACTTTCTTGCTGCATGTGGTGAAAGTTCTGCAACAGGTTACTCTTGACTGGCTTTGACCACTGCTCCAAGACCTCTAAATGTACATAGGTAGGTTGTTTGGTTACCGAAAGGCTAATACCCCTATACCCTCCCCTTCTAGCTCACTGCTTCGAGGTGCCTTTAGGCCTTGAAGGTTAGGACAAATGTTTTACGAGAAGAAAAAGACCTGAAAATATAGAATGGCTGAAATTTGACTCATGGATGGTGAATCTAATTCATATACTGTATCAGATTGCACTATGCAGTCTTTTTTTTTTTAAGTGCCTTTAAAGAAATCTTAAGATTTCATCATTAGTTATTCCCTCATAACTTTATGGATTAAAAAGAAAAATCATGTTTTGTTGAGCTTTTATTTTAGAAAGAAATAATGACATTTATTCCTAATTTTATTAATACCTAAAAGTTTGTGTATGCTGTAAGTGGAAGTGGCATAAACATCTTAGGAGAATCTCTTGACTGACTGAAGCCTCAGAGCAGGAAAGTCGCTGACATATTACTACTGTACATTGTTTTTATTTCAGTATGTGCAAACGGTCAGTTTTTCACAGGCAAAACTGGGGGACTATAGGGTGCAAGGTCTTAAACTCGTAAGTACAATGGCAGTTTGTATAGCAAAAGCTTTTAGCAGGTTAGAACCTCTTTGTGAATACTTAACAAGGAAGTTATGTGAAAGAGATTGATATAAGAAACAGATTGACTTTTTATTACAGTTCAAACAATTTTAAAAACTCTCATCCTTTTTGAAGAATTTTCAAGTTGTAACAACTGTTCTGTCTTTAAAAAAGGGTCAACAGATCACTGAAACAGGAATAGGTTTGAGGTATGTTAGTAGATCCCAAAAATGGTTCTTCACTTGTGAATGTGATTTCCTAAATTAAATTTTTTTTTCTTTACATATATAAAATAATGTGGTTTTAATATGACTTCATTTTCTCTGACAGTGGATGTATCTACCTTTAAAATTATCACAGATTTGCCACCATGTACTCTGTCTGGATTGAAAGATTAATTTAACTACATTCACAGTATAGCAAGGATTACATCAGGAAAGCTGCTGTTTCCATATATACTACATCACTTATATAAGGCTATTTACTATTATTTTTACTGATTGGAGACCTGTTAATGTGTCATGGATAATCCGTAAAAGTTAAGTAATTTTCCACACCTGTGAAAATTAAATTTAAAATTGTGCCAAAACAAGTCAATCAGATTAGAAGAATTAACCAACCCAATCATCCACTTTTTAAACTTTGCTTATGCACAACATATTCATTCCTAAAAAAAGCCAGTGACAGTTGTTCAGATGAATTCTCCCCTGAGAGAGATTGATAAGAGGAGATTTTTCTGCTTCAGAATGTTTGTGGTAAGTACTGCATACTAGTAGAACTTCTTAAATCTTGATGGTTTGTTTTTTCAAAATTCATAGCAGTAATTTGGAGATTAGTAAATAAAATCATTTTGAATGCCATATTGTGACATATGGCCCCTAAAATTGGTTATTTTAAGGATATCAATGCTTAAAAACAACCAATGTGACAGCTTGGTAGGCACTTTAAATTGAAGCTCCTTTACTTTGTGCTGTGTTAATCTGACCACAAGAGTTTGGACTGGCCTACACAGCTCATCACTATGAAAACAAAAGACTACAAATGGAAAAAAAAAAACAGTTTGTTGCTACTAAAAGCAACCCTAACAGATTCATCTATACACTTGCTGAGAATGTGTTAGGCTTCAGTGATTGGCCTGTGTTTTTTTACTTAGACCAAAGCCCCAAATGTTTAAATGCTTACATGAGCAGGTGATCTTTCTTACAGGGTTAATTAAAGTCACTCAGAACATTGTTTTAGTGAAGGTGACTGCAAGTGCCAGGTATATCCTTATGTCCATTTATCCATTTTGTTCTGCAGCAGCGATTTAAAATGCTGAATGTTTTTATTCTTGTGAAATAACAGTTTGTTTACTACAGGCTTCTCTTCTTTTTAAAAAGTCTTCCCCTATTGAGAACTTGAATATTACTCAGAATACAGCACGTACTGGATAGCTGGTTCTTGACGACGATACTTGTTAATAGTTTATGCAGATATCTAGAAGGCTGGATAGAGATTAAACTGTATTCTTGAATTTCTATAGATGACTGTGAAGGTGGTCTATCTGTGGTATGACTTGAGAGAAAGGGAAAGTATGAGATTATTCTAAAGTGATAGGTAGGCCCACATTCACACTATAAAAGGATTTGTTGGCAATTGTTTTATTTATTTATTTTTTTACAGGCACTATTGGATGAGAGGAAATCCTACTGTTATCTCCTTGACAGGCTCTGTGCCATTTCTTCACTTGATTCCTTTTACTACAGTAAGGTAAGTGCAGAACAATAACTATAATGTTATGTTAGAAGTGAGTAGACAAGAAAAGAATTGCAAGATGGAGGGTAGCTTTACCATTTGCAATTTGGAATTCTTTAAATAAATATTTTTTGCTGACTAATGTTCGTAGTTGTTTCCATTCTCTGGGATCACATTGTTGTTATAAGCCAGCTGCTGAAATAGTTCTTTGATAAAATCAACTGCAACTGAAATAAGGATGTTAATCTTTTTCTGCCACTTATGGAATACATAGCCAGATTTTTTTTTCTCTTAATATTGGGTATGAATAGTTTTTTTTTTTGTTTTGATTTTTTCATGTTACCCTGCTTCAGGCTCACAACCTACTTCATCAAAGACTGCAGAAGTGGCGCTATCTGTGCTCACACCCTCATAACTTGCCTGACTCTTCTCAACAGCTTCTCCAGTTTCTACCAGATGTAAGTTTAAAACTGTTTAGTTTAGTTTCCTTTTTTATTATTTACTTCATTTAGTTAAGCTGTTTACTTTTACTTTCAGCTTATCTATAGCAGCCTCTATTGTAGTCTTTAGTGATGAGGTTTTTTTGGGGGGGAAAGAGATATTTTATTGTATAGCTAGTGAGAAGACAATGTTTTGATAGTTTTACAAGCCTGGTGTTTCAGACTGAACATGAATACCTGCATTGATACACCTACTAAATTTTTAAAAAAATGGTCCTTTATGTTTACCTGGTGAAACCAACATGATTTGCCTGCACTATTTACGATAAGCTCACTTAGTGGTTTTGTGAGGGTTGTCACAGTTGACCTATCTATTGACTTGCAGAAAAAAAAATTTTCACAACAAGATTGTGAGTTTAAGGATTCCTTGACTATTTCTGACAGGGTTTAGAAAATATGGAATTTAGTTTGATTGAGCTAAGATAATCTCCCTCTCACATCATAGTGAGGCTTCTTGGTTGTTGCTGTTCATTTCACCTATTTCTCAGTCCACAGATTATGATGATGATTATTTTTATTTTCTGTATGCCACAGTAAACTCAAAAGAAGAAAAAAATATATCCAGCAGCCAGGGGCTCCCACACTCTACCAGTGTGATATATTTTTACTTTTTTTGTTTAATCCTTTGTCACTGTTCTTTGAATTTATAACTGCTGCTCCAGGCTGGAAAGTTGTTGTTTATGAGGTTGACCTACTGTTTTGTTACAGGGCTCTGTTGTGCTTGCTTTGCACCACCTTGAACTGAGAAACAATTAACTCAATGCTGCCTCCCCTCTTACAATGCCATTATTAATATTGTTTTAATCCAGTTAGAAATTGCATCCTGAGATATTTCAAATTTATTATACATTTTCAGGAGAACAAGAAAAACTATCATAACACTTTTCCATACCTGAACTCTAATGGCTGCCTACCTAGGGAAACAGATCATATAGGGGGGATCAGATCAATTTATGCAGATCATTATGTTGCACAGGGTGAAGAGTACCAGCAAAATAATGTTTCTCCAAGGTTCTTTTCATCACTGGATCAGAATCAGAAAAGTAAGCCATGTAATCACTTTTATAATTTTTCTGTTTTCTGTGGGGCCACCCTCCTCACTGTATCTCCCCTGGTCCTAGACAGACTTACATGCAGTAGGCTACTCTTTTTTTTTTTTGGTATATCTGGCTGATCAGGGCATTTTAAAATCTTGGCAAATTATTTCACACAGTAGCTACCATGTTTGTTCATGTATAGTTACTATCGCTCTTTAATGCTTGTACTGCACACTGGCCGTTAATGTCTTTGTTCACCAGCATTGTGCATCGACTAAGAAAATAGTTTTTGTCATGGTTCATGTCAATGTCCAGAGATCTCAACTAATGAGCCACCATAGTTGTCTCCTTTCTTTTTATAGTGCAATTCTAAGATATGAAGGTCCGCATGCTTCATCTTGTCGTAGGTTTCCTTAAACTTATCTATGCAGGAGTAATCACAGTATGATTTTATAATCAATGATCTCTTAAATTAAAATGGAACACTAAGGAAGTCTGTGTAATCATTAAGATGCTTTTACAAACCACCAATTTTTCTTCTATAATTTTTTTTTTTGCTGCTATGTTTGCACAGATACCTTGTCTAAAAGTATGACATTGCCACCGCCTCCACCTCAAGAAATTATAAAACAAGTTCGAGCAGTTCACTCTCGTTGTGCTGATGGTGATACTCAACTAAACTTTGCAGAAGATGACATCATTGTGATGATGGGAAACCAGGCTGAAGGCTGGCACTACGGATTCAACACTAAAAGTAAAAAGTGGGTGGCTTCTTATTGGTAAGGTGTGGTTAATATCTCCATAAACCTAACATCTGTCCTAGCAGCAGGTTTAGTGAAGAGCCAAATTAGGTCTTTAGTATGTTGAGAAAACTAAATTGATAAAATGTGGCATATTAACTCTTTGAGTGTATTTGTCCAGTTTGTTTGTTTTTTGCTCATTTTTATGAAGATAGTAGTTAAATTCTAAGATTATCTGAACTGTTAGTACACTGTACACAAATTAAAAGGGAAATCAACTTCTTTAGTATTTTTACCTACTGGAAGTTTGTTTGTCTTTCAGATATGGCTGGTTCCCCTTGTCCTTTACTGAAACTATGGAATCAAACTTGAGGTAGGTGTATTTTAAAATGAATTTTGAGCTTTTTTTAAGTATTCTCACCCATCATCAAATACAAGTTTATTACTGGATATTCACCATACCGCTTTGCACAACCAACAGAAACTGTTTCAGAAGTTATGTTGAAAATGTTAAAATAATTTTTTAGGGAGATGCAGAGAGTGAAAAGTTTGGGAGATCTTGTAGACCAACCACCATTTGTTTCCAACCATTTGACCACACAGCAATATTTTGACAATGAAGTGCTGAAAAGACAATCTTTTCAAGAAAATTCCTACCCCATCAACAGCATGCAGTCTCCTCAGGTAAGATAAGCAGTTATTTTACTGCAGAAGGCATGCTAGCTAGTAGCAGTGTCTGTAAAAATTGTTTGGGTTTTAATTTTGGAAAATGAGCCATTGTCACTGATTAGTACTTTAACCTGTTCAATATTCATGCAACAACTAGTAGTGGTAAAATGGAATCTTTTGTTAGATATTTAAGTGTCCACAATGACCTCAAATCAATGAGTCAGATGTGCTTTCTAATAAGGGTTAACCATGATATTAGTTTACTACTTTTCCTAGACATTTGGGTAATGTGAAATTGTATACTGGCTCTAGTGTTTAACTACAGAACTGTGTACTCAATACAATACGTTAAAGGACAACAAGGTGCATTAGTTTACACACGAATCCAGTCAAGTGGAAGAGACTATTTTGTAATCAGTAGTCACAAAATGTGCAGGAAATGAAGAAACATTTTCATTTAAAAAATCAAATAATACTATGGTTGATAGAAATTCCCTTTATTTCTTTTGGTATCCTCTCTCACACATTTATGAGCAGTCATTAGTTCTGTGGCTGAGTGAAACAAACTGTTAATGTTTGCATGTTGTAGTCAACTGCTGCTGTGATGGGAGGAGAAAACCATGTGGAGTACACTGAAGCTGGTCAGGGCACTCAGACCTACTTTGTTCATGATGCTCCTATCTACCACACTCTTCCAACTCCTTATTTTCAGGTATTAATCATAATTCAGGTTTACCCTTGTTGCTTGGTCCTTGCATGTGATGCAGGTCTGCATGGTGTCTCACTGTATAAAGCATGTTTTGTCCAAGTGGTGGTCAACATCCATTTGTTCTATCCTAGTGATTTTATTTCCATGTTCTGTTATATTGACTTTCTACAGAAGCTTATTAAAAGCATTTTTTTGAGTAATTTGGTAAATACAGGCCAGATGTATAACTCTGGAGACTATTTATGTTAACTAGTCTGTGATTAAAACTTTGGCCCTTACTATCAACATGGTTGGTCTAAGGCTCTATCTTCTTGCATGACTAACCCTTATTGTCAGCATCACTGATCTACTGCATACCCATCATGTACCTCATCACTAACATCCCTGGTCTACAGCTTTCCTCCCCATCTGGATGGACAGCAGACCATGATTGTTAACAGTAAGAGTTAGTCACACTGGTAGATAAAGGCCATTAATATATGTAAATAAGGTATTAAAAATGTCATTACAACCACCAAATTTATTGTTTGACATTGTTTTCAAACAAAGTTTATTTGGTTGGTTTTACACTTACCTAAATGGAAACCCTCTTTTTATGACTTTCATTCAGACTGTACATGGTTGATTGCATTGGCCTAAGATAAAACTTGATATTACAATATTTCATTTACAGGATTCATATAATTTTAAAAAAAGCAATGATCATGGTAAAGAAATGTATGCTTTTTGTTATGGTTTGTTTAATTTTTTCGGACATATCAATGAATGCAAATAAAAACTGTTAAATATCCAGCTAGATTATATTTGCAGCAATATTAGTAGTACCTGGCAAGGTGAAGAACATTCCACAGCCTCTGTGTATAATTTAATGATGGAAAGATTTGAAGCAGTTATTAGATCTAGTTTAATCTTTGGTATGCAAATTTACAGCTTTATAAGTCATGCAGTAAATTTCAAGTTGTTATTACTAAATTAACTTAAATAAGTGGTATCATGAAAATTTAGGAAGTTAAAGTTGTGATGGTTTATCTCCATTTGGTTACAGGAATCTGGAGGTGACTTAAAGATGACTGAACCATATAACATAGATCAGCAACATCGCCCTCCATCTGCTTCTGTGTCATCTAGCCATTCTTCTACAGCATCTAACTCTGTCCACCCTCCTGTCCTCTCCCATCAGAAGCACGAGCACATTTTTACTACTCCATCAACCCTGAAGCGTACCACAAGTGTGAAGTATGGCCCAGATCATCCTCTGCATGGCCGCACATACTCAAGTAGCCTGTCTCCCACACAGCATGCTCTCCCTCCACTCACCTCTGCCAATTCCCATTTCTCTCAGATCCCTGCTGCAGATTACTCTGCTGAAAATATGCTGCCCACAAACTCACCAAGTCCCTACCTTCGTACCCAGCAGCTTGAGTACCAGTCAAATGGGCGTTCAGCATCTCCTCCCCTTCCTCCTCCACCCCTGATGTCAGCTCTGCCGCCACCACCACCTACTATTGACTATGAGGAGATTTCCAGGTAAGCATGTAGTTGGAGTTCTTTGCTGTTAATGTTCATGGGTCTATTGCATAGCTACAAGTGAATAATCAACACTAAATGTCAAAGAATTCTTGTGAAAACTGCTTGTCTCCCTTGACTCGAGATTCCTGCAGTTCAGTCAGTGTTCATACATAGGAGTTATGAACTGCACACACATGCACATTAGAATTTATTTCACATGAAAATTTTTATTAACCAACAACACAGATAATATTATTAACTGGTTAGCTGATCAGGTTCTGTGAGATACTTTCCAAAGAACCACATAGTAAAACAAATAAGCACAATGCAGACAGTCAATTTAGGTATAGGGTGGTATACACTGGGCTGTTTTATCATTTATGTACACTACTGTAAGCTAATGTTAAGCAGTTTTCTATGGTATACAGTGTCCTGGTAACTTGAATACACTATTAAGATAACAGAAAATATTGTAGCATCCAGAACACTACATGTTATGTTCATCTGTAAATCAGTTAAAAAATCAAAAATGTCTGTACCACATACCTGAGATCCAAGTTAGAGTTGTTCACATGAAGGGGTGGCTGTTTCTTTCTCAGCAACATACATATGGCCAGCCAGTTTCTATGGGAAAATAGCTCCACCCACCTCATGAATTATTTCTTTTTTGTAATCATGGTGCTGATCCTTTCACATAATTCAGTGATACAATCTTTGTCCTTAATGATCACATGCTGGAAACGTACACACATCATCAAGGTCAGCATTTGGCCATTCATTCTCATGCCTCTTTATAGTGTCTAATCTCTCCTCTAGCGTTTTGCACTTTGCAAACTACTCTTACACTTATTAACCATGAACAAGTTAGGAATTTTAACAGAAAATCTTTCAGAGATGGCTGTGCAAGACTAAAGACTGGCAGAGGAACACTGAATCTTTTCCATATCTGTGGACTGTCTGTCTGTACACTTATTTTCAAATAATACTAATACCTGTTAAAACCAATTTCCTGAACCTGCCAACTGGCCCAGATTACCCCTCTTGTAATAGCGAAAATCACTTTTTCATAGAGCTACAATTTTGTCCTGCTGTTAAACAAATTTTGCAAAGTTAGTTTTCTTTGCAGGTAGGGAAATTTACTGATAGATGCACCAGGTCTTTGGGGACTGGCCTATGACTAAATTATAAACTACATAAATTGATTGCATCAAACTTAGCTAGACAGATTTCAACATTTGGATTCATGTTTCTGTATATGTACATTCATAATTCTTTATTATCTTTCCAAGCTATGAAAGGAATGGAGCATTTTCAAGTATCAAACTGAAAAAGACTGTAACCAATGATAGATCTGGTCCCAGGATAAACTGAGTGAAGACCACACAAGAATACAAGAGCTATGTTTGACTTTCTTGTGCAAAGGGGTAGTTTTTTTTTTTTTAAATTGTTTAACGAAACCCAAATGATCTGAAAACTATTCTTTCATGTTAACACATGTATGCAACTTGCTTGTGTTCAGTAAGCACAGACTACATAAAAAAAAGTATGTCTAAACATGGTGTTTTAAATGTCCATAGTTAAGACAAACTTTGTGTACTGCTAAGCAATCATTTAATCAGCTTCTATTTCAGGTGTACCAAATATAATCAAATATATTAGTTGTAGATGCTACTGTAGTCAGTGTATCATGTCTCCCTTGCTCCTTTTGCACAAATGAAGTTGGGGCCAGTATCTGACAGAAATAAAATAAGAGAAAGCCCATAACAGCACACTTTAAAAACCAAAGAAATGTTGTGTGTGTACAAATGCTTGTTACAAGCAGAGGGCCAAGAACAAAGCCCAGCAGTATCCCAATGGTATCATGCCTGAAATCTGATAACAGATCCTTAAAGAATTTTTTCTTCTCATATTCATGCAGGACATAATGTACCACTTAAATACCCCCCACTTATTTGCGAGTCAACAAACAGAATAAAAATGTTGGCAGCTATCTATTGCAGTATAAAGAACTGAAAAGTTTCTATGACTAATTGGCTTGTGAATTCTAGGATTATTCTTAAATACTGGAATGAATTTGCATCCTGTCTTATCTCAGATAAATGGTATCTGAATCCGCTATTTAAGCATTGTCAAGTAAAATTAATATTTCTGCTTCTGGAATGCATTCCAAGTCATCATGAGTCTAAAAACCCTGACACATTAATCATTTAATGTCTGCTTTATATTATTAGTGATGTCTTATTTACAGAAAGTAGGAAATTAACTACTGAACCTACAATTTTGAAATCTTTCCCTACTTCCAGAGGTAGATCCTTATTTTTACCTTAGCCTTTGAACCATCACTTTACTGTTTTCAGTCTGCAAACATTTGCACTAGCAACTTTCATGGCAGCTACTCCCTAATTTAAAGCTGAACAATGTGTGGTAACTGTCAAACAAAGGCCTCGTTTTTTGTTTTAAATAATCATAACACAGATTTCCTGTGTACATAATGTTGCACACTTTGCATAAAATTTAATAAAAATGTGAACTATTATTCATTAACCTGAGTGTAGCAAAATGATACATTAAAGGATGTCAGCTTTGTCTAACTGCATTAAAGACCAACTCTAGTCAGTTGAACAATTGGAAAAAAAACAAAAATATACTGCACGAAAATCTATTGCAAATGACCACCATTGTACAACAAAAAAAAGGATTAAGTTCTGCTGGTGGCAATAAGGAAAGGTCACTGAAATGTAAGTTTATTAGTGAAATCACCTACCGACATGATAGAAAGGAAATTCCTGCACAAACCCTCAGTATGTACTACTATATGACCCAGTAGTTCCCCAGGAGCATTGCACATGCCCATTTTCCTATATAAAAGGAATAAAATTATTTTTTGTAAACATCAATATTTTTGATTCATATGTAAATAACTTGTTTTCATTTTCATGGGTTTACTGAAAGTCAGAACTTTCAAACTAAATTTTATTTACCATACTTCTGGCATTTATTTAAATAGTTTTAACTTTGAATTGATGGAATACTTGCAACCAAATATCTTAATATCAACATAGGTTGTCTTTTGAAATATTGTATTTTACTAATCACTTGTGCACAGAAACTAAGCTAACAAATTGCCACTCTCATAAAAGTACTAGGGATATCCAGCTGAAATAGCATTGAAGCATCACGTATTAAAACAAGATGCATCTGGAGTTTAACAAGCAGACTTTCTAATATAAAAACAGGTGTGCTCAGCTTTAGTTGTAATATAAAATACAGTTCCACACTATATGGTGGATGTGTTGTCTAATTAAATGTGAAATATTTTTATCACCATTTCAACAATATGTCACCTTTTTTTCTTTTAATAAAATATGGTGAACAGATTTTAATTATATCAAAATTTCACTTGGCAAGGAAATCACAATTGTTGTTAAGACTTCTATTTGTTAAATAATACAGTGTCTTTATGAATTATTTTTCTAAGACTTTTTTGTTGCACATGAAGCTGGCCAACATTGTGGGTATTAAATAAACTAGTTTAACTACTGTAAAGTGTTGGTCTGTCGGCATTGCACTAATCATAGTGACGAAAGTAGACACATACATTAGTTAGTAATACTAGGGACATTCAACTGAAACCTGTCAAAAAACAGAATTGCTGGGTTTTAGTTGAACATCCCTAATATAAGCTTGGTCAAGAGCCTTTACAGCAACACTCAGGGTGACTGACTGAGTCAGGCTGTTATCAACTTTGAACAAAACATCAAACTGCAGGCACCACCATATCAATATAGCCTAAAGTATCGCAGTCATATGTGCATCCTAGAAAATAAAATCCAGAAGTTGTCAGTCTTGACCTAGTGACTGCTAACAACTTTTAACAAAAAGAATCATCTATGCTAAAAGAAAAATTACCTGATAATGAGATTCCATAAACCAGTGGCTAAAATGGAAAGAAATTAACATTGCTACATCTATTAATAGTAGTTTTAAAGATTTAATTGGAAGTACTGGCTTGAGTTTTTAAACTATGAGTGTTGGGAAAGGTCTCAAATTTGGAGAAAATAATTGTTCATTGCTGTTTATACCCCAACACAGCAGCCTTTACCACTGAATGCTGCTTTTCCTTATCCAGCCACTAAAACAGTGAAGGAAGAGAGTTCTGATTTGTACCTTTTACAAATTAACTATGTAAAACTTCATCCATCCATCTAAAAAAAAAACAGCAGCAAACAATAAATGAATGGTTGATAGATATATTTCAATATTACTAGTGTGTGTGTGTTTTTAAAATATTTATTCCTAAGGCTTAATTAGACCAAAATAGTAATAATCGCAAAGCTTGAAATTGTAGTTTTATATATAAAATACTACTTAAATGTATAATTAAAATTTTCCTCTCCTTGCTTTAAACTAAAAACAAGCACACCACATAGCAACAATCATCCATCCTTCCCATACACAGCAAACTCTCTATCACTGAATAGTCAATAGGAGGGTCTACAACGAAAATACTAAGCTGGCAACAGCCCTTCCTGCAATGGCTAGCATGCAGGTGGTAAGCTCATCACTGCTGTGACAAACAGATGCATTCTTAGATAATTGAGTCATCAACTAAATCCAAAAACTAATGAAGTGATGTTAATGCCCCCACAGCTGTCAAAATTCAGAGACCTATATGATGTCAGCCAACATTTATCTAAAGATCCTCAACTTAAACATTTGGCAGCTTTTTGTTATGAGGGCTTTGTTAATAGAAGTCATATTACATCCTCTGGCCAGGCAAATCCATTCTTGTTTTTATGTACAATAAAAAATAAAATTCATAGCAAAAGAAAAATCTGAATAGTTTGTTGCAGGCAACTCTTATTTGTCAGAAAATTAGACAAAATAAACTGATAGAGGAGCTAAGGTTAAACAATTTTAACCCATACACTAAGTATATGTTATGACTAATCTCAAATTTTTAGGTAAGTTGCTAACAGAATTAACTTAGCTGATCCATTACATGAATGCTGCAATCAGAAATGGCTTAAAATTTGTAATCATCGTATCAGACTGAGTTTTCCTGTTTTTGTGTTACAAACAATTTCAAGAACTGCATTTTTGGAAATAAATTCCAAATTAGGAATATAAAAAGTAGTTTATAAATTTAAAGGTTAAAAAAACTGATTTGTTTTAGTTGAAAGTCTGGACTGCTATTCTCAAATCCTGACCATTTCATGAAGTTGTGCACTTTAAGAATCAAGAATTTACGTAGTCTACAAGTTACTTAGAAAGTCTGAACTAAACCAACGAATTGTCAGTGTCTTGTAGTTAACTTGTACTGGATGTTTGAAGATTGCTCAAGAAGTTGCTGCAAAATTCCCATCAACAGTAGTGATTTAATATGTCTAAAGACTACCCCTCAATGGATTTACTGTGGTTGGAGGTTTGGCAGTAACAGACAACAACAAAGGTGATCATGTTAACCAACAAACTTCTATGCATATTGCAGACATGAACTCCACTTTCATACCTCACATGGACTGTGGCTTGTGAAAGACAAAGGTATCAAATTGGCAGTCATTTACATCACTTATACAAACAACCTCACATGTTCCTGTTTGTATTGTAAACACTGATCAGGCAAGCAGCTGCTGCACACATTTTGACATTCTAGCTAATGGTAAACAATATCCAACAGAATAACAAAGCTCAACTGTCAGTGTGAAGTATACATAACATCCATGAACAATACTGAGATCTGTAACAGCTAGTTTATCTATTTTACCTTGTTCCTTGATTGCACTCAGTGCAATGATAGAGTTTATCCACACACAGCATGCATCTATAGATGGCAGGGTAATATATGACTACAATGAACAATATCTCAACCAAACATCAATCTTAAAAAGAGAAAAATAAGAGTATACATTATTAGGTTTCAAAGCTGCATTTGCAATTGTATTACTTCTATGGCTTTGTAGGAACTGTTTGAAAATAAATGTAACAAATTCTGGCAAGCTAAAGAAAAATTACTTGGTGATAGAAACCCATCAAAGCTAATTGCTAAAGGAGCAGGTAACAATGAATAACTGTTAAATTCTTGTCATAGCCAATTCAAAATTTAAATCTTTGAAACCTGAAAATTTAATCTCGTTTTTCCTTATTGGAAGATTTTTCTGCATTTTGTAATCAGTTTAACATCAAATTCACTGTGCCACTGTTTTTTTTCTCCTGAAAGCTCCAGATAAAACAATGACATTAAATCCAGTTTACTTTTAGCACTTAGTTGACAATTTAAACAAAACAACCTTTTTAAGATTCAACTTTATTTTCACTGAGACCATATTTTTTATTTTAAATTTATTAACATCTCTAACTTTTCTGTGTAATAATCTTCTTCCCTACCCCACTTTTTTAACTGGCAATTTTTACAGAGAGAAAGAAGACAGACAAAAGCTCTGTGTGTGTGTGTGTGTGTGTGTGCGTGCATGGTGCACATTGATTAGTTGTTTCTTGCTAACTTATTTTTGCAAATTCCATGTATATACAGAAACAGTTGGCCAATCCCATCCCCAGTCATTAAAACTATTCAGCTAACCATCAACATAAGAGATCAATATTTTTTCTTAAAATAGAAATAAATAAAAGGGAGGCATTAACTAACACCAGTTGCTTTCTTGCCTGCTTATTTTTAAGTGTGCTGCACCAATGCAGTCAGCCAGCAATACCACCCACATACCTACCCACCCACTCACTCACCCATGGCACATACAAACTGTCTGTCGACAACACACTGAAACCACAAACTGAAAACCAGTATCATCTGGTTAATCAATACAAGAATGATTGAGAAAATTATAGGTTAGAATTAACAATTTCCACAGAAAAGTATAACTGAGAAAACATTGAAATATAAATCAAACAAGTAATACAAATGCAGAAAAAAAAAAAGTCCTTATCACTTTTTCAACAATGAAAAATCTATACAATCTTTATACCAATAAACATCTTAAGAGCAAAAGAAAAAAAAAATTTCTTTTTTCAGTTTTCATGCTTAGAAATGTTAAATCAAATTTTACAAAACTAAACAAAATTAAAAACTGACCACACTTGTAGTAGTATGCCAAAAGTTGTTATGGTCAATTAAGTACACGTCTTCAATATGTGGTTTCAGTATAGTAGTAAAAACCTATGATGAATGCTACCCGACTTGATAAAAACTAAAGAGCAAGAGAGAAATATATTGTACAAGTGAACCTGATTAGGTAGGTAGGTAGGTAGCTGATTAAGAACTGAGAAAAATGACATGACATTAAGAAATTGCCAGCATCACAGACAAAGTAATTGTATACAATTAAATCCTCAGATGTAAAAAGAAAAAAAAAAAAAAGAAAGACAGACAGTAAATACAAATCCATCTGAAAGATATGTTTGTGTTTCTTTACTGTACATGCTGACAGTAATAGACACTGATGCTGTAGAATCCTGTGTTACATGGACTGTTTTTGTGCCAGAAGTCAGTTTTAGCCACAGTATGGTATATCCGATTAGCATCATGATAATGATGATGCATTCACTGCCAGTCTGCAATCACTCTCCTGGGCACATGGAATTCCATAAGAGGAACGGCAGGTCTGACCAAAATTGTCTTTGGCCAAAGCAATGGTTGCTTTGAGTACAGTAGTAATCTGCACGTCCCTCACTGTCTTGACAGATGCTTCCCCCAGAAATCTGCATCCATATTTATTGGTAAGAATCTTAGTTATGTATTTTGATTGCTTTTTCCAGATAGTTGTACCGTGATCTTTTAGGAGTTTTGTTTACATGATCCAGACCAAGCCAGGGACGTGCCTGCATTCCTCCAGCTGAAAGTCAGAGAAGATAGATCATAAGCATGCAGTAAAGCTTCTGCAGTTGCTAACAAAGCTGACTTTACTTACTATTCAATGTAGTTAAATAATTTTTTCCTTAATGTAAATAAAAATGTCAAATAAATCTTATCGGTTTAATGATTAATCAGCCACTGATAATTTCTAAAATTATTGATCATCTATGTTATTTCTAGAAAGAAAAAAAAAAAACAGCTCAAAACAAAGGTTGAATCAGAGCTTGAGAGGCTTGTAGTTCAGCCTCTTTACATCAAGATTACACTACAAATGATACCTGCCTGAAACCTGATGAGGAAAAAATTTGGTTAAATTCACTGGAAAGTCACCATCAACATCATCTGGTATATAATCCTGCCGACCCATAACAATCATAGCAAATTTGTACTGAGGAAGAAAAAGTAAAATTACTAATAATATAGTATATAGTCTGGTCTCAAGCCATACATTCCATTATCCTTAAATGTGCTTCACATTGCACAATGCTAGTATTTCTATGACTTAACATTGTTTCTTGTTTTTTTTAATATTTGGTGTCATCACTGCAACATTCTGGAGAACCCACAAAATAATAATATGCAAGAAAAAAACATTTGTGTATAGAATAAAAACCTTGGTTATGTTGCAGATACTAGTAAAACTGGACAAAATACTTTTCCTGAATGAGAGCAGCTCTGTAAAAGTGTAAAAGAACATGACTAACTGGCCTGGCAGCAGGTTAATGAAGTTGATTTATTTTAGAAGATAAAACTAACTATTCATCTAGCTTATTGTTTAAAAACAAGCCAAAACTGTGACAAACAAAATAGTTATGGTTTTTTTTTACTTTTTCATATTCCTTGTCTGCAACATCTAATTTCCTCTGGATCCTCTGCTTGACATTGGAAAAGGGTTCATTCTATAAGGAAAATAATACAGTGACTGTAATTCAAAATTTCTTCATTCTGAGGTTACAAGTCAATTGCAAACAAAAAAATATTAATAAATTAATTCCCAATAAAGTTCTCTAATTCTTCACAGGCACAAAAATTTGACAAATTCTGCATGGATTGAATATAAACTTCTATTCCTAAATGTCTGTAGTACAGAAATTTTGTCAAAAAAAAAATATTCAATGCCCTGCCATATTAATTTGACCAGACCATAAATGAATGTATTTCAGATGTATTTATGTAATAATGATATCAAGGTGGGTAGATCAGTATGCACTATCACCATGCCAAAAACAGGTGGATCCCTTGATATTTATTCTTTCACCCAAAGTTGTGTTATAGACTGTTCACTGTGTGGCCAGAGAATAGATGTCAAGGATCTTATGAATCTGAGTAATATTGTCAGAAAGTTTTCTAAGGGAAATGAGACATCATATTTGCACCCACCATCAAAACATTTTAAAAATGTGATCAGAGGACATCTGGCAAGATCTTCAAGTATTGGCAGTATGTATTCTTCTCCATTAAGTCTAGGTTTCAGCAATTCAAACTTGGAGGTTATGTTTAAAAGACCTAATGAAAACCTTCAGCCTGGACTGCAATCTGGTATGGTGGAAGAACAAAATTGATTTGTTTTTGTTGAAGAATATCTCATTCTGCTGCATACACTGCTATTCTAAAGACATCCACCATCACAAGGCATACTGAGATCTGATGCTCATACTCCTCAGAAGGATGGTACTACATACCACACACCTCTCATATGACCAGTCTAGAAGAGGAATCAAGACATTCAAATTTTTACCAGTACCCAAATCCAAATATGAATCTTATTTAGCACATGGGAGCATCTGAATTGTCAGCTGAGAGAAAATCTTTGTTCCAAACTGTAATAAAAAACCTTGTTGATTCATTGACAAAGAATTTCACTTTACTGCCTGTTTACCAAAACTAAGAAACACATGTAGATAACACGTGGCAAAATTATTATGGCAAAGCACCGTAAAACTCTCGGGAAAATATTAAAGTTTGTCTTTAAGAAGATTATTTTTTTAATTAATTTCTATTTTCTTCCAATCATTTCCTGACAAGTAAAGATAACTTGGTGAAAAAGTTACAACATTATTATTAAAAATTGATGGAGTTGAGTATATCCCATTAATATAAATTGGCTGTTGGAGGTAAGATACCAACTTAACTTACTTGTTTGATTTTCAACAAAAAAGGAATTCCAAAAGTACAGAAAAGGTCCTGAAAGAGAGGGGAAAAAACAAGTCTAAGGAAATGATTTCCACAAAAAATTTTATTTACCTTGAAAACAATCCAGAAAAATACTAAGCATTCATAGTAATAATAATAAAATGAAAGTTGTTCTTATTTTCATTATTTATGAATATATTTCCTGGAGGTTTGTAGAAAAGACAAGGGATGGATG
Organism: Nautilus pompilius; assembly: GCA_018389105.1. Lineage (NCBI taxonomy): Eukaryota > Metazoa > Mollusca > Cephalopoda > Nautilida > Nautilidae > Nautilus > Nautilus pompilius. Next base: position 327,505 of record JACATO010000008.1, on the reverse strand, counting down.
GTACCTAGAAACAGTGGTGAAGTAGGAAGATTATTTTGCAACCAGTTAAGCATTAAAAGATATTCAAAGCTGACCAGCCACAGTCCAACCATAACCACTGACATTTCCTCATGGAGTTAGACTTGAGAGAGAAAACAAACTAAAATGCTTAAAGGCTGGTTTCTCTCCTATACACACTTCAATATCTTATTTAAGGGTGGTTTAATAAAATAAATATCATTTTGTGTTTAAAGAGAATTACAAGACAGAATCCAAATTGGCAGCCCTCAGTCCAGCAACCAGAAATACACATTACCGCTGACCTCACACAGACTTTGTAATGTGACCCTGGCAAAACCACTTTTCTTATTCTCCTCACCATGCCAGCACCTTTCTTATCAATTAATCACTAATGAAAGTAAGCTGCTCAATGATCATTTAAAACTGTTAGCTGTAAATGCTGCATCAATTCATTTATATATTCAGTTTCCACCACATGCAAACAGACCACTATCTTCGATCCCCATGCAACAAAAAAACTGTATTGCTGAGTACATCTCCAGTAAATATGACCAATGCCTTTACTCAGTGGCGGAAACCTGAACACGGCTTAAACATCTGAGAGCTTAAGCTTGCATGATCTCACTTCAAAATAAAGTGAAAAAAAGGGAAGGAAAGAAGTTTTAAATTATTAAAGCATACTCGTAAATAAACTGTTGTTGTTTTTAGATGATAAAAAGAATCAACACCAGAAATAAGAAATTTACAGACCTTCTGAAAATGAGCTACAGGTATTAACATTTCATCATCGTTCAGACCAACTTCATCCTTTGGAATCTCTTCTATTCTGTACGTTTTGGAGGTTGTTGAAGTATTTGTCAGGTTTTCTAGCAGAACATCCTCCTTCTGAACAGAATGGATCTTGTAGCTAATTATCTCTAACAATCTAGAATGTACAAAAAAGATCAGAAATTAAACAAAATACAGAATCAAACATGACGATGGCAAAAAAAAAAATCATTAAAAAGAAAACAAATATTAATACATCAAAACTGTGCAAACTTCAGTCTCTGTTTGTGTTCATAGCAAGTACATTTTAAAAAATCAGGTGTAACTAAAAGCAGTTATTTAGATACAAGATTTCTGTAAACTTGAAAGTGAAATCACGAACCAGAGTGTAACAGGTTTAGAACTTAGTCTATTCATCTAGCTGATGAAAGAATTAAACTACAATATATTATTAGCCCCTAAAAATTTTTTAAAAACATTTCAAATCTTTGAAATAACAAGAACATTTTCTTATTTTGTTTTAAAATGCATTCTATTAACGTTCCAAAATGTTTTTTTTCCATGTGAAACTTTGCAATCTAACCCTATTTCTCAGCTGTAACTCATAGAATTAGACAGAAACAAAATTATGCCTACACATCAAAATTAGGCCATGACAAGTTACCTTAATCTCCCTGAGCCATCTTCTGAAAGTTCTACTTGCTTTTTAGCTTCTTCCAACAGATCTGACACCCGTCCATTCTTGTTTGGATATAAAACAAGCTCTTTCTGTAATACAAAACATACACATTATATTTTTACTGAAAAAAATTTAACCAGTGGCAAATATTAGTAATAGCAATACTATAAAAAAATAGAAAGCTTTTTCTAAAAAAAAACACAAACTAAAAGTCCAGCATAGCCTGGCAGGTAAATAACTTGTAGTGGCACCAACATTTCATGAAAGAAACTTGAAATAAATTGGGGATATTTTGACAACTTACAAAGAATTTAAGCCAATAATAATTTAATCCAGAAATTTGCATTACTTCAAAATAAAGTGTTTACGTGTGTATACAAGTCACAAAATTCCGTACTCACCTCCTCTTTTAGCTTACTACTGACCCAAATGCACTTGACCTGTCGTTTGTTTTCCAGTTCATTTATTCTTATACTGAGCTAAAAATAAATTAAATTAAGCAGCATATAAAGTACTTAAGTATAATTTATTTTGGTGCTAATAAATATTATATCATTACAAAGGTTCTGTCGGTTTTTATGTTGTTAATTTGGGGTTCATTTTCTGCATGCTTCTGAAGGTGTATGTAGATAAGTTATATATTGTTTTGTAGTATATGCTTTGGCATATATTATGCAAAAGCTACCTTTTTAAAAATCATAAAATGGATATTTGTTTTGGGATAAGTGAAGCACGAATAGAAAAGTTTTGAGCCATTTTGCTTCACGAGTTCAAACCAGGCCACAAAGTGAGCGAATGCAACTCGTAACATTAAGCAAACACGGGGTGAGGACACAGTAAATGAGTGCACAGTACAACGATGGTTTGCAAAGTTTCTATCAGGAGATGAGAGCCTCGAAGTTATGGAATGTAGCGGACATCCTTTCTGCTGTTATGACAACTGTCTGAAAGCCTCAAATGAAGCCAATCCAAGAAAAAAAATGCAAGAAATTGCTGGAGAGCTTGACTGCAACTGTTTCCTAGCATCTTGATGCTGGCAAGGTGGAAAGGTTTGACAAGTGGGTGCCTCACAAGTTGAATGGATAACAACAAAATCGTCTGGTGGACTGCAACTGGTGTCATCCACTATAACTTTTTGCAATCTGGTGAAACCATCACAACTGAAAGTTAGTGTTGTGAATCAAACGTTGTTTGTCAGAAACTCTCCAAAAGACAGCCGGCATTGGTGAATCATAGAGGCCCAATGCTGCTCCACAACAATGCTCGCCCTCATGTTGCAAAAGTGACTCTTCAGAAACTGAACACCTTGGGGTACGAAGTTCTCCCCCCCCTCAGCCTATTCACCAGACCTTTCTCCCACAGACCACCACCTTTTCAAACACCTCGACAGCTGCCTCCATATGGAAACCTTCTCCAACCAAGCAGCAATTGAAACTGCCTTCCAACAGTTTATCAACTCTGGAAATCCAGATTTTTTTCAAAATGGTATAAATGTGCTTGTAACTCATTGGCAGAAGTGTATTGATTGTAGTGGAACCTACTTTGATTAATAAACTTCACGTTCAGCAATGACATGAAGTCTCGTTGTTGCAGTTTAAAAAAAAAAACAACAACATTTTTGTATCAATGTATTACATTGAAGGGATGCACATTGTCATTTTGAATTCAATCATATGAATATTGTAGGCATACAGAATTACTAAATAATTAATCTTTTTGTAAAGTCAATATCAAAGATCACTCATCTAATAGAAAATAAATCTTCAATGATTAAATTAAAAACAGTCTCTGCAGTAATTTTTTTCTTTGTTCTGCTCCAAATTCCCATTATAACAGTTTAACATTTACTTCAATGTTGAAACTTATATAAACAGTAGATAATATAGACCCTCCAGTCAGCAATGATCATAGTTCAATGGAAAAATTATTTGTAGATATTAACAAATTTTACTTCAGATCATTTCTAGATTACTAGTTTAAAAATTTCATTTTATTTTCAAATTTCCTATTAATCAATTCTCTATGAGTTGCTTTGATGAAGTTTGGATCAGAGTAAGAGTGATTTAAAAATTCTTACAATAATGAGAAAGCACAACTTTACTACTCCAGAATATGAGCAGAGTGGACCTGTTCCACAACAGCAGATATTATAATCATCACAGAAAATAAGGCTAAATTAAAATACATAAGTTTTTTTGGCATTTTTGTAAACATAACTCGGTCAGACAAAATATTCCAGGAAATAAATATAGATAATTTGGCATTAATTTCCAAGAAAAAATTAGGAGTTACCTTTAACTTTCATCAGCTATCACACAACCAAAAGACACTGCTAGTAGAAATAAATTTTGTAGAGATTTGTCTGCATCCTATTAAATCTTCTTAAAAAAAAAAAGTAACAGTAAGAAACTTACCTGCTGGTAGTAAATCTTTTTAGGCTGCCTTGGTTTGACACAAAAAAGCAAATCTTTTAATGTACCTTCGAATGTACACCTAATTGGATTTCCTGGTCCATCTCTGTACCTGTGTAAAAAAAATAATAAATGATCTGACACTGTGAAGTATAACTATCTAACAATTTTAAAACACACCTTTTTTTAAAAATTTTTTAAAAAAGTTTTTACAAAATATAAAAAAAAAAGAAGAGTAATCTATGCAGTTGGGGAGGATGACGACTTCCATTATGCAAAGAATGGAGACAATATCTACATTTAAATATATAGTGTTTGTAGAATCTTTGAAGATTTCCAGTGTTTAATAACTAACTATACAAGATAGGAGGAGTTATGTATTACAAAGCCATAAGCTTAAATTCCAGTTGTTAGAGTGCAATGCAATTGTCAACTACTATGCAAAACCTCATTTTCAAAGTTTTAACCACTGAAAAGCTACTGTTCAATTCTTGGGGAAGCAGAGCCAATTTATTTCAATGGCAGCATTGAAAACAATTCAACAGCTGCAATGGTCTCTTGACTGGTCTGCCAGAGCATTTTTTAGCATCAGCAAAACACATTCCTTTAAACTTCTTCATCCAACTCATAAAAGGAATTGTTAGATAGCAGATTTTTGTTGCATTGTGCTCTAAACTTTTACTGCAGCAGCTGATTTCAAATCATCAAGCTGCATTATGCTGTTAACATTCATTTCTCCTTGAGCATCACCACTTTGTTTTCACAAGTTTTAATAACAAAAAGAAACTGAAACAATCCAGATATTTAACAAAGTGATCCAAAATCTAAAAAATTACTTCACTATTAAAACTTATAAAGGACAGAAAACTAAATAAAAAGCAAAGATAATTCTCACACACACAATCCCCCCACCAATCATAAAAGAAAAAAAGTTTCCAGAATAAAACAGAAATGCCATTTTTCCTCCTAAAAAGGCCACAAAGCAGCAAGCTGGAGTTTATGGGGCAATGCTTCTTATCAGCTATTTGTGAAATTGGTGATCTTGGTAAAATCATGAGCATCTGCCAGACAAGTCACATCTGGCTTCAGGAGACAAGATATGGTATTTCTGTGACCTCAGAGAAAAGGTTTACCAAATGATTTTAAAAATAAAAGTAAGAAAAGAATTGTATTTCTTTTACATCACTAAAAAAAAGCTATTTTCCTTTAGTAGATGTTCTATGGTTATTAAGATTATTCATTCAACAATTAGAAAAACAGCTACAAAATTCATGTTTTTTTTTTATTTTCAATTTTAAAATGTAAATCAAAATGTTGGCATTTCATACAATGTCTAATGTTGATCAGAGATCATTAACAAACCCAAAAACAAATTCTACAATTAAAAATATAGATGCATTAAAACTAGTCTTTTATCTTCTTTTTCTACATTCTTTAATGAGGATGGTTTTCTAAAAGGCCTAAAATATTAATATTTGTGCATTTCAGTTCCTGGTTGTACACTGAATTGAAGTGAAGCAGCCATAATCATTCAAGGGACCTCAGTCCAATCAGCATTAAAATATACAAAAAAACCTGATGACATACCCCTGTGTTTTGAAAAACTGTAGTAAATATGGATCTGTTCCTAGATGTTGAGCAACCGCATTTGCCATCTGATCATAGTTCATACGAAGAGACAGCTCCAAGTTGAATCCAGTATCATTGGGGATAGTTTTATCACAGAAATTTATTTCTATCCTGTAATACAGATCTCTGAAAAAACAAACAAACAAACACTGCTCTGTGATTGTACATTGTTTAGGTATTCTCAAAAGGAATTCTTCATTGTCTTTACACTGTAGAGTTAAGCACTGAACTGATATCTAACCTGAAGTAATCCTTGACTGTGGGAAGTTCATAGTTCTCTAAGTCTGGATCGTCTCTTTGAAAGACTATAATATCACCATCCATGAGCTCCTCTAGAATTTTCTCTAGAGGCTGCTCTAAGTCCTCAATCTTTTCCAGAAGGTTTGGTTTGATTTCCTGAAACAAATACAAAATTAATAGCAGATATGGAATGGTTTTCAACAGAAAAGATTTGAGCAGGGTACCAACAAAACCCAACTGAAATAGCCAGTTGGTGCTAAGAATTTAAGAAGAAGTCACTATCCAATATTTGGCATTACACCAGTGATCATGAGAACTTTTATACTTACTTCATACAAGATTAATGATGTGTGAAAAGGGAAACCTGCTTTCCTGTACAACTCTGGTAAAATCTCCACTACAAAAAAAATAAAGATTTTATACTAAAACAAATAACAAAAAAAAAGCTAGCTGTTATCATAATCATGTAAAAAATTATCAAGAGTAAGAGAGCACCTAGTTAAATTCTTCAAACTTACACTGAAAATAATCAGTTACTTTCAATTTTATAGGTGCCTATTGTGGCACCAATTTTAAATTAAAAGTTTATTAGTTAGGACTTGTGTATGCAGGCAGAGAAATATCACTATCCTTATTTATATACTGAAAAAATACAGCAAGCTCTTTAATTATAGCCATATCATACATTCAGCACGGATCTTATTTGTTACTGTATAAAACAGAATTTCATATCCACATTGTTTTAAAGATCCAAGGTATTTTATTAACATTTTAAAAAGCTATATAGTTAATAACAGCAATCGTTACTAAATTATTTTATATCACTAAACAGCATTAATGCATTTCCTATTAGTCACACTGGATTTTCCATAATTAAAAATTACAAGCAATTGCATAATTAGCTGATTTTAAATCAAAACCAACTACTGTATCCTCAAGAGTATAAGCCCAGATGGCCAAGTGGGTTTCAGATCCCCACAAAAATTCACTTTATTGAGAATTACTTTTTACAAGAGCCATACTTTAAATGGTAATTCTTTTTAGAAATAAAAAAACAAAATTCATTATTAATATATTTATTATGTTTATACATACAAAATATAAAAATTTCTATTTTCAAAAAATACATTTTAGTATTTTAATTAGTACAGTATAAATAAAAGAAGAACTCTTCTATACTACATACATTTTTTAAAAGATTAAAGAAATAGAGAGTACCAAAATAGTTTACAATTTTTTTTAAAAGTTGACTTTTCTTTCCTCCAGTTCTACTGCTCATGGACCGAGCCAAGAAAATCTACATCTGTACTATCGGTAGCGCTATTTAAAAAATCCACGATCTCAGTCACCACCATCACTGTCTATATTAGCCACTAGAGTTCAGTTCTAATCAATTTTAGACACTTCACATTGAAGAAATTCTTCTTTGGTATCTAAAACATCCATCCATGACTGACCCAGTTTATTAGGTCTTGCCTGTCTGGTTGCATACTAATTTCCTGCCAAGCCTTCTTTGTGCATGTCCATTGACTGTAGAAATAAAAACAAACAAACAACATATGTACTAAAATCTTGTATTAATTTTGGAAATTAAATTTTTTAAATAATCACAAAAAAAAATCTCTCAGTTTGAATATTTACTGAGTGTTTAAAATAATAAAAAAAAGCAATATTTATTCAAACTGCATGATCATATGATCATACAGAAATTTCTTCTTTACTATTAAGTTCTACTGTGATCTTCCAATAATTAATAAATTTATAAGTACAAAACAAAGATAATGAACAAAATAAATCAACGATAAACATTTTATTGAATTGTTATTTTGAATCAAACAACTTTTTTTCTTTTGAAAAAAAAACAATGAATACAAATTTTTATATTAAATGTAAACTCACCTGGAATAATAACTAGATCAGTGTCCCTTTCTTCAACATTTGATGTAGGCTGTGTGAACCCAAAAACTAGTGCCTTCCACCCTTTGATGCTGCCAAGAGCTACAAAGTGCAGTCCTCTTCCTTAAAAATTAAAAAATGACAACTTTTGCCCATTTGGAGCAGTAAGTGCTACAGTTGCGCGTTTCTGTTTTAAATCTGTAGTCTTTTCTTCCAATATTTCTTTGGCTCACAAAGTGCCCTATATCTCTATAGCCAAAAAGAACCTTCAGCACTTTATTTGTTACTCTCCAGCCTCAGACCTGCCTATGGAAATGCACCAATTACTAAAATTCATAACAGAATTGTTGGCCCACTCTTACTGGGAAACCATAAATTTATTTCTATACATGGAGTAACATCACAAACAAGCAGGAGAGTGAGTTTTGGTCCTCTTTCCACTGGACTAATGTGTACATGAAACTTCATGTACCCAAATTTTATTCAGTTTGGCAAAATCGTAATAAGAACTTATTCACCAATGGAGATTAAAGAGTAAAAGCAACCTGAAAATTTGCTCAGTTGCAACATTCCACCAAGTAAATACAGGTGTATACAGTATGTTGAAAAATATTTGATGGCGGCTTAAATCAGAGATAATCATAGCATGGACTGCCTGTATTATTGCAATATTCTCTTTAGTATGTGAAGTTATATATCAACATTTTTCTTTTACAAAAATAGATTTAAAAATGTTTTGATTATGGAATATGCATCTTTTAAATTTTTTATGTAAGTAACCAGTATAACATTAAAGTCTGATTCGTGACAATTTTGACTAATTAATCATTCTCAGTAATAGTGTGCAAGATCATAAATTGATTGCTAATTCAAGTAAATGTCCATTAAAATATTAACGAGATGAGTCATCAAGCTGCCACTCTGATTCTTTTTCTCTTATACACAATGCATAGCCCAGGTACCATGTGCAATATAAGGGATAATTGTTGGGAGTGTACTATAAGAGCCACAAGGCTTTTTGCCAATAAAAAGGTGTAAGTGGCACTACAACATCTAATCAGTCATGGGTATCATAGAGCTTATATTATGATAGATTTTCAAAATTGAACATGGGACTAGTCAGTTTTTTTCAGATGCTGCTTAGCTGAGAAATTAGAAGTTAAAACTATATCAGGCTGACCACTGACATAGTTTATTTCTAGATAAGTGCCTGGACAGATATTTAAAGATGGAGTTATCTTCTAAAAGCTTTGCGATCAAGAAATCTCTTAAGGTGGAAAAACTGAAAAGATTTTACAACTACCAACATGATAAACCATTTAAAGAAAAAATTGTGGGACATCAGAAATAGTTGAGCCACAGCCATACACCAAATAGGAAAGACAATTGCTGTTTGAGTTAAAACCTTATCCAGTTGTGGCAGAAATTGGATTTAGAAAGCTAACCAATCACCTGTCTCCTAACTATAGGGTATCACATCATAACTTTTTCAGCCAAACAGTGAAGAAACTCAAAAGATACTATGAGAGAAAAAGCACAAGTACAGCACTGATGGACAGCTAGTACTACTAGAGCATCATTTCTTAGTATTATTACCAGTCATTGTCTAACACTCAATTCTGAAAGGCACAGAGCCATCCTAAATGTGGTTCCATTTCCAGAATCACAGAGCCAACTACATAAATTAACAAATTTGGTTTTAAAAAAGTTGAAACACGTTTATTTGATCCTTTAAGACAATGCTACTAACTGAACTTCTCAAAACCAGATTACCACATCACTATCTTGTTTTACCCATACTCTACAGCTATACACTATTGACACCATATTTAGCCGATGAGCAGTAACAGATAGCTTTCATATTAATCAAGAGATAGGCAGACATTTCTGCCATTCTCCTACTGCCTCACAAAAGCTAAATGACCTTCAGAAAGAGCTGAATGTCTTCAAACACAGGCTTCTACAGGATGTATCCACCTATTAAAATAGTTCACATTACATGATAGAATGGTATACTGAATAAAAATTACCACCAACAGTGGTATACACATAGATCACATTCCAAACCTACTCTGCATCAGCAAAGCTTTGCTGAAAGACTTGTTTGCCTTTTAAAACCCCTTGAAAAGATGATGAAAGTTGTTAGTCAGAAAAATGCAATGACTTCCATCAATTTTAGCTATGGAACTCTTACCAAACAAAACTACCGTTAATATATTTCAAAAGAATCTTGACAACTGGATCAGTTAAACAACCGTTTACATAAATATTTGGCAAATAAGAAACCCTGTATTTTCACAGGCTAAAACTCTCACTTCAAACTTAAGTTCCAAAGTAAAAACATGAATATGGATAAGCATTGGTTGATAAAATTAGTTGAAAAAAGTTGAATACTAAGAGATTTGGAAAAACGCCAAAGAGATGTGATCACGTACTCCAATATAAATCTTAAAGAACTAGGTGATCCACAAACTTCAGCTGCTGAACCAATAGTGACAGTTCCCAGACTTTGGGACTGCTATTGAAGGTAAAAATCTTTTGTTATGGTGGAAAGAATACTCTCAAATTCAGAAGCTGAAAAAACTGTCATAGGTACATTTATTTGTACTTCCATAGAAAGTGAAGGCAATCCAGAAAGTAGTGAAATGTTTGTGCATTATAATCTAAGAGCTTTGACAGACTTTCACCATTGTTTTCAATTCTGAATGTTTTAGACCAGCATTACTTTCAATATTTTACTTTACATGATTACTTATTAGTCTGAAAATCTATGCTAATTAAATTAACAAAAATCCTTAATTATTTTTATTTCATATTTTTATTATATTTTTGACAGACTTTAGAAGCTTCATGTGTTGGATTTTGAATCGGTTTTGGTGAAACACTAGTTCTTTTAATATTTTGGCTGTTAAATTCATCTAGCTATGTATTAATCGAGATTTGGATATACCTATATTGATTAGTTAACAGTAAACCTTTGAAGAGTTTAATTTCTACTCAATTTTGTTTTGCTTTGATAAACTTAAGTCCGGTGTGTTGAAATTTGATCTGAAATTTTAGACAAATATTACTTTTTTGTTTTACCCTTCACTCAGTTGTGCAGAAGTGACAATCTTTAAAATGTATGTATGTATGTGAGAGAGAGACTAAATTACTTGGCACATACCTACTTACATACCAGCCCTATTCTTTTTAGCTGAGAAAACCATTCCAAAGCTCTCTGTAAACCATTTGATCACATTTACTTTTGTACCAGTTGTATAAGACTTCCAATGAACATTTTAGTTAAATTAAACTTATTTACTATGGTTTTTTTTTTTGTTTAAATAATAATAATAAATACTTGTTCCCAAAATAAATCAGCCTGTAGATATACACACCAATTAAAGGTGAGTGTAGTCATTGTATGTTTAAGAGACAATTAATAAATTTGCTTACTTTATTTTGTTGTCTCTGTAATCAAAATGTCTTGTGTATATGGGCTGGTCACTTTCAAATGATATCATATATATATGATATGATGTAACTATTTCCTGAGGTGCGCTCAAGATTTCACATTAAAAGGACAGAAGTGTTTTCTTCACAACAATGCAACTTAAGTGCCAGAAATTTGTCATTTTGGCAAACAGCAATATAACCTAACTTACTTTTTTAAAAATTGTCAACATAAAATAAGTTTTTCAATTTATTGTCATCTGTTTTATGTAGAACTATAATTTTTAAAATGCCAAGTTATGGAGCTCCCTAGTTTCTTTAACTGTTATAAAAGAAAAAGTGGGTTGAGCTTATACTCCCAAGGATACAGCATATTCCAATCAAATTGTCACTCTTATGCTATTACTGTGGAACCAGCTTGGCAAGTCACCCACTCTGGTTTCCTAATACAGTATTACCTATACTTACCAACTCTTGTCGATATAGGTACATACATGTGACCACAGTATGATATGCTCTTGGTCCGCGGATCATATAATTTAAAAAACAAAAGAACATCACCTGAAAAATAAATATTTATGAACAGGTTTGCAAGATTGCATGTTACAGTGTATTACACTCATCATAAAGCTCCAGGTAAACCTAAGGCATATTTATAGTCACCCAAGCAAGAATTGGTTTGTTAATAGGTCCCCCCATAAAAAAAACATTCAATTTCTTTAAAATCAAAGAAAACATTTCATTTTTAAAAATTTTCATCTAGCAACTTCTTCAGTAAATTAACTGCTATAAATATGCAAAGCTTCCTCCCAACTAAAAACCATGGAATCTCAGTAGTAAGCCTTGCTCCCATTCAGCCAAAATACTGATAGGAATCCTGAAACTTCTAGAAAATCTGCATATCAAAGTATTAATTTCAGAGAGATGGGAGAAGAAAAAATGAACAGCTTCCTGACCAGTTTCTGAGACACACAGGAAACTTTTGATGTTTGCCATTTCACAGATAGCAGTGTATACAGAACCAGAAAAATGAGGTTAATAAAATCCTGGATTCTTCTTTCCTCTGACTAATAGAACATGCTTGGCATCTAAACTTTTAATTAAAAGAAATCAAAATAAAAATTTTATTACTCACTTTCTTTGTCAAAAGCAGCTAAACTAGAATGATTACTTTCTGGACTGAGTGTCTCCACAAAAACAGTCCATGGGTTCTCACTTTCAGCTAACTCCTGGACCTAGTGAGAAAAACAAAAAAAAAAAAAAAAGAAAAGAGAAATTATTTTAAAAAATTGAATTTTCTCTGAATTCCAGGACAGTTTTCAAAAATAAATTTTTTAAGGTAGGCTTACCAATGATTTTTAGATAACTTAAAACAATAACACTGTTGTCTATAGGAAAGTTCACAAATGAAACAAATAAGAATTTATCTATTAGTATTATTATTTAGATACAAAAATGTATCTTTTGTTTAGTTCTTTAAGCAGCATTAAAATGGACTAAAATGCAGATAGTAACAAAGAAAATGTGCATGACTGGAGCATTACAGCAGCCAGGACTAACGAAAACACTTCACCGCCTCTTTTAACACAGGTACATCAATGGTGGACTGGAAACTTAAGATGCGAGTAGAAGTATGTTACTGTACACACTGTTTTTTGCATGTCTCCTTCCAGATCAACCATTGTTGGCCTAAATGTTTGATTCTGCCGACACTGAAAGGGCCAGGGCCGAATCTTTTCAATAGGATATTTCTAAAGAAAGAAAGAAAAAACAGCAAACATTGGAAACATAGCATAACATAGTACCAAGATTACATGCAATAATCTCTCTTCTCATATTTCACTTTAAAATAAGGTTTCACACTCACCATATTCTCTGAAAGCATTTCCATAAACTCCATAAGAGTTGCTGTTTTCTTTACTTTGAATATTCTAATAAAAGAAATCAGATATTTCATAAATAAAGCAACACCCAGAACATCCCAACCACAAATATATATTTATTTAGTTAAAAAAAAACAAAACAAACAATTTTGCTTACACAAAAATGATATAAGATGAAAGCTTATTAAAATTTACATAAAGAAGTTAGGCATTGCCAGACACACTAACTGAAACAGTACAGGATTGTTTCATGTTAATTTTAAAACAAAAAAACATTTATACAACTGGGAAACTTTTGTTTTGTATTCAGAAAAAGTCAATTAGAGAAAAATGGCAAGCTTTATTTGCTATGTCAAAAGTTTTCAAAAATAAAACTGGTCGATAAATTATGGTAATTATTTATATTGTATCTAGGAAGTCAAACCAAAATGGAAAAGAACAACAAAGGAACCAAACTAGATCTGAACCAATTAAAAGCATGACCAGTTCTGTTTGTCCTGCAAGCTCGCTCATCTGAAAAAACCTAAGGCAGTTTTTTTCTAATGCTGCTGCTTTCATTATAGCAAGGCTGGCATTAGTCTCACACAACGGGGTAGAATCAGGGACAGAAGATCAATTAATTACCTTCCCCACAGAAAGGTTAAAAAACACACAGAGAAGTTAGAGGTGAAGTTTTTAAACCCATGGTCCAATGTCAACTCTGAACAATAGGAGACCCCCCCCCTAAATATCACTGTTGTGGGCATAAACCATGGAGACCCAGAGGCAGACACCATCAGCATTTGAGGAAAAGTTCTTCCAACTCAATAACAAATCAATTGATGACCAGAACAAGGCAATTTAGCTATAGAGAACCAAGAACCAACCATAGCCATTAAACAACACTAGGAAGATAGGACTAAAGTATCTCCTGCTTCAACAAAGAATCTTGGCCCAGTGTGAAAGATCACCAACAATTCTCTGAAGACCAGCCCTGGATTGCTATTAGGTAACTGCATAGACATCCCTACTGGTTCACATCCTTTTGTGGCATCCAGCTGTTTGTCACTAACTTATGTATGCATAATCAGTTAAGTTTGATTAATAATAAGATTTCAAAATTACCTCAACTGTTTATTTTGGTGTCTCTGAGTTCACATGTAATACTTGGTTTTCATTGCTGTAACATGCCAAAACAGCAACCTTTTCTGACAACACTTCAAGTTTGACCTCAGGAAAGATATCTCTGTGGCAGATCCAAGAATGTAAAGACACCATTAGAGGGAATCATGTCACCTACTTGGAAAGACGTTCAGCAGTTCGATGCAAAAGAATTCAAAGCCTTCTGTGAAGAGAAGGCATCAAAAAGCAGAAGAAACTCCATCAGGTGGCCATTTGAAGTAGCCCAGAAACAGCAAATAGACAGTCTTCTGACAAGATAGTGAAAGTGAATATTGTTGAGTCTTTTAAATGCTTTCATTGAATTAGTGACAGCAAATGGAAGACTTTCAACTTAATGAAAACTGGCTTTAAATAGATGAATTGGATCAATTCTCAAAGATTTATGTTGTAATGTTTGTGCTAACGATGATAATTTGAAGATAGTGTCCACTAGTCCATAGTATTAAAAGGTTGTCTTTCTTTTAAGACTGACTGTGTAACACATTTGAATCACGATGTTAATACTCAAAACAGTTTGTAAAAGAGTGCTACTGCAGTGCATACCATAGCTATGAAAAAATTAGAGAAAGATGTACATCCCAGCATCTCAAAAACAATTTGCTTGAAGTACTTAGTATGATATCAGTGTATCCAACAATGAGTGACAATGGTGAACAGGGAAGAGAGAAAAACTGGGATACTGGAGAAGATATACTTGATGTTGACAAAAGAGAGACATGCAGTGCATACCATAGCTATGAAAAAATTAGAGAAAGATGTACATCCCAGCATCTCAAAAACAATTTGCTTAAAGTACTTAGTATGATATCAGTGTATCCAACAATGAGTGACAATGGTGAACAGGGAAGAGAGAAAAACTGGGATACTGGAGAAGATATACTTGATGTTGACAAGAGAGACAGAGTGGAACAAGCAATACTGACTAAACTTTATACTGGTGTTGCAATAACAAGTACCCGCTGCTTAGCACACACTCTTCAGCTAGAGGGTTAATGATGAACTTAAAGATCAAAGTATTGCTTGTACTGTTGCTAAAGCTTGTTCCGTCTGCAAAAAAAAAAAAAAAAACTGAGAACTCGGACATGTATGGTTGAATCATTCATAACTGAAATCGAAGAGACTTCCACACAAGATGGCACTCAATCTTTGATGTGTTTGAGCACTTGGTCAAGTTGAAGGAATTCTTCCAGGATATGGCAGCATAAAATTCTCAGCTTCATATCACCAATGATAAGTGGAAGACCATTAAATAAATAGCTACTTCCTTCAAGCAAGTAAAAACAGCAACAAAACAGCTCCAGTCAGAAGCTAACCATGGGGGACTTGTATGGCATATGGCTGAAATTTCAGCTTCAAATGTCAAAAGTGTCAATATTTTTCTCCAAGAGCCTGCTGAACTTAATGGAAAAAATAGAAAAATTTGTGCTGCTGCAATCTTTCTTGTCCAAAGGTAACAGCAAAGATAAAGCTCACCTCATCAAGCTATGGACCAGCAGGAATAAGCAAACATTAAGCAAAGCAGGTAGGAAAAGTAGTGATTGCCAGAGAGGAAGATGACAAACTTGAGCTTCTTCTGCAGGAATGAGAATCCAGTAAAGAGAGTAATTTGTCATGAATTTGCATTGAAGAATAACTGGCACAACTAAATTTTTAAATTAATTAATTTTGTTTTAACTCTCAAGTCTTGACTAAGAAAAAAATGAAAGCATTTTTAAATACTGACATCAGCAAAGAAATTCTCAACCTAAACTGTACAAACTGGCTATAGTTGCACTGGTGGTTCCGTCAACAGTTTGCTACAGATGAAATCCTTTATTGGTCTCAAGTTTGTGCTAATGTCACAAAGAACAAACATGACACACGAGATTCTGGAAGACATTATAGCGATCTGTTGCAGCAATATTCTTAAAGGATGAATGTGAGTTTGTTTTCTGTTCTGTACAATGTGGAATGGAAATATATATTGTTTAGCACAATATCAAATGAATTATTTTGTTCGTTCACATATTGCTTAAGAATAGTAAAATGGTCGTGTCACAGACCAAATTTTGTATGTAAACCAGTTCAGAATTTTATTTTTCTGAATTGGAACTAGAACTAAACCAGAGCACTGTGTGTGTGATTTGGAGCAGATGATTTCATAATGTGGTTAAACTTGATAATTGACAGTGTCCTTATAGAGGGAAAATCTACAAACTACAAGGATGATGATGACATCCCTCAGGATTCAAATGTTGGCTGTGAAAAACAAAGATTAGGTCTTGAAATTTCAATATGTGACATGAATAAAAAGTGGGTTATCTGGATTGGGTTTGATTCTTTTATCCTTGGAAACTGATTCTTTGGTTTGTTATACATTTACTTCCCAGTTTTTACTAAATATCTATTCAACTACTTGTCAAAACTAAATAAAACAGTTAAATACAAAAACTGCCTCTTGGCTTAAAGATTGTCACATGATCTGCCATCCATTTTTTTTAAATATCCAAATTGAAACAATATGCAGTCAAACAAAATGATTAAAAATAAGTTTTAATAAAATAATGAAAAAATAATGTATAAAAAGTGCCTATGTTTGAATAAAACAACAAGCAAATGTAGTAGCATCAATAGACAGCATAATTCTTTCAATAAATTGTCAGTTTTGCTTAATTAACAGTTAAAAAGATTATTAGTCCTATGGAAGGCAGCCTATAGTGTGCGTGTGCAATAAGTCTTAATTAGAAATTTACAAGCTGTTGAGTCTGATCTTTTGTGAGGTAAACATAAAAGAAAAAAGTTCATTATTGTTTTCCAATTTGTTGTTTTTTATTTAAATTATAGTTTAGAGTATTTCTATAAGATTTCAGCATCATGTTTAAAATTAGAAGTTGTGCTGCTAAAGAGTGTTTTTTTTTTGTATGTCTGCTGAAGGCCCAAGAAGAACGCCACTGCTGCTTGATTGATCTTTTGGGCAATTCCCACTTTTAGCATCGAATAGTTCAGTTGTGAATGAGAGATGGCATTCATAAAATTAGAAATACATAACTGCCCCATGAACAAACTGATCGCTGTTGACAAGTTTCAGGGCTTGAAGCATGATGCATCACACTAACTTAAAAGAATGTTAAGCAGTGATGACTTTCTCTTGTCCTCACTAGTAAAAATGTTTGCGCAAGATGAAATTCAGTGTTCCCTGCTGTATGAATTCCCTACAACTGTAAAATTTTGTTGTGTTTGATTAAAAACTCAAAAATCCTATCATGCACATAAACCATAATAGCCACTGGTACTGCATGTAAAAAAAGACCACATACATTTTTTTTTTTTTGCATTTACATGTTGTCTTCATTTCCTTTATTCAAGTGAGCAGTGTACTTCCAGATCACAGTGTTCAATAAATTCTGTTTATCTAAACCCACGCACAGTTACTGAGAAGTCCTAGTCATTTTCACCCCCCATAAAACTGTAAAGCTAATCTCAACCCTGGCTGAAATAACTTACAAACCTGAAATTTGTTTTTTCCACATCAAACAGATCGTTTCCCTGATGACCACAAAAGTGGTCCTCTGTAACAACTTGGACACTCATGTACAGGTGGGCTTCAGTTCGCTCCTTCCGCTTCTGAGCTTCTACCCTCCTACAATATTCATTAAGCTGTTTTCAGAAAAAAAATATTAAAGAACATAGTAATAATTTAAAAAAGACAATATCCAAACTGGGAAATTAGTAAGTCTAACCAGAGAGAGAACAAACACGATAATAGGATCTTCACAGCCTCATCATTCAGAAGTAAATGTGACATCAAGCACTACATACAAAGAAAGAAAGAAAAACATGGAAGAGTACAACAAGCAAGTGCAGCAAAGAGATGAAATTAAGAGTGGCCATTTTAAAGCAGAATTCAAGATTGTTTACCTTTCCTCTGCAAGTCTGTTCTTGAGGCTCTCAGGGATATCTGTTTCGCATACAGGTTGTAGCACCTCACCTATGAATACAAGTGTGCACCATATTTAATAGGCACAAATATGGTTCATGTGTGTTTCTTACTGCACATGAATCACCCACCTATGGTTGCAATCAAAGTACAGCAGCTTGTGCTAAAATCACCTAACACATTCAGTGTTGGAGATGCACTATTATGTTATAAGATGTTACTAACAGAGATTCACCATGGTAAATTATTATAGTAGATAAGGTTACAAACTATTGTGATGCAGTACATGATTTTTCCAGCAGTTGTCACTAAGTTAACAATGAATAAATTGTCATTATATTGTATATTAAAACAATTTACTCTACTATAAAAAATACAAATATTTTTTTAAAAAGTCAAGATTTAAATTTCAATAAAATATAAAATCTTTTTGACATAAGTCTCACAAAAACAAATTGCATTATGCTGAGCACTCTTCCTTCTAACTTGTAAAGAAGCCAGAAGATGTGGTTTTCTAAGGTTTTGATTTGAAATTATTTCAAGATTTATGAAATGTAAACTTGATTTATAAAAACAAGTATAATTCAACAGAATGCGCTCACAACTTCCTAAAAAAGTCAGCTAGCAATGTGTAGATGCGTTAATCCAGTTTGGAAGCAGCTGCTTTGAACAACAAATACATCAATGCAACATTTTATTTATAATTTTAGAAAATGTAATTTATGTAAGTACTGGTTTATTTAACAAACTATCAAAATTTTTTTTTAAATTCAGGTTTTCAATATAGGACAGACAGATCATTGATCAAATTTAGTTATTACCAATACATTCAATAAACAGTCATGCATTAGTTTAGTTTTTAAATTAAACAAACAAAAACTTACTCATAGAACTTTCCCTTATATACACTAACATGTAAGCATTTGTACAGTGTTTTACAGTGATGTCATCATCGTGCCCTCCAAAATTGTGGTCAATGGCTTCCTGCTTTGTACATCTGGACACAACATCATCATCAAATTTGCACCACTACAAACAGAGATAACACTGCATGGTATTAATAAAACTAAGCTTCCATAATAATATTAGAAACCATAGAAAGTGTCAAAGTTACTCAGAAGGATAATCTTTATTTACTGCATTTAGATGTTATCCAATTTAGACTAGCAAGACAAGAGTGGGGGGGGGTTATTGAACCAAGTTAATGACTAAAGTTAATTTTAGCTCACCTTTCCATCCCCTTTTGGATTGATGTAAACTACATAATGTCCCCCATGGTTGTCCCCACTATGTACAAGTACAGCATGTAGTATGTAGTTAGCTGGTGTCTTTTCTGTCTTTTGTAAGAAAGTATCCAAGTTTAACCTTTCTGGAAATTCAAATCTGAAAGGAACAGCAAATGTGAAAAAGAAAAATAAAGACTGTCTGCAGTACATGAAATATTCAATAGCTAAGTAAATTCTTTCCTAAAAATGAGACTTATGGCTGGCTACTAGCAAATAGTTCAACATAATCTTGGTTTTCTTTAGTAAATGCCAATCTCTCTCCCTCTCACAGGAGAGAGAAACGAGAGATTCAAGCAAACAGTGACCTATGACTGACAGAAAGGATATACCATCATTCCAATTCTTTTCTTATTTTGTCAACAAAAAAAAAAAAAAACATTTAACAAACAGAATTTTAATTTGTTCCCAATTTCAACCAGTAATCATATTTAAAGTGCAGCAGCATAAGCTATTTTGTTAAAAAATGTGTGTGCAATAAAAATCATCTTTTAAATTGAATAAAAGGCATTGCTTCTTTGTGAACAACTAAGGCATTATTTCTTTTTTAAAAAATATATCTAACCCATTAAAAGTTAAAATTAACAAAACTATTTACCACAATCTCTAATCCTGTAGAATAACTGACTTACCAAGGCGGCTCAACCGACCAAGGATAGGGTGTTAGTGTCCTACCACTTAAATGATCCAGCTCATGGTAGCTAGAATAATTTGTGAAACCATTTGCAATGCTGTGAGCAAATGCAATATTTTGTAGTTATTACCCAAATAGTACCTTACATCTTTTATATTTCTATATTTTATAATTATTCTATTAATGAAGAGCATTGGTTTAAAAAGCTCTATGTTGGTGGATAAAGATGTTGACAAATGACTTGGTAATAATAATAAAAAAAAGGTTAATATACTTCCCTTAAAATCTTCATAGCTATACAGCATTTTAAAAAAGAGGAACTGTAATTGCCTGATTGAAAAAAAAAAAAAACTTAAATGCTAGACAGACAATGGTAAGCACTTATTTCATGGTCTCAATGAGAGCTCACCAGGGTAGTACTATATTTTTGGAGTTTTGCATGCTTAATCTTTGAATATAACATGCACCACTGGCTAAAGTTTATTTTACTTTACTAACATATACAGTTGTGAAAATGGAAAAAAAAAACCAAACTAAAATGGATACAGAGAAAGGAAAAGTACTGCTAACATTTTCCTATCTAACAAAAACAGGTGCCAAGTTTTTTTGTGTATTTAAATTGCATATGGTCACCCAACTTACTTGTCATTAATTTTTATGTTTGCATCTGCCACAGGATCATACATAAACCTCATTAACTGTAAATGTAGTACTGGAGGAAAACTCAGAAATATCACACCTTTTTCAGCTTCCTGCAAAAAGAAATAATGAACACTACCAACAATCAATACCTATGCATAGGTAGAAAAAATATTTATTCATGCTCTATTTTATTTTTTTTGGATATCTTTGCATATGAGGCTCCACTATTAACCTCTAATGGTAGTCATATTCAACAATCCATATTATCAAGTAGCAAACAAATTATTAATCCTTAAAAAAGAAAAGTAATTTTGATTTACAACTTGATCTGCTGTGGCTCCAAAAGCATAGAAGCCAGGTTTTTTTAAAATTTTTGCATGTAAATCATATGATTCTTGCATTTTTGAGGAAGAGGGCTGGTTAAGTAATCAAAACTATAATCATTGTTTCAAGTATGTCATTTGAAGTTTACAAGTAGATGGTAAGCTTTAAACAAATCAAGAAAAATTAGAGAGTAAAAAAATCTATTTCAGGAAAACACTTGCAAGAAAAAATCTTGAAACAGCAAAAGTGCATTTAACTTTTTTTTTTTTTTTTTACATTTATAAACGAATAATAATAAAATAATCTAAATTTGTCCTATAACCTATAATTGATAACTGCTGGCATTCATTATTCTATTAGTGACAATCTTTCCATGCCCAGCTATTATAAGTGGCCTGCACATAGCCAGATTTCATTATGTAACAATCAACAGAATATAAAATGCATTTATTTAACTAGTCCTTTGGCCAGGTCACAATGACCCAGTGAGACAACATTTTAGGCACAAAAGGTTCTTGTGGCCTCAGGGCTTGCAAGTGAGAGCCTGCCTACTGGATAGGCTCTTCGAGAGAGAGAGAGAGAGAGCACAATGTAGACAGACAATTGAGGGGAGGAGAGAAAACCACATACACACACCAGAAAATACATTGCCAATCACCAGGCCCCAAACCATATCAGAATTGAAGGTTAAAGAACCAAACAATCTTCATCAAAACACCCGATCTTCCATCTCACATCATCTCATGGCAATGCACCATTGCAATCATTTATGACTACGGTATTATTGGGTGTTAAAGTGCTGATCATATCTGTAGTACTTAGTGTGCGATCTTGGTTACTTTCAGTGATCCACATTCTGTCTTGATATCTCTGATTATCATCCACAAGAATACATGATTATTTTATTTAACTTTGAACCCTGCAGTATAGTGTTATCTGAAACTTAATCTTGAAAAACGTGTCAGTCTGTAAACCAAAAACCTCTTAAAAAGGAACTAATTGAAGATATTGACCTGCAAAAATTTAATCCAGTCTAAGAACAATTTTTGTTTTCACTGAGAAAAACTTTTGGAACCTGTTTGTTTAGTCTGCAAAGCCAGCAAAAATTAATTTAGAAAAGAATTTCAAGCAGGCACATTCAAATTTCAATGGCAAACATCCCTTTAATTCAGATTTTTGCAGCGATTACATTTCAAAGAAAAATAACCTTTTTAAATTAAAGCAACAGTCATTTTTAACTAAAGAATAAGAAACTAAATCTATGGTCAAGGCATCCTATGAAATTTCTTTGCTATTAACTTGAAAGAGAGAAAGACTTACTAAGATAGGGGGAAAAAATTGTCAAAGTTTAGTGATTTTTTGCTACTCATACAGGTGATTAACAAAATTCAAAGAATCGTTAATGATCTATCTTTCTCCCAAAGTACCATCATGTAGAGAACTGAAAAGATCTGCACTGATATGAGCAAAAAAAAAAAAAAAAATCAAGTCAGCTGCATCCATGAGCACATTTTTTCTCATTGGCTTTGAATTAAAGCTGTGACTACTAATACTGCACAGCTAAGCATTTTTGTAAGATGCATCAACAACAATTTTGAAATTAATGAAGAGTTTTTGGGTTTGCACCAATTATTTACAACTACAGAAGCAGGCATTTCTGTAGTAGTCTTCAATACAATCTTTAGAAAGCAAGCTAGAGTGGTGCAAGTAGAACAGCATTTGCACAAAGGGAGCCCCTGAAATGACAGGGAAGAATTATGGCTTTAGCTTCATTGGAGAAATTCCTGGAGAGAAAATTATTCAAGTTTCATTATATTATTCCTAGTTTGCTGTATTAACTAAATTCATACAAGCACTGAATCACAGAACTTTGCAACTTGTTTTGTAATGATGCCAACTCTACAGAAGAATTCATTAATTCATTCCATATTGTAGTGTTTAGTGTTTGCTGGTTGAGAAAAAGTTCTGAAAGATTTTGGAATTTTAAGGAAAACACACTCATCTTTAGAAAAACTAAAAAAAAAAAAAAATTTCATCAAGAGAGAACTTCTAAATAACTATAGATGGCTTTGTGGCCTTGCATTTTTCACTGATATTACTAGCCATCAATGCCCCCAATACAGTCACAAGGAAAAGATTGTTTTTTTTTAACCAATGCATTTTGATTCAACAAAATTCTTCAAAGACCAGCTTGACCATTTCCAAAGATTTTTTCTAAAAATCTTTGAACACTTCTCCTTTGAGAAATGCAACACAAAGGGGCAGATGCTGGAGAGAATTTTAATTTTGGAAAATATCAACTACCCATATCTTCGTTGATTAATTCTTTTGATACCCATTTTGATGACTCTAAAAAAGATGGATCAATATGGCGTCTTTATCAATCATTTAAAATGTCAGAAAGCATCATTAGTCATTATTTCACAATCATGCAAATAAAAATTTTGGAACTTAATCATTCTGGCCTGTCCAACAAATAGAAATCTTTGACACTCCAACAAATCCAGATTTAAAAACATTTTGGAAATACTAATGAACACTTTCCTAAATTTGCATGACAATGCTCTTAAAGATGTCTGCCAATTCTGGACCACCCGCATCTGTAAACAGTCATTTCCCACTATTAATTTTATTATTAAAAAGAAAGAAACACTTGAGACCAACTGATGGACATTTGAATGATTGGTTTTTTTTTTTTTTGGTGTGCTCTAGAATGCAACCAAATGTATAAAAAAAAAAACTTTGCAAATGAAAATTCAAAAAGCATTAGTTGTATGCATTACTTTGATCATTAGACATTTTTGAGATGACATTTGCTTACGTCTTCCTGGGTTGGTAGGGGCTGGGGGTGGGGCTTGGTTATGAAATCCACCTTCAGAGAAAAGTGTGACACCACAATGTTTGGCAGACTCAGCATGTGGCACACCTGTGAAAACGATTGACCACCACAGATACACACGATTTCCCCAAAGAATATTTTCAAAGACTGCCTATGAAATAAAACCATCTGTCATTGAGACAACTTACCTGAAGGCCGTGTTCGCCTGCATCATACTTGTTGTCACCATCCAATGATTCAACTTTGACATAATCTTTAAAAGACTCATAAACTGTAATAGAAAAAGATGTTAGGTAAGAAAGCTTAATTCATTCAGGCACCATCAAAATAAGACATTCATCAACACTCAAGGTTTATGATGATTCGTATTTTAGTGCAGATTTTAACCATATTTTACAGGGCAAGATATTTGTTAATCTATTAATTCTTATAACAGATCAAAGCAAACTCAAGCTGCCCATAGTATAATGTACAGCACTCATGCTCTGTCAAGTTCTATTCTATTTTAAACAAATTTACTACCAAATAACACACATTACACTTTTTTCTAATGGAAACAATGAGGTAACATGCAGTAAATATAAGGATAAGTTGATACTTGCATGCAAGTGACAGAATTTAAAATTAAAATATGTGCCTATGCAATGCAGCCATCACAAAGGCAACATTTTCTGCAGAGTACAGGTGATTTAAATAATTTTAGCAAGAAAAAAGCATAACATTTCTAAAGGAAGCTATAGCATATACACCAAGTCATCTATATACTTTTGTCCACAAATACTATAAACAATATATTTTAAAATTTTGCAACTTCATAATACAGGCAGACTCATAGGCCAAACTCAAGTACAATGAGACAAGAAAGGTTATTTGCAAAACAATTAAAACTCACCATTTTTTTTCCCTTTGACATTGAGCTGAATATCATAAAATGGTTCTATTCTCTGAGATCCATAATCAACATGTTTGCACTTGATGTAAGACTGAAAAATATTCATTATTTTCTTTAGCTATGTAAATAGAAATATTAAAAAATGGATAGATAAGAGATTTTTTTCAAGAGATTTAAAATAATAGGATGCTAATATTTTTTTTTTGTTTGTTTTTCTAAAATTTGTAAGACCATCAGAATATTTTTGATATTTTAGATATATTGTAGAGTGGCATAACTTACCAGCATTTTACCTTCAAACAGTTTTGGTATTGTTCCCTCCACACATGTACCCTTCATTTTGCTTTCCATGTTATCAAGCAACTAAAAAAAAAAAAAAAAAAAAAAATTCATCCCATTTTTTTACCTTTCAACAAAGTTTGCTTTAGCTAAGTCATATTTAACTAACCTGTCAGAAAATCACTAGAATTTGTACATGTAGTTAAACTATTTCCTTTACTGTGAGCAGTGAGATCTGCAGATAGCCCACTGAGTCTGTCCTAAGCTAACCAAGCTTACAATGGTGAGTAGTGTGTGAAAATTTCTTCTAAAAGTGACTGTTTTGACGTGGCTTAGTTATGAGAACAAAGTAAATGATTTTTATGGAGAAGAATTAGACCATTAAAGAAACAAATAAAAAATGCATATACAATATAAAAATAAAATTCTAGAAAGAAACAAAAAATATTTTAATAATCAAATGCTGAAA
This sequence comes from Nautilus pompilius, assembly GCA_018389105.1. Classification (NCBI taxonomy): domain Eukaryota; kingdom Metazoa; phylum Mollusca; class Cephalopoda; order Nautilida; family Nautilidae; genus Nautilus; species Nautilus pompilius. The sequence continues at coordinate 302,125 of JACATO010000008.1, read as the reverse complement.
ATAAATTTTCCTTGTAAGTAATTTTTATGTACAAGTCAAATGAACATACTTTATACCATTACCATAATAATTTGGCAATTCCTGAAGCCATGTGTTGTGGCCAATGTAATAATGAGGTATTGATTACACAGTCTACTAGCCAAGTACCTAGGCTAGACAGTTTGCTAATTCATTAATTTTACCTCCTGTAAAGTTGTTACAAGTTTATTATATGAATTTAGTTAAGAGACTGTATATGGCATGAATGTGTATAATTAAAGCTACTCTATAGCCTATTAATATAAATAATATTATTAAATTTATTGTAGGATTTGCTAAATTTGATTATTTTAATAAAAAATGTAAATATTCAAATAGCACTGCTGCTGGCTGCTAAGATAGCCATTAACAATCCAATTTTACAAATAGTGATTCAAAGTAATGATAATTTCCTGGTGCCATCTAATTCCTCCCTTTACAGCAGTCATAGCACCACTCCTGTACAGTTTCTTGATTCTCTCACCAAGAACCAGTTCTGTGCCTCAATACAAAAATTCCAAATATCACTCATTGATATTTGGAGATGAACCAGGGTTTCAACAATCTAAAACAGTTTCACGTTTCCATCCAATAGACACAGCAGTATGAAACTGTTAACCCTCATCAAAACATAACCAGTCAAACCTTGGGTTCAATGTCAAATATAAATTTAAAACAACAAAAATCTAAATGTAGCTTAGCTCTTAAAAGTCACATACCACACGACATAGTTCTTGTACATCATGCTGCATGAAAGAATCTAGTGTTTCCCACCTGTAAATAGCAAGTTTAAATCCAATTATGCTTCAGGTAAAGTTAAATTGTTTTTAACATTCACAACCCTCTGAAAACCAGATCAAGTGATTACTTCCAAAAGAGATAACTGACTCTAAACTTTGGCTGTCTTCAACATAAATCTGCAATGGAATTGAAAGTAAATGCCCATCAGCTCCCCTTAAAATTTACATTACAAACATGACATTGCAGACTACCTACAATTAAGTTACAAGGCTGCAGCCCTATCAGGAGTCCTAGCAAATTTAAAAAACCAAAAAGCTTTTTCAACTATTCTCACAGAACCTCTCACCTGATAATGAAGAACACTACTGACCACCCACCACAAGCTGGTTGCCATTGAATTTAGCACTAAAACATCCTGAAATGGCTGAAATGGGGGAAAATGTAAAGAAACCACCTTCAGAAACATTTGCTTACCTACCATAACATTATTATAGCACGTTTTATGACTGATTTAAATACCATGCTTTTGTATGCTTCAGTATTTCCTTCATAATTGCCACACTATAAAAGTGTTTCCATGAAAGAAGTATAACTGACTGAAAACGACAGCTTTATAAAGCAGACTGAGTTTTGCCATTATTCTCTCTTGATGAAAAGCTATCACACAGAAAGCACTATAAAATCACCTCAACAGCATCACAATTTATAGACTTTGAGGCATCAAAAATCTGTTAGCATCATCTGCAATGTTACTGCTAGACTAAACAATTTTAATCCCCGTGTCCCCAAAAAGCATCGACTGATGGTGTGAACACTACATATTTTCTTCCTCTAACTTACTTTCAGATTACAGGAGATAAAATACTGAATACAAAAATCAGTTATAAAAACTATTTTCACAAAGCATTTTACACTTTTAAAAATGAATGAATGACTAGGACTTAGTGAGATAACATGAAAGGGTTTATCTCTGGTAATCAGGCTAAAGAAAAATGAACCCGATCCATTACAAACTAATTTCTAAACTCCTAAGTTAACCATATTAACTTTGGTATTGTCATCATTTGCTAAGATATTTTTTTTATTGGTTATTTTTTAAAAAAATGTAATTAAAACATTCTTCAATGATGCAATATATATACAAAGCCTTTAGTGGTATGTATGTCCATCTTCAAATACAATCAAACCAACTTACCCAAAAGATTTTGTTAATTTTTTAGTCCCCACAGGTTTGTCACTGAACTGCAGTTCATAGAATACGCGTTGCAATGCTAAAGGTACACTTTTGGAACTGTCATCACTTTCTGTTGGCATTAAGTACACAGCCTACAAGAAGATGAGCAGTGTTTAGTAGTAAGAACCATATGCTCCCTATAGCTTACAACCCTTCTCACCATTAAATCTGTACAACCACTAACCCACAAAATATTTAAAATAATCTGAATGCAGAATTCCCTAAAAACTTTTTTCTGTTTACAAATACAAAGATTATTCACACAAACTCTTTTAATAATATATGAATCATGAAAAAATATCTAAAACATTAAATCTCACACACACCCCTTTCTGCAATCAATAAAATTAGTCTTTAATAATGTTAAATCACAAAACATTCAAGTTCTTCATCACTACCATAAATTACTGTTTTTCATTCAATCCAAGTTCTTTAAATAATTATTATTATTAGACTGTTTAGTAGTCACTGACTATTCTTTGAAACTTTTGCTGTACTGGCTGCTTACATATTACTACATGATTCTTTCTCTGAGCAATTTTGGTCAAACATTTTTACTAAAGAAATTTTTTTCTAAATATCACCCCGTTTTCCTTTCTTTTTGACTTTATTATTATTCTTCAATGGTATCGTCATAATTGTTTCTTCCATGTAACTAGAGTCAACCAGATTCATCAGGCTGATCGGCATCAGCATAGTGCACTTGATTGTCATGGTTCTTCCATGACTATCATAAAATAATATTAACCAAACAAAAATGTACTAGATACCAGTCAATAAATTGATATTGGTTATTTTCTGAGAAATATCTACAATCTTCAAAGTTCTTTTAAAATAAATCAAAGTATTCTTCTTTTGTCTATCATTTCTACTTTTGAAGCTCCAGGCAGCTCTCAAAAAGAAATAAAACCATCTAATCAGTCACTTTTGTTTTTGCAAAAATAATCTTCAGCTGTTTATTAATTCAATCAATGATTACATTCAGAACATCAAAACTTGTCAGTAGCTTTAAATTATACTAATTATAGTATAAAATCTGTCCACCCTTCAATATGAAGGTCCAAGCTATAAGTTACAGCCAAAATTCTTTTTAAAAACAAAATCAATAAAGCTGCAAGTTACATACCAAAATATATAGTAAACATTTATTAAAATTTCTTAAAAATGTGTTTAAATTTTAGTTTATTTCTGATGAATAAACCGTATATGCAGAGAGAAATTTTATAAAGTTATGACAAAATATTTTTATAAAAAGCACCCAAACTAGAATAATACTGACCTTCCGAAGTTCTATGGTGAAGAATAATGTTTGAAGCAGTGAATTCATATAACAGGTGGCACCTTGGTTTTTCAGTCCAACATAGCCAGTATGCTTCTTGGAGTCCCAACTAAAAATATTTCAACTAAATTATACTTTCATCTACACAATTTAATTGTTTTTAACTAGATGTTAGAAGTGATTAATTAGCAAGCCAACTCACATAAAAAGCAAACAAGTTTCATTAAAAGTATTTATTTTTTCCTATATTTGAATCCTCCTGTGATCAATGAATCAATTTTTAAGAAATAGTAATATTCTAAATGCATTAATTAATACAAATTAATTTAATAATCAGACAAAAGAGCAACACATCACATGAAGCCACTTGTCCTCCTGTTTTATTCTTGATTTTAAGTATAAACTCCCCAATCATCGCAAATAACTAGTTCACATTGGCAACCACATAAAGAGACTTACCTTACACCATGTGGAGCATCAGCTATCACATGAACTTCTAAAGTCACCTTATCATCTTTAACATAACCCCTGTCAGGATCCAAGAGGTCCTATACAAAGTAATAATCTGTATCAAATTATAACTTCAATACTTACAAATATTCTAATAAAAAAAAAACTTTAAATGTGCAAAAGTCTGAAAAACACTCAGAATAAAGCAGCAAATACTTCACTAGAAGTTACTTTAATCAATCACCGAAAAATCTAATTCAGGAATTGAGAATGTTTGAGGTTATACATTAAAATTCTGTATAATTACAAGTTATTGTGAAGTAACCAATTAAAAACAAGTGAACTGTTTGAATATTTCTAGGATGTAAGAAAAAAAGAGGACTCACATGCCATGATATGAAATGACTAAATCCCCAGTCATTTTCCTTGCTGTAAAATAAGTGCTGTATCTCTGAAAAATTTTTAATACATTTTGTTTTAACATCAGAATCCCACTAATAAGTAATGTATGATCTATAACCTGAAATGGAGGTAAAAGCGAAAAAAAAAATAACAACCTAGCAACAAAAGTATCTATCTTGTTACACAATGAACAAAAATTCTGACAAACTGAAGATCATAAATATCTTGAGAAATCAAAACCCAATGATTCTCTCGACCAAAGAAAAATATTATTTTAAAACAATTTTCTTACTTCTGTCAAAAGGTTTTCCGTCTGAAGTGCAATTAAGGATCCTCAGCTCTGCCGCCGCATTGCATGACCATGATCTAGCAAAGTAAAAAGTTCACTTAAAACTTTTTCAAAGAAATTTACAATATCTAAAAATTATTTCTAAAGATTTAAAGAAATTGTCGGGTTTTAAATCCTCTTCTTTACAACCGTATCATGACAGGTTTGGCTGTTGTTTTTAAATCAGGATTCTCATTAAGCTGAGATATCTGCCACTTGAAATGAGCAAACAATCAAAGATATTTTCGCAGACTACTTTAACAGCTCCAACCATTTCAAAACCACTAACCAGTTTGTGGTGAGCTGTGCTGGCCAGTCAGTGATTTGATACAACAGAATGAAAATTCATCTATTAAAAAAATAATTGATTTTCACCTTAATGTAGATCTTCAACCACTTTCATAAATTTTCTTTGTATACATTTAATTATAGTCACCAAGTAGTAACTGAGATTTATAGACTCAGTTACCAGATTTCCATAAGTAATAAAGGAAAAAGAGGTTATAAATTATTCAGTTTAAAATTTAAAACAAAATGTCATTAAAAACTTATCTCCAGACAGAGTAAAAAAATTCATTTGTATCATTTTATGAAATGCGCAAAAACAAAGATCCCTATCTAAACAAGCTGGATAGTGGGGATGCTCAGATGGAAACTGCCTAAAACAGACAGCATATAATGGTGGGAGAAGGGCTGAGTTCCACTTGAACATCCCTAGCACTCTGAGCATGGAGTGTGCCTGGCAAATACTAGAATACTTACGCAGACTCTGATTCTGCATTGCACTGAAGAAAAAATCCCAAACTTTTGTGGCTATGTCTCTCTGCTTGTTGATTATATCTTGGCATTGCCATTATTTTCCTACATGAAAAAAAGAAGAGGAAACCACAATGGATTCTGAGTGATTAAGCTAAAACATTCAGTGAACTTATCTTTCCAAATTCACATGAAAGCCAGTGCGGTTGTTGATAACCACCCATTATTAAAAGTCGACATTTAATGTATTAAAAATAATCTACAATAGTTTTCTAAAACAAATATAATTTTTTTGTAAATGAAATATTATAATTTCAGTTTCTTAATAATACAAATTTAACATTATTAAAACTGGCAACTAAAATTTAGCAAAAAAAAAAAAAAAAGAAAAAATTATTTTCATTAACATTTTACCTGAAAACTTAAAATAATTTTTGAAATAGTCTGACTTGTACAGATAAATACTGTTTTTTTAACAAATGCAATCGCCATATATACTCTTTCTCCACACCTAGTAAAAAAAACAAAAAACTCAAATACAATGCATTACACTTAGTCTAACTGCACATAGCCTGGAAGAAGGAACTATTCCACTTCACAGTTAGACCAGATGTAGGTTTACTAAACAAAAGCTAAAAATACTGATGATGTTAATGTTTGTATAGAAAACCTACATTCAGTTGACTTACTGTGAAGTGGAATAGCTTAATCTCGCAGGCTATATAACTTTATATCTATTTTAATATACAGGGTGTCCGTAAAGTTACTATACAGTCTTACAAGTTACTGGTCGTTGTTTCAATGCCGGTACGATGACATTTCTCAGTTTGTCCAGGTACCTTTCTCCTGTAACAGTTCCGTCGAAGAACTGTGGACCCACAATTCCATCAGACGATATTCCTGCCCAGACAGTTATTCCAGGCTGGTTCAATTGGGACGTGATCGTAAACTGGTAAGACTGTATAGTAACTTTACGGACACCCTGTATATAACCTTATGTCCCTTCATTTGACTTGATAAGATGAGTAAGTTACAATAATTAACAATTTGTTTATTCAATAAGGTTTTCCTTCATTTCTGTTAATGATTCCTGTATTCACAGGGTTTTATCCAGACCAATGTCTGAAGCCTGTGACATTTGCAACACCAAAACAATTTACTTAGTTATCAATTACTTGGTGTATTAAACAATTAAAAACAAAATTGTTCAAAACTACTTCCATTTTTTAATTTTAAAATTTTTTCAAAAGGTATACCATCAAACCTTCATTTCCATTTAAAGATTAGATTTCAGTTTCTAATAAATTGCATAATATAACCTATTTTATTAAATACATAATTTGTCTGCTTATATAGATAAAAGCATTTGATACAAGGGAATGCTACAATGTGCATTTGTTGGAGAGATCCACCCTATTTAAATATATTGCTGAAAATTCTCAACAAAGTTTTGTTTGGAGGATGTGACAACATTGGCCAGATCCTCTAAAGACTTCAAACTTCAAGTGATTAAATGTTTATTCATCTAAAAATTAAAGCTACCGTATCCAATTCATTAATAATTTAATGTTTTGTTGCTGTTGTTTCTCTTGCATTTTCATTTCACTTTCAACTTTATTTTCACATTGTGCTAATCAGAATTTGCAAACTTTACTTTCCTTATGCTCAAGGTCTACAATGTTGAGCATGCATGCTTGTTTGAAACATTCAGATAATTCTGTTATTGACTATTAACTTTGTTATTTCTCTCCAATTTTTGTAAATCTACAACAGGTTTGCTTGTTTTCTTAAATAGTTTCAAGGGCTGGACAAGTTGTTTTTCTGTAAATCTTTTTTAGGGGTGGGTGGGAGGAGAGGGATAGAGACTAAAATAAGTAAAATGTATTGAATGTGCATAATATCCAAAGACTCAATAATGCACATAAATATGAATAAATATGAATTATTTGAATGCCAAAATTATTACAGTATTTCTATTATAAAACAAAACTCTCATTTAAAACTGTAGATAAAAGTACTTTTGTTAAATATGGTGAACACACCCAGAAACTGACATATTTGCAATTCTTGAGTTTTTAAATATTATCTGATTTAAGTATCTAGTTAAAAATAAATGATAATTAAATAATAATACTGATGGCAAAGTGTAGACATTACTTAAAAATAAAAACATTAAAAACTAGGTATATATAGTATTATGTATGTGATACACAAAAATTTCTTATACACATTTGGCATGTTGTAAAGGTAAACATACACAAAACTCATTAATCAAAGCTATCTAAAAAAATGCCAGAGCAAGAATTTAATTGCTGTCTGATTAGAGGACTGAGTAACATTCACTAAATCAATGCATGTTGTAGCATAGCCTATATAGTTCATAATAATAAAAAAGCAATTGATTATTATTCTACTGCCATAACAGAATACAATATCTGCAACTTTATACTTACCATGGCAAATTCCTAACCATGCAAGCTGGACTCAACACAGTCTCCTTAAGTTTGCTTATGTTTTCTATTGTATAGCTGAATGTTGCTTCTGCTCTACTTTCATCTATATTAACAACAAAGAAAAAACAACTAACATTTCTTTCAAACTGAGCAGAAACTATAAAATCTGAAGATAGTTTCTTATTTTCCATTGAGTTGTTGTCATCTAGGTTAATGGTCAAGAATCTATAATGGTAGTTTATTTATAATAGATTATCAACTTAAACATTACTACCAAGCAGATACATTCCATAATTCACCATGCCAACATGTTAGTAGCTATTGGTTAACAAATTTATTTTCTAAAGAATATAAATTTTTTTTTTAACTTTAAGTTAATTTCATAAAATAATTTTAAAATCTATTGACTTGTACAGATAAAATACTATTTTTTAATAAATGCAATCGCCATATATACTTTCTCCACATCTATTAAAGAAAAGAAAAAAACTCAAATACAACACATTACACCTAATCTAACTGTACATAGCCTGGAAGAAGGAACTATTCCACTTCAGTTAGGCCAGATGTAGGATTACTAAACAAAAGCCAAAAATACTGATGGTGTTAATGTTTTTAAAGAAAACTTACATTCATTGGACTTACTGTGAAGGGGAATAGCTTCATCTCCCAGGCTATATAGCTATTGTTAACTAATGTAAAGAAAATAGCTTTTCACTACTCCTTGAATAATGGAAATTCTTAATTGTTTTATGTGACTATGGTTAGTAGCTGAACTTAACAGTGCACATATTAAGTTTTTTCTTTCTTTCTTTTTACTCAAAGCATTGTAAAGTAATATTTCTTTTACATTCAACATGGTTTATTTTTGTAAAGTAGTTAAAAACAAAAATTATCATCATTTCCTGTTTTGTTCTAGTTGTCTACATTACCACAGTACTGTGCTGGTTTTGGAATATGTAAACCTAGGCTGCTAATTTTCCATAGAACTGTCTAAAACAGTCCATGTAGGATGAGTGCTTAATCCAGAATTAAAATGCCAATTAACCAATTCATATTCACAAGGATGCTGATGTTAAGATATACAAACCTTCTTCCATTTCTTCATCTTTATTCCCTGCACCTCCATCTTCAATGTCACCATTAACTATGTTCATGGGTGTTTCTCCTCTATGCTGGTTTTCTTCTGAAATTAGAGGAAAACAAATTAACATTGTCCTCATTTATTTAGCATAATAAAAACAATTCACTAGCTGTAATTCTTACAAAAGGATAGGATAATTAAGCTTTATGATCAAGCTTCCAAAAATGTGGTAGCTAACAAAATTTTCTATTTGCCAGCTAAAATAGGGTCACAATAGGGAGGTAGAAATTCTTTTGCCTTCTAGGCAGTTATTCATTAACCAAGTATCCAAAAATTGCTTTCTGACACTCACAATGAATTCATCACCACACATTTTTGTGTCTAAATAAACCTTATGTATCTTCTGAAAATGATTTCAGTTGAGGTAAAATTTCCATTTCTGTGGCTACTCCAAGCTACCTGCTAAGCAGAGAAAGCCAGAAAGTTCAAAAGGCAATCCTTTTTAAGAGTGAACCCAATGGTGCTCTCAGTACAGGTGCAGGCAGCTTAACTTTCTGTATCAAAAGTTGGAATAGGTCTCAGATCTTTATAGTGTAAGAGTAACTTCTTCTAATAGTAAAATTTTCACTTTGTTTTGTTCCTATTTACACCCTTCTGCATTCTTATATTTTCTGTGATGTGCATGCTGTGCATTACTTCTACTTGTCATGGGTCACCACACACTCATTTCTTAAAACTAGATGTAATGTGATATATAAAATCAGTTTTCTTGAATCTTCTAATTGTCCATAATTTGACAGTGATGACTTGTGGCTACCATATTTTTTGAGCTTTCATCTGCACTTTCCCCAGTCTGCTATCAAAAATCTAAGATGCTAATGGTCTTTCTAGTGTAATGTATATTTTCAAGCATCCTCAATGAAAGATAAAAACCCGAAACTCAGATTAATTTCAAATTTGTAAGCAGCACTCAAATGGAAAATCTGAACAGACTGGACAAATCTAATCTTTAGATTAAGTAGGATTAGCGATATAAAATGGCATACCTTAAAAGTGTGTTCCACTCAATCCTATTTTTCAAATAGTACAGAAATTTCAATTTTTTTTTTTATGAGAGATGCTGATAGGCATAAAAGTGGCTAGTATCTTATGAAATGTCTAATGTTTGTTTTGGTAAGTTTATGTACAGTACAAGCATAATACTGAAAACGTAACATTTTTGAATGCTTTAAAAAAAGTTGATTGTGATATATTTAGTAATCTGTTAAAATAATTCTTCATATTTTATGCAAACAGTTTTGTACTTTGGTTACATATTTAAGAATTGTGAACATTAACTATCTTGAACAGCAAAAATTATTTGAGAAAAAAAAATCAATCATTTTCTTCTTAGAATAAAAATAGCTGGTCATTCTATATTTCTGAATTAACCCTCTTAATTTACAGAAAGTGAGTATTGATCTTGATAGTAATCTTGTAGATAGCCTATATATGTACAGCCTATAAAGGAAATGTATATTTATGAGATTACTTTGTCATAATCAGAACCCACTCCCTGTAGATATGCAGGATTACTTCACGAAGAGTTAGATAGACCCCCCTCTCTTGATGAGTGGGGTCAGTCAGTTCCTTCTATATTTTAGAGCTCAAGCCACCTAAACTTTAACCCTTCTATTACGTTGAGATTTTGCTTACATCTATCATGTTTATATTCAAAATCAGAACTAGATAAACTAAACATGTCACTAAACTAAAAAAGCTCATAAAATATCAAAGAATTATCCAAAAAATTTAAACTTTTAAGCTTGGTGGGAAACAAGGATCTGGTCAAATAGATCTGAAACAATAGGATGATTAAAGAAAAGTGTTGGTAAATGCCTGTTTTTTTTTCTTTTTTTTTAATTTTCAGAAGAGAAATCTGAGAAAATCTTTTAGTTTATAAAAAAATAAATAATTTCCAGATATTTCATTTGAAATAAAATGTTCCAATCAAAATATTGGAACAAAGATAAAACAAAAATTTTAATGTTAGTACTCGAATATAACTGACCAATAATATGTATCAATCATTAAAAATTAATAAAGTTTAATTTGAGTTTTATAATGCATTTTATAATACATATCAATGAATGACAGAGACAATATTTAAAAACCATCCCACACAAATGTAGCCAAAGAACAAATCCAATAAGTGACTATACTACTAGTAACTTTCCCAATTAAATTTCATCAGTTATTATAACCATGAAAATGTTACTTATTACTTAAAAAAGCTTTGATTGCTCAGTTTACGTTACATTTTTAAAGTATATTTTCTTACTAACATTTTTTATTGAAGTGTATATAATACATTGAATATCAAAAATATTAAACACTATATATAGAGCTGAAGCATTAGTTATGAAGTAAATGGATATTATAAATTACTAATATCAGTCATGTTGTCACTTGACAAATGTTAGTGATAGCATAGACTCTTAAAGCAAAATACTTTATTAATTAGAACATTAGTATTCCCTGAAACCAAACTATCTGGTCTCAATCACAATATCTACAACAATTGTTCTCTATTTACATAGGCAATGATTTTTTGCTTCCATGTGCACAAGTTAATACATAGCAGAATTATCATGCATATGGTGATTTTGAACTGAATAAAAAGTTTATTTTTAAAATTTTTTTCAATTTTCTTTCCACAAAATGTATCAGTATAATATTATGCTACCTACCTTATTTATTTTTTTAGTTGTTTAATTGCTTTGTATTGTTAAAACTAAGTAGATTGATTTGTAAAAAGAAAGAAAAACTTGCTAGTAAAAGCAAATATGCTTCCATCAGCAACAGGTGGTTAATCATGGTGTTATTGACAAATGAAAATTTTGGACTGGAAATTAGTTAAACGATTTTAAAAGTATGCTTATTAGCAAACATACAGCATGAGTATTCTAAACCTAAAATGTGGTAATATCTGAAATATAAGAAATTAAATGTATAGGAGACAATCCCCTAAAATATCAGTTTACAAATATCCCAACTAAACTAAAAGATGTTAGTACAAATTTAAAATATTTTTCTTAATAGATTATTAAATAAAAATCTTAATTCACATTTCCCTTTATTAAAACTTTATTTTAACAATTTAAAAGAAAAATCTAAAGTTTTTACATGAAATGATGTACCTTTGTTCAGCTTATATAGAAAGCTTTCTTCTTTCTTCCAGGTATAAGAAAAGTGAATATTTTAAACATATTATTTAATTATTTCTGGTTATTGGAAATAGTTATTTTTTATATTTCTGTTATATCTGTGCAACATAACTTTTTGACAGATAAACTATTACTTAGTTACATTATAATATAAAAATTAAATAGGTAATTTGACATAGAATACAACACCTAATTTTCCAAAAGTTCCCAAGGTAACTACTATCTATCTCAGATACTGAAGCTTTTTAAAGTCCCTTTACGAGTAAAACAATCACCACACTTAATTCTAAATGGTTTTGAAGTTTCAATCCCTGAAAATATTAACCGTGTCTATTTTTGGCAATCATTAAGCTTTTGGAAACTCAAATCTTGGTATAAAATTAAGATTTCAAGCTTTAACTTCACTAAATAATCTTTCCTTAATCCTTTAAAAGTATCAGATCAAAGGTTTAATCTGAAATACAAGTCCAATGAGTTAATTAACAAAACACACATCTTGTGCATGCTGATATTATTTAAGTAAAACCACACTGAACTTAATTTACTTTTTAATAAGAATATTTTCAAAATGTATGTAGTATTAATAATTCATATCATATTTGAAATCCAAAACACATTTTTAATATAACTCTGTTCATTTGTATGAAGTATATTTTAAAAAATTTCAAAAATAACAATACATGTGGGTCAAATAGAAACAATCCCAAGCTTATTTGCTGGAAAAAATAAATTACATACAAAGAGTATGCTTTGTTGTTGAAGATGGAACATTTACCAAAAGCAAATGTTTTTCTCTCCCAGTTATGCTTCACATTTTCAGATGTCATTTCCTGCTTTTGCTTTCCCAATTTTTATACCCATCTTTTTCTCCCTTTACAATTGTGAAGATGCTCTGGCTGCTGTAAGAGTACCATCAGGAGATTAAAACCATCAAGACCTTGGTAAAACCATGTTAACCAGATTTGTCTTTTAACCTTTCTGGAGGGCTGACATCACTTTATTTTCTTATCTGATGTTATTAATTCTAAAAATGTTTAATGATAATTTTCAATATTGTAAATGTATTGATTAAAAAATATGCAAAAACTGAACTTATCTGGCGAGAGAAGTAACAATTATAAATAATATATATATATATATAGACCAGGTAACCCTAAAGTTAAGGTTTGTGTTACAAGCAAAACAAATGTATTCATGAGGATTATACATTTCCAAATTCAGACAGAAAAAACTTCACACAAATGCCATAGTAACAAATAATGCAGGTGGCTTTCCTTTGTCATAATAGAGGCATTTGTTAAGGCCCAATGTAGTTAAAGGACCTTGCAAATCTCATTTGTAAATTTGATAAGAATGGATCTGTGACTGTTGCACCATGATCAGGGCATTCACCTAAGCTGTTGCAAAAATCCAACAAACTGAAAAAGGTAAAATTACTGTGAAAAATGCAACCACCATCAGGTTGCTAGGTCTGTTGGCCCACCAATGCAAATTGTGGAAGATGACACAAAACACTGCAAAAACTGCTTCCTGCTGACTCAGAGCAGCAGTTGAACTTACTTAAATTGGTGTTGATAACTCAATTTGTTTTGTTTTTTTTTTAAAAAATTGAGAATCATTCTGTGATGCAACACCCCCAATGGCAAAATCTACAAATGTAATCACCATATCCCTGTGAATGCACATTTCTATTAACAAGTGTTACAATTTCAGAAACTAACTAACTTGGCTTTTTTTGTTAGAAATTGTAAATATTTTTAACGTTTGAAAAATTAAAAGATTAACCAAGCCACTTTAAAGTTCCAAACTTTCAGATATTAATACTTTTGTTTTTTTTTTAATTTTTATTTTTTTGAATACAAAGACTACATGTAAATTATATGGAAATTAATTTGTGCTTTGTTTCAAGCAGATAAATGAAGACTATTGCTTAAATTTAGTCTTTTGCTTTAAGTAGAATACACTTGTCAAGCAGAAAGTGGAAACATTTGTATTATTTCTAAAAAGACCTCTTCAAACCACCTGTAAGTTCTTGTAAGTTGCAATAAGTCATCAATAGTGTCTTCAAAAGCATCCACACATTAAAAGCTAAAATGTGAAAAGCAAAGTATAGAAGTTTGTGACTGCAAAAGAAGAAGAAAAAAACTTTTTTTTTAAAAGCCATTAGGTATAGTTTTGAAAATTATCCAGATTTTTATAGAGCCACACCCTCTATGATGCACCGTTATTAATCACGCATTAGAGTGATGTGGTGAGATTTCACAATTTTCTCAATGACCACGTCATCCCTTTTAAAATTGTACCATGCATTACTTTGGCTACAAGCTCTTTACTTTCAACTTTTCATTCTTTCTTTGAAACTTTATCTTTGTCTTAGAATGCTATGGCAAAAGAATGTGGGGGTCAGTTTAGGTACTGTGAATAAGCTGATTCATAAAAAACCTGAGACTGGTACACAGTCTCCAAAAAGAAAAAGTAATGTTAACAAAAGTGAAAGATGACGCAGTACTACTGCAAGAGCAAGATGGATCCCCAGAAGACCAGTAACACGCTGAAGAAAGAATTGGTAGATGCTGGCATTAACACAGTTTCACAGACTGTACAGAAAATGAACAAAAAACTAGAAAGCCTTTGAAGCAACTACTAACCAACAGAATGGCTGGCATGGGCTAAAAGATACAAGTTGTGAATGGAGAAAAATTAGTGAAAATATTGTTTTCTTTTGAAACTCAAGTACAAAGTCAATGAACCAAGTATGTTCATTGGGCCAACAGGGAAACACTCACCGCTGCTCATATCAGTGTGTTAAACACCCAGATAAGATGCCATTTTGGTATGTTTCTATTGCCATGGGGCAGGTTTGCTCTTTCTAGTGGAAAGCATAATGAACAGCAAAAAGTACATTCACATAGTAGTGGTTCCTGAATTGACTACACTCTACTCAGATGGTAGCAGAATCGTCCAGCAAGATCATGCACCTTGCAAAAACATTTCCAAACTTAACACATATTTAATACTAAATATTGTACAACTAAGTATAAATGAATGTATCATCTCAAAAAATTGAAGTGTTCACATTAATCTGCACAAGACTGTAGAAAGAGTGTGACAAAGCTAAACTTGAAGGAGCGAGCGAGCAAGCATGCAGGCACAACAAGTTTCAAAACACTGGTTAGCAACCAACAAGGTAATGTGTTATTAAAATAAAAGGTTATTAGCAATTACTCCCTGAATTTATATTTTAAAAGTAAAATATGAAAACCATAGCTATACTCAAATTTGTAAAATCTAGTAAATTAGAATCATTCAGTTTCTAAACATGTATACTTTGAGAACAGTAACAGAGAGAGATTATTTTTAAAGCATATTCTGAAATCAAATGTTGCTGATGACAGAGCTTGAAATCTTAATACAACACTAAGAAATGAGAATCCAAAATTTCTAAAATTCTGTGATTAAATAATCAAGGGAATGGAGCCCATGTTTTACAGGGTTCACTTCACTTCACTTGTCCCATAACCCAGAGGTTGTTGGGGCACCTTGACAGGTGTGTCTAGGGCATTTTACAACCTGGCAGAACGCATCCCTCTCCAGGTTGAGAGTCAAGATGAATGTCAGCATCCAGAAGAGGAAAATACTTGGTGAATTGGCATGAAATCACTTAAGTATTTACAAAATACTATCTATAACAAAGAATATACATGCACTATATAGGTGCACCTCCAAAAAATTAGAATACCATGGAAGAGTTCAATATTTTTTGTCAGTTATTTCAGAAAGTGAAAATTGTATATATTCTAGACTCATTACATGTAAACTAAAACGTTTCAAGCATTTTTTAATTTTAATTTTGATAATTACAGCCTACAGCTAAAAAAAAATAGAAAAAAACGTATCTCAAGCTATTAGAATATTCCATTTTGAGTAAATCACTATATATGCAGTATAAATACCATGAATCTCTCGTGTGTACTAAACCAGACTAACCACAATCATGGGGAAGACTGCTGACTTGACAGTTGTCCAGAAGACACTCATTGACACCCTCCACAAGGAGGGTAAACCACAGGTCATTGCTGAAAAGGCTGGCTGTTCACAGAGTGCTGTATCAAAGCATATTCATGGAAAGTTGATTGGAAGGGAAGTGTGGTAAGAAAAGGTACACAAGCAAGAGGGATGACCACAGCCTTGAGAGGATTGTCAAGCAAAGCGGATTCAAGAACATAGGGGAGCTTCACAAGGAGTGGACAGAGGCTGGAGTCAGTGCATAAGAGCCACCAAGCACAGACATGTCCAGGAAATGGGCTACAAGTGTCAAATTCCTAGGGTCAAGCCACTCCTGAACCAGAGATAAAATCAGAAGTATCTTACCTGGACTAAGGAGAAAAAGAACTGGGCCATTGCTCAGTGGTCCAAAGTCCTCTTTTCAGATGAAAGTAAATTTTGCATTTCATTTGGAAATCAAGGTCCCACAGTTTGGAGGAAGAGTGGAGAGGCACAGAATCCAAGTTGCTTGAAGTCCAGTGATGATTTGGGGTGCCATGTCATCTGCTGGTGTTGGTCCACTCCATTTTATCAAGTCCAAAGTCAATGAAGCTGTCTACCAGGAGATTTTACAGTACTTAAAGCTTATCAGCAGACAGAAGCATGAAGGAGATGCTGATTTCCTTTTCCCAGCAGGACTTGTCACCACCTGCCCACAGTGCCAATACTACTAGTAACTGGTTTGTTGACCTTGGTATTACTGTGCTTGATTGGCCAGCCAACTCCCTGACCTGAACCCCATAGAGAATCTATGGGGTATTGTCAAGAGGAAGATGAGACACACCAGACCCAACAATACAGACCAGCTGAAGGCCGCTATCAAAGCAACCTGGGCTTCCATAACACCTCAGCAGTGCCACAGGCTGATCGCCTCCATGCCACTCCGCATTGATGCAGTGATTCATGCAAAAGAAGCCCTGACCAAGTATTGAGTACATAAATGAACATACTTTTCAGAAGTTCGACATTTCTATATTATAAATCCCTTTTTTAAATACTGATTTTATGAAATATTCTAATATTTTGATATAGTGGATTTTTGATTTTCATGAGTTGTAAGCTGTAATCATCAAAATTAAAACAAAAAAAGGCTTGAAATATTTCACTTTGTGCGTAACGAATCTAGAATATATGAGTTTCAGAGTTTGAATTAAATTATGGAAAAAAATTAACTCTTCCACAATATTCTAGTTTTTTGAGATGCACCTGTATAAAGGTTATGCCTTGAATATACACATACATACAAGAAAGAAATGTTAAGGTAACAAATGGTGCTACACTATTCAGTCACACAACCAAATATTCAATAAAGGATCTAGTATGTTTAAAATGGTGATTTGTTTTTTTTTTCTTTTTAAGTATTTTAGCATAAGCTAACAGCACAAATGTCAATTCCCTCCCCATTTTTTTTTAAAATTAAAAGAAAGAATAATTCAGTGTTATTCTACTGGTCATTTTATTTATACGTCTGCAGTCTGTAAATCAGAGTCTATATGTAAAACGAATTTGCGTATTATTGAGTCCTCAAAGTACCACCACAATATTTGGCAAGTAAAGTTGATGCTTTTTGCTTTTTCCCCTTGGAAGTCTGGGTTTCGACTTATACTTCACAGTCTACAGAAATTACTGCCCAGAATATTTGCCAAGTGGGTGAATGCACTCAATGAAGCATGTGAAATTACCCAATCAATAACAAGCATATGCTTACCAATGTTCTATCTATCCTTTTCAAATATGTATAAATACCTTCCAACAAATCCTCTACCCCATCTCAAAATGCTTCCTGTAAAGTCATGCAAATCACACACAGTAGCTTTTAAACCGGAAGTTAAATTTTCTGAAGAAAATTGTGGTAATATGGTCACACACCGGAAATACAATGATAGTGAGAATTGTATTAGAGACTGGAGTAAAGTGAATATGTTACAGATTACGAAGAAAACTAAGGCAAATTGCAGCTAGATGGGCTAGCATTGAGGATAAGTTGGAGGAATGTACTGCAGTTATGCACTTAGTATTGTACAGTTGAGACTATAAAGGCCAAACAAAAAGCAACTGATAATCAGTCTTTACATTTCTCCCTAGCTTCCTTTTGCTGGCATACACTATTCACCATGGTGATTACCCAGGATGTGCGCGACAAATTATCCAATCAGAGAACATTTGAACATGATGACCCGCATGTTGGCTTGAACCCCAAGCAGCACTAAATATTGCCTTATGTTATCAGAAACAAAACTAAGAGTCAATTTTCTGAATTTGATAGTGCTGTAATATTTACAAATCAAATAGAAGTATAAAAAATGGATAAAACTGACATTTGATTTTTTAAAAAGTAATTCAACATAGCACAGATAACACAGGATCACTTCATGATTACTGTCATGTAGTGACTAAATTTAGACAAAGTTTTGATACCAAACCGATAGATTTTAAATTGAAAATGGTCTCCCCATGTTTACAAACATGTTTAAAAACTATTTCAATACCTTATTTATCTTGAAAATTGTCCCACACAGTTCAATATGTACAAACAGCTCAGTAATATTTATAAGCCTGTAAGTGCTGTAGTTAACAATGCAATGCAATGTGACAGTAACACTATTTGGGTGGTTGAAAGTTTGGCTAACTACCATAGTTGATCTAGCCTGAACTTATATTCCACATCTTTTACTCCCAAAATATGGCAATCAAAAATGTTTTTGCTAACATTTTGGACTGTGTCTATAACATTAATCAGAGTACTAAGGCCACTTCAGGCAGTTAATTATGCATCAAAAAGGTCTAAGCACTATTACAACCAAAAATTAAGTCTTCACCACAAACAACCCTTAGTGAACTTGACAGGTCTGGTATTTAAACCTCTCAAAAGCAAACCTTTGCATATTTTGTCAGTTTGGTTTCCTGTTGACCACAAGTGCAGAGCCCAAATACATTTTCAAATCCAGGAAAAAAAAAAAAAAAAAACTGCATGTGAAGCTCTTCGAAGACCTTTAAAAAAAAAAGCAGATCCACCTTTCAGACTGTAGTTCATCTTCCAAAGAAAACAGGACAGAACACCATTACCTAAGATTTAGTCAATGCATTGGTTTCAGTAGATATTCCCATTAATGAGCTCACTCATCTCAGTTTCAGCCATATATCCAGAAGCTTGTCCAGCGAACAAATACAGCTTGTAGAGCTGTTAGATTTGAAAGCAAAAAAAGCATTTCAAAAAGATCTATGCTATGCTCTCCAGGGCAACTGTACACAAGATTATGGATGTTAATATTCATGCCATTTGCATAATTTTAGTTTGAGTTCCGAATGGAGAAACCCACAAAAAAAACCATACACAGTAAATCTATACAAAGAGAACACAGTAACATTTTTCAGTTTAATGATGCCCTACTAAAAAAATACAAAAGCAAAAATCAAAGACAACAAAATGAACCTTGTTCTGACTGATTGTGCAAACTATGCACTTAAATCTTCTGCATATCCTTAAGAGATGGTATCCCAACTTATCTGAAATACAGCCACAAAAAGCATTCATTCATTTAAGAAACCTGGTCTACATTTTTAAAGCTTGCTTTTAATACACAAAAAATTTCAAAAATGTCAGGACATATGGTGAATCACTAACTGGAATATTAATCAATTGTAGATGTTCTGGAGAAACTAAAATGTGAAACATTGACACAAAGGCTTGCCACCATAACAAGAATTTTCAAGTTTGACAATCATCATTGTGAAATTGAAAAGCTGCATTGTCTCTTGCAAAATCTCTGGTTGTTGAAATTTGTAATGCTATCAAGACAGAACCACACAAATCAAGACCCAGGGCTGTCTTAAAGAAAAACCCAAATTACCATGATTTTGAAAAACAAAATTTTGGATATTCGGTAACACCTTTCTTTGTGATCCACAAACTGTTAATAATTTAAAGTTTGCTCCTATGGTCTCAGCCAATCAGGAATGTTTCTTCACACAATATAAAGTTGTTGTTGTTACATAATTGAGAGAATTTTACCTTATGTGATAACTATGATTTGCTAAAGCAAAAATGTGATTATTAGAATGAGACACAGAATTGAAACTATCATATTTAGGTAAGTCTTCTTTAATTTGAGAAACTAAAAGGGCTTTTATTCTGTTTTTTTAATATTTTGTTTGATGTTTGCATTAGGAATTTCAATAAATGGGTTTTATGGCACATTTCTTCTGATTTTCCCCTATATTTACAAACTTAGTAAAAAAAATAGGCAAAATGTTTACAAACTTTTTTGAGAACTAATTATGAGGTATGCAAGTGTATATACAAAAAAGACATTCATATCACTTTTCTGTATAGTCACCAGAGACATGAACACACCTTGCCACCAATAGTCAAACTTATGAATTGTGCATAAAAAAATCTTTGGTTGCCAGCATAACTGCCTTTGCACCTCTGGCTGCAAATTGTCACCAGCAAATCACTGTACCCCAAGGGACTCCTCCATAAATCAAATGTAGTATAGAATTTCTCTCTGATTTTGAAAATTTCCAGTTCTGGTACATGTTCATTCAAGTCATCTTCAATTCTGTTACCAAGTCTTTCAAAGAACAATTCCTGCTTTAGATCTCTTTGCAAATGTCAAGCTTATCATCCACTGAAACAGATATATCAAACTCCACTGGCCAGTTTTGCTCTCTTGGAACAAAACCAGTAGTTTCTCATAACATGTAAAATGACAATACTTTTATTGCAATCTAAAACAAAAACAAGCTTCTGCAGAAATTTCCTAATGAAGTGCTGCTTGATGCTAAGAATTACATCTTGGTCCAAAATATTAGATGATGGAAGTGGTGTTAACCAGTAAAAATCTGATCCTCATGCATGACAGATTAAGTCACTTAATGGCAAGTGGCATTACCCATAAAAAGCAACACCTTACTCCACTTTCTTATCCTGTCAGTAAAAGATTGTAGCCACTTTACAAAAATTGTTTGTGATCCAAGAATTAGCGCTGCCATCATAATCAGTTAAAGTTTTCAAATTCTTTAAACAAGGTTCTTAATGTTTCCAATCAAGAGGTTCAAAAACTGTAAAATATTCTCTCATTTTCTCACTGCTTACCCTTTCTTTTTGTGTAGGTTTAATCAGACATGACATGATAGAAAAGTCAGCATCTCATCACAATTGTAAATGCAGTTGGTTGTATACACTGCTGACAAATCTGCAAACATCTTCAGTCCATTTTTTTTTGAGTCTCACTTTTAAACATCACAGAAATTCATTTGATGGTTCAAAGCTTTCTACACAATTCTTTGGCAAGTTCATTAGCTTTAGATTTTAAAAGTAAACCAAAAACTTTCTGAGTAAACAACCTAAACGACACTTCATCATCAGACACCTTACTTTTAAGCTTCTATTTAAAACTCAATTGTCATTTTCCCCCAGCCTTTCAGAATGCAAAGAAAAGTGGACAAAATTCTAGAAACCTGAGACTTAGAAAAATCATACTTCTGCTCAACCACTTTTGAATCTTAAAACTCCATACTATTCAAAACATTACAAGTGGAAGCCAGGTCAAACTTTTTTTTAAGGAAATGGTATAACCAATCATGTGGTGCCATGCAGCACAGAATCTCAGATTCAAAGGTGAAAAGTCATTAAAGAAAGATTTCTGAATGTCACACTTAGATCAATATAAGGAATAAACTATAAAGATGGTGGTGTTAAAACAAGAATTACTAATAAATGGCTAAAACTGTATAATACTCAGTCTTTTATCAAGGGTAAAAAAACTTCACTTTTGCTAAACACAGTTTCAAATCTTTTGTATTCACAACTAAACTGTCATTTTATTAAAACTTTTATTTCCAATAAAACCATCAAGATTACTGAATAACCAGCCAGTGATTGTAGAATTTTGGTTGTACTAGCTGCCTTCATATAACAAGTTTTCATTTGATGATCTTGGTTTATTGTAGTTAAAACTGGGAAACAGTGACAATTCACAATTTTTTAATTGGAAAAATATTTAATTAAATAATATCTGTAAGTAACTGGTTAGCAGTCAGTAAAGTCTTAAAAAAAGGTTTGCTTTAAGTATCAGGAAAAAAATTACTTTGCAAAAAGATTGCTACTATTAAATAAACTAATTTATATACTCATTTGCAATTTGTGCTTGTGCTTGTGTGTATGTTTATTACCATAACATCTTTATTTCAAATATATTACTATGTTGAAAATAACTATTTGCTTCTTTTGAATTTAAAATTAAAAATCAGATGCATTCAAACTGTATGATTAGATTTTATTTTTGAAATTTGACTATCTTTAAATATCCATTCACATCTGAATGCTGCACTCTCACAAAAGATTAATCCCAAACCTTTAAAATAGTTTTATTCAGTTTCTTTATAACAATACAACATGGATACTACATATTCCTATCTACCCATTCTTAAGGGTGCACAAGATTCATGATTTTCAGAGAAAACATCAAAGGAAAGTTAAACTGTTTATAATTCACTAATGTGCACAATATTGCTGTTATGTTATAACAGCTATATCTGGATCCCACTTCTATCTTTTTAAATCATTAAAAAAAAAATTAGAAATCTATTGCCTTAATTATATTTAAAAACGCAATTGTTAGAACTACAAATTAGAGTAATCTTAACATGTCCCAAAAGCAGTAGAGTTAAAAATCAACACTACTCAAAATGTGTTATTTAATTTCATTAGATCCAAAGTTAGATTCAATCTGCTATAACCAATCAGCTAGCAGTAATATCTTTGTTGAACTCTGATTAAATCATGCTGTGCCCAAGAATAACCACTGCCACTGTTGAGATTACTGTGCTCTTTCATTTCCTGAATGTAGCCTGATTATAGATCTTATAAACGAGTTTACTTTCAAATAAAACCAAAAATCTAATTACAATGTATCTGTAAGGTAGTTATTATGAGTGTAAAAAGTATATCTAAATCAATCAAGAAAACTAATTTCCTATTAGTGATATTGTTGCAAATGATAACAGTAAAATGAACTTATTTTTAAAAAGAAACAAAGAAAACCTTCACTGTTTCACAATCCCTATGAATGGTTAAAGAACAGATTTTATTTTACCAAAGATTAATTAAAATATTCTATTACTATTTGATATGGTTGTATTCACTATCAAGTACTAAAGTTTCTAACAATGTTCAAGCTTCTATGCTAAACCATTGTATGTGGGTAGAACCTTTAAATTGTTCACCAATTTTATTGTACCTTTTATTATAATCACTAATGATTAGTTTTGTTTCACTGATAAATGGCACCACATTTTTCTTCCTATTTAGCATTTTAGACACTTATGATACCCAAGGGTTTTGATGCCCCTTTTAAATGGCAGCATAATTTATATCAAGCATTAATAATTGTAATATCATATGAACATTTTTCCCCCAAATTTCAAAGCAGCCATATTATTGAGTCTTGAGTTTGGTATGAACTTAAACTCTAAATACATTTTTTTAATTTTTAATTAATTATACCTTACCATATGCTGCACAATTTCTAGAAATTTTGTATCGGCCAACTCCTCCTGAATGCAGAATTCAACTGTACCCACAAGAACTTCATTCACAGAGTTTCCCTTGTCTATGTGTTTATAAACTCCCAGTAAT
This sequence comes from Nautilus pompilius, assembly GCA_018389105.1. NCBI lineage: Eukaryota > Metazoa > Mollusca > Cephalopoda > Nautilida > Nautilidae > Nautilus > Nautilus pompilius. Next base: position 278,488 of record JACATO010000008.1, on the reverse strand, counting down.
TCCACTTCATTGTGCTGCTAAATCATCTTAGAAAAGCCAAGAAAATTCTGACAACCAACTAAATTGGAAGACTTTATTCAATTTCAGAAAATTTTGGATGATGTTAATTCTTCCAATCCTGGAAAGAATTGGAAGAATCCACACTATTTGGACCGGGATTAGAACTCATAAAACCAAGTAATACCAATGACACCATATTGATGAATGACCTAATACACTATCAGATGTGAAATAACTCTCCCTTATCTTGGCACAGAGTACATAACTGGTCAAACCAACATGACCATTTAAAAATTAGTAACACAGGAATACCCCGACTTTCGTAAGGGTTATGTTCCAGTCAGCTATATGTAAGTCAAATTCGCATGCTTCTGTTTATTACTTTGCATCCACACCGTCAATTTCTTCTTCCATATCTTCAATCATACGAGTCCTTTTGTTTTTCCACCACATTCATGGCATCCTTTCACTTTTCTTAATACAGTCTTTGTCTCTCACTTTCATGTTAACCATTGACATGGTCATGCCCAGGCCATGCACAATGAAAGACAAAGTTTGTTTGTCTTCATATTTCTTTATTATGCTCACCTCCTCAAGTGTAACTGCCTTATGCTTCTTCATGAAACCACTAGAATCACTTTTATGCTTTGGCACCATGGCTTGCATTGGAAAAATTTACATAAAAATGAAAAAGATTTATGCACAATTTAACTCACTTGATGGATACTAATGCACAACTGAGAATGTGGGAGAGGAATGCTAGCTGACAAACACATTCAGACCAGAGCACATTACTCCAAAGCTCATAGTAGTGCCCACTCATACTCAGGTACCCATACATAGCCCTACATAACATTTTTGCCGTATCTCAAATTTACCTAAGTCAAAGTATTCCTTACAAGTTTAATGAATTGGAAACTGACTTTTAATATGAAACAAAACGACTCAGCAAGAAAATCGCTCACTGTATTTATCTTTTTGTTGCAAAATCAATACGTTATGTAGCACCATTTTTGCAATGCAAAACATCACAGCAATAAAGTAATTCACGGTTGAGTTAAATCATGTCTATGCTTTGATTCCATTGCTTGTAGCCTCCCCTCACACAGGTTTTTTGTTCAAAACATTTCGTGTATGTACACGAGGCCCCGATTTTATATAAAGTACGATATCAATTTATACATGGTAAACAGTATAAATTTGGGGTATTGCACATCTAAAAACTGCCACTGCATACAAGACATGGAGATTCTTCACAAGCTCAGGATTTCCTACAAAGACAACTTTGCATGCATAACTTTATTCATCTTGTTGCCAAACTAGTGTTCACGATACTGTTGTTAAGAAAATAGTGAATGGCCTCCTAAAATAATTCCAAAGACAGGATCATTAATCATGAAGAATCACAATTCCTTTGTCAATGCCACTAACAATAGAAACCCCTGGAAAAGCAACAAGTGTCCATAAAAACAGTGACCCAAAAACCTTGTAAAATAGCCAACGTTGTTAGATCAACATAAGCTAGACTTTGAAGATGCAGAGGATATATTGGTCCAATAAAACCAAGTTTTTCTCATGCACATGTCAATGAATGAAAAATATCTGGCAAGAGGACATAAGCATACAATGAAGGAAACATTTCTGTGATGTTGCTTTGGTGTGGACTTATGTATCTTATAATTGTATGCCTCAAACAATGCCAACACATATCATGAAAGTATTCTTAAACTTGCTGTTCCTTATGCTGATGATCACCTTGCTTGTTATTATACCAGTATTTACAGATGACAACAAGACTTCACCATGTGGCTACATTAATGAAATATCTTGGGACAATACAACTGAGTCACCTGCTTAGCTTGATATAAGCCCAATATTTGTACTTGATATTTGGGATCAAATCAGACTAGTATTAAAAAGAATCTTGTTCAAAATATTGCCGAACTGTGAAGCCTTTGCATAAATGTAAGCAAGTACATATACATTCAATATCACAATTGAGAATCCAGGTCATTAAGTAACATTTTTATTGTAAAACACTGATGATGCATCTAACACCTCAATCATATTTTTCAATAGCCACCAGTTTCTACTTTTTCTTCATGCCATTTTACAAAGTGCTCTATACTATCAGAAAACAAACAATATCATTTAATCATCTATTCCTTTCTAGAATATTGGTTCTTTTGGTGCATTAAGATGATTTCAGTCAGAAATACTTTTTAAAATAATAGTTCTGCAGGAAACTTGTTTAATAAAAATCTGGTGATACTTACTTGATGTCAAAGTGTATATTTGAGACTTTCAGTTCTTATTCTAAAATTGCAAATAAGGTGAACAAAGAAATTACCAAAGAAAAAATACAGCCAAACTCCAACATAAGTTGGAAAAAAATTTTAATGCAAAGATTTTATCCCTTAGAAATGTTTCTAAAAAATTTGCAAAAATATGGAAGCCAAGAAGCACTAGTGATAATGCAAGAAAATTATCAAAGTGTAATTAGAAAAGAAAACATACAAACATGACAAATCTTTATCAGCAGTAAAAAAACAATACTCGCACAAGTCTGTTCTACCACTTATTTAAGATTACCATTAAACTTTTCAGGTAGTTCAGTATTTCTCTGGTAATATTATAAAATTCCTGTCAGTAATTGTGGAAATGCTAGAAAAACATTAGATATAATTAAGATTGAAATATAAATACGTAGACTACATTTTTTAAATTAGTAAATGCAATGTTAAAGTAAACAACACTGACCAGTTCTCTTGTTTCTTTTACAATTCACAAAAGAAATAAGCTTATATTTTGTATTTCAAATAACTTTGCATTCTCTGAATTTACTATTTAAAAAGTTACATGTAGACTATGTAAAATTTTGATACTAAAGTCATGAGACTATTTTTGTTTAAATTAATGTCATTTATCTTCCAAACATGATTTTTTTTCTTAAATTTCTCTACATTAAGCCCCACTTTCACCCATGCTGTCTCGCCTTGAAGATAACTCATATAAGAAATCATCCCTAGTACAGAAAAAAAAAAAAGAAAAAAACACAGGATGAATTCCTGCTCTGGCTGGCAGGGCCACACTTCTAATTATCTCTCTCTCTCTAAAAGTGTAGATATCAAAAACACATGGTCATAAATTTATGAATAAATCGTAGGTTTTCTTTTTTTTGTTGCTGCTTTTGTACATTCTTGTTTAGAATGTCCAGTGAATCTGGAGATCAGCTGAAAATACAAGTAAACCACAACTTTCTACATGGAAAAACACACACACACACACACAATGTCAAAATCTGTTAGGATCCTGGATGTTTAAACTAAAAAAAAAAAAACAAAAAAAGTTGCAGGGTTTTGTTAATATAAAAGTGGTAAAAAAATAAACATTTTCACATTACCAAGTGAACTATTGGATAGCATCATTTAGTTAACATTTCATAGTGGGCATTAAGAAACAAACACTACCAGCAGGGGTTTTTTTTTCCCCCTACTTCTTAATGACATTAATATACTGTAGAACCTCTCAGACAGGTGGTCACAGCAAGACAGCGAAAAATTTGAGTGAGATTACAAACGTCGATGACAAATCCATTTATTTACATTTAACATTGTTCTTTTCAGCCATTTCTTACACTTTTAACTCCTAAAAAAAAACAGAAGAAGAAGAAAACAACTCACTGCGAACAGCGTAAGGTAATTCAACAACAACAACAACAACAAGAAAATCCCTAACAGGTGTTTTTTTTTTTCTTTCTCTCTTATCAAACTAGAATTTATCGTAAACAATCAGCAGGTAAACAAAAGATCACTCATCTATCCGAGAGAGAGGAGCTCCTCCTGCCTGTATTCCCCCCCCCCCCCTCCCCCGGGGACTCCTCTACTAGTACCGCTGAGGAAAACAGAGGAGATCAGTGGCGGACATAAGCAGCAGTGATTCAAGAGAAAAGTCAGGCGGGCGACCCGATATCTCTTACTTTTTAGCACGATGCTCGAATCCCGAAATCGATATTTGTAGTTTTATACATTTGGAAACAACAACAACAACAATCGGTGATGTACGTACGTCCCTGTCGAAGCCAGCGGAAATCATGGGTATGTAATTATGCACGAGCGTATTAGCAATCAGAAAGAACCCCCCCACACACACACACACATACATACATACTAAAGATATATATATATAATATTTGATGAAATTATCTTCATCATTGCCGGGCTGGGTAAGCACCATGCATAATATTCAATCAATTCAAAAACAGCTATCTACCTAGACATTCGATTACCACCGACGCAGCTCGCGAGCCCCCCGCTATTTGAACAATGCATTTCAAATGCCCGCTGTCCGGGGCGAACCGAGAGAGGATCAGAAACGGGAAGAGAGATGCAACAACGACTAGGAGGAGAAGAAAAAGTGCTGACCGTCCTTAGCTTCCATGTCGATATCGTCGTCGTCCTTGTTGGCACCACCATCGCTAACATGGTTCATCATCATGTCCTCGCTCACCAGCCGAGCAGCAGCAGCGGGGAGGAGGAGGAGGTGGAGGAGAAGGGACCGTTTTCTGGCGCTCTCGCCTCGGAGTCGTCGGCGGACTTCTTTGCGATACGGTCACCCTAACGTTCTTGCTCACGATGCGCCCAATGTCTGCAGAATTGACCCCCCCCTCGACGAAGGGACGACCGGCTAAAGCGCAAGAAACGAACCCGCAACTCCGACGGTAACTTCCCCGGCCGACGACGCTGAACAAAAATAAACAAGATGGCGGCCCACCATGCTTGGGGAAAGATGGGATTTAGCGAATTTAGTCCGCGCGCCCCTCGCGCTACTCACCGTCCGGCGGGGAAACCTTGGCCGTCATGTCGAACAATGCGGACGTCTGCGCTCCCACAAATGGAATCCGAATTTTCACGGTCCGAAGTCGCGGGGGTCCGTCTAGAGGAGGCCGTCGACCATCATCGGCCCTTTCCGCTGCCCGGTTGTCAACAATTGCGCGTGCGTCGCGGAAAGGGGGGAAAAAAAAAAAAAAAAAAAAAAAAAAAAAAAGAAGAAGAAAAAGAAAAAGAAAAAAAAGAAAGAAAAAAAAAAAAAGAAGGAAAAAAAAAATTTTTTTTTTATTATTTTTTTTTTTTTTTTTTTTTTTTTTTTCCCTTCTCCCCTCTTCTTCTTCCGCGAGGAGAAGGTTACGGTCGTTGGACAGGAGCGTATTCCCCCTCTCCTACTCCTCCTACTACTCCTCCTCCTCCCGTGAGATGCTGCACCGAGCCCCGGAAAGCGATTAATGCAGCAGCACTGGTGACGCCGGCCGGACTGGGCGCAAGAGGGTTGCCATGGCGCAAGAAGAGGGCCAGCAATCGGAGCAGTTGGGAGAGAGCTGGTTCAGCGGCTTCGAGAACCAATGCCTGGAGGAGCTGGATGCTGATGTCAATATGGAGGACGAGCTGCGGTCGGAGAGAGAGTACGCGGCTCAGAAACTCTGGGTGTCTTTCCAGAATTCGGCCACGGCGATTGCCCAGATGTACAGAGGTATGGACACCGTTTGAATGCGGCATCCAGCGTAGGACGGTCGTTGACCGGAACCTTGCCGATACCATGGACATGGCGGCGGGATTGTGGGACGGGACTGGGGGTTTTTTCGGGGACGACGGACGGTACTGAATTTGGGAATTGAGTTTTAGGAGAAATGCTGAACCCCCCCCCTCTCCTCCTACTGTTGTTGTTGTTTGTTGTTTTTTTTTATATCTTCTTCTTCCTTTATTCAGACATTGCTGGAACGTTTCCTCGATGAAATGGGTTGTGTGTCGACGATGAGTCAATGCACAGCTATTTAGCCTAGTTCTAGTGGTAACAATTATTATTAATAATCCCGTTCCATTTTATTGGGGGGGGGGATGGTGGTGGATTTGTTGGTTGGTTTCTCGGGGGTTCCTTCAAATAGATAGGTGTGCAAATCACCCTTCGTAACTATCGTTGGTTCTCCACTTCTAGTGCCGAATCTGTTTCAAAAACTAACCCTGACGTGGTATATATATACATATATACGTCATTGAGTACATTACGGAATCAGAATCTCTTCGGGTTTTTTCCTCTTCCTTCGTCTGTGCTAAAGTCGTCTTATTGTTTGTTTAATTTTTAAAATAAACCCTAATGACACTAGAACCTAGTTAATAGGACTAATGGAAGCCTTACTGTGTGTGTGTGTGTGTGTGTTACAGCTAGCTGTAGTAGCGCAGGTAGCCATGAATTGTGACCTCCTGTTATTATTTCATTCGGGTCCTGTGTTACCAGAGAAAGGTAAAGGTGAGTTGGTACCACCCACCCACCCATCCCCCTTCCCCTGGGATACGGAGCTGTTAGGTTGGGCTGCTGCTAGCTTCTTTTATTCCTTAAAAGAATTATTCTGCTGCTTTAAATTTTTTTTTTTTTTTAATATAAACAAAAAAGAGAGAGAGAGAGAGAGTTTGCAGTGACTTGCTTTAATTCCTACAGATTCATAAAAGGATGTGATTTAAGGATGATCATTGAGTTTTCACTATTGCATCTGTGAACTAACTTATTAACTGTGTACTGATATAAACAAATTTCAGTTGTTGACTACTGATCTGATGCATTGTGGCAAATCAATTATACATAAAACACCAGTTTAATGGGGTTTTTAGTTTTCCAAATTAATTTTCATATTTAAAAGAAAAGAAAAAATTGTTTCAATCATTCTCAGAGCAACCCTTACCACATTATTTATTAGCATTATTACATGCCTGGTTGTAAAGTTATAGCATCAAGATTTCCAGGATTCGTTAAGTGTTACAAAACATCTGGATCTTACATGTGTGGCTGTCAAAACAAACAAAACATTCTAATTTTTTCCAGCTAATTCAAAACTGTAAGAAGACAAAGGTTATATTTTTCAGATCGGCATCAAGGTGTGTCACTTTGGGTTCCCTTCCGGAATGCAGCCACAGCAGTAACAGAGTTATACAAAGGTAAGAGCTGCTTTGGTCACCAGGCTGAACATGTATGCAGATTGGCCAGAATAAGCATACTAGAACTTGGTTTTCTCTCCTGGATTTGACTTAATGGTTCCATGCCTGTTTTAATGTGCACTGGCTACGCATCAAGTCAGTCGGTAGAAGAAGTTATGTATAAAAGAACTTCTGATGTAGGAAAAATCTTGGCTAAAACTTACCAGACCTGCTTATCATTCCCAAAGTAAGGATTAGTAAACTATCGTGATGCTTCTAAAAATTGATGGAATTAAATATACTTAAATTTTTACCACTGACATTAACGAAGTTTGTTTTATCATGATATTTTACAAGATGAGTTACTAATTGCATATTGGTACTTCTAATTTTATAAACATGAATTTTTATTTGTCAATCTTTTTTTTTTTTTGTGGAAAATGCACAACTCTTATATAAAATTAAACAAGCTGATTATTCATAAGTTACAAATATATTCAGATCTCCCATGTTTTATTATTAATAAAAGAGAAATTTATTTATTCAGATAAAATGAGTTTTTAGTTTTTCAAACATTGCCTTCTATCACTAAATTGACCTTTTCAAAAAATATAAATATAAACAAATGAAATGAATGTTGACATTAAATTTGAAATTAATAAATTAAAACCCAGCATTGAATTTTAAAAAGGCTATTGTAAGATCCAGTTTAGAACTGATTTTATACAAAAATTCTTTTTAAGCTTTTTTATATGGAACTTAGAAGAAGAAAAAACTTGTAAAATATAAATAATCCAGTGAATAATTAGCCTCTTTATCAACAGATTTTTTAAAATCATATCGTAATCAAATGTCATAAGATTATGTATGAATTTTGCCTATCATGGGCAATCAATTTTATTTTGACAATGAAATGCTGCTATTTTTTAATAAGATAAACAATGTATTGTTTGGTATTTTTGTGTAAACTATTTCTAAAACATTAAGCAATCTTTTTTTTTTTTCACCATTGTGTGATGATGTTTATTTTTCTTTCACTTCTCATAAGAATTACCAGACAAAACAAAGTATTTCATAAGATACTCAGCTCATAATATGTACAATTTCATTTTCTCTCTCATTTGTTACATTTTGCAAAATATAATTACTAGAAACTTAATTTTTTTAAATTGAAATTTGCCATTTGTATTCGAATCAAAATAGCTGGTATCTCAGAATTATGATCTTAACAACTGAAATATACAAGCTGGCTACTTTAGACCTTCAGCTGATATAATGAGTTGGGGTATCTTTCTCCTAAATAATAATGACACAGTGTGGCATGGAATCCGCAAAGTGCTGGAAGGTGTTCTGCAGGATACTTCTCCATTCAGTCATTAATATTGTACGTGATGTATGGAGTCAGGTATGCAGAGGATCATTTTGGCAAATGAGTTTTTGATCCCAAAGATGTTCAATTGAATTGAGATTTGCCGATTGTGCTGGCCATGGGAGATGCCTGAAATTTCCATAGTTTTCAAACCACGAATGGCACAGTGGATGGGAGTGCTGTAAGCTATGGCATTCATTCCGGCTTCTAAATGGACTAAGAGGTAAAGAGTATACAAACCAACAATTCCCAAACCATGACTCCACCATCAGAGTCCTGGACAAGAGGAGTTGAGTGATTTGTGTAATGGTCTCCTGCTGCCATAATCCATTTGTTGCAAGCTCTATATTTTATGACATTGTCTTATTTTTCATCTTTTTCTGACAGTTTTTTCAGCCACAATTCCCCTTTTTGGCAGACATTTCTTTACCTTTTGCTATTGCTGAAATAAATGACTGTCTATCACTAAAACTGTTTTAGCCACTGGGGCACCTGCTTGATTTTCACCCACTATCATACTGCTTTCAAATGCTGTAATGTCTTTGCCTTCCCACATACCTATTAGACAGACTGCAAATGTGCTTTTCCAAGTCATATATAGTGATGTAGGGATTATCTGTCAATCCTTTGGTCAACCTAATTTGCATCTGTAACTCAGTCCAGGCCCAAGTGAGAAATAGTACATGTGTCCTAATAAAGTGTCCAGCTAGTATAGATATAGGAGGGACTTCTTTTTGTTTATTTTGTAGTTCATCTCTTTATGCTGGAAAGACTTGACTTCTCTGTATTTTACTTTTGAGAAGAATTTGAATATGCAAAAATCTTCAGTTTTTGGTTGAGTTTGAAATTTTAGAAAAATAAATATCTTTTAGCTAATAGGACATGTATTACAAGTGCTGTGTAGACAGATTTACTCTTCACAAGCTCAGATACATTTGTAAATCTACTTTGGCAGCAACAAGAGTTAACCACATAAATCCAGTGAATGAAACGATTGTAGTCCACCGAAAAACCACACTGCACCTTTATACTGACAGAAATTTGATTGCTCTGTGCTCAAGACTAAAAGAGGGCGAAGAAGTTTTCAGAAATAATCCTGCATCTGATTAAGAACTGAATTTTGCCTGCTAGTGCATTATGTGTTGGTTTACCTCAAAATAAAAATATACTAACAGTAGATATGAAATGCTGCTGTTTACTTATCACTAAGCTGCTGATTTCTCTCTCATCTAGATTCGGTTTAAACAAAAAGTGAACACACACCCACCCACCCAAACTGCTTGTAGCGCTTGCTGCTGCTGTTCTGAGTTAAGGATGTATGTATTGCATGCGTTTTGAATGCATTTATCTTTATTTCATCTGGATGGTTGTCTATTTCATAAATTAAAAAAAATAAAATTGTACCATTTTTGTATACTGGCCAGTTTTGGACCATAATTTTTCACAGCTGAAAACTGCAGCACGCTTGAAGTTTGCAAGCAATGCAAAAAAAATATATATTTTGTAGTTGTTTTTTTTTACTTTACCTTGGCTTGTTAGCTTTAATTTGAGTTCAGTTTGTCAGTTTTTAGTGATTTTTTTCCTGAAGAAAGTTGCTTTTAATATTGCTAATAGCTTTTTGTAAAGAAATTCAAATGTTTAAGGAAAGTCTTGGCGGTTATAGTTTTTTCTTCTACTTTCTATGTATAAGAACTATTATGCCACCTTGTAAATAGTAATGCCGTTATTAGCTGGGACTGACATATCTTTCAAAGCTGCATCATTGTCTGTCTAAATGATCTATACAATGGTGGTGCTGTTTGTTTTTTTTCCCTCTGTTAATTGTCATCTCTTTTTTTGTCTTTTGTAGATAATTTAGAAACTTTAAAGATTTGTAGTGATGTAGGAGTTAAGTGTGGACGACAACACAGGACAAGAGACATTATAGCATGGGCGAAAAAAAAACGGCGGCACATACGTAGGGAGGACCTGCTTGCCTTCCTGTGTGGTAAAAGTCCACCACCCCGTAACAGAGTTACTTCTGTGAGCAAGGGTTCGCCTCGAGTATCTATCGACATACCATCTCAAAGGCTATCGCTGACAGGAAGTGTGGAGCACAACCCAGACTCGGAGCTTCAGGCGTTTAGTGATGCTTTAGCATTACAAGGTTGGTGTTAGTTATCCTAATCTTTCTGGCTATATCAAGTGAAACAAGTACTGCTCTTATTTTCACTAACGTGTTGTTTATAATAACGGTTCTCTTCTGCTGTCATTTTCTTTGTATAATTCTGGATTTCATTTCAAATGGTTTCTTGGATTCATTTCTCCTCTGCTCTGGATGTATGTGCATATTTTAGCCAGAAGCTTGGTGGGGTGGTTCTTTTTTTTAGATGTGTTGTACATATCAAGAACAAAGTTTTAAATTACGCCTTCATATCTTGAAAGCATCTTTTATTATGGTTATACTGTGACAGTAAAACTTAGTACATTTAAATATATTCTTAAGTACTTGGTTCAGCTTCAGAGAAAGTTGTTAGTGATTGACTGGTTGCTGTTTAAAAAAACATGCTAAAACTGGATGAAACCGGTTTACTACTGTTGTTGCCATTTCTTTTTAGGCTAGCTTTGTGTTTATCCAGTTTGATTTATTCTGAATAAATTTTGTTTGTTTCTCTGTTCACTAGCATTTGGTCCAGCAATTTAATATTGACTACATCTTTTGATAGCAGGTTATTAATAAGATCCAGGGTTGGTGAGAAATGGTTTATTATTGCACACACAAGTAAATCACTTGCTCAGTGCACTAACAAGAGTAACATTGTTTTAAAGGTGTATATTTATTTATAGATTTTTATTTCATTTAAATACCTTTTTAAATGTTGAACTTGCATTCTTAGGAAAGAATTAACGTTTTAATGAGATATGGATTTTAACAGTTGTTTTTTTTTTTTTTTTTTCTGCCAGTCGAGGTAAGAACAAAATCTATGTATATTTTTACTGTCAATTAGACTGGTGAAGAAGGTTTGTATCAGGTGACTATTCTAATCAGAGCACTTCTTTTGATGTCTAATTATTCAAGCTATTCCATAGATAAATCCTTTCCTCTCTCACTCATAGGATCTCTACCTATTATGTATTATTTTCTTTTCTTTTTTTAAAAAAAGCAACAACTTCTTGAAGTCTATACGCTCCATCTTTGTTGGACGGAATATTCCTTCTAGGCTAGATGCAAGAACGCCTATCAGATAAACAGTTTGAATTACATTTTATGCGTTTTATTTTTCTTTTTTCTTTTCTTTTTCAGGTTTGAATGGTGCTATGTCAAATATTAGTGTTGGATATCTACCTCACGGTGGGAACTCGCAAGGTATAGGATCCTTGAATAAAATGGAAGACCTGAACACTTTCATTATCGATGAAATTTCCAGACATTCTGATTCACGAAAGCGGAACACGCCAGATACCATGGACTCGCCTTCTCGAAAAAAAAGTCGCATAATGTAGATAAATTCATGCAAAAAAAAAAAAAACGAAAAAAAAAAAGAAAATCATTTAAATATGCTTGAATTATATTTAAGGCTTAGAGGATTCTGCCTTCTCAACTTATTTTGAGCCAACAATGCTAACATTGCTTTTGCTACTAAATTCCACAGAAGATGTGAGGAAGGGGAAGAACTTGCATCATAAGCAGTTAGCAAATACTAGTGTTAAAAAATTTAAAAAAAAAAAATCTTTTTTCATAATTGATTTAAATTTAAAGAGATTTTAACTACAAAAATTTTAATTTTCTTCCCTTTCATAAGTAAAGACAATTCAACAAGCTGTGTTGGGTCTAGAATTCAAGACATGATATAAGTGCCTCCATTGTGAGATCAGTTGTGACATTGGTTTAATCAAAACTTTAAAAAAAAAACCCTGCCTCTGTTTCTTACCAGCTGTTAATGTAAATGTGACTGTCTGTGTGAATATGTACATATTGTCTTGATATTATTGCTACAAGACTGTGTGTGTTGTGTGTATATATATATATTATATATAATATATATATATATATATACTACCTACCTATAAATATATATATATATATAACAATGAAAATTACTTTGAAGGCATATTTACTATTAGTGTTTGTAATCAGTGCATTATTGAAAATGATAAAGGATTATTTATAAAAGGGAGAAAAATAAACTTGTCTTTTCTTCATTGACCTAAAGTTGCTGGATTACAGCCAAATGCTAAGTTCTTAAATATATCAGCTTTTTCTCTCAATTAGGATTTGACTAATTAACCTTTGCTGCTTTTAATTACATACATTCTGCTAATGATCAAGTTTAATAAAGTTCATGACCTGGAAACGTTTGCATTTATTTCAGAATAAGGATGATAAACTGTTTTGACATGTATAAGATAAAAATTTTAGTTAGTGTAAGTATAATTAGACTGCATACATTATGTCATACCAAAGAAAAGTTAAAGACATTTGAGACAAGTGAGATTCTACTAGTCCATGTTTCATTTGAAATCTCTTAGAAATAACTCTGTGTGTGTGTGTGAGTGAGAGAGATTGCTGTTATGAAATATGAAGGGCATTCTTGAGTGTTTGTTTTACTGGATAATCATTTGTACATTTAATTTTTTTCTTTGAAGATAATTGCAGATGGCCACATTATGGACTGTAAGACTTGATCTTTAGGAATTAGAGCACACTTGTAGTTGGTGGTTTTTTTTTAAATCTGGAATATTTGCTTCACAAAAAAAAAGATGGCTAAATTGCTTTTATATGCTTCATATTGTTGATTTTGACCCTTGATCACACTTATGAGCCAAGTAAAGAATAAATCAAGTGTTCTTTCAAATGAAATTGTGAATTGCTACCATAAACTTCTACAAAGCCAAACTGAGCTGTTCCCTGACTTTCCTATCACATGCATAGTTAGTTGTCTACTTTCTTTCAGCTAGACGTTTTAAACACTGAACTTTTTACACATTGATTCCATTTTCATTCATAGTTGTACAAAGACCAGATTTTATTAGGATTTCCAGGTTATGGCTAGATTGTTTGATGAATTCTCAAAATTTAGTTAAAAATGGTTATTAGAATATAAAAGAATTAGAAAACATTACACAAAATATATATAAATATTAAGAATTTAATAGTGCAACAGCTGTCATGATTGGCACATTAGTAGATGAACTTGCAGCTAAGTAGCATCGTGTATCATTACTTGGACTACAATTAACTCTTGTGATTGTCATTTTTGCCTGCCTCTCCCCCTTTTTTTTTCTTTTGGGAACTTTAAATGTTAGGACATTCTGAAAACAAATTCTCATCTGGTTACAACCATCATTCATTCTGTTTTAAAAATATCTAGAAAAATTAACCAGTGATCCCAACCTGATCAGATGGAGCCTGACTGGACATAAGCTGGTAAGAATTATGTGATGATGGCCTTGCTGCTTGATTAGCTAAATGTTTAAATTGTTATAATGTTCTTGAATGCTCTACACTTATTAATATACATTTTCAAATTGTTATATTGAATTGTGATTGACCTGCTGTTTCCTCAAGATTGATTTTGTGTCACAGATCTATAAAAATAGTAAAATCTTTCTCTCCTGGCCATGACAATAACAGCGTATAGAGAGAGCATATTAAGTAGACAGAGAGCATTTCAATATTTAGTTGTAAACCAAACTATCTATATCAATGCAATATGGAATATTTTGTTTTGGATTTAATGTTAGTTTCATTAAATCTTCATATCTATAACTGTTGTATTTAGCCTTCTTTCATGTTTCATTAAATAGTATGACAATAACCACATACCTGAACTTTATTAAATATCCCTTGGTATCTACTATTTGGAAGAGTGCATATAAAAAAAAATTTGATCCTAGATCCAACCACAGAAAATGCTGACCTTAGTTCAATGTTTGTTTTTTTTTTTTAAACCTATCTGAAACTTTTCCCTGTTGTATCATATCATATATATATATTAGTTGGATTTTTTCGAGAATTGTTTCAGAAAAGAGAAATTTCTGGCTCTTTGATCCATTTCTTCCTGGTGTCTGAGTAAATGTTAGAAATTATGGAATGAAGCTTGCAAATGAACCACTAAGTTCTTGAAACCAAACCAATTCCCTTTTAATGGGGTGGGGTATGGTCTTCAGCAGATTTGGCTATTACAGAAACTTAACAAGCTGCTAATTTTGTCTAGCATTACCAGCTCTAATCAACATGACTTACAATTTGAAGCCACATTCAGTTTTTTCACAATATTAGATGGTCTTGGCTCTCTCTCCATAATTATTATTACTTGTGGAAGAGTTTCATATCTGAATGAATAGATGAAACTTTCAGTTTGTTCTGAAAATAAGGACTTAACATCTGACCAACATTTTTGTAACAGAACAGTGAATGAGTTAATATAATTAAAAGATAAAGGAATTACATTTTTGATTAATACAAATATCAGCTATTTTGATTTGGAAATTTAAAAAAAAACAAAAACTTAATAGCATATTTTTAAAAGATAAAGGTAATTCCCCGTTTTAAATTTACTGGATGAGAGAATTGTGACAAGCAAGCAAACTAATTGTGGATGTCTGATATACCTTACTGTACTGGAACAATTTTTTCTCTCCTACACCGGTGGTGATTCATAATGAAAGTAGAGTATGAGGATGGTTTTAAGATTTGCAACAATTCCGTACATTATCTGCCAGAATAGGACCCCCCCTGCCCCTTTTTTTTTGAAACAAAGTTATTTATATATTTACCCCCCAGAATTACTCTTTATTTTATGCCTTAGTGTACACACATCTACCACCAAGAAGATTCTGAGAAGAACAGCCTGATGCCGTACTGTTATCGCCATCTTCGCCAAGTGTATTAGTAATCTATCTCTCGGTCCTACAAGCCACGTTCCTTACGATATGTGCTGAACGCGGCTCATCGACACTTCACGCTGCTGTTGTATGGGAGAACAGCGAGATGCCTGTCGATCGGTGGAAAATTAGGTTCGTCAAAGTTTGAAGTGTTTTCGGTGTGCAGGGTGTAAGGTCGCGGGCCTCCTCCGCCTCGGTGGATAGGAGGCGCTGCACGAGGAAGGGAGAGAACTAGTGTTGACTTGTGGCATCGTACGTATTCGCGGAAACTACAGCAAGGCTTTACTGCCATCATCATCTATCAGTTTCCTCTTGCTCAGAGCCCCGGGTAGGGGACTAAGGACGAGCTGGACACTTGTGCAGAATTTCTCTCAGCTCATGTAAAAGTTGGCAGATTTTTCTGCCCTTAGATGTGTTTTTTCTTTTTTTTTTTTTTAAAACGGAGTGCCATCCCCGTCGTGTATTTTAGTCTGTTTACCGGACCTTGAGTTATCTCCCCGGAATTAGTGTTAGGGTTAGGTCCCCATCTTTCAGCCTCTTCCAATATGTACACAGGCTGAGTGACTCTTAAATATATTTAAATTTTACTTTTATGCCAGTGCAATAAATAAATAACAGCAAATACTTTATCTACACTGTAGCTAAATATTCCAGAAATGGCTCTGCCACATCAACCAACTCCAAAAATAAAATGGACAATCTGTGATGAGCTGCTTAAACAGCCATGAAATAGGGTCATAGATTGCCATTTTTGCTTTGCTATACTTACACTTCTGGCTGTAAACATTTAAGTTAAGCATCTAAATATATTGAAAATGCCAATTTAAATGCATCCAAATAAAACTTTATTTTAAAATAAAAGAAAAGTTATGCCAAATAGTTTTCTGTTGTAGTTCTGTTTTTCATTACAATTTTCATGTCATTATTGATTGTAGATCTACTTTTGCTATCAGCTTCTTACAGGTCACCTGTGCCCACTTACTGGCTTCATATTTGTGTTAATGAATGCCCCACTTTTTATGTTTTATTAGACAGATTTTTTTTTTTTTTTTTGAGAATTACAACTATCCCAGTGTTAACTGCTTGGGGTTATGTGCTTACCCACTCAACATTTTACCTTCCTTTCAGCAAGTAAAAATGACAGAAATATTCGTACAGTCTGCTGTTTTGAATGGGACTTAAGCATCCAATGGGTACAGATTTTTATGGTTTATCCAAAAGGTTAAATTTGTGCAGCATCTTATTTTATTGAGAAATGAAAAAGATGATTTCAGTTCTTATTAGGACTGACAGAGGCATATGTCCTTGGTTAGCTTTAAATTGTGGATTATCTAGTCACCATTTTGTTGGGTTTTTTCTCTCAGTTGAAGTTGAAGAGGACAGTACTAACACACAGCCAGATAAAGCGTGTGGTAGGATTTAATTTGGTGATCTCTGTGCTCTTAGATAATTTCACTCTCTCTGTCTCATGTGACACTAAACCATTGCATTTGTAAATCAGACTGCATCTAATACACTAAAATAAAGACAAACTGAACCATTGTAGTACATATTTTAGTAGTGTGATTTATAGTAGTGCTAAATTAAACAGTAAGGAAGAATATGGTATGTAACGTGAAATACTCCAAATTGATATATAAAATTTAGAAATTGTGAACTGAGTAAAAACAATTTATAAAATTTTTGAGTTTAAATCAACTGCTCTCCATAGTTCATAATTCTCTGAAATGTTGTTTGCAGTATTTCATCACAATTAAATTGTTTAATTTTAAAGAACTTTTAGTAAAGTTAACACTTTTATTCATTCAATATTTTAATTTTTCAATAACATATTTACCCTCCCTACCAGTTTTTTAAAATAAGTCTAATATGTATACATTAATAGAATATTTTGTACAACTGGTCACATGTATTGTATAGAGTGTTATACTTTATTTTTTTTAATCAGAAATGATTATAGACAATTATTAATGTTCAAGTGTAGATTGTTTTTTTTTTCCTTCAATGTTCTTAAGAGACAGATTACGTAAAATGACCAACTCTCTTTGTGTATCACCTGAGATGTATTTGCAACTATACTTTAAACCTGTACATTAATCAGCACAAGTTGAGCCACAGGGGTTGTGATACACAGTACCTTGTTCATTAATACGACCATTTGTAATAATAAATCCATATTTCTCCAACTCCATATTTGCAAATATATAAGCCAGTTCAACACAAATGCTAACCAGTGCTTTTAGCCTAGGGTGGTATAATGGAGGTGAAAACTAACAGGTGGCATAGAGATATAATAATCTTTATACAAAGGATCTGTAATTATGACAGTAAGAATGCAGGAATCTTTCTTACAGACCTCTTACCAGTAAAGCAACTTTGAAAACATAAACTTTGTCTGATCAAGGTGTTTTTTTTTTTCTCTCCAGCCACAGAGTAGATAAATTCAGGATGACATTTTGTATTATGATTGTTTTATTTTTTGTGTATATGGATCATTTTAATAATTAAACTAATTGTAACTTTAGTTGTTTTCTAATTATTTACTTTCACAGTCAAGGAAATTTGCAAGCAAAAGGTTAACTGATGGATGTTTGTCCATTACTGAATCTCTTTTTTAATTTTTTTGATTTAGTTGCCTAAACTATTAATAAAAGATTCCACAGACTAATTAAGGAAAGTTCAGATCACACAGGTGAGTGTTTGTTTATCTGTAACTTATCCTGATCTACTCATTTACTTATTTACGTGCAAATCAATTTATTTTTAATGCATTCAAGCCAACATTGGAAGAGTTATGTAACTGCCTAGTTAAACTAATTCAGCCAGTCATTGACTTAAGTGGAATACTTACATCAGCAACACAGTGGCATCATATAGTGAATCTAGCTACCTTGTGCTTAAAGCTATTATTTGTATTGTCTACTGGTCATCAGAAAAGTGTCAACAGATTCACCTGTTGCCAGTGTGAGGAAGATTGCTGTGTTGAGATAACATTAACAACCCTATTACAACAAGGTATGAAGTCATATATGTACCCATATCATCATGTGCCATCCGCAACTTAGGGGTCAGCAGTTCTGAATCATGATCCAAGATAAACTAAGAAGAAAAGGCGAGTGCATGCTTGGTTCCTATGATTTTTCCATGCTACCCAGAAACAAACCTACTGAAAATTTCTACTAGAATCCTTCATTTTTAAATGTGGGAGGAAATTGAGTACCCTGGGGAAATAAATGGCTGGTGAAAAGGAGTAAGAAGAAACTATGCCAGGTATGCCAAATTGTCAGTACCCTGTGGAAATTGAACTTGGACCATCAACCTTAGTAGTGAAGCATTTGATCACCATGCCACTATGTTGCAGATACTGCTGATATAACATCTTTACATCATACAACAGTTCATAAAGTGTAGATTTCAGCTTGCCAAATAACAAAATAGTTGCTTGCTTTGATTAAACCCTAAACTGATGCTGACGAAATCAGTAATGCCATCTTGTGTGGACTTGCTGATATGTAGTATATCAGGTGACACACAGGTTTGGCATCCTGAAATGATTCCTCATTAGCCAGTCAAAATCCAGTAGCTAAAATCTGTTTGTTTCTGCATCCTCACTGATAACTATGGATTTGTATCTTCCAGATTGATGTCAGTACCTTTTTTTAAGCATGGAACTGAATGCACATGAACATCACTAGTAATGATTTAAACTTTGGTGTTGTTCAACATTCTTTTTCTCAAAAAAAAAATAAATAAATAAAAAAGGTCAACATTTCATGTGACCAATTTAAAATCCAGTTTGCTTCATATTAGATGGGTTGACCTTTAATCTCTCTTGATCTCAATATTTCTGAGAGAGAACATAGTTTTAAAGAATAAAGTGATAAACATTCTATATAGTTATTTATCAATTCACCAAATGAACTGCAGGAATGTACAAATTTATTACATTATGTTCCAAACTTGTAGTTCAAATTTTCTCTTTAGTAATGGTTAGCAAAATTCTGCCACCTTTTTCCTTTAAAAAAAAAACACTTGTGGAAAGTGTGACAAGTATTCCATGATTCTCTTCAGCGAGATAAATGTAGGGTTGACGTTTATCAACACAAAAATGATAAACAATTATGATTAGTTAAATAGAAAAGACCAACCTGTTTAAATCTTAAATGACCTGCACTTTCTACTCTATACATGGCAAAGCAATTTTAGTGACTCCACTTGTATCATTACTTATCAGGTCATTTAGTGATCATGATTTTGTTGGTCACATGATCCAAGGTTGGTTTTTACTTTAGATAAACAAGATCCTTTCAAGAAGAGAACTGACTGGAAGCTTATCCTTAATAAGTTACATTCACCAGTTCTGAGAAACCAGTTTTACTGAAGATGAATACTTGCAATTCAAAAAACTATTGTTAGACACAGAGTTCAACCACAAAAAGCCTAAAGTGACAAAAATGGCTTGAAAACTGAACATCTAACAGTTCTAATGAATGTTTAATTCCATTAGTCCTATTAGAGATTAATTAAAATGCAGTGAAAACTATGCAGAGCTGAATTAAATACAATTTCTATTGCTTATTAACAGTCTTTCTGGTTTTCAACACAGACTTCTTTCTTGGCAGGAGCCATTTCCAAATAATGTCTTGCAGTGTTCAATCTTTTTTCTTCAAGTCTCTCATTAGTTAAGAAAATCATGTTGAGACTTTGGTTGTTTATTGCCAATATTCAACAAGTGACTACACAATGTTAACTATGAGGAAATATCATTAAATTATTTCTTTCACCAATTCATAATTTCCTTTCTATTGTCTGAAAGTCAATCTGGTCACCTAGATCTACTCCCACATAATTTTTGCATATGTTAGAATAGCCAATGGGACATAGACCTCCACTTACCCTTTTGAACAGCTTTGGTAGTCTTTGCCTTTTTCATTAACAAAATAATCACTGGTTTTATTTGAGGTTTTTTCTTCCATGTCAAAAGCAGCAGTGTTACCATTTCTCCTGTAAACTTCATTTCTAGCAGCAATCTTTGATATGACCAGAAACATTCTCAGAGATTTCTTTCTGCCATTAGCTTTTTTTTTTTTTTTAAATCAACGAGACAATTGTATAGAAATTATCACTCCATAGACAATATACTCTAATGTGAACAGGCCAGGAGTCATGTAACAACATCATATCCATGATAGTGTCATGTACACATCACTAATAGATTTTGTAATGAGCTGAAGTTCTTGAGAGTATCCAAAGTTTTATCCCCAAATGTTTTTTTTTATTTTATTTGGCAAATACTGTTTGAGATGTTGAGATGTGTCCTCCTATACCTAACCTTTTATCAATAATAATTTCACATTCTGAGTAGGATATAGTCAATTCCATCATTCATTTATTTAATCTGCCTTCAAAATTCGAAAGAATGTGAATTCCAAAGAATTACTTCAAATTGATCATGTAGTATAACTTGTTCGAGAGGATTGCTCCAGAAATGTTTTCTGCAAGCTTTTAAAATTATTTTTAAATGGAACTGGTTTCTACTTTAGACCTAAAAAAAAAAAAAAAGGTTTTTTATCTATGGAAACACAAAAGGCCGCCATTTGTGCCCATAAGAATGTTGTGGAGCTCTATGACTAGCGCTTCTTTATTTGTCTCGGTCATAATTCCCTGGTTTGATACATTAACTGGCTGTAACAAACCCTGCCACTTAAGAGCAGCATTGTCCAATCATTGCTGATATCTCTGAGCAATAAGTAGATTGAACATCAAACATATCTGCTCCAGCACTGCCATTACTATTTCCATTGTTGCTGCTATTTTCTGGATCTGAGATACCATTTCCATTAGAATAAAGGATATAATACTAGAAGATTCTTCTTTACTTGTATAATTAGCTAAACAAACTGGACTTTACATCACTATAACCATGATCTGCCAGACTGACAAAAATTAGAAATATTATCACAATAGAATGAAATATTTTGAAATTCAAAATACTTCTACCATGTCTCACTCAATCCACTATGCATATAAAAGACATTTAGCCCAGATCCAATCAGTAGTTTTGCACTTTCAGTTCAGATAGAGCCAATCAAATGACATGAAGCTAAATGTCTCATTTAAGCTGTGAAATGGTAAGTTATTGTTAGGTTAGTTCCAGCTTGCCCCATGTAATTAAAAGCAGTAATATAACACAGCACTGGATGAAAGTTTTCGTTTACTTCATCTTTAATAAGTGGCAAAGAATCAGGAGAGCATCTTTATATATTTACATGACATTAAATATAAAAAATAGTAAATGCCATATTTGTTCTTTTGTTTTTTATGTAGTTAAAGAAGAGAAAAGAGAGATTTTCTTATTCTGTTACTGACAAGAAAAGTCTGAACTCACACTCTGTAGATAAGATATTCTTGGGATGTTTCTAGTAGTTCATATCTTGGTGAGATGAGTTACAATATGCAGGAGCTAAACATTTAGTATATCTTGTTTGATATTTGACATTACAATTTTTAAAATTCTGAACAGTAAACAAACACATTAGTTAGACCATGAAGATAAATAAGCAGTCCTGACAGTGAAAACCACTACACCTGTTCTAGGAAGGTGAAACCAAGGGGTTCTTCTGATGGATTCCTTGTGCACCAATGGGAGAAAATGGAACCAAACAAAATTCACACCCACTGCTGGAACAAAGATATTCAAAAGGATAAAAAATATAGTGCAAAAGTAAGGTTTTTTGTACATGGTGAAAAAGGAATTTTCTTGTAAGTTTGATGTCTGTTGTGTCAGAATTCAATATTCCACAAAGAGACAGTTGAGGGAAATATGCAAGTGGAAAAATTAGCTGATCAAGTAGGAAATAGAATACATAAAATCACATCCCAATTTTGAATGGCACGAAACTTCACTGTTGCAATGGTGCTTATTATGTACACTGGATGCAGTCAGTACAGATTGTAATTAAGTTCCACTGCTGTTCTTGCATTGCTTGTTTTCTTTTGCATATTAATAAAAGTATGCACTGCAGCAGGATTCATGTTGTTTTCCTGCTGAGGATAAAGCCTCCACCTGAGCTGCAGGATTTCATTAAGATCAGTTTGATTGTGTAAGGTGGCCACTTTGTAGTGTTGCCATTTAAAATAACCACAGTAAGATATATGGTGATGCCTGTATTACAATTAAGTCATAAAAATTTTTGGTAAATACAGCCCCACCCAAATGTGAAAGTCAAGACAGGCACTTAATACATACTTATCATGTCAACAGCAGAACAGCAGATCTAAAAAATCTATTGAAAATTACTGAGCTCGTTTTTTTATTTTGTTTTGGTTGTTTTATTTACTTCTCTCCAGTCAACTGATAAAACTGTACAGGGAATTGTTATGCTGCTACAGTTTTTAGGAAAGTGAAACAATTAGAAATACCTAATAACTGAAGCCAGGTTATTCTATACATTATAGTAAATGTAGTATTTTCCAGCTGTTCTTTCCATGGTACTGCTATATAAAACTTCAAGTTTTTAGGAAAAAGGCGGCCAGATTTTACTATTATTTTAATTTTTTTCCTATTTATCCTGCCTAACTAACTTTAATCTGTTTACTTGTAGCAATCAATCTTATATGTAGATTCAAATCACAACAACAATAATTTCTGAAATGCACACTTTATTTGGAAGTCTTGTAAAATCACTCTCTATATAAGGGGTCTTCTGGGGATAATACTAAAATCTGGTATTTCAAAACCAACTTAGAAGAAAAATTATATACGTAATACTCAACCCAATGTGTGTTCACAAATTTTTACTTTAATATTTATCAGAATCAAGTGATTAAGAAAATTTTTTCAGGATTACTCATTTTTAATATAATGGCAAAGAAATTTTCAATATTTTTTTGTTATTTTTTAAAGCCATTAAATTTTTAAAATTTTGTAAATTGCAGTTTGAAATTCCCCCCAAAACTTATAAACAAACAAAATTTCCTTATCATAATGCATCTGATAAGTTATTGTCAAACTGCTTTCAAAATTTAAAAGCTCAAAGAAAGTTATAAATACTAGAAAATCATAAATACCTTAAAAACCCCACCATCAAATACATATAGATCTGATAACACTTCATCCATTGTTTCCTCCACTTGTGTTCACTGTCTCTGATACACTAAATAAACTAAAATAACCACTTCTCTTAAACAATTTGTCAAAAAACAACAGAATTGGTTAGTATAAAGAAAAACAATAAAACCCTTTACAAATGATAAAACACTTTTTAAGAATTTATTGAATAAAAATCTAACAAGATTGTTACATTTATTCACTATAATTCATTTCTTAATCAATGAAGGGATCAGCAGCAGACTTTATCTGAAGGTTGAGATTTAAACATCATTTGAATCTACCTGGATGTGCTTCTGCTTCCAGTATAGAATTTTCAGAAATATTTGTTTTTAGATTTATTCATAAATCTAGTTTCAAACAAATGATAATAAATTCCCATTTTTCAAATATTCTTCTCAACTACAGGAAAGATGTTTTCATAAATTTGTATAATTTTAGTTTTGGATTAATTATTAACTACTATTATCAGAAAATTGGAAAATGTTAATTAAAAATAAAAGCTGAAGCATTTAGGTGAAATCCTGGTCAGCTAGGAATAGTTAGTTACAGCAGAGATTTATGAGAATACATAAGCAGAATTACTACAAAAAAAAAATCAAAAGGCATAAATTAAATTAATTCAATTCATTAAATCAATTTCTTTCCAAATATTTAAAAAAAAACTTTAAAAGAAACTTGTAAAAATTATGATCTGAAATGAATAGAATTTGTCAGTTTGTTTTTTTGGTGGATGAGATTTAGTATGAAAACCACTTTTTTGGTGTGTTTTTATGCCAAAAATTAAGTGTTACATTTTTGGATCTTGAATTTTATAATTTCCTCTCTGAATGTTTCTGTGGTGGGAAGATTGATCTATATACATATATGAAGGAATAATTTTTAAAAGATTAGACATATCTAATAGAGACACATGGAAAGCAATCTTATGATTAAACCATAAAGGATATTAAGATCTTAAAATAATTATTAAATGCTGTAGGAAAAGCAAACTTGAAGACATTTTAAAAAAAACACCACTAACAGTTGATTTACCAATCTGAATTAAGCAACCATTGCTATTTATAGTAGAGACACTTAGTCAAAACCTTTTGCTATGGATTTTTTTTAATGTATTTATTTATTTGTTTTATTAAACAAAATCTACTCAGAATTGTGTTTATTTAGCAGTAAGTATAGATATTCTCAAAAGTACTCTAACCATACATTAGTAGAGAATTTTAGCAATTTTTGCCTAAACTGTAGTAATAATTTTTGGATAAGTTAGAGGTACTTTCTGTAGCAACAAGCCACTAAATAAGTTTACAAAACAAACTCATTTTGTCAACAATGTTTCTGTTTCTTCTGTTACCATCTTTCATTTAAACCTTTATTTTTATTATGAGATGTTTAATAAAAATATAAACTGGACTGGAATTTATTAATTGGATTTGAAAGATCTGGAGAGAATTTTCTTTTCACTTTGCATTATTTTAATTAAAGACAGTTGTATCTGTAGAGTATAAAAAAATCTTATTGCACTAGTATCCATCAATTCATTTTCTGAACTGTAAAATGTTTGTTTCTGAATTGCATGCATGCACACACACAAAATAGAATAACTAAACATGTAATAAACATTCATTTGTAACAAATCAGCTACAAAGATTAAGTGATACCTAGTGGTTTTCAGGCCTGCTTATGAAGTTTATTTTAGTGATTTTCTTGGCCATGTTCAGTTAAACCTATACATATTTGACTAATGGAGTCACTTTTATCAGAGTTGCCAAAACTGCTGAAAATTAGTGAACTAAGCTGAAAATGAATGAAATATTTCAAAGATAGGAGTCAGTAATTTTTCCAGGGTATTGGATAATATCTTTGCGATGCTGCACCGCTTCAGAAAGCTTCTTTCTTGGCCCCATTTCTATCCCCAGCTGCCTCAAATCCTCATCCTTTAGTAGTGTCAGAGCCTCTAAGTCAATTTTCTCCTTTGTAAAGATGGCAAGGTAATTGGACAACCCACAAGTAGCAAGGAAGAGCTCTAAGGGTGAATAATCAGACAGTTCTTCATCATCATCTAAATTCTCCACTTCTTCTTCATTCCATGGCAGATCTTTCATGCGTTGCACCAGAGTATTAGCAGTTCCTATGCTGTCTGCAACACTATTCTCCCGATTATGATAATGATTATTATTACTCAGCATGTCAACAGGAGTCTCATCTTCTTCCTGGTGGTTATATGATCTCAGTGTCTCTACTGCACTTTTACGAGGAAGAAATGCCAACTTCCCAACTCCTGGACGATTAAAAATGCTTCCTGACTGAATATCATCAGAATCACAATCATAGCTATTGACGCCAGAGTCCCCATTTATAAATCCTTGACCAAAATTTTGGTTGCATTCATCACCAATGCCACTCTTAGTACTAAACTTGTTTGGCACATACATGACCTCTGTACCGCTCATTAGACCAGACATTGATCTGACAGTCCTCTTTCCCAACTCATCAACCTCACCTACTTTAAATTGATCTAAGCTTTCTGCCTTCCGCTGGACCTTGCGGGCCACCCCCCTTCCACTAATCGTGGGGTTACCTGTATATTCTGAATACATCTTTTGTCGAGATTTATTTCTGAATGCCAGTGTTTTCAACTTATCTTTAAAAGTTGGCTTTGCCATTGTTTCAGCATCTTTGTTTTCTATCATCTCTCTGACTTTTGCAAGTTTTTTCCCCTCCTTCTCTGCTTTTCGCTGTGCCTCTTCCTGTAACTTCTCATAGCGTTTTATACTCTTCTCTGCATCCATGATAGCTTTCTCTTTTAGCTTTTCTACAGTCTTCTTGTTTTTGCTGGCCTGTATACCTTGGACAGAATCAAGGTACTTCATGATGTCTACCTTTTCATACACTGAGGCCATTTCGAGAGCAGAAATGTAGTCATTGTCCTTTGCCCACAGGTTACAGCCCCAAGACACAAGGAATGATACACAGTTGTAGTGCCCATTTCTAGCAGAGTGGTGGAGGGCAGTTCTTCCAAGGTAGTCACACTTGTCAGGATTTCCTCTGTAAGAAAACAAAGTGGCTTGATGAGTAAATGCTTATTGCAAAATCTATTTTAGCTCTTACACAATTATCTCCCTTATCTACTGCATACTTTAAAAGCATTCACAATTTTTGCAAACTATTCAAGTTTTTATTGTTTAAGAACAGTGGATTCCTTTCTAGAGTATGATAACAAGTAAATTTTTTAATAGCAAAAGCAAATTTTTATAATTTTCTTTTTCAAACGAAAAAGGGAAAAATGAGGATAACAAAAATAAGTGTAATAATAATAAAGTACATCAAAATCAAAACCAATTAAATTAATAGACAAATGGATCACAAGGTTGATAAACAGGGTAATTTTATTATTTCTACAATAAGTAGAGCACATTCAATTAAGAACTTTTTTTTTTTTTCATTTACATCAATGCAACCAGTTGTAAACTTTGAATGCATGATGAAAGATGCATTGGACAGTTTGAATAAGATAAGTAACATTACTCTTGTTAATACATAGTCATGTTTGTTTGTTTACATTTTCTAATATTCTTTAAATCCTATTATCAAAATTTGAAGCCCCCAAAATAACCAACAGTATATATCATAAAATAACAGCTGCTACTGTGTATAAGGAAAGTTTCCTTTTCAATAATAAAGGCTAGAGTCAAACAGACAGTGTTACCACAGACCTTTTCTTGCCATCATATATTTATGCCTAAGATTATACTTTTCTTAAACTTTTTGAAAAATGAACACAAATATTAGATTTACTCCAGATTTCGAAGAAAAAAACTTCAATTCTTACTACATTGGTGAAAGGTTTTACTTAATCTATAATACAGAATGATGTCTCATTCTAATTGTCTTCTTTGGTTTCTAATTCCATGTAATACATAAAAGAAAACTTACTGTATATAACTTTACTATATTTGTGGGTATTACAACTGTGAAAAACAACTGCAAACTGAGATTAGAAGATTATATATCCTTAAGATAATTTACAAGTTTCATTTAAATCTACTTTCAGAATTAAAGAATTTATTCTGTTCAGGGACAGAATTGCTCTATCAAACAGATTCCATGTGGAGTGTGACACTGTATAGTAGACACCTATGGAAAAATTGTGTAAAACTGTTTACAAAGTGACACCCAAATTATAAAAAGTAAGAGAATTATTTTTTTAAAATAAAACTTGCGTCATGATAATTATTTATGGTAATCAAATAATTGATAAAATGCAAAGATGTGAAAAGTGATATCTAAAATTTGAAAAGTTTTTCAATCAGAAGATGGATTGTTTTTCTGATTTCAATTGTACCTCTCCAAGTGTTAAAGGAAATTCTCAATACAATTTTGCTATATCCTTGAGGCAGCAAAGAGCAGTAACAGGAAATCTGTTTAGCCAGTAATGTGTTTATTTAACATTCTACAACATTTTTTTGGTCAGGTGAATTTAAAACTTATTCAAGATTTTGATCACAAACCCTGGAATGTGTCCCACTGCCTGCAGCTATATCACAAGAGAGAGTCAGCTGATACTTATCTTCTATGTGCAGTACAAACATTTGTTAAAAAAATGTTTAAAAATCTAATGCTAATTAACAACTGCTTGAATAATAAAAATTATAGAGGCAAATGGCATTTCTATTTTATATCACATGTAGAGAAATATCATATAAATCCTCTTTGTAGTAACAAATACATTTCTTTATAAGTAGTTTGTATAGTATGAGTTGAAAACAACTGCCAACAAATGCTCTTTAAACTACTTTTTTCAACAGTTTATTTTTAGAATAAATGTGGTTATTTCTTTTATAACTAAACATTGGCATGACTTGGTTATTTCTTAACCCTTTCCTGTCAAAAGTAACAAGATTATTTATGTTTGGTTAATTAAGAGCAAAGATAAAGAGACACTAATCTAACTGAACATAGGAATTAGCCACAGGCATTTTGTTTGTTTTTCTCATCGACTTTTTATCATTCTTGAATTTGACAACAAATTTCGTTTACACAAAATTCTAAATAGAAATGCTTTTTAATCTTTGAAATATATATATTTCAGAACATAGTACACAACTTGAGTAATTCAAGGTACAAAGTGATCAAATGACTCAGCTTTTGCTGTTTCAAAATAAGTTTCCCCAAAATTAATTATTGAGTTCTGTAGAAAATGAAAAATAAACGAAGATTCAGCTCAGGTTTCCTATGCAGGATTCACTTACCTTTCTGTTCATTTATAATGTCTACACCAGCAACAGCTCCATCAGCTACCATGTTAAATAAACAATTCAAAGCCTAGATTGTCAGATGAAAGTGAACTCTAAAGGTGAACTAACCTCAAGTAATAATGGTTCATATAAAGAACAAAAGCCCATCTATACATGAAATATACTTTCTGTGCTGCTGCTAGCTAGCCTTTGGTTTACTGCTTCGAGTAAAAATGCCAGTGCATCTATGAACACCTAAGATATCTTTAAAGTCTAGCTTTGGTAAATAATGTTTCTGTTTATGAACATAAAAAATAAGAGTTGAATGCAAATAAAGATGTAATAATTCCTGCATATAGAATATCCAATTTTAAGAAAGACAAAAATTTAATAATTTGGAAATAAAAGACATTTTTCAGAAAATAAAACTGCTGGTAGTTAAAGAGCTCTTTTTTTCTATATTTTTTTTTCATTATCTGAAAAAAAAAATGAAGCAAAGCCTGTAAAACCATTTTACTTTGGCCAGTGATCATAAACCAGATGTATAAACTGTAGATAAAAATTATCATTCTCTTATGAGACCTTTATGATGAGCAACCCATAGAAATTTTATTTTAACTTCAATTTCATTAAGAAAAATGTTATTTAAAAAATATTATTTGTATGAAATATAAAAAAAGAAAAAAGAGGTTGAGAATTTTTTTTTTTTACACAGTTTGTTATTTAGAGTCACTGAAACTGGGAACAGAGCAGTCAATTCATCTATCTTCCAGCTTACCTCTTTGAAAACATTAGATTTTAACAAACCATTTCCATCTGTCTGTAAATTCAAAGGTTTGTAGATTCATTAATGTTTTGATTAGTTCAATAGTCCAATAGCTGAACTATGATTCAAAACTCGTTCAGCACTGATAATTTCATGAACAACCATTAGTTATGGTAAGGGTAAAATTAGTTGAAAATGGTAAGGGTAAAAAAGATACCATTTTGAGACATGTGTAACAAAGATCTATAATTTGAAACAGGTTTTTTATGCATATAAATTATGGCACAGTAAACAGAAAATGAAAGAATTCTATATAGATGCATAAAGGGTAACTTAAAAGAATATTTTTCATGAATCATAATTTTTAGAAAAAAAAGCAAACTTGCTTGTGTTGCCACTAGCCAGCATTTTAAAAAAGATCTATTTAATTAATCAGATTAAAAATAGCCCTCAAGGTCATGCACCAACCTAACCAATGTAATTTGATAAATGTCATATAACCTATATAGTAAAGCAGTAAAACATTGTTTTTAATCAGAATGCAGTGTCTTAGCACAGCTGCCACATTCCTTATTCATGTCACTTATATGATAAATTTATAAGGTGACAAGACTATAAAAGGAAAATAGACAGACTCCAATATCCTGATTGACAATATACTTCAGCCAGTGCAACATTTTAAATAAATTTTATAGTTACCTTAATTTTTAAATGCGATCTTGAAAATAAAATGCAAAATTTTTCATTAAATAATCAATTTTAAAGGGAGAAGGAAACAGTATTCTATGAAGTCAATATAAAACAAAATGAAAAGTCTATATTCTGGAAAAAAAAATCAAAACAGCATTTGCACAATGCAGTATAAAGCTTATGAATTTTTATGTGCATTTTCTATTTTTAAAGTAAGTTTTGCATTGGTATCTTCAAACAAAGTTTCTGTTTAACTGATATTTTTTTCAAGGAAAACCAAGGAAAGACCAAGACTTCAGACAGAGGGTTTGTTCAAATGACTGGCTTCAATGTCAACAGTTGTTTTACTACTTTAGACATATTTTCATTCATTCATAACTTTATTTTGCAGCACAATGTTTGTTTTGTGCCACTATCATTTTCAACACGATAAATGCATGTATTAATTTTTAGTGCTAAATAATCTTTATAACTGAGTAAGATATTTGAACTAAATAGATGCTCTAAACCAATTGGAAGAGAACAGGGTGTGGAGGTTAGCTGCATATCTTTCGAAACTTTTAATTTTTTAGATTTGGGAGATATCTGGAGAGGTTGGAAATGAAGAGTTACTGAAAGTTAATATAAACTCTTTTTTTGTCTATAGTAATGAATTAGCATTACTTTCCAACAGTCAATTTTGCCATTGCGCTATGTCAGCATGGTTTTATTTAGTGTTTAGTTAAGTCAGCCAGGTTGAAGAAACACTATCTGCCAGAGCAAATTTTTTAAAGCTGGTTGGGAATGTCACTGTTAACAACTACATATTTCTGTTGATTTATTTCACTCTGCTCTTACTAAATAATTATTTTCCATATGAAATCTGCAAGAGATTTAGTCAGTTTATAATTGTCCACATTGTACTAGTAGAAAAAATTGTTAACACCAACATGCTTGAAACCTTTAATGATTCTTAAAACCCTTGACATCTGATCAGTAAAGCAATCAAGTTTAATAATTTTTATCTTTTTCAATACTGTAAATTTTTAAGTTTTGAAGAACTCATGATGAACATTTTCCAATACAGCTTCTTTTCTATTTTTTAAAAATATATATATAACAAGAAGTAAACAACTGCACAGTATATTTCAGATGTGGTTATGCTTTGGGGCCAAAAATGATTTTATAGTTGGAGTTTAATAAATTTTCAATACTTCATGGAAGTCCACAAGCATCAACTAACAACCTAAGGTATTGATTTCAAACCTCAATATTATTATTATATTTGTTTTCAGTTAAATTAGTACTTTAAAAATAATCTCAATTAGATCAAAGTAAGATTTGATAAACATTTTTAAAAGGGGAGATGTTTGGGGCTGGTCTGATGAATGTAAAAGTAGCACCTGCTAGGACTGTTATACTAATTTATTAATTTTTTTGGATTACTTAAAGGCTAGTCAATGAATTAATGGGTGTCATATATGTCTGATTTTATTTTGAATATTTATCATTAAACCTTAATAATAGCTTAGCCATCCATGCATAACAAAATTGGCTTCTATTTAATTAAGAAAATCTTTGATGTAAATATTATTGATTTTCTTCTGTCATCAGAGATTCATCATAAACATAGAAAAAAATCCTAAACAGTTCTTACTTGACCATCAAAAATAGATCAATCTTGTAATATTATAATATCATTTAATATATACTGTAGTATGCTCTCATACTTGTTAGATTTCCATGAAAATTATATTAAAAAATTAAACTAAATGCTTATTGTTTCATTTTTTTTATTGATTACCTTTTCCTGACTAAAATTCTAGGCTGGTGACACCATAAAGTTCAAAGGCCTGGTTAGAGAGTTCTTAAAGGTATTTTCAGAAAATCTTTGTTTTCAGCTTTTATCTGCCAGCTTAGTCTTTTTTTCTTTTCTTTTTGAGTATTTTATGCATATTTTTATAACCATTAAAAGCAATGTATAACATTCAATTAGATTTCATAAGTTAATAAAATTGAAATTGCAGTCTATTTTTCTACTTGTGAAAAGTTTTTGTTGTTTACTGTTATTTTTTTGGAAAATTCAATGCTAGGATATGAAAAAGAGAGATATTTTAAATTGTAGTTTAGGAAGAAGAAAACCATGAAACAAGGTAAGATTTTAAGGATAAACTTTGCTACTCAAGGATTTTCAACTGTTAACGAGGCGGCCCATTTTTCTTATCTGACAAATAAGTTGCTTCAAACAAATATTTTGCATTCTTTTGAATGTAAAGTTGCCAGTCAAGGAAGGACTTACATTATGGCTGTGTCAGCTGTCAAAGAGTATGCAAGATTTTTTCTGAAATGATATTGCTTCGATTTGTGGTCATTCCTGTATTAAAGCTACTTTTTCTTTAATGTTAATATATTTTGTTGTTGAAGATTTGATTTGCCAGTCATTTAGAATTTCACACACTCTTTTGCAGATAGTCTAATAAATATCTATAGTAAACCTATAACTTGTCAGCCTCTTGTATGGAGTAACAAGTTTATTACTAAAGACTAGACTGGATGCAGACTGTAGAAGACTAGCAACGCAGCTGAAAAGTGTTACTGCCCATACTTTTAAAATACAACTAGGGCAGAATCAGCAGTATCGCTGTAGTAGACTCCATTTTGTTGGTATAATATACTTTGTGTGTGCTCTTCTTCTTAAACAAAAATACATGAAAATTTGTTTTGTAAAAATCTTTAAATTTTATGAATATTAATTAAAACTGTTCATTTTCAAAACATTAAAAAAAATTAGAAAGCATATTTCTAAATAAGAAATAAATACCCAAACATCATCTGTTAATAAATTATGGTTGTTGGATCTTATTTATGTAGAAGTGAACACTTTATAAAGTGAAAATCTGGAATAAATAATCTCATGGAAATAGTTCTTGTAAAAAATTTAATTATTCCTACCAATACCAATCTAGATTTGAACACAATCCTATATTTGTTTTTGGTGTAAAAACAAAAAAAAATTTTTTATTGAATTATTCATACCTCTTAACATTGCATATACTGGGGAAATTCAAATGAAATCTGGCCAGATACCATTATGGTGATATTATTTCAACCAGGTTTCATTTTAATTTCCCTACTAATTCAACTCTGCTAAAGTTGGAATGTGAATTTGAAGAACCACCTTCAATTAACATATATATTATAAATTTTTCCTAAAAAAAAAAAAAAAAGTATATCCAAACAATCAAAATCCTTGAAAGACAAAGTAGTTACCTAAGAGAGAGATTATCAGGTTTGTCCATTTACTATTTACATGCAAGAAAAAAAAATAGTTTCCCCTCAATTCAACTTCTGCCAATAAGTTTGAAATTATATTTCCATGTTTTCTAGAATCTTACAGATAAGTTAATATTCATGAAAAATTTTTCTGTTGTCCAACATAATAAGTATATGAATAATTACTGCAACATGGGTTAATCACATCCTCCTGTGTAGTCAACAGCTAGAAACCTTATAATCTTCTGTACCAGCTTATGCATAAATTGACCAGTCATGAATTTTGCATTAGAAATTCAATGATCTCAGTTTCAAAAGAACAAAAAAATCAGCAGAGCTGAAAAATGAAGCATAAATAACACAACACAATTAATTAGTAATAGTTTTAAGAAGCCGTGAATGGCCCAGCACATTAAATGTCATGTAATGAAGTTCATACAGCTACCTCCTATCTAACAAACAATATTCCTTTAGTCCCATTGTTAGTTCTGAAGTCAACTCATATTAAAAAACATTCAAGATGTGTGAGTAAATGTATATCAGACTTGTGCTAATAAATAGTTTTTCATGGACAAAACTGCTACTTTACTTAATGTTACGTAATGTAATATAAAACTACATATTAGAAAAATAACAAACTTAAGCAGATAAAATATGGCTAATATATATATTTCATGTGTAATGAAACATTGATATGGGATCATTTTTCAAATCATGAAGTACTTTTAGTACAAACTCTGAAGTTGCATTCAGATTGGGAACCTCAGAAAAACTGAGCAATTTTATAGATAAGATTTTTAACTGAACTACTTTTCTGTCTATCATTCAAAAATATATTTAAAAAAAAAAACCTCTATCCACAGTTGCCCAGTACTTTCAATGATGCATACTGCCAAGCTTGAAAATAGGTTCAATGTTTGACTCATACTATGGACAAAAATCAAGACAGCTGAAATTCTTAGAAAAGATGGCAGCCACTACCCTTCAAATCCACTCAGTGCCAGTATAACCCCCTGTAACAACAAATCTGCATCACTCCAACCTCATGTATTTTCATTATTATGAATTAGTGACTAAATATGCAGCCAATTCAACACAAATACTAGTTCCTCTAGGTTGGGGTGGTATAAGATAAAAACTGACATGGTATATGGAGGGTTAAACACTCATTTGTGACCAATGCAGAATTAGAAAAACTGATTTCAATAAGAGTAAATTATGGATTTGTTACAATTCATTTAGATATGCAGAGAGACTTTAAACAACCTTTTCTAATAAAGCCTAAATCAAATCTCTTTTTAAAAGATAAATACATTTCCTGCATCAATTATCTAAAATTGCATAGTATCTTCCTGGAATGTTTTACCAAAGACCAAAAAAACATCTCAACTTAAAATATAGTCAACAATGTTTTTTTTTTGTTTTTTTTATTTACTCTGTACTTATATTTAATATAACACTGATGCCAAAAAATCTGTTTGTTTTCTTTGCTTGAAAAAATCTTTTAAAATATTTCAATCATAGCACTGGTAAGATAGAACCTGTACACCACCCTAGTTTTATTTTATATCTAAGACTGTACCAGTGATCATCCTAATGAACCTCCAGATTTATTCTAAAACATTTACATAATGGAGATTTCCTACATGCACACCATAATCAAAAATAGATCTAACCAAAGATTTGTGAAAATAAAGTAGATCATCTAAAGTTTTCCTACTTATAGAAAGATTTAGTGCATCCCAGACCCTGTTGACTTAAAGACATAAACTCACATTGCTTTAGACTTTTAAAATTTTTTTCTTTTAACTTTGTTTAGTAAAATGATTCAGAAAAACTATAATATTTTTTTTTAATGTATGTACAAGGCTCTGTTATTTGCACTTGCAAAAGTTACATTTGATTTGCTATTTTTTGGACTTATCTAGAAACTATTAGCATTATTATTATTCTTACATTATAATTTAATATCATCTGCAAATTTTATAATTATGATAAAGATTCTGCTAATAATATCTCTGTAAATCATAAAAAGAACAGGTCTGAGAACTGGATACTGAGGTACCTTATTAGTGGAATTTGGACAGCACCATAAAAAACAACTGTTACAAAACAATCACTGATCCATGACAAAATTTACCAGTTATGCCAAAACTTTTACATTTTCTCTACTAAATATTTATTTGAAATTATGGCAAATTCTTCACAAAAATCAAGGAAAAAAAGTGATGATTTTGTTACTTTGGTCCAAGCAACTTGTGATACCATGAAAAACTCAAACAGATTAGTTAAAGATTTTCCAGAACAAAGACTGTTCTGCTTCTTTTAAATAAAGCTGTTTTCATTTAAATAAATAAATGACATGATCCTAATACTTTAAAGCATTTTATCCACAATTCATATGAAATGCTATGATTAGTAGATACAAACCTAGAACCTTTTTCATATATTGGAGTAACATGGAAATGTTACCTTCTCTCTACTTTTATTGGGGACATTCAAATAAAACCCATATGAAATAGCATCATAGTAATTATTATCCAGCTGAGTTTCATTTGAATATCTCTAGTGCAAAGAGCATAACTGTTGTGAAGGTAATTTTGATAATAAAGAATTGATATTTCATGACCCACTACTAATTCAGGATAACTAATCAGTATTTTTATTTGGAAATTTTTTTTAAAAAATGTTGCAGGTAGGCTGAATCTTATCAGACTATACTGAGTAATAAAAATATGAATTAAGTAAAAATACTTTACAGTTGTTTTTTTTTAAACTTACATTTAAAATCAAAACAAACAGCTTCTTTCATGCAGAATAATCAAAATCTTCAATCATTTTCTGTGAAATAGAAACTGAAAAGCTGACATTTCTGAATTCATATCTTATTTATGCTGTTTTCTGAATAAATTTTTTTGATATTCACAAGTTCTTTTTTTATTATTATAGTAAGGAAAACTAACAGTTTGTAAATGTGAGTTTGATAGTGCTGGATCTTAAAACTTGATATAAAATCTGAGTATTACACAGGTAGTTTGCTGTTTATTACTAATTAGTCAGCCATGGCTAACCAGACACCATAACAATTAATTCAAGTGTTAAGTTTATAGTTAAAATTGTAAATATCTAAATAAAGAAAAAAAAGAACAAGAGACAAAATGTTTGTAGTCGCTACAGACCAACAATAAAATTGCCTGCATAGTGGACCCCTTATACTAATTTGTGGTTGAGAAAGTCTCACAGAAGGGAGCTAAAGAGGTGTGGGGCAGCTGCTTTGGTGACAAGCAAGTAATCGTCAAGATGCAAGCCAGTCAAGAGTTAGC
The DNA here is from genome assembly GCA_018389105.1 of Nautilus pompilius. NCBI lineage: Eukaryota > Metazoa > Mollusca > Cephalopoda > Nautilida > Nautilidae > Nautilus > Nautilus pompilius. The sequence goes on along the minus strand of JACATO010000008.1, from coordinate 241,915 downwards.
CACAGAAGCTCCACCACAAAAACCTTGGAAAATCCCTTCTGGAACCCTTCGCTTTTGGCCAGTTAGTGAAGAGCAAGAAAAACCACACTAAAACGTGTGCCAAAATGAGCCCATCCAAACTAGGATTCAAACTTAGGCCCTCAACCATGGCAATCCAATGGCCTAACCATAATGGGAAAGCTCACTGCCCAACAATAAATTAAAATATTTCAAGTTTTTGCTCTTGAACAGGTGGCACCTAGAAAGCCATTTCATTTATTGATGATCAGAAATGACTTTCAAATTCCAACTGTTCAGGCTACATGCCCTGAATAATATTAAAGTCCATTTATTTATGTACAAATATTCTCAAATAAACTGTTACAGATAGAATAGATAATTCATTTTAAAAGAAAGAAACTATAATAAAATATGACCATGAATATCATCACAGGAACTTTAAAATAAACTTTGATGCAATAAATATCAGAGCTTTTTAAAAAAAACAAAAAGCAGGAGTTTGTACAAGTTGGATAAGAAAGAAAGAAATTCATAAAGCTAATTGAAAACTATGCTGTGATTACTGATATCTTTTTATTTGATGCCCCACCTTTGGGTCTTAGTGGTCACATATAGAAAAAAAAAAACTCTTATTCTGAAGTTCATCAAATTTTAAAATTTTGCAAAAACAATTTTTCTTTTTCATATCAAATTTTCTAGGCTGGGATGGTGTAACAAAGATAAAAACTTGTGTTATGAGGAGGATTAAATAAAATATGCTAACACATGCAATGCAAAACATGAGAGAGAAATGCAAATTGGATGTTACAAAGGGTATATTAATGAGGAAGATACTACATGTCAAAATCTATATAGTCAACCTGTGCTGAGTAATACAGATTTTAATAGTAGTAGGGTCCAAATGCTAACAGAGAGGGGTTAATATAAATAGTTATTTTCTGGTACCCATGACTTTCCTGTTTTTCATCCAAATGTTTTTAAATCCAAAATTCAGTCTTGACTATAGCATTCCAAATTCATTGACATAGGGATATTTTGTTATCTGTATTAGTTTATACGTTTTGGGTGAATATCTCAGATTTTGTAATTTAAAAAATTTTCTAAATTAAATGCCTTAAAAAAAAAAAAACAAAACAGTTGGAAATATAAAATTCCTATGACATTCTGATAAATATTTAAGAAAGTTTCTCCATTAGTCATTTTGTATATACATGAAGCTCACAAACAAAATATGTGGATTGTGAATTCACATAACTTAAATTGAATATTGACTATATTATATAATGTTTCTTCTAGGATGGTTTAAAATGCCAGATTTGAGTATATTCCAGAAGATCCCTTGATTTATTCCTGATTAGAGAAATCTCACTTACTGTCATACAATATAAAGTGCTACACACTTGTACTTTTTACTAGATTTCATTGTGCTAAATGAGAAACAAAACAATGCTTAAATATTAATTTAATCTTTGAAAGTTGTATTTTGTTATGACTAAGCCTGTAAAGATGCATAAATTAAGCTTAATGTAAATTATTCACTACCCGGAACATTGCTATCACTTTATAGCTCTAAGAAGCTCATTTTATTGTCTGATAAAGCTATAAACCATTAGCTACAAACTGTTTTATACCAGGAAGTTTGTTGAGTGTTTAGCATTGTTTTAATGAATCATAGCTGACCTTTTTAAACTTTCCATTTGATGCTTGAATAGCTTTCCTGAAATAGAAATACTTCATACAAACTTGAAAATAACTACCTTCCTTAAAGTTGTAATGACATTCATTTTTCTTTTGATAGCTGAACCATTTTGTTTTTCTTTTTATATCTTATCATACAGTATCATTTACAATTGTTGACTTAAAAACAATAAGTGAAAAAAAAAAGTAATTTAATTTTTACTATAATTATAGTCAATTTATTGATAAATACTGTTTTAGTAATATGGCTTAATGTAAAACAAATGTTTGTAATGTATCTGTAATATCTAAAATCTTATCTTTTGATTAATAGATGGCTTGAAGTTTCTAGCTAAAAGTGTCTTGTTTTTAAAAATAAAGTCTGTTTTCATTTCATTTCTGGGTAGGCATAAAAATAGACTCCTAAACAAAAATCCCTATAAAACGAAGGATATTCCAATGAAGAACTCTTGTGACAGAAGTTTAAAAAATAAATACATATATAAATTTTCTAAGTCATGTTAAGTTGTAATTATTTTCACTAATAAATTGATTTATAGGATAATACATTGATCAGTTCATTGTGTATGTGTTATATTATATATATATACACACAAATTACTGTGTAGCATTTGACACAAGGCAAAGAAGAAAATACATAATTATGAGCATTAATGAAAATAGGTCAGTCTTTCAAATCAATATTTGTTTATCATCCCAGATAAAGACACACATACAGTGTGTACGTATGTACTAAATCCCTAGCATATGGTCTCCTACCAATTAAACAAATTATCAGGATTTTCATTTTTTCTTCTTTTTTTAAAACCAATGTTCAAAATATCCAGAATATTCCAGCAATTGTGACAGTACAGCAAAACAGAAGGAACCAAGATTTCAGTATCTCCAAAAATCAGGAAAGTAAACTTCAGTTAATTCATAATAATAAAAAATTAAAAGAGAAAGTAATGCCACAGAAAACAGTTTATATATATATATTTTAGAGAAGTATCAAAATGCTTAAAAAAAAAAAAAGTACATTTCTGTTACATGAGTTTTAGGTACTGAAGACTGAGCATTATCAACTAAACAGGATAACTAATCAATTTTGAAATAGTAATGTGTCAGGCTGCTGCTCTACACTAACTTATCAAAAAGTGTTAAGAAAGCAACTAAATGTGCAGAGGATTTAAGTAAATAATTCAGCTATGAAATTCATTTTTAAAAAAAGTAAAAAAAGATAGATGTAAAAGCAACCATTTTCATATCAATAATCTACATTCAAGAATAAAGTACTACTATACTTCAGAATATGAGAAAATGACTTGGGTAGAAGAGATATATTTGTATTCTGCTCAGTTTCTTTAATTTTTTTAAGCAGTAATTTTTCAATTTTGAATGGTGGAAGGAAAATGAAAATGACATTTTTAGTTACAGAGAAGGATTACAGCATACTGAGGTTTTCAATTTAATTTTTAATAAATATTTTTTCTAATATATATTTAAAATCTAAGAATGCAAGAACAATGCCATCTTAAATAGTTTTAAGAAATGTTCTGCATCAGCAAGCCACATATGAGGACGATTTCTTAAATTTCATTGATTTGCATTTTCAAAATGTAACAGGTCTCCCATATTTCAGAGAAAATTTCTTTAAAATACATCTGGCTGCCCCTCTGTGCACTATTCTCTGACATTTTATAGTAATTCTGTTGAATTTTGACTTTGCCAACATTTGTGATTTCTTATTTCACACCAATTTTATTTTAAAAACCATCGATGTTCCTTTTCTTAGAAAATGCACGTGACTATGTTAACCAACTTTATCTGAGTTTCTAAGATATGTGCTATGATGGTAAAGCAAAGATGCCAAGATAACAATGAGGGACATTGGTGGATATGTCAATAAAGTCTCTCCCTTGCCTCTAGAAAACTTTGTAAATAATTACTAAAAATGATGCTTTCTGATGGTATTTTGAGGCAACAATGTATGAAAATAAATATATTTGCCTGTAGTTGTTAACTTATTTGACCCAACCTTTTTTCTTGGTATAAAATGTGATTTTTTAAAAAAATTAATAATTTGACAGCTATGCAGACACCAAGTAAAATTTGTAAGAGTTGGTGCCTCTGATAAAGAATAATGAGATAAAAAAATCAGAACAAACGAATAAAACACTTCCTCAAAATGCCCGTAGGGCTAATGTAAGTGAAGGATAGGTCAGGCATAAGCACACCTTTTTCATGTAAGCACTGTGTTCAGCAAGGCAAGTGATTCCTAGCAGATATGGATAAAGTAAAATGAAAGAAAGAAGAGGGTTTTACAAGGTTTAAAAATGTTAGAAGCAAAAGACTGAAAGAGAAGAGATTTAACATTTCCAGTTAGGAATCAATGTTAATCACTTTCTATTCTATAATTCTAAAAATAAAATCTTGTACCTAATTTTTTTTTACATTCCCAAAATTAAATTAATATTTTACTCCATTTTTGGGTATTAATTCAGTTTTATTTTTAATAACAAGATAAACTACAGCTAATTGTGTTGTAAGATTTAACATTTACTGTAAAAGTCTAAAGAAACAAAGTGGCATCCACCTAATGTGTGCTTACGCTTTGCAGATAAGATGTAATGTTGAATTTTAAGAAATCACAAATAGCCAAGTCAAAAAAATTTGTCCTGAACAGGTGATGGAAAACAGTCTGGGATACAAATATTTTCTTCTACAAATTTCCCTTAAAGAACTAAAAATATATATAACACCATGTTATGCATCAAAATTTGAGATATTTCCTCTTCAGTGAGTTTCACAAAAAAAAAAAATCAAAGAACTGCATCAAACTCTGCACCAAGATATTGATAATGGAAGAATCCCAGAATAAAAATTAAGTTGGTTCTGGCTAAAAATTTTATTTGAGATTAATAACTTCATCAAAAGCCAGTGTCAGCCTTTAAAAAAAGAATAAAAAAACAAAAATCTGAATAGAAAGAAATATTATCAAAAAAAGATTTTCTTTTACACCTGTTTAAAATCTCTATAAACGTCTGCATAAGTGGTTTTTTTGTTAGCTGGTCATGTTAAGATGATTGTATCAACTTTACTTGAAAGCAGTTGAGTGTCTTTTTAATAACCACCAAGTCAAAAACTATTAATGGTAATACATTTTTTAAAGGCATAATTCAATAGCATTCCTCACTTCATCATTATTACACTTTTAAAGCAGATTTCAACAGGCTGTCTGTGATAGTCATATAACACCCTGGTCACATGACGGTTAAAGACACCACAAGTATATCCCACATTGGGAAAACTAGAATTTCCTGTCAACCACTACTATTTATAAGATAAACGTTTTTAAAACTTCATAGCGGCATCTTCATTCCTAAAAAAGATAACAGCAAAAAAGAAAACTTCTTTAAGGTTTCGATGCTGGACGGACTACACTTCTCTTCATTGCTAAGTTGACAAGCCTGGCCTATTTGTTTATGGTTTCTACTAAGGAGCGCACCTCCAGCAGCTCTCATTCTTCTGTTGCTGAGTAATAATAGCCCATACGAAGTCTACCTATGCCCAGAGACCTACTTCAACGCCCTTATCTTCTCCGTGATAAATATTTATCTTTCCCTTTGTATTTGAGTCCAATTTATCAGATAAGTGAAACGCCGAGTAAATGCTATTAGAAAACAACAAAACAAAAATTATTATTATTTTTTGGCTGAGGTGTAACCTTAAATTAGTAGTAATAATAATAATAGTGGGCGGGCATATTGATGATTTATCAGGTTTTCCCGACTAACCAGTCGTTCCATTCCAGAAACTCTAACTGGTTATGAAACAGACAAAGTAAATCTGATTGTTTAGGTAACTGCTAACCCCAACCCAAGGGTGGATCAAAAAAAAAAAAAAATAATAAAATTAGGGAGAGAGTTATTGGTTTAGTGGGGGGAGGGGCCGCATTTACTTTTCGTTTGACACTGTGGCTATAGACGGCACACGATCAGGGGAGTGCCACAGAATGGCTACGTGAGCGCTATCGTCGACAGAGCTCGTATTTTCAGGTACGCGTGCTGTGAGGAAGGGAGCTACAAGTAAATAAGATAAATATATGCTAAATTCTTTCGACTCCGAATTCCTGGGTGAGAAAACACCTTTCTACTGGTCAGGGCATTGGGAAAATCCTCCCTCCCTCCAGAGAGAGAGAGAGGGGTAGGGTTGGGTGGCCGGCTCGCAGTCTCAATGTAAACTACTTTTGGCTAAAAATCCTTTAAGTTTTCATTTAAAAAAAAAAATTATCAATTTTTGTTACTAATCGAAATTTAAATAAAATTTCTTTGAACCTAAAAAAAAAAAAAAAGTTCACATGGGATTTACTTTGGAAAGAAAAAAAATAAAATAAGACCAACAAAGATTACATCACCCCACCATGCTCAATTAAACAAGGAGCTATTATAATCCTTATCATCCCAGGTATTGTCTATTATAATCCTTATCATCCCAGGTATTGTCTTTTGTGCGTTACTGTGGTGACAAATGAAAGCCATCATCCATATTCAATAAATGAAAGAAAGTTGGACCCTTTATTTCATTTCGTATCCATCTGCTCAAAGTCATTGACCCCTAACAGAAAAGATACCATCAATCAGCCCCTTCCTAACCCCTCCTTTTTTTTTCATATGGAAGGGGACAGAAATTCTTTTTTTTTTTTTAAAAAAAATAAATTTTAAAGCTTCCGTTCGTTAGGGATTAAGAGAGAAAATTCAGTTATCCCAGATTATATGACCATAGCTTCGGTGTTTGATGTCTTTTTTGGGGTATTCATAATACAAAAAAACATGGAAAAAGATAACTACTTTACATAAATTTTAAACAATGTTTGAATTAATTGAGAGAAACGAAATTAATATATTTGAGATTATATTTTAAACACAAGTAAGTAAGACGCCGCCGCCGCCGTCCATGCCACATTAGGAGACCGAACAGAAATTGTCGTCTGCCAACTCCCGCTGCTACCTGGGCCGGCCAATCCGAGTGACAGCTGCTCTGAGCGCAGGATCTGAGCGCATCACCGAGACTTCTTCCAGAACTTTCTGGCTTAGCTGAGGTCGTCCCATTCGTCCACGCACCAACAAGATCTTCGCTCGAGGCCAGGTGTATTATAGCCCACCCGTTAATTAATCAGGGGGGGGGGAAAGAAGCCAAGAAAGGGCGGCGGGCGACACTTACCCTCGGCCGATGATCATTCTCAGAGCCTCCAGGTTGCCGCACTGAGCCGCCAACAAGGTCGGAGTCATCCCATCCTCGTCCGGACAGTTACAATCCCGCTTGGTCGCCTCTCGCAACAGGTCCAGGTATCCATCGAGAGCTGCTCTGTGAAAACGGTCGTCCATATCGGCTTTTCCTTGTCCCCTCCTCTCAGGTCTTCTCAACGGGGGTCTCTAGCGGCCACCATTTGGAACCCCTTCCTCCACGCAAGTCTGCGCCAGCACCTGGTGTGACACACCTTTCCATACGACAAACTGCTCTCAGTCATTCCACCCCCCCAACAACTTATCTCACCTGTTGATTAATATTCATGAGAAGGCGGTCACATCGCGAGTCCGCTTATGACAACAACGCTGTCGACCGAAGGCAGACGAACTTAATATGTCTACATCTTTTGGAAAAGAAAAATAAATAATTTAAATTATCATTCTACAAAAAAAATATTCCGATGATCAGAGATGTTTCTGCACCGAAATCTTGGTGGCGATAATCTTATTAATATCGTTTTAAAAAGCAACCGATACTAAGTTAAACGACAATATGGCGGAACGTTTTTTTTAAAAGTTGTCTTTTGTTTCAGTTTTATTTCCTAAGATTGTTAATTTTACTTAAGAGTAAATGTACAAGTTCGTTTATTTATTTATTTATTTATTTATTTATTTATTTTTCGGTTTCTGCAAGTCTAAAGTTATTGAACTTATTCATCGACTGTGGCTAAAGCTCTGCCAATTGGATTTGATGAGGAAAATATCTATAGCGCAGAACCTTCGACAGAGATATTATATATTATCGGAAACTGGGCGAGACCTTTGGCAGTCGGGCGAAGAATACCTTCCGCGTGCCAGCAGACCCCCCTTAGGGACATCGCGAAGAATACCTTCCGCGTGCCAGCAGACCCCCCCCCTTAGGGACATCGCTGAGATCAGACTCTGCAGAAATGAAAACAAGCCGTCCATCAGTGGACTCGAAAGTTAGGCCACAGAGATCCTCTTCCACTACTCTTGTCACGATATGAACCCAAACGATAAACGGAGACTCCGCTCACATTAATAGGGTGAAGTCTGAAAACAGAAGTGAGTGTCAAACCCCCCCCCCCCCCACACTGTTCCTAAGCTGGGGTGGTTGGCTCTATTACGGCAAATTACAGACTGGCGTATTTCATAAGGAATTATTGCTACCAAGGATGAACCCAGAAAAACGTCGACCAGTTAATGACGGATATGAGGAAATGCTTTAGGTGTAGCAAATTTAAGCCTTATGGAAGGAAAGGCAAATTTACCATTATCACAGTGGAGGATGTTTGTGGGCAGCTGTAGCAAATAGCATCACTTAGCACTTCCCCCCCCAAATCAAATTAATTACAAGCACATAAAATCAATATATGATTATTAACGTTTAGTGTTCCTAACTCAACAGTGTTTGTAGTTGGGACCAAATTTTTTTTTTTCACCAATCCATTTATGGCACCAAAAAAAGCCTGTTGCACTAGCTACACCATCTACAAATCAGTCTTGAGGCCACATGATGTGTATTCAGCTGATATGGAGCATGAACCTTGAAATTTATGGAGAATCTCTACAGGATAAATAAAAGTTGCTTTTTTGTTTTTTAAAAAAATTCTATAGAAATAAAATCAGTTATCAGAAATATTTAATTCAAGCAGAAAAACATTACAATGTCTTCATTTTATCAGCAGGATGAATTTACACGGAATGAGAAAACTTAAATTTAGCTCTGCATGAAGCCTGAAATACTCGGGCACACAGCTGGTTAAAAATCTCTAGCTGTGACTATTGTTGTGCATAGTGATATCATGTGACAGAAGCGGTAGCTAAATTAGCTGCCATAAGAGAACTACTGCACATTTAGTTATACTCTTCATAAGTTTATTACTATGCTCTCCAACCTCAATGGTTTGAGGCATATTTAAATCATTTTGTCTTTTCAAACGCTTATATAACATTATGTTCATCTCCACTAAATAACCTCTCCCTTACAAAAAAATGAGCCTTTTAGTAAATTCATGTTTTTTCGTGGTATTTCTTATCTGGCAAGGGCCAAGCATTTAACTCAGAAAAACTTTAGCTAGAATCTGCTTCAATCAGTAGAAACATCTGACCTACACAAAAAAACTAAAAAATGATTAATGGTATCTTTCTTTGTTTTATTTACAGTACTTATTGTTGGATGTACATTTTTCCCTGTTTTTAATAAAAATTTAAATAGTTCCATATAATGATCGCTACATGGCACCAGTTATTAGGGTTTTTGAAAATGACTTTTAATGGAAGTTCACAGCCACACCCCAGATGTGTGGCCCGTAGCATATATCAATAATAAGAAAGTGACACCTGAACAGCATCTTTCAGAGATAACACAACTATGTGTAAATTCCTAGCCATCTATTTGTCTCCTTAGTAAGAGAAAGCATGCTTATGAATTAAAAAGAAATTATATACAAATATATACTTTAATATTTCCAAACTTCAGATACATTAAAAAAATTGCAATACAAGAACAATTCAGTTAAACGCTGTCAAGTGTAAAAAGATGCTACTAACGTTATTCTTCAAGATTTTCGAGCTTGAGTACCCAAGCATGGATGGAGGGAATTTCATAAAATTGCAGCATGGGGAAAGTGATGTTCATGCCACCATGTGCTGCCTGTTTCCAATGGAAAGGTTTCTGTACCCCCAGCATGCTGACTACAGTGGAAGGTGTTGGAGTTGTGGACCCCAAAAATAACAATCCATTTTTAGGCCAGTACAGAACAATGGCATAAACACTGATCATACCTTGTGCATCCTGCTTGCTTGTGTACCTAAAATACAAAAGCAAAATAGTTCAGTGGCAAAAATGTGCAATAGCTGGGTTTTCACTACAAACACCACATCAGCCAGTTTCACTATACTAAATTGTCATTACCTTGTTGCCTGTATGCCAAAGCTGTTAAACTGCACATAGCAACCATGATATCACTTGTTTCATCACACACAAATTTCAATAGTTTGCTCTCTGTACAACACACTATAGTCCACAGTCAATAATTTTAGAAAAAATCAACAGGATAATTAAAAAAACATTTTCCATCAGAACGTACTGTACACAGCTGATTAATCGCCTAGGCAATTATTTGAAACAGGTAACGTTCTAAATGAGATACTAAGCCACTATCTGAGATGGCCAATTGTGAATACACTGGCCACTTTATTAGGACCTGTGTACTCTCAGACTTAAGCCTGAACAGAGTTGCAGATGCAAATTAGGCAAACCGCATGTGACAGGTGATCCCTGCAGCACCATGTGTGTCTTGGACAAGAACATTTGCAGTCAGTCTAACAAATATGGGGAGAGCCAAAGACATTACAACATCTGAAAGAACCATGATAGTGGGTGAATATTTACAGATGCCAGAGTGTCCAACAGTTTTACTCATAGGCTGCTGCTGCTCCAAGACATCAGTCATTCAACTTATCAACAATGGTAGACAGTAAAGAAATGTCTGCTGTGAGGAGGAATTATGGTCGCAAACACATAGCGACAAAAAAAAAGAGAGAGAGAGAGATGTGGTTAGATAGAAAAGTAAGGCATTCAGTGTGGGGCAATTCATACCCATCTCCATTATTGCAACAAATGAACTATGGCAGTAGAAAACGATTGCAAATCACTGGAGTACAGATGTTGAACTAAAGAAAAATGATGTAAAGTGGGGTTGTCTTCTGAGACGTGCTTCACCCTTTTTTTTTTGCACAGATAAAAAGACAAATTTGGAGAAGTCACACAAATCATTTGACCCCTCCTGGTTTCAAATTTCTAGGGCTCTAGTGTAGAAGTCATGGTTTTGGGGCATGTTTTGCTGACATACTCAATGGGCTTCTTGGTACTTTTAAAACAGTATGGATGCTAAAGCTTACTTCAGTATCATGTTCAATAAAGTGCATCCAGTGATGCTTCATGCGTACCCTGATGTGAACAGATATTTCAAAGACAACAATGCTCCCACCCGCATACTCACACAGTGCATTCAAGGCTTAAGAAACATGACAGAGATTTCAGGCATCTCACATGACCAGCACAATCCATAGATCTCTATCCAAATGAGCATTTATAGAATACACTTGAAAGACACAATCACCACATGATTCTTTGCATACCATGTTGCATACAGCATGAGGAAATATCCTTCAGAACATGCAGCACTTTGCAGATTCTCTGCCACATCTGTTCATGCCTTTTATTAGGTATAGGTTCTAGTGTAATTGTGTTAAGTAAAATACTTGTTTTGTGGTACATTATGTTCACCATAGTCGTGGGGTAGACATTGTTTTCTCTATGCACAAGAACTTTTATATTTAAGTCAAATGCAGCTAACTTTTGTTTCAAGGGTACGCACACACCACTAAAAGCTGATCTTTGTGAAATATCTTAAAATCCCTGTCTGAAAATTCTTGCCATGTGTAATGCCACTAAATTTTTAAAAAATAAGAAAATTCTTAAACAACATCATTGTAGAAGAACATTCAATTAATTAAGTTAAATTCACAGACAAAGGAAAGAAAGCATAATGGTTTATACAAAGCCCCAGGGTCAAGATAGCTAGAATTAAGTAAATAACAAGTACAGAAAAATATATAAAGAAAGCAGCTTGGATTACAAAAACTTCATACAACTAACTGTTTTGCTTGGACACCTTCAAAGTCTCTTTTGGAATCTTAAAGTAATCCTTAAATTGTTCTCCTACATACCAGACATCTGAAGTTTGAGTGTCATTTTGATAATGCCATGGTCGTGTGCTGTATACAGCTTCACCATTCACTTTCAGCCACTGGCCTAGTTCACACAGTCTCTTCTCAAATATTGGATTGATGTGACCTTCATGGGTTGGCCCAACATTCAGCAACACATTCCCATTGCAGCTGAGATTGGAAGAAAAACAAAAATACTCATTAACGTAAAGCAACAAACAATTTTTTTAGTGCTTAAAACATGCATGTTTGGCATACAATAGAGAAGATTGTATTAATAATTTATTTTTTGTATTTAATTTTGTGACGTACACCCTTATTTGTCTCCAGAGGCTAAAGAAAAGTCATGCATTCTGGGAAAACTACAAAATTTCAATGTATTCTGACTGAGACAGTTAACATAATCAACTACAGCATTTTGCACTGTATCATCAAATAGACCTCACACTTCAGATTGCAGACTATAAGTAATCTCTAAACCTGATCCATAGTGCAGCACACAAAAAAAATGATGCAAAAAAAAATGGAAGAACCAAGCTGTTATGGTTCTATCCCATTTTCTTGGTGCTAGCACTATAACAGGGACAATTAAATGAGACACCATCAGATATCATTATGACAATGCTATTTCAGCCAGATCTCATTTGAAAAATGCTGTTTTCTTACTTACCTAATGGTTTCAGCAAAGATAGTGATTATCTCATGGGTACTGAGAACCTCATTCAGGGTAACTCCCGTCGAAAACCCCACGAGTGTTTGTCAATCGTCATTGCATTTTCAAACATGTGTTTCTGCAAGACACCTGGAACGAACAAGGCGTAACACATGTACATCTATGTCAACTGCAGCCAAATGCTATATGATTTGAGAGCAAGGTTGTTGAATTGGATGTTGAAAAGAGTCTAAACAGGTGTATAGTTTTACACAGTCTCCAGAATTAGAAAAAAGAACAACAAAAAACTTGAGTAAATGTGTTGCTTTTTTTCTCATTAACACCTGAACACTAATTCACACCTGTGTTCAGCAAATTTTGCAGTGTAAATTCTCTGTAGAAATCAGGACATCAACAAACAATAATGCTGATTAGGGGTAAAATAATAAAAAAGAGGAACTCTAGAATATTCCAGCTTCATCCAAAACCAAAAGATAAAGATAAGTGGAAGGTTTCAGGTTTACAAAAAAAATAACCATGTTCCAATGCTACAATATTTAACCAAAAACAGATTCCACTCTGCTAAAGCTTTGAAAAATAGTAGTAAGAGATTTTATTAAAGTGGAGACTAAGACTATTCACAGGGCTACTGTAAATATTTGACTGTGGCTGAAGTTTTAGATATGGCTTCTCAATGCCCAATATTTCATCTTTGTTTACTGAAGAATTTTTTTTGTTGTTTAAGCAGAAAACTAAAATAAAAAAAAGAGAAAGTATCAAACTCCTTAATAAATTAGATTTTAAAAGAAAGGAAACCTTTTTAAAAAGTAGTATTACAAATTTACCCTTAATTTCAAAGAAACAACAAAAGGAATTAACACACTAATTAATGTGACTGTTACTGACTAGATTTTATTCCTTCCAGCATAGGGAACATTAACTATACTTATGTGGATTATATCTATCATTACAAGTATAAAAACCACCATGGATGCATTTAATGTTGTTGTTTCCCCATCTGTCATTGGTGACTACAAAATCCTTCACTGGGCTGAAACAGAAAAGGTTACCATTACAGAATACATTGTATAGAGGGAACAAAAAACCTGATTGCAGTTTTCAGAAAAGTGCAGCCTGGGAAATATACCATATGGAACTCTTCTGGCTAAGTGGTGGGAGACAAAAGAAAAATAATAAAAACTTGGTATTTTTCTGCTGGATTTCCTCCAAATCTGAGAGAAAGGTATTTCTGTGATAACAACAAGAGAAATACTGGCCCACAGACTAGTGCAGCCTGTTATTTAGCCCAAATCTAAATCGCTTTCAATCAATGGCTGAATTCTTCTTGATTGCATTATGAAAGAAAAACAAGCGATGTCTGGATATAATGGATACACTTCTTCACATGTGCATGCAAGTTAAAGTACAATACTGCACACAATGTAATAACTTGTGTAAATTTTACCTCAGCTACACCTGGGTACTTATCGCTTCATCATTTTTAAATCCAAAACTCAAGTTTTTGACAAATTCTGGGATAGGAGAAGAGCAGCATAATATATTATTATAGATTAAAATTAACTTTTGTATGCATATGTATGTATAGCTGCATAATTAATAATAAAAAATGTTTATTAGACAATAAAACCTTTAATGTAAACATCAAAACACAAGCCCATTTACTTGACAATTTCATCATACAATATGTGGGCAAGAGAGGTGTGATATAGATATGCATTCACAACATTTTTCATGTGGAGTTGCTATACATCCACAACTTGACTGCTAAAATCACACTTCGTTTTCTTCACCCGAATACAACACTACACGCAATCACTAAAAGTAAATAATTTATTGCCACTCTTCCTTTTAATTACTGGAATATCTATAATTGTATCTGACTTTAAGCCAAACTAGTGAAGGTAGCTGTTATATTGTAAAGCAAGTGAATGTATCAGTTATAACAATAAAAATAATAGTTTACCTGTCATTGTAAAGCTAGGTCAAGAAGTGGATGGAGTTCCAGTAGTAGTCGGGACCCTGAGGGCCGTCTGACCATATTATGTCAGGTCGGTATTGTGTTATTAAGTCATACAGCTCAGGCATTGTCTAATGCTAAAGGTGAAGTAAAAAACAGTAAACATGAAAATACAAACTTATAGGGGAAACATAAGGATTCTCTTGTAAGCTATGTTACCACTAAAATATTTTTTAATCATCAATTTAAAAAAATATAGAATCACAAAGTACAGTTAATTTGTCTTACATGTTAAAACAAAAGAGTAAAAACTCAATTCTAAAGAAAATATGAATGTTAACATTCATTTTTCAACACTGAGATAAAACCAGAAAGCTGTTTGTTCATGTTTTTAGTTTTTATGAGAATTGAGCCTCTTTTCATTGTTTTTGTCATCAAAAACTTACAATTTACAAAATCACTTCTGTTACATACTATAAAAATGATCTAGGAATTTCTCCTGTCACATCTGTTACCCACCCTTTCTCCAGGAAATGCAATACAAAAATAACCGAGAGGACACCTGGAGAGTCTTACAGTCATGATGCATGGGGTTGAAATTGACACAAAAGAAAGTTCAGCTTAGTATCAAAGCCTGAGAACCTATATGAATTTTTCCACCAAGTAGTTATATATTGAAACCAGAATCTACTTTTAAGAGTTGGCAGTTCTTCAGTATCACCTAAATTTAAGATTAGTGTTTTCTTCTATTTATGGTATTCACCATGTGAAGTGACAGCAGATATCGTCAAACACACAACCTGTCAGCTGCTTGGATAGCAGTTTTTTTAAATTAGCTTCTTAAACAGCTGCACCAGGTATGATTAGATTTAGAGATGGGGTGGATATTTAAATTCTTCTGTCAATCATCTATTGCTGTGTTTAGTATGTTCAGTTTCACGTGTACTTTTACTGTGATCCTGCTGCTGAAGATCTATGGGGAATATTATGTTGATTGAAGTGGAAAACACATACAAAGCCAGTTTTCCTGAGAAAACTGATAAAAAAAAAAAAAAGAGAAAATTTAAATGAGAGCTATGCTATGTCCAATATCCAAAAAAATGGCTGGTGTTAATAGACAATGCACTATTAAAAATCATGTTCTTTCTGCAACTTTGTTTTTGACTTTCGAGAAGGTTGATTTATAATTATAACCAACAAATGCCTTTAAAGTCCATGCAGACCAACATAGTGATCAAGAAATGCATTGTGGCTTTCCTACAAATGATGTCTTTGGTTCAATCATTAATTAATCTAGAGTTCTGATGTCAAAGAAGAGTTCAGTTGTGTATTGGACTCTGAACACATGTTGTAGACATCTTTTACAGGTATGTGCTGCCAAAACATCTCGAGACATTCTCTAAAGTATTGGCTAGTTTACCTGGTTAACTGTAAGGTGGATTATACCCTACTATCCTTAGTTAATAATGAAGCTTTGGAAAATCAAAACATTCAAGTCTCACAACATCAAATCTTGCTGTTTGAGATTATCCACGGTGAACTTTTCAATATAACCTGTAGTCAGAAATTTATTCTCACTAACTTGGTTACCATAGCAACATTTCAATTTAAGTCATCTTCTTTTTGGTGAACCCTATCCTGATTTTCAAGGTCTACAGAAATCTCAAAGCAGGCAGATTGAAGGGGAAGGAGTAAGGTATTAACTTTGGTGACCTGAGCAAGGTCGGGGACTCTCAAGCAGTGGTCAAGGTGCAAGCCAGCCAAGTGTCACCTGCAGAATCTCCACCAAATGTACATGGAAATTCCTACTGAAACCTTCAGAAAAAACACATGGCCAACTGATGAAGAATAGTGAGAATAAGTCATGTCAGGGAGGTATACCAAACAAAATTGGTCCCACTTGCTATCCATCTAAATCATCAGCAAATAGGTGAGAAAAAAGAAAGCAGACAAGTACTGCATCAAACTTACTGTCACAAAATCCTGCGTAGTGAAGTTGTTTGCAACATCTCGAAGATAAAATGGATTGAACCACTCAAAGAGAGAGTGGTAGAGTCCTAAATGAAGATTTGTTTTATTTCTGATTGCAGTCACCAGTTCTCCTAGTGTAATAAAATAGAAGAAAAAAAAACTGCAACAGTAAAAATAAAAGCAATTAACTGATTGAAAACTTAAGATAGATATTCTGTTATCATTATGTGTAATCTCCCTTACCCACAATATTTCGGTGCGGTCCAATGTCCATTGAATTCCAATTCCAAGACACATTAGACGGCCAATTTGTGAAGCACTCATGGTGTTTTGTTGTGAATACGACATACCTGCAAGATATTACATAGTTAAAAAATAGTCCATTGAAAAACTTTGTTTTTTTTTCTTTCACTATTGAGTAAAAAAAGAAAAATTTATTTCCGATCTTGTACTTATGTTTGATAGCATTTATGAAACCAATCTCTTTAATCAAAAGTTCCATAGGTTTACTGTACATACCCAGCTCTTATATCTGTCTTGATTAAGCAGACACTAATGATTTTGCATTCTGCTTCCTTTTCAACAGTGCGCTAATCTGTAATATTAATGTAAATTTATAACATTTATACAATACAATTATGCAATCAGGTGTCAGAATTCTCCATGAACTACTTAGCATGACAAAACTTTATTGATTTACAATGAAATACCTTTAGATTTGTGGTTTTTAATTTGTATATTGTACATATTATGCTTAAAACTTTATAAACAAAAATAATTGTAAGTTTGTTTTAAAAAAAATAGAAGACTAAAGACATCTGTTGTGTAAAGGGCTAATTAGTTTACTTTCTTTTTCTTTGAACCTGCTTTCCCGTATAAGCACATAAGGCACACCAAAGGAAACAGCTCCTGGTTTCAGTTTCCTAAACCAAACAGGTTGCAGAGGTTGGCCACACACTTGCAATTAGAATTATTTAAGACATAATAATGTAAAAAAAAAAAAAAGATAAGCAAGAGTGCTGAACATGTAATACATTGAAGATGAGATTTCAGTCAGGTTTAATGAACCACAAGTCTCTGTATGTTTCATTCCTGTGGTAAATGATGTAGAAAAGGTGCAAAATGCAGCTGTTCTTTAGACTCCTAATTAAGAATTTTAATGCTATTAAAATATCTACCCACTATGCCAAAATAGTGGCTGTAGCCTTTCTTAATATTCACCTTGCCACAGAAGCTTGCAGCAACTCTGCTCACTGGTCAGGGTCGAAAAATTCTGCTGTGAACTGTGGACCAAAGTCTGCATAGGTGAAACCAGGTGAATAGTTCTTCTCCATGAACTCAACAAACTCTGTCACATTCTGCTTCCAGTGATACCAAAACCACTCAGTTCCAAAGCTGGGCACAGAGTAAACTACCCAATGAATGAAAATGCCAAACTTGCTCTCATCATACCAGGAGGGCAAAGGTCGACTGTCCAGCGAGGACCAGTTTGGTTGATACTGAACAGCAATGGCCAGAGAGATAGTGGATACAAGCAGTAATATCTTCATGCTAAAAGTCAAACTTTGACTGATCATGTCTTATTTTTTTAAATAAAAATGGGCCAGTTGTAAAACCACAGATCAAGAACAGCATCACTAAGGGATACAGATAAAAAAAGAGAAAATGCCCTACACACAGCGCAACAGTCAGCACCCTCTGTTTGATGTACCTGGTGTGAAGATCGGCAAGATGTGGGTGGCTACCTTTAATTTAAGCATAAAACTTAAATATCATAGAAATGCTTAGGCAGCAGGGTAGATAAAGCCTGTGCTTCGGTGGATGGTGCTAGACTGGCAATCATAAGTTCATGGGTTTGAAACCAGTCTGCTTGAAAAGATCAAAGAAAAATAAAAATAATATTTCCAAGATTCTGTACTAGTGTCAGGACCAACACTGTCAATGGAGAGAGGGGCTAATGAAAGTTAACCATGCACAGCTCAAGTCTTTAGGAAATATTCACCAAAACATCAATTATTTTATAATAGTGGAGGCACTCAAAGCTTAAAAAATAAATGTCAAATGCTTCATAGGTAAGATGTGGCACACTGATGCTGTCCTACTGTAAGAAATTTTCCTGTTGGAAGTGAGATGATGCAAGTACTGATGAGCATGACAATGATTCCATTCAGTCAGGATTGAGCCAGTTTGGCCGCTTACATGTTGTCATCCAATTTCAGCCTCCAGATGATGGTAATGTACTTCATGTTCCTGCAGTTATTGAGTTACTTTTAAGTAGTCTTTCTGTAGTTGACAGTTGTTAGATCTAATACAAGGTTTGCTGGTCCTTTCTCTGGTGGTCTGCTGCTCCATAACCTGACCCAAGTTGTTGTATGGTTGACATGTACTTGCAAAAGGCTGTCATTCAACACACTTGAGGTGCAGTTTCTATCTTTAGTCATGACATCTTGATGCTTTGTACTAAGGCCTTTCCCAAGTGCAAGTATATATATTATATCTGTATTTGTTTATCTGCATCAAGCATGTAAGAGTACTGTTTCCTAAATATTTTAACACCACATTGGTTACGATGAAAAAGACTTGTCTTCATCAGCTAATAGATCATATTTAGAGACTTACCTGGATTTCTTCCAACAGGTTTCACAAATCTATCAGCCCAGCTATCTGCACTGACCTCCACTGCAGTCTGACTTCCCATTCTATGAATGCTGGTTTTCTCCAATTTTTCACTCCCAGTTACAAATCATCCAGTGGTTGAAAACTCTGTTTCTAGAGTGCAACTAATGGAATATCTCCTTCAGGGCCATTTTATTAAAGAAATTTTTATTGTGATTTAATGCAGATAGTCTAGAAACTACAGTTGTCCTTATCTCCACTTTTTTTTTGTAGCTAGTCTGGTTGATCTGTCATAAACTACCTTTGCCATTAAAACCCAGGGGTTTTTTTGGAAACTCAAAAACATGCTGTAATCATAGAACTACTACAAACTCGCACTCATATCCTAGCGGCCTCCTTTCAAGCAGATCATTTCTTGTAGCCTTCTTTGTTTGGTTGTTTATCTGTTCCTCCAATGAGATCCTTTAACAATGTACAATATGGCTGGCAGCTTTCCCTCTGCTTCATTTCTTTGGCCCATTTGAGAGTTCCTGGACCATCGTCTTTTTCTGATACAACATTCCCAGTTGGTCTCAGGCTCAACACGATCACTGGTTCACTGCAATTTGACTTCCTCAACCTCTTGTGATTTTATAGATGCCCATCTCTAAATATTAACATTTCACTCATGACATTCTGTTTTATTTCAAAGGCCACATTTATCAGTTTCATTCCCATTTGGTCAAACTAAGGTCCCTTCTGACTTCACACGCATCTGGATAATTAATTTGCTTCCTTTTCAGTCCTGAGCCCCTTTCCTTTTTCATCTGCATACATGTGCTGCTTTGTCTCTTTACAGAACTTTATTTTCTCTTTTAATGGCACAACTTAATGTTTGGTCATCCACAACATCTGACTATTGTTCTCCAGATTAAGTAGTTTTCTTTTACCTGATTAATTTCTGAATGCCGCACAACTTAAGGGTTGTTTTCCCATCAAATCTCTTTGACTCTCGCACATGTCACGTTATCTTTCAGTTTGCTGAATACAAACAATGACTTTGAAGGTTTTTCTTATAAATCAAACTCTGGCCATCTACTGCCCCACTGTATTTTCTCCCCTCCCCCCCCCCCGAGTCTTTCAGATGAAGAAATGACTTTTTGAATACTGTTTGGCAGCAGTCTACAGCTTGCTGAGATGTCACATGACTCTCTCCCACCATAGTCAAAGGTATACTGACATTCTCTTATGGCTTGCTACATTGGTATCCTGATCTGACACAGCCAAGCAAGTCCAGGGTAAAACAGCACTTCATTACCTTATTTACCTTTAAAAAAAAAAAAAAAGCTTTTTGCTTCACAATTCTTTTACTAAAATATTAACATGGCATACACTCAATACTCTAAATGTAAAATAATAACCTACTGTTGTACCTGTACATATTTAAAGGTAGAAAATATAAAACCAATTAAGTTCTCTCCCTTTGTTAGGACTTCTTTTTTTTTTTTTTTAAAGACAAAGGGAAATTTACTTATAATTAGGTTCACGATACGTCTGATTGTTATCATAGGAATTTGTGACTTTGGGATGCGATATATATATATATACATAGGTTAAGATTAAATGAAGGTCACATTCAAGCGTGCGGAGAGTAAGCCAGCCAGGTGAATCAAGATGTACGGCCAGAGGGAGCCATTCTTTATTGGCAGGGACATCTTAAAGGGGCTAAACTGATCTTCACCTGCGCTGTCACTGGCTCAGCAGCAGACCTGAACTCACACTCCACTTTTTAGCAGTATTACAGACGGGGAAAAAAAAGGAGAAATTAGGGGGGGGGGAAATATTGCAAACTGCTAGCAGAAATCGTGATTCAAATATGGATCAGAGCCGGTTATAATTCACGGTTAACCTCGCGATTCGCGAATGAAAAAACACCACAGTAAGTTAGCTAGTTAGTTTAGTTAATCAGTTAATCCATCCATCCTCTGGAGGGGGGGGGGTGGCGGCAATGTGTCATAGAATCTCCTCGCTGATAATGATTGCGGTTCTAATTGTCCGAGAAACTCTCCTAGTAGATAACGAAGTTTAAGTATTTCCTCATTACCTGCTCTTTTGGGGTATGGGAGTGTAGTGTATCATAATTACTCCACACGGCCTTTCCCGGGCGTGTTGGTAATTGGATATACTCACCTGTACTACGTCACGTGACTGGATCGCCCCCCCCCTCCTCCTTTCTGATTACAATGCACAATCACTCCCAGCCCCCCCCCCACGATCGTCACGTGCTCGGCCGCCATTGACAACAGAACAAAATGGCGTTTTCCCGAACCTTTCGCGTGGTGGGCTTCTCGGTTTTCGCGAGTGTCCTCGCGGCCACCTGCGGAGGCCTTCGTTACGAGCCCACCTGGCGGTCCCTGGACAGTCGGCCCCTGCCCAGCTGGTACGACGAAGCCAAGCTGGGCATCTTCCTGCACTGGGGGGTGTTCTCCGTCCCCAGTTACGGGAGCGAGTGGTTCTGGTTCTACTGGAAGGCGAAGGCGATCCCGCGGTACGTGAGCTTCATGGAGAGGAACTTTCGCCCCGACTTCACCTACGCCGACTTCGCCTCCATGTTCACGGCCGAGTTCTTCGACCCCGAGGAATGGGCCGACATCTTCAAAGCGTCCGGAGCCAGGTAACGAAGCTGTCGTTCCCATGGAAGCAACCTGTCAGGATTGATATATTGTCCTCCAAAGTTAACATCCTTTTTTTTAACGAACGAAAGTAGAGAAGCGGAAAACCGGAAAATTTTGGTCGCGTGCGAATTTGGTTTAAGAGGAGGGAAGAAGAAGAAGAAATTGCCGTTCGCTTTCTCCCGAACCAGGGCGCAGCTCAGATTAAAAATGGCTTCTTAAAACGAGTCAGGGGGGGGACCTTTTCTTTTCTTTTCTTTCTTTCTTCCTGAACCAAAATCAATGACACTGGGAGTAGCCAACCTCACCAGGTAATTTCCCTTTGTACGTCGGTAATTGAGAGAAGGAATCGACTGCTTTGATATGATAAGCTTCAAGTTCATCAGTCATGGTTCCAGATCAGTTCAGACTCCACCGAAGTTAATCAGTCCAAAATCGAATTGGAGCAAGCAACTGCTCCCAACCTCACCAGCTTAACCAGAGCACCCCACCCCACTCCACCCCTCTTTCCTTATTGTGAGCTGATGCTTACACATCCAATCGGTCATTCTTATCAATTTGCACGGAACCTAGCAACCCAGAAAATATCGAGTTAAACAATACATTTTAACCCCTTGTTGTCGTTTTTAACTATAGCAGACGTCACTGCTTCTCGTCTGACTGATCTCCGTTCAAGTAAAGTATATACCACCTGGAAATAGCCCGTCTATCCTTGAATATCTCTGCAAATAGTTAGTTATTACCTTCAGAATTTTTATAATAATAAACAGCCAAAGCCCAAATTAGAGGCCCCCCAATAATTCGTTAAATCGATAGTTTTCCATTACCCTTTGAGTACATTACTTCTTATTCATTTTTGGTAAGAATTTATTACTGTTGGTGATGCAGAGATGTGGGCCCCCCCAATAATTCGTTAAATCGATAGTTTTCCATTACCCTTTGAGTACATTACTTCTTATTCATTTTTGGTAAGAATTTATTACTGTTGGTGATGCAGAGATGTGACTTGGCATAAGGATTCTCACAGTAGTTCTTTTTACACCACTTGTATCTACAGCATACAACTGAATGTTAAATAGACGTCTGAACATCTTTAAAGTGTCATAAATTCGTAATGTAACAATTGCTGTAATGAACAAGTTCATGCTATACCAGGGGCCGATCTGTTGTGTTGGCATTTCAGTATGTTCACATCTTATTTTTTATGCACGGTGTATCTATCATTTAGGCAACTTATTCAGTAATAAAACTATGATTTTCAGATCTGATCACTGTACCATACTTGGTTCTTCTAGTCAGGACTTACACTGCCTGTTCGAAATCATTTGCTGCGGATATCTCTATGAAACTTTGTCTCTTTCATCTTACTGTCGAGATGAAAAGATGAGTGAGATTCTAAAATTGAATATTGTGTAGAACTTGTCTTCTGTGTACATGAAAATATCAGTTAAACTGAAATGAGTAATGAAATAAAAATACATATTTTATAATAGCAAATTCAAAGTCATTAAAAAAAAAAAAGTTGAGATAAACAAAACTTTGCTATTACAGCTCAGCTGATGGCTGAACAAGAATGTAAATATTTCTTGTAATTAGAACTGAGAATTGAAATACAATGGTTGTGCTTTTTTTTCTAGATATGTTGTTTTGACATCAAAGCACCATGAAGGATTCACCAACTGGCCATCACAAGTTTCTTGGAATTGGAACTCTTATGACACAGGGCCACATCGGGACCTTGTTGGTGAGGCATCTGGCAGTTGCTCTTTTATCTGACAACATAGATGCTTATATAATCATACATAACTTTGTTATTAGAAAAAAAATCAACTTGTCTTTGATGCTTTCTTTTATAATAAAAGTGCATTATTTTTTTTCTTTACTTAACAACTAACTTTTCAACAAGTAATTGGGAATTCCAGTGACCCTTTTGATAAAAAAAAAAAAAATTTGGAGTCAGGATTCAGTTAGATAAGAATGCTATATACAGGTGCATCTCAAAAAATTAGAATATCGTGGAAGAGTTCATTTTTTTTCCGTAATTTAATTCAGATGGTGAAACTTTCATATATTCTAGATTCATTACACATAAAGTGAAATATTTCAAGCCTTTTTTGGTTTTAATTTTGATGATTACGGCTTACAGCTCATGAAAATCAAAAATCTACTATCTCAGAATATTATTATATTTCATAAGATGGATTTTTTTTTTTTTAAAAAAGGATTTATAATATAGAAATGTCAAACTTCTGAAAAGTATGTTCATTTATGCACTCAGTACTTGGTCTGGGCTCCTTTTGCACAAATCACTGCATCAATGCGGCGTGGCATGGAGACGATCAGCCTGTGGCACTGCTGAGATGTTATGGAAGCCCAGGTTGCTTTGATAGCAGTCTTCAGCTCGTCTGTATTGTTGGGTCTGGTGTGTCTCATCTTCCTCTTGACAATACCCCATAGATTCTCTATGGGGTTCAGGTCAGGCGAGTTGGCTGGCCAATCAAGCACAGTAATACCAAGGTCAGCAAACCAGTTACTAGTAGTTTTGGCACTGTGGGCAGGTGCCAAGTCCTGTTGGAAAAGGAAATCAGCATCTCCTTAAAGCTTGTCAGCAGACAGAAGCATGAAGTGCTCTAAAATCTCCTGGAAGATGTCTTCGTTGACTTTGGACTTGATAAAACGCAGTGGACCAACACCAGCAGATGACATGGCACCCCAAATCATCACTGACTGTGGAAACTTCACACTGGACTTCAAGCAACTTGGATTCTGTGCCTCCACTCTTCCTCCAGACTGTGGGACCTTGATTTCCAAATGAAATGCAAAATTTACTTTCATCTGAAAAGAGGACTTTGGACCATTGAGCAACGGTCCAGTTCTTTTTCTCCTTAGCCCAGATAAGATGCTTCTGACGTCTCTGGTTCAGGAGTGGCTTGACCCTAGGAATGCAACACTTGTAGCCCATTTCCTAGACACGTCTGTGTGTGTGGTGGCTCTTGATGCACTGACTCCAGCCTTAGTCCACTACTTGTGAAGCTCCCCCAAGTTCTTGAATCGGCTTTGCTTGACAATCCTCTCAAGGCTGTGGTCATCCCTCTTGCTCATGCACCTTTTCCTACCACACTTTTCCCTTCCAGTCAACTTTCCATGAATATGCTTTCATACAGCACTCTGCGAACAGCCAGCCCTTTCAGCATTGACCTTTTGTGGCTTACCCTCCTTGTGGAGGGTGTCAATGAGTGTCTTCTGGACAACTGTCAAGTCAGCAGTCTTCCCCAAAATTGTGGTGTGTGTACTGAACCAGACTGAGAGATTCATGGTATTTATACTGCATAAATAGTGATTTACTCAAGCTTGAAATGGAATATTCTAATATCTTGAGATACGTTTTTTTCTATTTTTTTTAGCTGTAGGCCGTAATTATCAAAATTAAAATTAAAAAATGCTTGAAACATTTTAGTTTACATGTAATGAGTCTAGAATATATACAATTTTCACTTTCTGAAATAACTGCCAAAAAATATTGAACTCTTCCATGGTATTCTAATTTTTTGAGATGCACCTGTACTTATGTTTTCTATTATAACAGGAACAACTGAAAGAAACTGCTTCTTAATAGAATTTGACATTTATTGATGTACTCTATGGATTTTTCTGTAGGTGACCTGGCAAATGCCATTCGTAAAAGGACAGACATCAAGTTCGGTATCTATCACTCATTGTTTGAATGGTTTAATCCAGTATACTTGAAAGATGTTGCAAACAATTTTACAACACAGGATTTTGTGACTGTAAGTGAAGGTACAGATTTATTAAAGTATGTGTGAGAAATGTTTTTGATTTGAAATTTTATCCTCTATTTCAAATGTTTAATCAAAGTGCACAAGCTAAACAGAGTTAACAGGCATTTTTTAGTTCACACTTAGCTATGTATTTGTTGTAAATAATGAAAAGGCATTATCCCAGCAAAATAAAAACTAAAAATCAAACACACACATTAAAATATCTAAACCATTAATGGTGATGTGATGTTGTTATCACTTCAACCTTTTTCCATGATTATGGACCCACCAAGTTATTCCTAGAAACATTAATTTTAGTTCGTATCAAAAGCATGTTGTTATGTGTATTTGATATCATTTCAGATTACCCCCGCTTCACCTTATCCCCCCCCGGTAGCTTCATTCAAATCGTGTTCAGATTACTGGGAGGTAGGATGAAATCGATTTCAAATTACCGGGGGTAACTTGAAATGGGGGGAGGGGTAGCTTTAAGTCTTTACACCGGCCCCAATGACATTAGCCAATGGGAGCGTGGCTCAATGCGTCAGTCCTACTGCAGTAACAGTTAGAATTCCAGCTCCCTTTGCCAGCATGTATTGTCCGCATTTCCATCAGGGCGGCAGAGCGACAGGGAGCCTCGGGGGGCCTGTGATGCCAGTGTGATTTACCACAGAGGCCTGTGATGCAAACGGGAGTGCCTGCTGTGGAAGATAAGCCTACAGGCAACAGGTCACTGGGTGAAAAACAGGAAAATAAAATTACTTTGCCAAAGTCCCACGGGCCGCATATTAGGATGTCATGGGCCGCGGGTTGCTCATGACTGGTTTATACCATACTCTTATACACATGCTGAAGAAACTTCATTATTGATAGTTGTTGGTTCATTTGTCAAGTGAAAAATAGCACCTAAAAACAAAATTCCATCTAAACAAGGCTGTAATCCATGATTGCCCTTAAATAAAACTATGGAGGAAGTTGGAGTAACATGAGGTGGTGTCCAAACAACTATCTATAGAATGAAGTCAAATGGCTCAGCCCTGAACTTCAAGGGCCAAGAAAGATGAAATAGGATGACAGGATGCTGGTTTGAAAGTCATCTTGACAGTTAGCCAATTATCTGATGACTACACTTCTTCTGCAGCAATCAGCATCTCAATCTCTACCACCAAAAGATGGTTAAGATAGGTTAGATTGATTGGCTGAGTAGCAGCTAGAAAGACTCGACTGAGCTAAACAGTATCAGAACTTTACTTTGGAGCACAGGTAAAGTGTGCTATGGTTAGATGAAAGCCAGTTTGGCATATTTGGTTCTAGGTGCTAACAGTATATTAGAAGAAAAGCCAAAGCAAAAAAATAAGGAGAGTTGTGTTTGTTCCACAATTAAGCACAGTGGTTGAAGTGTTGGAGTATGGAATTGTTTTTCTAGTTACTTGGCTGGTGACAATAAAAATTGATAGAATTCCCCCAAAAGAGAGTTCACAATAATCTGCAACATCATGCAGTTCTATCACGGCATCATTCAATAGATGATGAGTTTATACACTACACCAAGATAATTCTCCAAAGCACATTGCAAAGTACAGCAGTGAAGTATTTACATATCTATAGTAGTTCATTCACAAACCATCTATAGTATGTAAGCCATTTGTGCGCTCTTTCATTTACCATTGATTGCAAGTCTAAATTTTAAAAAAAAATTATTTGGACAAAATGTTTTGTGTAACTACATTACTGCATAATTTATCTGTTTAAAGTTTGTTTTATTCTAAATAGGTTTTGATTTTGTGAATATTGTAGATAGAACAGTTGTGACGAATTTCTATACTATTTATTGTGCAAATTCATTTTTGTGTTTTTTTTATATATAATACCAGCATTTTTGCTTTAGCCAGATCTAGAAGTAACAGAAATAGCATTTCTCTACAAAAATTTAACCATCTTTCATATGAAGGTTTCCATTTGATATCTTTATATTAAACTTTTTAAAAATTAATATTGTTTTATTGATTGATTTGAAAAAAATATTAGGGAGCAAAGATGGAGAGAATGCAATGTGACTTGTGATGACTTTTGACAGAGAAAGTCGATGCCTGAGCTGTACGAGCTGGTGAACAAGTATCGACCAGAGGTGATCTGGTCAGATGGCTCTGCTGGTCCTGATTATTACTGGAACTCTACCAACTTCCTTGCTTGGCTCTACAATGAGAGGTAAATAAGCTTTTCATTGTCACTAAATCTTGCCATCTTGGTCCAGAAGCAGAATAATCTGTTTGATATTGATCATGTAGTTGTAAGACAGTGTGACGTTGCATGGGCCTGCAGTTCAGTTAGGCCTTTTAATGTCATAACTGGTACTGAGGAAATTTCTAGTAAAACTGAAAAACTTTGGTGTAGTAACCAGAGAGGCTGGTAAATATTGTTCTTTTGTTTAAGACCTTATAGCTAAAAGATAACTATGAACATGTGATGCTGCTTCATTTCAAGTTAGTCTTGGAAAGATTTTACATCAGTCGGTTTTGTTTGTAATCTTAACTTTCACTTTATCTCACTGGTCTTTTCTTGAAAATTACTATTACAAAAACAATTAAACTAGATTTTGACTTTTTTTTTTTTTAAAAGTCCAGTGAGAGATACAGTTGTAACTAACGACAGATGGGGAAGTAATGGAATTGTGTGTCATCATGGTGGATACTACACCTGTACTGATCGATATAATCCAGGTAAGACTGTCGGTTTTATTTGGATTTTTCAGTTTACTCAACCAGAATGTTGAATTAATTGAGAAAACTGGTCATAACAAATAATCAGCTGTAATGAAAAGATAAGATATGTAATAATGTGATGATTGGCTGGTTAATATCTGGTACATAACTTGCAGTGAGATGATGATCTCATAGACTTTACCTGATACTAGAAGATAGACGTGCATGTGTGAAAAAATACAAAAATGACCATTTTTGTGAATATTTATCAGTTTGTTTTCTGTAATGCAGAAATCAGTGCTATTACTTTCTTTTCAGAAGAAACGTTTTTGAAATTGCAGAAAAAATAAACAAAGACTTTTCATTCTAACAATCATGCATGAACAACTTCTACGTTCTCTCTCCTCCTCCTCCTCTTTTCCTTTCTCTCAGGTACTGTTCAGAAACACAAGTGGGAAAATGCCATGACAATCGACAGGAATTCCTGGGGATATCGCAGGGAAGCAAAATTAAGTGATTTTCTGAGCACAGCAAACCTGATTCAAACTCTGGCAGAAACAGTGAGGTAAGCAACTACTGGGGATGATAAGTGTAAAATTGTCACCTTCAATGTACCACAGAGCATATAGCATCAGATACCATCAGGTCACAGTAGAATTCATGGCATCTACATGTTGAAATTTATTCTCTCTTTTATTTGAATCCATCTTTTTTTTTTTTTTTTTTTTACTTTTCGTTTCCACACCTTTATTTCAGTCTAAAACAATTAGCATTAGGTGAATTTCCCGCTATCACATTATTTGTTGGTGCATTGTGGTGTTGAAATTTCACAAAGATTAGCAGCAGTCTGAGATCTGTTTTACTTCCTACCCTTAACTTCTGGGTACCCGACCACGATTGTTCTTCACTCCCACATCAAACACAATATAATGCTTCCTGGAAACTGATGTAAACAGTTTGTAATGGTGTTTTTATTTATAAAAAAATCCACAAACTTTAATTATCACACAACATCATTAAAAATTGTTGCAGGGCATCCATATGTCATGTGGGCAGAATATGATAATTCTGAAAAGCCACCTTTTACAAGATGCTTGAGTTTGCTTCATCCCAAATGTCTCCTCACACTCAGGAAGCATCTACCGTCTTTCTTCTTGTTCCAGTTGCGGTGGAAACATGTTGGTGAATGTGGGACCAACTCATGATGGCAAAATTGCTCCAGTGTTTGAAGAACGTCTCCGGCAGCTTGGCCAGTGGCTCTCAGTAAATGGGGAAGCCATTTATTCTTCTCAGCCCTGGTCTCATCAGCGTGATAACATCACAAAAAATGTCTGGTAAGAGGACAGATACTTTATTTTATTGTTTGGTTCTGTTGTTAGTTTGCTTGCTTATTGAAAAAGAATCTTTGTTACATGGTTCAGTTTGGTTAAAACGTGCTTACCTCCCATTGATCTGGAATACTTTGCTGAAAGCTCAAATAACAGTACACTGTTTATTGTAAGTTGGGATTCATCTGTTTTCTTGTCAATGGCGGAAAATCTAGATAGGTGTTCTATTTGATTTAGAGATCAGTTCAGAAGACTGAGAAAATAGCAAGTAAACATGGCAACTGTGGCTTCATAGAAAAATTTGTTTCTTCAGATAGTGAACTGAGTTCAAAAGTTGAAGTTGCACAACTGTCCAGACCTGATTGTTTTGCTCTGTATGCTCCATGATTTCCATGCTGGCATTTATGGCAGTTCTCCAAAATGTGTACAAAGTCCTTTTTCCACCTCCCACATTATTTCCTTTCCTGTTTTCTGTAAGTGATCATTATGCTGTAAATAACTTTATGTAATCAAAGAATGTTAATTTTTATTTTCCATTAGGCATAATGGGCAGAACAAAAGAAAATAATAGGATGTAACAGTACTTTGTGTACACCTTTAGAATGGCCTACCCATTGCAAACCACGAAAGAGACAACAAAAAAGGAGAGGTTAACTAGGAAGGTTTTTAGATTTTTAAGATATTACTGTACTGGTCAACTCTATTGCTGCTTGTTTTATTCTAATATGAGGGTCATTCAAGTTATCCTACACCTTTCGTTCTAGGAAATTTGAAAGAGGTGGAGTTAATGAAACTTTCCCTGCTCTCCGTGCATGCGCACACTCTCTCTCACTCTCTCTGTCTCTCTTTCTCTCTCTGAGCTCATCATTGTGATAATGACAAAGCATAGAAAACTTTAGGATGGTCTGCAACCATCTCTGGATGCAGATGCTTTTTGAAAGGTCTGAAGAGATGAAAATCTCACATATCTGGTCTATAGTGGAGTGAAGGTTTGCTTGGCATTCCATCCCACTAACATAACACACTCAGTTGTCACACTGTTTAATAATACTTGCCCTTCTCAAACAGTCAGTATGATACCATTAAGCAACATGCCTGGCCATTGTTTGTGTGTTGTGTGTAGAACCTCATCGTGTGGCAAATTGCTGTGGTATTTGGCACAAATGGGTTCAACATGAGTGAGAAAATCAACATGAATTACATTCTGGAAGAAAACTTTTGCTACAATCTTTCCAACAGATGGCAGTCTTGAGCAGCATTTAATGTGTTCTTTGAAAACAGCATTGCCACATGGTTACCTGTCTACTTTATTTTACAGGTATACCACAAAAAAGACCACTAAAGGTTGGGCTGTGTATGCTGCTGTTCTACAGTGGCCCAAGCAGCAGTTTTTGACCCTCAGTGCTCCCAAACCATCAACTACCACAACTGTAACCATGCTTGGACTTGAAGGAAGATTGAAATGGTGGCAGGATTTGACTGGTGCACTAGTTGTCAGCTTCCCTGTTACCAAGAAGCTTCCATGCCAATGGGCATGGGTTCTGAAGTTTGATAATTTGGTTTATTGAAGACCCATGTTTGAATTACATTGCTTAAACTTGAGAATTGTTATAAAAAATAGAATTTTTATTTTTCACTCTGTATGGTAGAAACCAAGCTTACTTTTTTTTTTTTTTTTGGTTGTTGTTTTAATCTGTGGGGATGAAAACCCATTTCAATAAATCATTTATACAAGAGATGTTCAAATGAAATTTGGCTGATACAGCATCATCAAACTGGTATCTAGACCAGGTTTCATTTCAATGCCTCTAGCATGTGATATTTAAATTGTTGGATAGTGTACATAAGCAAATACCTGGTGGGGGGTCATCTAACAGCAATAACATTCCATGATCTTTATTTTTACCTGAAATGGTTTTTAATTGTTATTCAAAATGTACAATTGTTGCATTTTCCTCCTCATAACTCTGTCTGAAAAGACAAGGAAAACATTTTGTCAAGTTGGATTTTAACATTTGAATGTAAAATCTTTTGACTGTGCGGTCTGAGTCAGAACCCAGAGACATGCGGCTGGGGCAGGCTGCATTTCAAGAATCAGGGATAGAAGATGCTTTAAAAATGTTGTAAATAGTTGATGTAATAATGATTATGGTTTGTGGCTCTTCATAATTTCAAATTGTTTACAGTTGTTGGAATTGAAAGCTATTTTTTTACAAGAACAAATGTTTTTTTTTCCTTTTTTTCTGTTAGATCCATAAATACAGATCCTTTTTGTACGGATGCTTTTTAATATCTCGTCATTTTGTTACAAAAAAAATTGTATATTTCTTAACCATTGACAAAAAATAAGAATAAAAAATTTGTTTTGGTTTTAAGTATTTAACTAGTTACTGAGTTCTAATTTTTATATGTACATTTTTTGATCACCAAGATGTGAGCTACTGGAGAGCAGCTCGGGGTGGTGGGAACCATGCTGTTAAGTTTCATGGTGGCCACTACCTACCCCTGTGCTGCATCACAAGTTCATCTAAAATCTGGAGACTTGTATATCACAGATAAAAGTGTTCTGGGTTGTAGCCATGCTTACTGGCTAGCAGGTGTTTGAGACGACAGTGTCAAATCATTAAGCTATTTAAAGAATCAAGCTATTGTTTAAAAATTGTAGACTACTTACTATTTATATAAAAGAAATCCTTGCTTGTGTTAGTATTACTGATTTATTAAGAACTAAAATGCATGGTACTGAATGTCATTAATATTGATATAACAACTATGTGGGAGCAAACTGTCTGTTTTAGGTCCCTGCTGTAATCAATATGAGAACTTTTCGGAAATTTATTTTAATGCAGATAAAGAAAAATAGTGAGCAAAATTTAATGAAATAAAAAAAAAAATGTATTTACCTAGATGGATAGTTTAATATAAACAGTACCCACATTTGGTAATCTTTTAGTAATGAGGCTTACTTTTCACTTTCAAGAAACATTTCCATCCTCCACTGCATGCCTGTCTCCTGTATTGTAAAACTCATGTTCAGTGGATCTCTTTCAAGGCCTCAAATGTTAGCCATCATGTTAATTGAATTATGTGAAATCTTCCTATTGTGTTTGAGACTAAAAATTATCATTTTCATTAGTTAAGGGTAAGAAAGTTCTTTTGGTTTTCCAGATGTTCTTGATATCATTCGTGCCCAGTTGACTGCCAGGACCTTTGCCGAAGTTGAAAAGGACCCTGAATCATACACAAGTTATCCACCCCTTGCTGCGTGTACAGCTTCTGCATGTGGAAATCCAGGTACAGAGGCTGTCTCAACAGACATGACTTCACTTGCAATTTGAACAATTTTGTTTTGAGTAGAGTAAGCTTCCCACGGAAGTCTAGAACGGGGAAAAAACAAGAGGAATCCAATGCCAAACTTGGTACAAAAGATGCTATTGGACAGCAAACATGGCCTGGATCCATTGGGGAGAAAATCTGCCTTATGGGAGATTGATTGTTTAGCAGGAGAGGACCTACTGTGTTGTGACCCTTCTTGTACATGGCATCAAAACAATTCAGTGATAAGTTTACTTCAATCATGAAGGTTAAAATGTGACCCATGTTTAAACTTTTGAAATAAATAACATGCAGATTTTTATAATCTCCTTTACATAAACAGCTATTAGAAATATATTGTAAACAGAATAACAGTTAATTAGCTTGGATTTGAGGTTCTCAGAACTAAAGTTTATATTATTGTGCGTTTCTATTTTTTATTGATTTCATTTTTAAACGAGTATTAAGTTACAGGATGAACCAAGAAAGCAGTAACCATGTCTCCATAAAAACTTTGGGAATCATCAAGTTTAGTCTACATAAATATGAATTAGAATTCTAATTGTGATGGCCAAGTTTTAGGTGAATAAAAGCTTTTTTTTTCTTTTAAAGAAAATTTTCAGGTTTTTTGTTTTTCAGTTTTTTTTTTTTTTTTTTTCAAATTTTTATTCCTGTGTAAAGAACACCCATATAATTAGGATAACGGTTGCCTGTAGGCATTTGTCTGGGAAAACTTCAAAATTGTAGCTCCAGATTTCCCTCCACATTTAAAGACTAGTAAAAGCATCACTCCTTTTCAGTGGTACCAATCCCTTTTAATGAAATATCACTAATTACTATTTTTTAGGTTGCATTTAGCTGATGTTTGTCAATCATCTCCATACTAGGCTGCTGTTAATACTCACGTAAAATGTATTTATTGATGCATCCGTTCAGCAACTTCCCTCATTAGCGTAATTATATACTTATACTGTAGTATAATCAATTTAGTTTAGCTACATTTGTAACCAGTGCCAGAGAGATGGCCTTGACATTGCTTGGGATTTGGGACTGCAGCTATCAGTGGATTTAAAAATAATTGCGAATTACGGCAACAGGTCCTGTTATCCACAGAGTCACATTGGGGAGATATTTTTTGAATATTGCAATAGTAATTTTTTTTTCTTAATTAGAAATCATACCACCATAAAGTGCTGTATATTATATGCAGTTTATTTAAGAAAATCTACCCTTTAAAACTGGGTGAACATACAAGATATCAGATGTTGCAGACTGCTGGGGCCAGAGACAGATGAGCGAGCGATAATACGTACACATTAGAAATTCTCACGTGGCAATTTGACTGAACGCAAACAACTGTTTTGGAGGGGTGAGTATCATTTATATTGTCAATAAAATTGGCACAAACTGAAGCGTGCTCACCATTTCCGAGATGCCTTAAAGTCAGAGATTGAGTTGTAGACAAAGTCCATGCATGCATGTATTTGTGGTGGATACCCCATACTACATTTGCCTCTCAGTGACGAAGTACCTCAAGCTTGGGATAGGCTGCACCCTTGCCCTGATCAACACATTTTGATCACTGCATGGCTTTGATCTCCTGAGAATGTCACCAGGACCTGATGTTGGCCTCATTCACTCCAAACCTTCAGCCTGCAGCTCTGTTGCTGTGTTCAGTTGCATAGATGATTGGAGTTTATCTGTGGCAGGGTAGCTCATACACGCAACCATGCTGCAAAAACAATGTAACAGTATGTAGAAACAGACTGAATGAGGATTATCCCTGTGCAGAGTTTATACATGCCATGGCACAGTAAATGAAATGGAATTTTTTCACGAAGGTCTTTGAAGAATGACATGGCATAATACACAAGGTATTCATGAAAACCTGATTTGTGCATTCCGGTGACTTGGTTTACCACGTCACTGCTGTAGATGAGTGAATTTTTGTGAAACTATTACATACGACCCATAAAATATCTCCACATTTAGTTTATTCCAGATGGCCCCACAACTTTGTTTCCCAACAGCTATCGAAATTATACCAGTATTAGCCTTCCAAGTTCCACTTTTATCTGATTCTTGTCTGACAGTAGCATTGTTAACTGGTGTGAAAAAAGCTGTGCTTCATATCTGTTTGAGTGAGTAGATTGTCACTATTTTTAAAGAATTCCACCCCAGGGGATAGCACCTGCAACATTGTGAGGTGGGAAAAGGCAAACTGCCCTCTGCATCTACCATGTGCCGCCATTTACCAGGTAAAATCTCAATCTGTCCACTACACACACAAGCCCAAACTCCAAATCCACCAATCTACACCATAGGTATGTGACCGTGCCTATTATTACTACCACTAGTACTGACCTACAAAAACAGTTGGTTTCAGCTGCTGTTCAGTTTTTATTAATTCAAGAAATCTTGAAATATGGACAAAACAGAAAAGAAGCAGAGTCCATGTTAAGACCTGCTAGCTTAGATGCAATGTCTACGCTGCTATAATATTAATAAACAGTTTGAATATCCCAAGAAATGTAGAATTTGACATTCTTGCCAGTGGTGGCAGTTTTATTTAATAACATCGAGCTACAAAATAAACATCAGCTTCGTTGTTTTTTATTATTATTATTATTTTTTAAAACAGGTTTTGATTCGGAAATGTGATTTAGCAGATAATGCGTCTTAGACATTAATCTTAGCCGCTACCGGTAGAGG
This sequence comes from Nautilus pompilius, assembly GCA_018389105.1. NCBI lineage: Eukaryota > Metazoa > Mollusca > Cephalopoda > Nautilida > Nautilidae > Nautilus > Nautilus pompilius. Next base: position 206,527 of record JACATO010000008.1, on the reverse strand, counting down.
TTGCGTCCCCTTGAAAATTTCCCCCTACCCCACCTTCGGTGACGTAGTACGCACAATCCGTTTGCCACCGGCTGAAGGAGAAGCTGGTCTACATATGTTTTCGTCTGATGCGAACTCACCTGGCTGAAGTCTGGTGAGTTACCTGTGAGGTGTTATCTGCTCGAGCCTTTCGGGTCTAGCGCCCTGTAGTAGCGAAAAATCCCGAGGGAAAGTGTTCAGGTTACTTTCGTTTTAGTTTTAGCTAATACACAATAATAATAATAATAATTATTATTATTATTTATTATTATTAATTATTATTATTATTAATTATTATTATTGTTATGTAGGGTTAGGGACAAAACGAGCTGAACTGTCCCCTTGTACAGTCAGATTCCGGTTTAAATGGAATTATTCCAAGTGACGCCCAACGCATCCTTCTCACCTGTCGACTTGGTTCTCGGGTGAATGTCAGTCAGTAACCCTTCCCCCGCCACCTTCTACCCACCTGCCTTCAGAAACAAAAGGTAAAACGAAAAGGGGGGAGTGCGACCTCGACGTGTGTAATAGGGGGTCGGGTGGGGGGCACCTGGTTGTTCTAAGATCGGGGGAGGGACCCTTTTTGGTGCAGTAGTTTGAAATTCCCGACTCGGCGAGAGAAGATTTCTGCCTGAATGAGAGAGAATCGAAGACGGGGAATAGGATACAAATGGTAAAATAAAAAAGTGGGGGGGGGTCACCTACAGCAGCCCGTCCCCTACTCGTAGTTTCCCCCCCCCCCCCTTTTTTTTTCTTGTGAAAAGATGTATAAAACAAGGATTTCATCATTCCGGTTTACATGTTGTTGTTTTCCAGGTCGCCTCTTCACCAAGGATGCCAATCCCCCATCTCCACCATCTTTTCCAGGCATTTCCGTTCGTCATGCTGATCATTTCTATCTTGGCTGTGGCTGGGTACATAGTATACAAATACAATCTGCTGAGGACGGTCCAAGAAAAACTGAAATGAGGTAAGTGTTGGGGGGCTGGGCCCCTCCCTCTCCCCCCATCATCATTCCAGTTAGCTTCATTCAGCAGGAAAAACCGGCAGAGGAGAACCTTGTGAGAGTCGCAGCGAGTAGAAGATGCTTTCATTTTCGGGCTGATTCTGATGGTAACTTTAGAAGTCCTACTCTGGTGTTAAATGTGGAAGTCTGGGGGTTTATTGATTATTTTTTTTTTTTAGCATCTGTACCATTTTACAGTGCAATCTTTGCAGTGGATACGGTAAAAATATCACAATTTTTGAAGCTTTTGTTGGTACAGATTTTGATGGTCTGCACGGGAACATCGCACCTGTAATGTGCGTTTGAATTTACAGAAGGAAATCCAGATGATGAATGTGGCAGGTGCTCTATTGTGTTCCCTGAGAATATGGTCGCAGCACCTGTTGACTTTGGTTGGTTAATGATTCATGTTCAGTGTTTATTTGACAGGGATGTAACACGTTGGAAAGCTCTGCTCTAATGTCTGTTTGTTCATTTTATGGCAGCAGGCTTTCTATACAGGAAATGAGCCACACTGCACCATTACACACAAGATAAATGAGCCATATATTTTGAAGAGTTTACTGATTGACCATAAACGTTGCAGTAGGACCTTTTTACCAACCACTTTTTCATACTTTCAGGGATCTGTCCGATGGTAGGATCTGGAGGTTGGAAGCATGTGATTTGCCCTGCATCCACACATTACATGCAGTCTACTCACTTCTGGGCAAAGCTACAGTAAGAACAATTGGTTAAATTTGTCACCTGCATCCAGATATACATATTTTGATGATGATAAAGTTTTTTTTTTGCTTTATTTTATGATTACTGTATTTTTTCTCATAAAGTAGCTGTTTAGTTCAGTTTATTTTTTGTATAACTTTATATATATATATATACATCTGAAGGTTATTTATACTTGAACTGTTTCTCTTCAAAATAGTAAATTTAATTTTTGCATTTATAAAGCATCTGCTTATTTCATCCTATCAATGATTTGGTTTCCCAAAGTTTTGTTTTTTGGGGAATGAATTGCAAAAATCACTTAATATTAGTAAAAACAATGTATGGAAACAATACACACACACATCTGGTTTTCAGGGTGGTTAAATTATCAGAAACAATTTTTTGGGGAACATCATTCTAAACTACCAAAAAAAAAATTTAATACCTTTCTTCTGGGTGGTTGGTCTGCACTCTAACTTTTATTAAAAGACAGTAGGCTGAGTAAAGATCTATTGCTGCATTTTCCAAATTAATAACCCTGCCTACTGATCTGCTGTATCTTTACTGGCACAAATGTTTGTATAGTTTTAGAAACTACTACTGTACAACTCTGTCAAGTACATCACCATTTGTGGGGCTATTTCGATTACTCTTTGTCCAGGATGTAAAAACCTCATCATGTGTGGTAATTTCTTCAACTTTATGGGATTAGTTAGAGCGAATACTTTGAGTATTGATTTATATATATTCAGTAATTGTTTTTTTTTTTTTTTTTCTGGTAAGAGCCCACTGCTCGCATCAGTAACTAATCTGGAAATGGATGTTTGACACACAGTAAATGTTCTTCTATTAAGTGCAGGATTTCTGGCTGACCCGTGGTGTCTTTTTGGTATAGTCTGGCAAATATTACAGATAAAATATTTGGCTAGAGTATACTGTAGAGATTGTAATCTGAATTTGCATATGTTGCTACAAATTTTCATCATGCTAATTAGAATGTTACACACTGCTTTTCACAGAATATCCAGTCTACGTTTCTATAGCTTCGACCAAATTAGGGTTTCTGAGATCCATTTAACCAACATATTCTAAACACCACTCTGAATTTCTTTGAGTTCTGTAGACTCAGCAAAATATATCTTTAAAGATTGTCAGCTTGATCAGGCCAAAATAGAAAAGGTGGTGGGAAGACTAATTTAACTCTCTTGTTGCCTAGTAATATTTTTTAAATGCTTTTCCAGATATTTTGGGAGTGGGAATTGAACTGAAATTAATATTTCCAGTTTACATTTTAAGCTTTTTACAAATTGATTTTCTTAATTTTCTTGCTTTTCAACCCATATTTAAAATGCTTTTCATTTGTATTGATTTTGCTAACTAACTTGTACATGACTTTTTTTTCATTTATACTTCTAATTTAAAAATGTCCAATAAATTTCACACAAGTCTTAAATTGGTCTTAAGTTTGTTTGTTTAGTAGTATTACTTTTTATAAAGACAAAGACAAGCTTGGTTGCTTGATGTGTCAGTGTCTTAGATCCTATGGCTGATGACAGTTCTCAACAATTTAGTTCATGTGGTTGTATGTACAGCATGGTATCCCAATGAATTCTTGATCTGGTAATATGTATCTGGAAAGTGGGCATCTTTGGGTAGGACAACTATAGCATGCCTAAATACCTTAAAATACCCTAAGTTACTTGTACAGATTGTGGGGGTTGTTGCTTTAAATACAGTTTTAGTTTTGTAAGGATTAAGAGAGTATGTGAAGGTGGGAGTCAAACTGATAACCAGTCATTTGGAGTTTACTTTAAGATGAGACTGAAAAAAGTTTTGAATATTAAGTTTGATGAGGAAGTCTATGTTCTTGTACAGGTGATTCTGTAAGATTTATACTGGAATGAACAAATGAATTGGAGAATTGTATTAAATAAATTTAGAGTACAGAGACAATGTAAATAATGGGTTAGACAGATACGATGCTATATCTTGGCCCTGAAGAGACAAGAAATGGAACTTGAGAGAAAAATACAAGCTAACAGTTAACATGGTTGGTTCTCTTTTAGTTATAACTTTGATTTGAAACATTTTTAGCTGATCACTGTTTAAGATTGAACACACACAATTTACCTGTACAAACAAACATGCTGGTTTTAGGAATTTTTAGATTTAGTACAAACACAACAAAGCTCTTTGATATAGTATATCACATTTATTAATTTAAAAATATTCTATGGCACAATGTGTAAACAAAAGTGTATATGAAAATAAGTTTATGTACATTGCATTGATAAACATTTTTTCTGTTAACTGTTTAACCCTTCCTCAATGCAATGATTTAGTTTTGTTATTTAAAATCATCTGTCAAAATTCTTTAACTCTCCTGGATACTTCAAAATTAGTGTCTGCATCAGCAGCAGAAAAGCTGTTTGACACTTGAAGTAATTTGCTATAAAGAGTGGTTAGTTTAATATGGGTTAAACAGTTTTATATTTAAAAAATCAAAATACTACTAATATCAGGGATTAATGCATCAGATGAATTAAAAATAAACTAAAGACTTTTTGTAGTGTAGGAATGCAAGCTGTATTTTTTTTAAAAAAAAAGTGTTTCACCACTGGTATACAATGTGTCTATCATTTCTTTTCATTTATAGTATATTGTATGCATGATGGCAGCCTGTTTAAAGTATGAGTTTATTTTACTGTCTTTTTCATGACCCCTGCTGAGTATATCACAGTTGAAGAAAATGAACAAAAGCACACCAAATGTGGATAATTGCTTTTGTTTGTTTGCTGCTTTTCTGGTAATACTTAATAATGAGCAAGGAAATTATTATTTAGTTTTTCCTTTCTAGTAATTCAAAATACTTGTGCCTAACTAATTTTAAATACTGAATCTGTGTGCATGCATTCATTATTTTTAAAAAATCTAAAATACTATAAAAACATTTCAGTATTTAAATTGTACTTATAACAGATGCTGGATGAATTCCTGTCAAAATAGCCCTGTTTTAGAACAGGCTGATTACTAAAAGAAGTACATAAAGGTAAGTATTTTTTGTGTAAGAAGCTAATCAATAGCAGATACTTTTGCAGAGTATCCAACTGTTTCAGGTCCATTGCATATTTGGCCATTTTTTCCCCCTTTAAAAAAAGGTGTTGTAAAAGTGATAACATCAGAAAAATGTCATTTTAAACTACAGTACTCATGAAGAAAATGGGTTAAATAAAAGTAATGTCTTGTTTTATTAATATCTTCTGTACATACTGTGGTTAACAACTATTAGTACAGTATGCTAATAGAGTCATATCTAGTCCTTTAATGTTTGTAAAAATGTTAAAACTACAGCTAGTGGTTAGTCATAACACTAGTATTTGCTTCTATTTCAACAAATGTCACATAAGCCAAACATTCATTAATGCCTGTGAATGTAGATAATGAGTAAGATTCCAGTTGCTCTGTTCAAAGGTAGGTTGTGTATAATTTGTTCTCTGACATTATTTCTGATTGATCTATCTGGTCATCATCCATGGTTAGTTCAGATAACGTATCGTCCATCAACCCATCAGACTGCTTGCTTGCAAAACCAATGAAAACCTGAAAAATAATCAGACTTGGTAAAACATTTTTAGTTTAAATCATTAGCCACTTTCCAAACTCCAGTTATTACAGATACTATGTCTCCTATGAAGTTCTCAATTTAGACCATTTTTAGCTAGCCAGTTACCGTAAATCACATCCATACATGCAGTGTGCAAAAGTCTTGCATAAAAATAATTTTTCCTGTGAATTAGCTTGCATTTTGTCGAAAGCGGTTGTTACTAAATCTTGTTCATCTATTCCAATAATATCAAGCATATTGTTTCATTGTAAGAAATGTGTGCAAAAGTGTTGCATAAAATCTAGACAGCTATCTAATCAATTCAGATTCAATTCCAATTATGCAGAGAGTGATCAGATCCAGCAATGATGAGTAGAATATCCGAAATTTTTGATAACTTGTTCACAACGACGAGGCTGACAATTGTCACTACTGAACTCTGACCAGACTTCCTCGATTTTCCGGTTCTTTTGGCACTAATGGTAAGTTTAATCGAGTGCCAAATGTTTTCAATGGGATTGAGATCCGGGCTTTGAGCTGGCCAGTCGAGAAGGGGAATTTGCAACTCTGCCATCAAGGCCTTGACACTCCTAGCTGTGTGGATGGGGGCATTGTTCTGTTTATAGATGGCCGTCAGGGGCATGTGGTCACACATATACGGTTCGATAATGTCCGAGATCTTAGCATAGTCATGAACATTCATTCGACCCTCCATATGATGCAACGGACCGACACCGGACGATTGAAAACAGCCCCAAACAATGGCCGAATCTCCCCCTGCCTGCAGAGTCGGTCAAGTGCAACTAGGACACCTGACCCGCCGAGTGGACTTTTATGAATGAATTTCCTTTTGTCGGAAAACAACACTGGGCCACGGTTCAGTGGAGATGGTCGTGCACCCACTGCTGTCACTTTCAACGATTGTCTTCTGTGCCGATCGCCCGAACAGTCCCATGGTGCCTTGATGGGGCATCTGGATGTTGGTGAAGTACGGAATCAGTCCAAGTTCGACATGCGGGTGATCAGATGATTGTGTCGAGCTGCTGGCTCTGCGTTTCGAAATTAGGCTCCCATTGGCTTTCTAACGTTTCAGGGTGCGAGATATTGTCAACTGACTGCAACCAATACGATCTGCAATGACCCACTCAGTTTCACCATCTTCTTTCACGCAAATGATTGTGGCCTGCTGTTCGGGGGGTCAAATATCGGGCTCTCGGCATCAGAATAGTGGAAAATGACAGTTTTTCATATTTATATTCTACTATCCTAAACTATTATAGCACAAAATATATATTCTAATTTTTTGTAGTTTATGCAACACTTTTGCACTCACCGATTTCATGCAAATTATTTTATTAATATTTAAATTTTGACTCTGCAATTACAAAATGGATCTTAGTGCTATAAATTGTTTAAAGACACCGATACTTTTCAATTAAAACAGAAAACATACAACAGTTACTAATTTCTACAAAATAAGAACCCATTTTCTAAGTCTAATCATTTTTATGCAAGACTTTTGCACACTGCTGTACATGTGCTGTGCTTTTAGAGTTTCTTTCCTATGTATTTCCTCAGAAGAAAAGCCATGTACAAAAGAGATACAATCATGCAGCATTAAAGGAAAATATTAACTATGATGGTGATAATTACAACAAACAGATTTAATTAAAGGGATCCTCAAGTATTTAATGACTTTTACAAAAGCTGAAAAGGGAGAGAGAGGTGATTTTTAAATGTACACAATTACTTTAGCCAGCAATCTAATTCATTTACACTTCTGTCCCACTATCAAGCTGTTTTCAAACTTGACCCTATTGGTAACTGTAGATAGCTGCAGAAACTTTCATCATCCATGAATCAAAATTCTTAATTACATTAGAATATACAGGACATCTGAAAGAGGTTTCTAATATTTAAAACCTGAAACATTCTAGAAAATTTAATCTTTCAGTAGTTTTTATTAAATATGGATATGCTTTTGCTTGAAAGACTGGCAGATAGAATTTTATACCAATTGACACCATACTATATGCTTATAAATCTTTATATTTTCTAAACATTATTTTAACAACTTGACAAACTCTACTCTATTTTTAATAAACTACAACATAAATCAATTTTGGACATTACCTTGAAAATGCTGAGTTTTATTTTTACTTCTCAGACCACTGGTTCAAGGCTTCTTTCTAACATGAATTGTGTTGTGCAAGTTTCAAATAAATGTTTATCTCAACATCTGTTTGGATACAACTATAATTTGAAAATTCGTAGGTCTAGTTTTTCTTGAAAGCATCATATTGTACACACACTATATTCTTGAGTATTTCATTTTCAGACACTTGGAAAGATGTTACTTTTAATGTTTTGTCAAAGATTTGCTGATAATAATAGTACATACCATATCCAAGGTGGTTTGAGTCACTGCATAGTCTTCTATGTTGAGTATTTGCTTGCTTGCTTCAAGACAACCAAATATGCTGGACACGTTGGCTGACAGCTTGGGGATGGTGTATTCTAAGGTAGTGTTGTGGCAGTCCTGAAGAATTGACAATCAGTGCTTGGTGTAACAATTACAGCAATATTGCCTATCATTATTTGAGCATCCATAACTCAATGAGTTTACTTCCTAAAAATTTTTCATGGCTTTCTCCTAAAATAAGGACAGTGGGCTAATAGGTAAAAAAAAAAACAAACTTTCACTGACTTTTCTAAACCCCAGACCATTCTAATTTTTAATGGTCTTCTTTATTTTAAGAAGCCAGTAGGTTAAACATTGCTAACAGGCTTCTGAATAAAAATTGAAAAAAATACCTTGAGAGTTGCATTGAAAAACTTTGAGTTCATGAAGCTGTTGTATACAGAAACATCCACATTGGGCCCTTTCACACGTAGTATCACTGTGTATCCTTTGCCATACCTAATTAAAGTAAAATTTAAAAGTAAGGTAAACTGCTGTGCTGAAATATTTAACTCACTTGTGGTTTTACTATCAGCAGTAACAAACTTTATACATACACAAAAAAATAAGTGCATGTATTTTTAAAAATCTCTCTCTCTCTGTGAATTCAAGGAAAAAATATTCTTTTCTCTCTTAAGGAGGTTCAACTCTGTATTTATTTATTTTCCCTTTGAAAGTTCATTGTATGAATTCTTTCAAGACAATATTAGCATTAATTATTCGAGTAGAGCAGAGTCTAGTCTGGAAAATGTTTCTATATTTCAACAAGGGGTATAAAGAGTTACTGACAGTTGCTAAAATATTTTTGAATCCAAGTGGAAATTTGTTCAACAGGAGCAATACAGAATTAGACACACTTCATTAGAATTTACATGTGAAATTACTTTGAAAAGTGACAGTCTTCCATTGAATGAACTGCTATCATCTGTAAATCAATGAGCCAACATTACTAACCTTTCCAGTCGCATCTTAATCAAGAGAAATCATGGTGTCCTGAAATCATCTGGATTTCTATTAATAACCATTTATTGGCTAATGGTGAATCTAGAGTATTTGTCAAAAACAGCATAATCCTTTTTGTGAAAGGAACTTGTTTTTTCACAAACTGTTGTATTCAGCTTTGTCAAAGATAAATAGTATTTCTTCTCTTTAGGTGCTGTTATAATTCTAGGGCATACTAGAATACACTAATCAAAATAGTTTTTCCTGTAACATTCTTAAGTTAATTATAGTGATCTTCTTCCTTAATCTCTTGTTAATGTATTTTGATTGTTTTTAATCAGAATAAACTGCTTAGTGTTATAATGTAAGTCTGCCTACTGATTTCCTAAAATTTAGATGCATTAAAAAAGAAGAAAAATCCACTTCTTTTGTTACATTGAGTGTGCATTAGTTTAGTTTTTGTTGTTAATTCAGAGTGACTCCCAGTTAGTCCCCCTATGTTATAAATATTAATTAGTGCTTTTCAGCTTAAATATTAAATTATTTTCTTGTCATAGTAAAATTTCCTTCAGTGATATTAGCCCTTTATTCTTTATGGATTTCCTCTCATTCCTTTTAATTGGTGATCTTAAATTCATTTTTTTTTAAATGCAGAATCAAAATTTATTGTTAGCAGAATTTTATAAAATGAAAACCAAGTCCTTATTTAAAAAAAAAAAAAAATCTCACTTGTTTTTCAGATGCTGTGGACTTCCTAGGCATTTAAACTGACCATTGACCATTATGCTTAGGCTAGTACACAGTATGTCACATTCCTCCATGCTGAAATCAAAACCAGCAGAAAATTAATGCTACATAAACAACTTTTATTTCTCTATTAGTGCTGCCATAGCATAAATGACGTAGTAGTAATTCTGATTTTTCCAATCAGAACTCAGCCATAGGCAAGTAGATGGTGGGTGGAGCATGTCTTGTGCCTTAGCATCAAACACCATAACCTCAAGCAATGAATGGAAGAAAACGTCTGGTACACATCAAGGTCATGTTGCTTTTACTAATATAAATATACAATAGTACTAAATAATCTTTAGTATCTCTCTCTCTTTTGAAGTTTCTCATTAGCTTTGAGAGATCTTTGTATATTCTCAGAACTGGGACAATGTTTGATTGGTTTGCTTTTCAACTACTTCACAGATTTAGTTTAACTTCTCTATATTAACTTGAGTGCTTTAACAATGAGCATTTGACTATTTAAAAACTTACAAAGGCAGAAACTGGTCATCCATAACACTTTAACTGTATTACAGTACTAACCTGTGTGATGTCAAAATGACAGACTGCCCTTTAGAGACTACTTGGTTGATGATGTTCCAAACAAGGCGGCGTGTTCCTGGATCCATCCCCGTTGTTGGTTCATCCTGAAAACAGATAAACAAATCAATTAGACATGCTGTGCAATGCTATGAGTTGTTTGGGCAATCAGTGAACTTGTTAAGTAACTGCTGACAGTTTGATGGGCTTACCAGAAAGACCAGCGAAGGGTTTCCTAGTAGTGCAATGGCCACTGAAAGTTTTCGCTTTGTACCTCCACTGTATGTACAAACCAGTTTGTTTATTTTAGATTCCAGTTCTAAACGTTTGACTAAATCTGCCACCACCTGAAAGTATCATAAATCTTACATTAAATGGATTTTCAGGGAAAACAGCAGTAAATAAAATCTCCAGTAACAGAAAAATTACTTTCAAATGCACAAGATTATGATATAAAGTAAGTGAAATTCACCATTTTCACAGCATGTGATGGTATGCCTTTTAGCCTGGCATAGTACACCAGCAACTCCTCTCCTGTCAGAAAGAGATCCAACCCATTCTCCTGGGGACAATAGCCTATGCAGCTATTCAGTACAGACCGATCCTTTATAATGCTGAAATATGCATAACAGTTGAGGTTGTGCATCAAGACACAAAGCCATTATAATCATAATTATTACCAATGGATAAATACAGAGAAAACAATAATAATAAACTGCATGCATTTGAGGTTCTTTGAATCTATACAATTTCTAAACTAATTGTTAATTTTACTGATTTATACAATAATGAGTTAAAGCATGTCTATTTTATACACTAATGATAACATAACTCAAATATGGTACAAAGAACCTTTTTGTTTTGAACTTTTAAATAACTGATAAAAAAAAAGAAAACTTACTAATAACAAACAAACATAAATTAATACATGGATTTAAAAAGAAATCAGTAAACTGAGTTGTTAGATAGATGCTAAATATTTTTATATAATTGTGAAAATGCCATGTCTATTTACATAAAGCAGTTTCAAACCAAAGGTCAGGCTTACCTTTGACCAAAGAACTTAATGTCTCCACAGGAAGGAAGCAAATCTGCAGTCAACATTCTAAATGTGGTTGTCTTCCCAGCCCCATTGACTCCAAGAAGTCCAAAGCACTGAAATATATAGGTTTCCGACCTTGAACCTATGGTGAATACTATGTTGGTTATTGTGACACAGCAGATATGTTACTATTATTAAATGTAATCTGCAAGTTTTTGAACACTGGGCAATATAGCCCATTCTTGTCAGGGTTCTACCTGTGAAAGAAGTTTGTATTTAATTTTATCCCTTGGTAAGTGCATGTAAAATAAGCAATAATTTGAAACAACAAATCCACTCAACATTAATTCTTCTGCCTAAAGACAAAAATGTAATACAATGATTAAAAATATATAGGAATGTATGAATTTACCGATGATGAAACATTTACACACAATTTAAAACTAACCATAAAGTTTGACATAAAGAATTCAATTTTCAGAATGTATAAACATCAATGCATTTAGTGATGTCATAATAGTAACAAATAGTTGCCCCTACATACCCTAAAGTCACATGACCTTTAGTAGCATGTCTGGTGCACATGTATTTTCATCACCAGACATCTAAATTATGGCAGTTCATTCAACTCTTCTGTCAAGGCTTGATGCAGTTCCAGAATGTTCCCAGGAACATGTTTGATGCCCAGTGTGCCTATCCTAGACATGTTCTATAAGGTTTAGGTCAGGGGAATAAGTAGGCCATGAAAGATGTTAAATATTTTCCTCTTGGAGGTGATCTGACTATTGAATTATCATCCATGAAGGTGAAATGATTACCATGACTTTATACAAATGGTATAAAAACAATGCTGACCTGTAACAGTTCCATCAAAGAGAATCAGTGCACTTTAGTGGTCAGTTGACATAAAAAGGCCTTTCTCTGGTAATTACATTAGTTTGGTTCTTGCCATCCATATAAATGACCACCAGTAAAGTGAAGGTTGAATTTACTCTCATCAGAGGAAAGAATCTGGCTTCAGCCTGCCAAAGTCCAACATGAGTGGATTTTAGTCCAGACCAATATTACCCTAAGCTGTGCTGGTGTTAGTGGTGTGTGAAATATTGGATATCTATTCAGTCTGGTCAGAGAGACAGATCCAATGAACCTGTTAAAATTCATTCTGAATGGACATGCCAAAACTACAGTTATGTTGAGTCAGATAGGTGATGCAATAGTTCTTAGTATAGTCAGTACTGCTGTGGCACCCCTTGCTATATCTTTCGTAAACTCTCAGAGTCCCTTTGTACCTCTGCTAAAGTCAGCTGATAGCAATCTGTTACACCAAGTTCAGTAGTCACATCTGTCTGTTTACTTCAGTCTAGCTATGGCTAGATATTGTTGCTCATTGTTAAGTCTTCATCAAAATGCTATACTATCAATGTTTCAATAACTTCAGCAGATGAACTTTTGTGACAGGTTTTATATCCAATTTGACCACTGTTATGCAAATTATGAATCATCTGATAGCGGTATGACTTTAGTGGGTAAGCCCCATGCAGAGACAGAAAACACTTGAAGCAACATAATTCTACCCAAGATACCTTCAATGGCCAAAGTATTTGAATTGCTTTTGGTTTTATATTTAATAATATCATTTAATGTTTTTAAAATAATTATTACAATTAGAATTAATACAATTTTAACAATGTGATAAGTTTATTTATTTTAATATCATTTATAAAAATCTTATTTATTGATCATTGTCATTTGTTTTATAGTTGTAATTCTAACAAAAGAAAAACTTAAATATCACAAACTTGTGATCAGCCTGTTTCTCCAAATCAAAGCATACATTAAAGAAAACCTTCAAAGTATTTATCGGAATTGTTTCTGAAATATTATGAAACATATTTCTTAAAAAAGGTGACTTTTTAAAATTTTTAATAGATAATTTATTCACTGTTATTTATTTTCATAAAGTAACCTTTTACTAGTGAAACTATTGGTCAGTATTCCAAAAGTGTGTGTACCTCTTATTTTTTTTGAGAGTGTTTTATCCTAAGGATTTAATTTTGAAATATTTGATTGAAGAACCAAAGCCTCTGTTCTGGCGAAACGTGTAAAAAAAAAAATGAGAGAGTTTGTTACACACCTGACCAGGTTTGACACCAAATGAAATGCCATCAACTGCAAGAAATTCCTTCAGATGTCTGCGGAAAACCTGTATAGAAAAGAAGAGTCTAAGTTAGATATATAAGGTAGTCAATTTTAAACAGCTGATTCTGACTTTCCCACTTTGAGAAACTTAAAAAAAATTATCATTCTTAAATACTAATAATAAATGAAAAAATGCATAATAATAACTTAAAAGTCTTAGCTGTGATGAAGTACCCTTTGTACTACATACCTTACCAAGGTTGTGAACATAGATGACATCATTTTGTACATGCCTTCTCTCAATTCTGATTCTTTCAGTCTGCACATCCTCATCTTCTTTGTATGGAGCAGTGAATGCATGAGATGACCTTAATGATGCAAAACAAATAAACAGAGCCATGGTTGTTAATGACATTCAGGTTTAGGATTAATGTTAGAGACACATTCTCATACCTATTAAATGTTTGCCAGTAATTAATTTACTGGTATAGTAGTTCGTGATTTTATTGATATACACCCTATATTATTTATTGAATTATATACTCAGTATTTCCCTGAGAAATAACACTGTATTCTTGTCCTTGTTTTGGTTGGTACCACTACTACAGTGAACATAAACTACTGTAGGGCAAAGAGGGTTCAATTTTTTTTTTGTATCCTGCACAAACATATACTCTGTCAGTCCATGTGGGTTTGAAATTATATCTATTTTTTAAAAAAAAAAAACTGCTTTTATTCAAATTTATTATTTTCTTTGTATGTAACTATTAAAAATTGTTTTCAAAAAACTTTAAATATCTTTTTTAAAGTTAGCAAACTTTTGGATTATTTTCATTAAACAGATCAGCAGTAAAAGAAGTATTTGGCTGTAATAAGTTTTAAAAGTTATATATTACTTTTTTATGTCTCAGTAAGAATCAGTATTTATTTTAAACGTCACTCAATGACAAGAGTATTAAAAAAAAAAAAAAATGGGAAAATTCCCAAATGCCTTCAGGGCTGATGCAACAGTCAAATCAGTATGGAATCCCCCATGAAGAATCCAAATTTCATCATGTAAATACATACCTGGATTTACAGCACTTCCGGGACTCTAAAACCAAAGTGATGGTCAGGAACACAATGCCTTCCAGTGCCAGAGAAATGAGTGGCCAGGCAATTACAGAGAAGCTGAATGGGTTCTCATACACATTTAAACCAAAATGCTGGAAAAGCAGAGTCTTCAACTGATCGGTGTTCAATGTCACCAGACCATAGCCAAGGCAGTATTGGGGGAAAACCAGGAATGCAAAGCGGCAAGCATTAAAAGCAGTGTGTATGGCCTGAAAAATCAATCAACACGTTTACTTGATACAGCTGCTAACCAGCAAAAGAAAAATAAATGATGGGTGCCCTCATAGTACAAAGTATTCACTTCTCTGAACTATAATCAACAATAGAAGTATTATTTAAACCTCCAAAATATCTCATGAATTCAGATAGTTTATAACGGAATTATCCACTAAAAAGAATTCATAAATACATCTTTTTGAGATGCTTATGTAGTGCATTATCTATTATGAACAGAAGGTCCAATGGATAAAGAAGTGAGGATCTATTCACTTACAGGAGTTGTTTGGAAAAAATTCAACAGGAACACACAGATATTGGTACTGAGTCCAATAAATACATTTATGCTGAATATCACCAAGTAGGCTGAAATAGCATTTTTGAACACAGACACCAATGTGTACATCAGAGGAATGGCAGCCCAACTGAAAAAAAGTGAACACCATGTAAGAGATATTAAACAATTGCAAACTATCAGAAATAAAAAAATATCAATGCAGTCTAGCTTAATTTTCAAAAATAAATAAGTAAATTGTGGAACATTAATAGTTTTGCTGCAATAGCAAAGGAGCAGAGCCAGTCGAAGCCCATGTGGAGCCCTAGGCAAACCTCATCACTGGCACCCCCTAAAAGCCACACAATAAAAAACACCCCTTCCCAACACACACACCTATCTTAAAAAACTGCACAAATAAAGGGTGTAAAGAAACAGATGGCATTTAATTACAGCAATAAAACTAGTAACATGAAAAGTGCACATGAATATAGTATTAATGTACAGTAATAAGTAATACATTTAACTAATAAACTAATGCAACAAATAATTAGATATAACAACAGATCTTAAAAACAAAGATGAAGGATAACAATAAATATGTAATAAAGAACACAATTTTTAAAAGAACTATATACATAATAATGCTGATGGCCCTCTTATGCATCATGCCTTAATAAGGAAATAATGCTAGTTTTACTCATGCTAATCTGACACTAACGAAAATATAAAGCCATTATTTATAGTATTATTTCTTTATATACAAAATACACTAGATTACTCATGGCATAGTTATTCCTGTTTTTACAACAGACATTTAATGGCATTGAATGACAAGATATTAAGAATTTCTCAATTTACAGTTTCACTTGCTGCCTCTGCTGCAAAGTCCTCTATGACATCGTCATAGCAAGCCCTACAATAACAATGATAAACATCATACAATGCCCACACAGTGAGCCCTACAATAACAATGATAAAGTGTTCAAACTAATGCTAATCATTGAAACAAAAATAAAGATAAATTTGGCTTGCTAAAGAGGCCCCCCCCAGCAGATGGCGACCGCTTATGTTGCCTATAGCTAGGACCGGCTCTGCAAAGGAGGGATAAAATCTCCAGTAGCTGCGTTGAAATGGACTAGTACAATTTTCAAAAATTTAGCATTACACTTTTCTTTTTACTCTAAATTAACTTACATGGAAATCCATATTTACTATTAAACTGACCAATCCAAAATTAACTTTAAAAAGATCATTCATTTTAGTTAAGTTATTCAACTTGTCTGGTGAATCACTAATCTTTTATTTTTTTGTATATATAGAGGTCAACAAAGTAAAATAAAAGATATGTGTCCGTGTGTGGTGGGGGGGGGGGGCAACAGAAAAAGTGTAATATTTAAAAAGGTAACATCCATGCTTTAATGCTTTAATTCAAAGCATCAGTTAGATAACTGGAAATTAAAGATGATGTGGTTAAAAATTCTTTTTTAAAACCATCAACCATCTAATTAACCTAATAAATTTGGAAAGAAAAATGTTCAACCAGTTAGTGCTTGAGAAATATCAGTGTTAAGTAAGTGCAAAAAAGAGAGAGAAAAATTGGTTATGTATGAAGAACTTACCCAAACAAAAGTAGAAGTGAAACAGTAGCAGCTAAGTTGAGCTGGTCCCAAAAAACGCTCATTTTGAATATTGCCAGCACAATCACTGCCACAAGAACACTAATGCAGTACATTAACTGAAATAGAAATTCGACAGCATAAATCACTCAAATGTTGTTATTTTACTCCTAGTTATAAAGAGGATGAAGTCAGTGTATGATTTCCATTTGTATAAAAAGTAAAATGAGTCAACCATAGGAGATTGATATAACAAATAAATAAAATAAAATAAAATATGCCACAAAATCAGAACTGACTCCCTAACAATACTGATATAATCATCCCAAAGCTAATTCCAAACTCCAAAATATTAAGAAATACTCATTGACATCTTCAGTAGGTTATTTCTCTTGGTTGAAAAAGGGTAAGGTAACTTTTTTTTTTATCATAGTGGTTTTGTTTTTGTTCTTTTAGAATTTCCACAAAATCATGTAGTGAATACCATCACTTCTGTGAACTAGGTTAAATTTTGTCTCAGACACTGTTAAATGTGAGCAAGTGCCAATGGACAAAATAACATATTAACTTTTCACATTGGGGAAAAAACAAAACAAATTGGTTACTTGTACATACCATATCCCAAACAAATGCTGTGAACCAGTAAGTGAATGGTCCAACACCACAGATAAACTGGAGATGTCTCTCGACGCTGATACGCTCATGAACCAAGTAAATAGCAAAGGCTGCTGGCACAAAGCTGAAGGCAAGCAGAATGACCAGACTAACACCAGTTTCCGATGCATGCTGCATGCTGGAATGAGTACAAGAGCTCTGTAGCTGAAACATTTGCCTTGTCAAGGAATCAAACAGATAATCAATTTGTTAAAACTCACAAATGCCTTAATATATAGTGACAAAAATCTAAAAAGAAAAAAAACAAAAACTATGTAATTTGATTTGGCTATCAACTATCAGAATGAAACCTTAGAAGCAGGTATGAACATCTAATCTAGTGCTGCATGCCCTCTAGCAATGTACAGGATGGTGCCAATATAAAACAAAAATCTACATTAATGTTTCTAAAAACTGTTAATACTTCAATCATTTTATCAGTAAGAGAAGTCTGTTGTGTAAGATTTTAGTGGAAACTAACCTAATAATGATCATTCTTTTTAATAAAATTTTTCTGAACTTTAATGCAAGAGAGAAATTATTTATTATCGTAGATTTTTTTATTAATACTAATCGATTGATCCTTTGGCAATAGCTTAAAAGCAAACAGTTTTATCCAACTATCTTACTGTTGATAATAAAGAATTTACTGGCATAAAAAGGTCAAAACTTGCTTCTTGGGTTTTATTAACTGAACTGCTACCTGAAATGTTTTTGTCATCAACTGTGACAATACTCACTGGCAGAGCTTGTTTTGTGAAAATGATAACTATTTTTACAAAAATGAATTTCAAGAAAAAACTTTTGGCAACATTTTACTATAGAATGTTGAAAATGGAAATTTCATTAACTGTTAGAGCTTTCAGACTTAGTGTGAACACATTAAAAGACTTACATCATTTCTTCACTGAGCTGACCAAAAGCCAGAGTCATTGGGTGACTGTATACAGAAATACCTGCAAAACAAGATGGTTGAGAAACCAGTATCTGAGAGAAAACAAAGATTCCACAAGTAAAAATAAATAATGCATGACATGAGTATTACAAGCTCTTTAAGATCAGTGTGTTCAAGTTCAAATTGTGTTAGTTTATACATGGAGACAGGAAGTCATGACTTATAGTACTTGTATACCAGTACCCCTCCCCAAAAAATGAGAACCATTTGTGCAATCATTGATAACACCACAGATGGTGATTTATTTCAGTCATCCACAATTCTACCACCTTTTAATATGAAGTCTTGCAGACAGTTTAACTGTTTCACTATTACTACATTTTCCAGATTATACCATAAGTCAAATGTTCAATATTATTCAGAAATACAGACAAATTAAAATGAATTAGAGCTTGGAAATAAAAGGATATGCATGCATCTATATTTACAAAAACAAATTACTATAATAATTTTAATAACAACAATAATATAGTATGCACATTAAAATCAAGTAGAGAGGGAGTTATTTTCCTTTGACAAGTTCCATTTCAGACAACTGTGTGCAAAGTGAAAAAAAAAGTTTTTCTGAATAAAACAGTGGAATTTTCCTTCATAAACAGATGAAATGATAAAACAAACAATACTTTACCAATCTAATTAAGGTATCTAACTAAAAAATCATAGGTGCAAATGAATAAGTTTCTGTTGAGTTTTAAAACACCAAATAGGTCTTTAATTTGACATAACTCTTGAATTTGTTCTCAAATTTAGTTCAGTGATACACAAGCATACAGGTTGAGAGAAAAGTATAGACCTATAAACATTCAAAACCAATATTCAATCTTAGACATTAAAGAACTCAGGTAAGTCTAACACTTGTAACCTCCCTGACCTTTTAACACTGGTTGCACAAGCCAGCCTGGGGAGTTTTCATGAAACTTCAAACAGGTGAGATTTGTAGAATTAGATAATTGGATGAAAATATAGTTTTATAAATTTTGATTGGTTCTTGAAACAACCAAATCCAATCAGTTTTCTTCAACGCACCATCGCTAAAGCTAAATAACCCTCCCTCTCAGTCCACCTCTATCCATTCATGAAGCAAAAAAAGTAAAGAAAAGCATTATACAATTGCCATTTCATGCAACTACCATAGAACTAAATTCTATAATTGTTTAGAATGCAGTAAATGTGCATGTAGGTGCCAACTGATCAGAAGGCAACAGCCATGATGTGGTCAACCAAAAACAGATTTACAGATAAATTGATGACGACAAAGAGACTAAATGGCAACATAAAAAGACGCGCACAAAGCAGCCTTTTGAGGAATCAAAGGAGCAAATGATGCCAACTGTATCAGATATTTGACAATTTTTGCGATTAGCAGCCAACAGTGGACATAGATGCCCAGCAAAGAAGCAAGAGAGACCATATCACTGATGGATTTGGAAGAAGAATCAGTCAGCCAAATGATCCCACTATGCAAACACTGTGTCTAATATAATTTGTGAGGTGATATATCTTCATAATCATAATTCATTGAAAAAATAAGTATGGGCGCGTAATAACCTATTGGAGAGTGCTTCAAACAACGAAGACGTTGATCAGCAGTTTTCCTGAATGGAATATTCAAAAGCATGTATTGTTGGCTCCAATATGCAAAACTTTCATAGTGAAATTGTTGAGAGAGTTGTTTGGTTTGCTGAAACAAGACATGCAATGAGATACAATGAATTGACAGTAAACAGAGCTGTCAAAACTTTTTTGCATGAATCAAATGTACAAATAATATCCTGGGGAACAAAAAAGATCTTATTAGATGGTACTGAAGTAGATTTTCTGAAGATGATTTAAAGACAGCCATCCAGACTCATAGTGCAAGCATACTTGGACAAATATCCAGATCCAATTGATTGAATCAGAGTAACTTCACTATTTAAAATAGTCAAAACTAACATTCAAAGACATGAAAGTGAAAAAGGCTGCTGACTATGTATTGGGAATTCTATTGTATGATAATTTTGACATGAGAAATCGCATTGTATCCACTTCAACCACTCATGCTGTTGAAATGAAGAAGTTAGTCCATGCATTGGAAACGTTTATGAAATCAGTGTTTGAAAACTGTCTCAAAGTGTAGCAGTTTAGTGTCAACTAATTGTGAAACCTGCTGCTTGCCATTCAAAGCATTCGAGTTTATCATGGAAAGGGTTGAGTCAGAGCATGAGCAATTATTACTAGATTGCATTGATAAGATTAAACTCTACATGGGATATAGGATCTGAGTCCACAGCTAGTGGGTTCATATTGATAGAATTCTAGTATCTCTCACTCAGAAACAAGCATACTTTGTAATGGATTCCAAGATAAAGTTTCAGGCAATGTACTTTTGTGAAAAACCCTTAGATAACTATGGCAAAAAAGGAAATTCTTGGCATGGAGTAATGATCTATATGAAATACAATCCAAACAAGAGCAAGCAAAATTTGGAGACCAAATTGCAACAGGTGACATGAAACAAGATTGGCTGGCAGTGTTATCCTACTTTGAAGTAGCTGCGATGTTTGAGGCATGATTGCTCCTGAAGAAGAAGAGATTTATGTCCAATTGGATAATGTAAAGTGATATCAAAAGCCAGAGCTAGTGTATTTTATGAATGTGATTGCGAAATATCATGGGTTGAACCTAGTTTCTTACATCTACATGGATACTCAGGATGGAAAAAGTCCTTCTTCTGGTCATTTTGCTATCATGATGAAATAAGGTATTGTAACATGGGTAACAATGTCATCACTGAATGCAATTTGATTGAAGCTCTAAATTCAAATGGAGGTATAAACAACTCATTTGCAGAAATTGTTTACTCCAATCGAAATAAACTGGAGCAACTTCAAGTGGAACATGAGCATGTTTTGCAGCATTTCAAGCATGTGACTTGATGTAATGAAATCTGTGTTGAGCATGACAGTAAACGAGTATGTATTTATGAGCATTCAGGAATCAGTTCAGGCAAAGTAATTAGCATCGATGCTGAAGCTGTTGATGATGGTAGATCTAATAATGAAGCTAATGAGGAAGATGCCTGATTTTGATGATGAAAATAATGTGGATGTAAATGAGGAAGGTATTATTGATACAGATGATACACAAGGTTCTAGTGCTGCATCTGATACAGTGTTTGTTGGACCAATAATGAATTGCACTATATTTGGTGGCCAGATAGCATGTTGATAACTATGAATTAAGATGATACAGACCAAGCTTGCTGCAATGGAAGCATTTGCCGACATGGAGGAAGAAGACCCATTACCTCAATTTGTCAGAGGAAGTTCAGCTCTACTGCACAGGTAAATCAGCACACCTGGACAACAGGATTTAGTACACTATGCATTGAAATATGCAGTAGTTCAGATCCGTTAACACCAAGTTGAATATACTGATGTGAATCCTGATAAAGATGATATTGAGGAATTGAATTTGTTCAACATATCTTGTGTTTGGAAGACTTTGGACCAGGTTTTGCTTGTTGGTTGCCCTGGGGTAAAGAATACGGTAAGAAATACATTGAAGATTTCAAAGCTGATGTTGAGAAGATGTTCTTGGATGGGATTTGAGACAAGTTACTGAAAATTGGCCCTGGTAGAATGCAAGAGAAACTATTACAAATGTATTCTCATCACCTAGATATCCCTCTGGAAACTGAATTTAGAGCAGCAAATTCAAATGTTTTTTAATAAATAAAAGAAAGGACAGGCAGTGACATTGCAATCAAACACAAGGGGACTGAAAAAGCCTTACACCTCCATCATGCTGCATATATTTGTGGAATCTAATGGAGCCATAGTGGAGAATGCAATCTGGAGTAAGTTTCAAAAAGCTCAGAAGCAAACTTTCCTTCAAAAGGCCAAGTTCTGTCCAAAATAAACTCATTAAAGGCCAAATTCAAGAAAACAGGTGAACTACCGGTCATGAGAAGGCATTCATTTTCCATAAGTTACTTGACAAACGAAGATTAATATAAATCTTCATAACTACATAACTAGGACATTTCTAGAGAAAATAAAAGTATCTGCATGGTCTGAACAATCACAACTTTCATTTAAACCATTAAACAAAATTTTTAATACAGTCTGCTCCAGTCAAATTCTGACAGTTTCACATCGCATCTTTAGATTCCCCAGCCTGACTGACACACTGATTGTTAAATTAATTAAATTAAATTAAATTTTAAAAATTAAGAATCAGTTTCTCTTCTTTTTTAAAAAATGAAGACGAGCCCTTCATCTGTAGAGCATATTCAAGATATGGCCAAGCTAAAACTATATTCAGTGCTACAAACTGCACATAGTTAATCATTTGAACATGCTTTTTGTGCTACAGATACAATCAGAAAAGAAATAGGCCAATCTCCGCCATAACACAAATATGGTGAAATTATACCAAACAAATATTTCAACACATTAACACATATATATTAATAATACCTACTGTGTTTTATCACAATATGATGTATATTTATATTGACATTTTGCTTCTGCATTAATATGTATAACACACAAGTTAGCTTCTTAGAATGATGCTATGATATTTGGATAGCTAACCATTTGACATTAATCCATAACTACCTGCTATCCATGGACTCAGATCTAGATTCATACAGCAGATTAAATCAACTGGCATGGTATTAAAATGGCTGGAATAAAATTAATAAATAAAAATGAAGGAAGTGCAAATTTAAATAGTAATCTTCCTCTGTTGTGAATTTATTTAATCAAAGTTGAGATCAGTTCATCCAAACTGAACAGAGTAACTAAGACAAATAAAAACTTAGATATGAATTGCAGCCTAGAGAACCAGCACAAAGATAAACTGTCAAAGAAAGCTGCACTCTCCTGATACTTACATAAGAAATAAGCATGAGCTATGACAAAACAATTCAAATAAATTCTCAGGAGCATGTAAAATGATGCAAAAACATTATTTCCTCACAAATTCCAAAAGAAGATGACAAAAAACCATGATAAATACTTTAACTAATTACTTTGGTATTTAACTGAGAGGAAATTAATTTTATATTACAAACATAATTGAGTATGTCTTTAAATTAGTAACTTGACAAGAATAAAATCAACAAACTTTAGAATAACAATTTCAAAAATACTACAGCACACTCAAGTTTATCTCCACTATCTGAGCAAAAAGAAGTTAAATAATTATATTAATCACCACAATTATCTTTATTTAAGTAGGGCTGCAAAATTTGAAATTAAAAAAAATATATATTGTATTAAAAATAAACTAAAATAGCATTTAAATGAAGAAGGTGGGATTATAAAAACACTCTACATCCCTAAAGATTTTAAGTTTATTAATTCCTAGTTTCTCCCCAATGCTGTGCAGTAAGTAGCCAGTCTCTTGCCCAGTTACCATGGTAAAGGTGAGTGCCAGATTAATTACCTGACCTTGTAAAATGTTTCTGCCTTATGCACCTCTGGTGCTGGGAGACAGAAAGAGAAAAAGAGACTAACCAGAATGGGATCAATTACATGAATCTTGATTTTAAATGTTGATAAAAAATATTTTCTGCTGATAAAAATTAATGCCTTAACAAAACTAAGATAATTAGAATACAAGAGTCTGTTATTCCAAAGGTTTTCAGAATGTTTACCTTTCTCTGTACTACATCAATGGCTGATAATTTTCATGTATATTCTTTAAGAAAAAGAAACAAACAAACAAAAAAGATACTCACCGTAGTCTGCAGGGTCTCCATGCACTGTGGCATTGATGTGTGCCCGAAGTAAGGCGTTGCTGTATGCATTCAAAAAAGCTGGTAAGGCATGATGTCCTTTATTTTTAAACCAGATTTTCACCCTTGTCTTATTTTTGTCTGCCTCATTTAAATAAGTCCAGCCACCATATCTGTAAGTGAAACAAGCTCAGTCAGCACCAGCCACGTAGTATGGCTGTACAGTCAGTCTGCCCTATGTACATATTGTACCCATAATCAGGAATGAACGTGAAAAATTTTCAGAAGTTTGTTGTAATAGAAAACACAATGAAGTTTGTCAACCCTAAATACATTACAAACTTCAGAACAAACAGTAAAGTATTTAGTTAATGAAAGAGTAGTAACATTTCTTGCTTGTATTTTCCTTTCCTACTGGGTACAATTTTGGGAATGCATTAAAATCAAAATCCAATTTTAGAGCGAAGCATTTTGTTGAAGTATTTTATATAAAATATAAACTAAATGCTATTGTATAAATATAAATAAAACTAGGCTTAATGGTCTTAACATCAAGCCACAACTCTTCTCTCATTCCAAATCAAGTTAAATCTCTCACTACCTAGCAAAGTGAGATCTAAAAATATCCAGATTCTGCATTATGGCTAAGAAAAATTTAAAAATACATGGATAATTTTTGTAAATTTTCAAAAATATTTAAAGTTTTCTCAACACAGTTAAGGTAAAAGAAAACCTGTGTGTTTGTAGCTTCATCGCATAAATACTAAGTTTATTTTTACCATTGAAACAGCAGGGTCAGAAGTGGCTTACCGTTTTTCTATAAATTTGTAATAGCTGTCCAGCAAGTATTTAGCTACATTGTAGTCATCCAGATTAAGTAAAATGTCTGTGGTATTGGTGATAAGCTGTGGAGGTGGTATACCCTCAGAATATTTGGCACATGTGTACAGACTGTCTTTGCACTGACAACCTGTGCTGTTGTGTGGAGTGAAGGGAGGTCTCTTGAATGTGGTATCTGCAGCAATGCATTTGTACTGTGAACTAAAAGCAAAGAAAATACAACACTTCACCATCAGCAGCTCTGAAAATCACATAACATTTACTGACAGTAGTGCAGATCAAAATAAACAAATTTAAAAAATGAAAAGGGTTCAAACAAGTTTGATATATTTTTAAGAAAAAAAATTAAGTATTTTTCAGCATGTTGATACTCCCCCCCCCCAACCTGGTATTCTGGGCTTTGACTTATATTCCAATCCAACTTATTTATGGATAGAGCCATTGAAATTGCTTTAATGAAAGAATAAAAAAATGACAGTGTTTTTTTTTTATTTTCTAAAATAAACTGTAAAATTGTTCATTTGAAACACACTACAGAAACTATTGCCCAGAAAGTTTGCCAATCAGGTAAGCAATTATCATTGAGGCATGTAAAATTATCCAAATCCAATCAATAATGAGCATGTGCCCATCAATTATGTTCTGTTTATCCTTTTCAATCTTAATTATATGTATAAATACCCCCCCAACAAATCCTCTACCCCATCTCAAAAAGCCCCCTTTATAGTCATGAAAGTCATACATGGCAACTTTTAAGCTGAAAGTTAAGTTTGCTGAAGAAAATGGTAGTAATATGACAACATATAGGAAATACACTATCAGCAAAAATGTCTTAGGGACTGACAAAAGTGAATAATACATTACAGACCACAAAGAAAACCAAGAAGGCAAATCATGGCTGCAAAGCAAGGTGAACTAACATTGAAGAAGTTGGAAAAATATCTGCTAACCCAATGTGCTGTGTGTTATGAATTTAGTACTGTACAGCTGATACTAAAGACCAAACAAATTGCAACTAATTTGGGAGTTAAGAATTTCAGAAAAGATCAATCATAGTGCTTTAGGTTCATGCATAAGAAAGGATTTCAGAGAACAGCTACAGTAAATGTGTTGACTTCCATAATGGCCTAGTTGTGAACCCCAAATGTTGGACAACTTGAAACTGAGCTGAATATCAAATTGTGCTATCAAAAATGAAATTTTGAGTTTAATTTCTGAACTTGAGTGAACAGTAATATTTCAAATCAAATAAAAGTATTAAAGACAGATAAAACTGACATGTTTGGCTTTTTAAAGTAGACAATTCATTACACACAAATGATGCCAGGTCATCTGAGAATCACTGATGTCATGCAGTGATTAAAAATAAATGCTGGACTTTCAATACTAGAACTAATAATAACATTAATAACATTTGCAATTTATTTCAAATATCTCTCCATAATTAAAAACATGTTTAAAAACTATTTCAACACTTCATTCATCTGGAAGATTGTCCCACAAAGTAGTTTAATGATATGCACATGAGCCTGCAAGTACCATAGACAGTGATGTGCTACAACAGTGTCATGAAGGATTTGGATATTTTTCTGACTGGTTGAAAGTTTGGTTAGCTACTCTAGTTGATCTAGCCTAACAGTCCAAATTTACTTATCTATGAATGGAAGACAGAAAAATGAAAAAAAATGAATCACCAATCCAACTTATACTGCACTTAAACTCATTCTCCAAAAAAAAAAAAACATTATATAAAATAAACAAGAAAAGTGTTCAGTTTTAATTACATTCCAATCAACAATATTTTAATTTTCTACACAGCTTAAGACTAAAAGCTTAATTAGATATACATAAGTTTCTCAGTTGGTAACAGTTCCACTTGACTGACCTGCCAATAAAATCTTTCATGCATGTTGTTCCAATACCTGGTGAATTAGTGAAAGCATTCAATAAAGCCTCTCCAAAAGGAGCTTGGTTTTCATTTCTAAAAACAGAAATAGAAAAAGCATGAACAAGCAGATTTACAGTTGAAATTCTTCTGATAAAGGTATTTTATAATGTTTTGGTGATTAAAAAACCAACAAAAGGTAAGACTGCTGCTTACTTGTAGAACATGTAAGTGCCTTTCCCATACATGGCAGGAGTGAGAAGAAGTGACTTCTCTTTAGCACCTGGCACTTCAATCTGTGAGAAGCCCATAGCTGCTGTAAAAAATACACAGGGCAGGAAGACCACTGACACAAACATCCTCCAGTTTCTTCTGTAGTGATGGAATCGTTTGATAAATAAAGCAGCAAAAGTCTGAATCAAGCTGCCTTCTCTTTCAAACTGACCTGTTTCTGTATCTTGGCATTCTATATATATATACAAAAAAAGTAAAATAAAATAATAAAATGCATCTGCATAACCTTTTCTGACATCTGCAGAGAATGCACTTTGGAAAAGGATAACTAATCATCTGGTCAGCAGCCACTGAGTAATTCCACATAAATGTGCTTTTCTTTTCTACTAATTTCTACATCCACCAATAAAATGTGTAAGAGATACCAGGGTTAGTTGTTACAGCACCAGTAATTCATAATTAAACATATAGATGAGCAATAATTGATGCTATTATCATTGAACACAGATCAAAAGTCAAAACATGTTAATTATAGCCTCATCTATACCTTTAATTAGGAATTACTAGTGCTTTAACCCCATTTAACAACTAAATATGGCCTACTCTACAGAACAGTAAGTGCTGATAATACCAGAAGTATTTTTAAACATCCTACAGGTACTCTGCTCTGTTGACCAATCACAAAAAAACCATTGACATCTAAAGATATCATTCTTGCTGCTATTTGACAGTGACCTTCTACATTGGGTGTCCTCTAGAACAGTGGTTCCCAACTTTTTTTTTTTTATAGCATAACACCCCTTCATGAATATTACACTGAATCTTAGTAACTAATATGACTTCAGGCTATTAAAATAAAATTAATTCTATTACATGACCTCCACAATCATCAGATTTAACCATCATTAATAATATATAACTGAAATTTTTAAAAAATTCTCTGCAAGTCTTTGAAAAATATATAAATACAGCTGATGAGCAATTTACAGCAATTTGACTCACATAGGGAACATTTTGTCAGATATGTGAAAAAAAAAAGTATGAGTCAGTACTAAATAGGTTTTTAAATAGTATACACTCCAAGAAATATCTGACAAAAATTTGAGATTAGTATGCTAATTTTAAATATTATTTTGAATCTATCAAAGTTTTGAAAAAAGTTTGTTTACACTGACCATCTTGAAAAAAAAAGTTACATATCTCTCTATTGTATTTTAAAAATGCTGAAGAAAATGAGTCAAAAAGTTGTTTACAATTTTAAAATCCTTTAATTTTAATGGGCATCCAGAAATTGATGGAATCAGTTTATTGATGTCAGGCTCTATGCTTTCACTTATTTAAAGCAGATTTCTTTCTTTAGTCAATAGCTGCACTACAGACTGAAGCCCTTTCCCCATCAAATATGATGTGGGGAAAAGCTATATTAACAACTTTACCTCTTGCCAAAGCTGAGGGTATGAATTTTTTATGTTGATCCAAAGTGTTTCATCATAACTTGTTTTTTTGAACTGTGCCATGTCTTCAAAATAATTTTGTGGGTTGGTTAATTCCTTGTGCAAATTTGGCAGACACTTTGCACATCAGCCAAAATGTGTCAAGTACTGCAAGTCCATTCAGATTTGTGAATCTTATCAACATGTCTTCCGTAAGTGCATGAAGATAAGCACAATAAATTTCTAAATCAGTATCCTTGTTCAAGTGTTTCAAACTTAAAATTTGGTAAAGTTTCTGAGAGCCAAAACAGATAATTTGGTCACAAAAGCCAGGATGATTTCTTTTGCTTTGATAAGGTTCATTTTGTTCCCTTTAAACTTGACACTGATCTAAAAAATATCCAATAGCTATGCCAGTTAATGTTACAACCTCTTGATTTCAGTGCATAATTTCTCATTATTTGAATGAAGAAATTCTATAGCAGAATCATAGAGTTTATAAAAATGCCTGTTCAAGGGCCATATAATTTGTGCAAGAGAAGATTTTCAAATTCCTCTTTGCTTTGATGGCACAGATGACAAAAAAATTAGTCTGGGTGAGATTTGATCTTATTTATATCATTGACGATAGTCTGTAATGATTTGTGCTGGCATTCACTAAGTTTTTACCAACCAAATGTTGACAATGGACACACAATGAATAGCAAAGACACTGGGTACATTTTTTGAATGTGATATAAAACCACAAAGACAACTAGCCACTGCTGGTGCACCATCAATTGCACATGCAATGACATTTGTAAGAAGAATTTTTTTCTCAGCAAAAAATTTCTCAACAACTTGAAATACTGACAAAGCTTTGATGTCTGTTGTCAGTGATTTGTTTGGCAAACAATAACTCCTATACTACTGCCTAATCCTTAACAAAGTGAACATATGTTAGTAGCAGACTTTACTATCACACAAATCTGATTTATCAAGATGTAACACAAATTCTGTTGTCTGTAATTTGTTTCAGTTTATTTTTAATGTGACCTGCTATCTAATCAATTCTTTTTGATACAGAATTGTTGCTTAATCGAATTAATGAGATAATGTCACTTGCATTAGGTCCCATCATTGTGCTAGTAACTTCTTTCACAGCTTGTAATATTAATATCTCTCCAATATCGTGCAGCATACCAAATTTTGCAAGAAAAAAAAATCTTTTATTAATCCTTTGTGTGATTTTCTTAAACATTCCAGTAGAATATTTTGTTTTCTTAACTTTTCCCTCAAACCACAAAAGTATAAGTTCTCATTGAATTTATCAGCAGGATTCTTCTTTCAACGTTCACTTAATCTTAACAGCTTCCTTCATTGCTTCATTAGAGAAAATATATTCACAAAGTAGGCAGATTAGTAACTATTTGTTTGTGTGGGAAAAAAAAAAACAACCAATATTTCAAAATGCTGGCACTCCTGAGCCACAGAATAACTAGTAATTATTGTAATAATTAGAAATACACAAAAATTAGCACTATATTCTGGTAGTTTGCAAACAGTGAATATTAGTGTTGAAATCAGACATATTTATCATTCTAAAGAGGCTTCAGGGATGTAGTAATAATGATCAGTCAACAACAATAAATAATCAACAATGCAGTACACAACTAAATTATCCATCAATCGACATGTGGTTCAGCTTGCCTAATGATAAATAAAATTGAAACATATTTAAAACCAAAAGTTAAATGGTCATCATTTGGAATGGTTCTTAGAATGCCAGCTGGCCAGGCAATGTGGCTGAGTGGTGAGTGTTTTGGTTTTGGGACCTAAGGGTCCTGGGTTCAATTCCAGCTACTGGCACATTGTTGTGACTCTTGAGCAAGGTACTTTACTGGCATTACTCCAGTTGCTGCTGGGTAGTGGCCTGTGTAGGCATTCAGACAAAGGAACCAAGGGCAGAAGACACTCTATAGCCATGGCAGAGGCAAGTCTTGTATGACAAGGAAAAGTCAGAAGAATAAACCACTGCTGAAGATGGATGCATTGAGCCAGAGTGTGCATAATGATGGTGCAACACATTCCAATCTTATGAAATGAGTGATCACAAAAGAAAAAAGAATGCCAGCTCATTCTGGAGTGGCAAATGAATCTGTTTTCATTCTACAGCTGGATTTTTAATCCACTAAACCTGTATTGACAAAGAGGCCTTTGTCACTGTATAGGAAAGTGTGTGGACCTTTAGAAATCTGAATGAGTTTGCATCTTAAAAACCATTCCAGATGTTGACTATTTGACTAATGGTAAAAGTAGGTGTCAATGTTTTGGCATCAATGTCTATGTTAAAGATAATGAGACAATAGCAAGTCTTTGTCCAGCACCTCCCAAACAAACCTACCTAATCCTAGAATGTGCAGCTTATAGCTAAAATGACACCAAAACACCAGCCAGAGAAATTAAAGTAGTAATTACAAATGTGACCAGTTCAAAAATGTCTCAGAAAGATTCACAGCTGGTAGAGTTTTCATGTTACAAATGGCAAACAAGAAAAATGCTGTTACTTTCTCAAGCTGACTTGAAGTGTAGAGAAGTACTGTATAGAAGCTGTAAATGTTTTTAGACAAAACTTTCTTTCAGAGTCTCTCCCTATTTGATACCAACCTGAGTGATAAGAATGTTTCCAGAATTCTACAGACTCTGCTGATGTCTTCCCATTTTGTTTCAACTCTGAAATATTTCCTCTCATGTTTTCTGTTGTGATTGGAATCTTTGCATCTGACAAGGAACAGGCATTAAAAAAAACCTGTAATGTTAAGTAAAGATTAGAGGCTTAATTAAAAATAGGCAGTAAATGTCCTGCACAAAAATTTGTACAATAAGTTTTATAGAACAGAAATCCCATTCTGATGCAAAAAATAAATTTATCTATATACATATTTATAAAATAAAGAAATTTTATAAACATTTCTAATTAATTAACAATAATAAAAATAAATATTCAGAAGTTAATTTTCCTTATCTAAGTCATGCAAATTATGTAGCAAAATACGAATTTTTTTGTTTTTGTTTTTGTATATAGTTTGTACCTCTTCCAGGGTTGTATCAGACACACCATAACCACTAAG
Organism: Nautilus pompilius; assembly: GCA_018389105.1. Lineage (NCBI taxonomy): Eukaryota > Metazoa > Mollusca > Cephalopoda > Nautilida > Nautilidae > Nautilus > Nautilus pompilius. Next base: position 175,235 of record JACATO010000008.1, on the reverse strand, counting down.
CTGAAGCATTTCTAGGTTCTCATCCAGATCTTTAAAGAATGCTGGGAAATGACTTCGCTGTCCATTGGTCATAGGCAGCACAAAGGAGACTTCGGAGCCAAAGGCTTCAGTCAGTTTGGTTTCAGGGATTTTTGCTTGAATAAATTCCAGAATCTCAGAGGAAGTATGCACATCTGTAAAATAATAGCTTTAATGAAATCAGTACATAAATACACACCAGTTAAACATCTCCATTCTGTAATAAGGATATTAATGTAGTGTCACCAAAAAAATTTTTGAATGGATATCTACTTCTCAAGTTAAGAAATAACAATGTTATGCTTTTGACTTGGCTCTAGATTTTTAATTTACCAGATAATATTATATAGAGGATTATTGTTAGTATTTGTATTTCACAATCAATAACAATCTTGACACTATAAGGATTTCAATACAACTAGCTGTATCAATGCATTTACATATTTTGAAAGATCCTTATGATATCTAACAACAATTTTCCTTTTTAAAATTTGTTTCAATTATCAAAAGTTGCTAAATTTACAAAACCATCATTACTAACTTTGTTTGTGTTCCTTCTAGACTAAACCAGTTTTATTTAATATCTTTAACCTCTTGTACATGTGATCTGCACCTAGGAAAGACAGATAGCAAATGTATTGTTTGATTTTGTAAAGTGGATTTTTAATGCAGTTATTTTCATATTATAAAGTAAATAAAATGTACATACTGTCATCATAGCTTTGTTTTGTGCTCTGAAATAAAGAAAAATAAAATCATTTCATTTCTGAAGTTCGTTTACATAAAAAAAGAAACACAGTATGTGCCCCTCCCTGTTTGTAGATAAGATTATTAACACTTCTGTTTATACATTTGTATTTATTCATTGCTTTTCCATTTAGCTGAGATTTAATCCTAATATGTCTGAAACTAAGCTGCTATGCTTGACAAAGACCAATGACTCACTACATGAAATATCAGTTTTGAAACTTGTAAGATACAAATCACACAAAACTGTTAAATAATGATAATAACACAACCACTACTAATAATAACATAATAATCCACTTAAGTGTTATTATTGTTAACATAATATCCAATTCATAATACATTATAATGAGAAGGAAAACCAACTGTGGTACATAAATCTACCAGAAAAGAACAGCATCTGAGCAAAAAATATCTGGAAAATTATTCTCCTTTTGTAATGTAGCAAATATTATTTCCAAATAAGTGTAAGATTTATCAGCATCAGTTTTCTACAGATAGTCACAATGAAAAAAGACAACTTTCCAGAAACCTTATCACAGTGGTCATTGTAGATAAAACTAGAAAGCTTTAGACTTACATCTTCAGCATTTTTCTTGACAACAGTCAAGTGGTAGCCTTGGCCAAGATGTCTCTTCAGAAACAGTGGTGAGCCACAGCATAGCAGCTGACCATGATGAAGAATGGCCACACGGTCACTCAGAATGTCTGCCTCATCCAGATGGTGTGTTGTCAGTAGTACTGTGCAGCCTAAATTAAATATGGGCATAGATGAAAGTAGAAAGGCAAGAAATTTTAAAACTTAAATAAAGCCCTTTTTGCCAAAAAAGAGAGTATCTAATCTATTCTTTAGAATATTGATTCTGTTTGCTTTTAACAACTATCTGATTTGATAAAGCATTAAAAGTTGTTTCAAAACTGGCCCATAATACTCTTGAGCAAAGAAACCAACAAAATAAGTATTGGATGTACTAAATGTTCAATATCAATTGCATTACCCTATGCATCTCTAAATGGCCATTGTTTTATAATCAGTTTGTTTTTTTTTTTAACATATGCATAAAAGTGCTTTGGTTTACATTTTATAGTATATACTAATTTCTTCTCATAATGCTTTTTGCAACAGTAATTTGAGTAGTACATTCCTTTTGAACAGATTTGTTTTACCTATTCAGGGAGTTTCTATGTCTTAGGCTTTTTATACATTTTTCTTTTTTGGCAAATTTTATTCAAAACAAAACAATACATCCATATGAGCAATTTTCTCTCTTTTTTTCCTTATTAGTTTCTTGGGAAATTCTAACAAAAATCCATAAAAACTGGGGAAAATATTCCTTTTTTTATATTTATGCAACTATTAACAAGTAAATTGAGATCTCAGTTCACTGATTTTAGGCATGTTTCTAAGAATTGTACATTAGCATAAAAAACCCACATTTCTCTAAATTGCTCTATATTATTTCTAGTAATATTTAGAACAGAAATTATAGAGTAATGATTACTTTTATCTAGAAATTCAAGAACATGTAATTCATCTATTAAGTTAGAAATAGAAACTAAAACAAAACCCTACCAGTTTCATAAACCCAAATTGAAAAATCAGTAGCCTAGTGATTAGGAGACTGCCAACATTGAGGGCCCAAGTTTGATCCCCTGTTGTCTTTTGCTTAGTTTAGCAAACCTTCCTAACGTTTTTTTCTTACTCTTCCTCACCAGTCACTCATGTTGGTTTCCTCCTGACACTCTGGTTTTCTCCCACATCTAAAAATGAAGAGTTCTAGTAAGGATTTCCCTGGCAAAACCCTCCTCTCTAATGGTTCACTCCCTCTCACCAGGGTAGTGTCCTATTTAGAAACTGGTCAACATAAAAAGAGTAAAGATAAACTCAATTTGTATGTGGATAATAAGTCTCATAATGACTAGAACTTTGTAAATGATTCTAATATGTAAATCCATACAATTTCTGGTTTGGATTTTGCCCATATATATCTATTGGTCTCACCTTTTCATTCACATGAAATAGGAACTAAATCATTTGAAACATAATGCAATTTCCCAACTAACTCTGTCTTATTTGTCTTACCAGATCAGCTGTAAGCCATTTATGGAAAGTTCACCTCAGTAATATCAGGCCAAACCTGTGTTTCAGTTAATACAATCAGAATGAAGATAATTATCAGTGACTAATACTCTTAATTCATCTATTTGTAACTTCTAACATTATTATAGTATATGTTTCACCTATATGTACAGTGCTTTTCTTTATTAGTTGTTATCTTTTATACAAAGTCTTCAGTTGGATTACTTTCAGGTTTGGACAGAATTTTGGTGAAATTACCCTTTAAAAAAAATACTTCCTACTTTTCTGATAATTTGTGAGAAATAAATAAATAAACAAAGAGGACAAAATAAACTCTTTTACAATCAAAACTATTTAATACCAATTTAATTTGTGAGTGTTTTAAAAACTTTATGCTTCCTTGTTTCCAAAAAAATCAGATTTTAGAAAAAGAAAAGATTTCATTTTTAGATATGGTGCCAGTTCTTCATAGTGAGTGTCCATTTAATTTACAGAGAAAGTTTGTTAACCACCTGAACCCACTAACATCTTTCAATATTTACACAGCACATGCTTAAGGAGATTTATTTTGTTAAAAAATCCACATTGTAAAACCAGACTTTAGCATCTTTGTGAGTGCTGGGTGTGGAAGATCAACCCCTCCAAGAAACAAAGTTTAAATGCAGCAGCTTCTAGAAAGAGTACCCTTTTTATATTTAAGTATCAAGTCCCAAATGCTTCGCCTGGTGCTTGGATCAACTCCACTGGTTGGCTCATCAAGAATGACAATCTCTGAGCTGCCAGCAAATGCTAGTGCTACACACAAGCGGCGTTTCATCCCTCCAGACAAATCCTTGGCGGGAACGTCTTTCATGTGCCAGAGATCTACATCCTTCAACAAGCTACAACAGCACAAAATAACACAACAATGATGATAAAACTACTTTGAATATAAACAATCAAAATGTAACTACCATGTACTTTATTTAAAAATAAAAACAACTTTCAGCATTTTAATGTCTATTAACAAAATAAACCATATATAAGCAGTAGTTAAAATAAGAAAGCTATCTATTGCTCTTTAATAAATTTTAATTATTATGATTTAACAGTTAAAAATAAATTACATATTTATTTTTACTTATATTAACTTCTTTTAAAATAACTTTTGAAAGTGTTTCTCTGCTCTTCTGACTGTATTTAACATCAGAAAAATCAAAATTATCCAATCCAAATTGCATCAAGTATAATGAATGCAATTTCATACAAATTTAAGACATTTATATTACAAATAATTTTCCATAATTTTTCTTTTACTGTTTTTCAACTATAACGTATAAGATTTGCCACTAACTAAGCTTTGAAAAAAAAAGAATATTGATCCTATGAACTTTTTAGAAATTTTAAAACCCACCTACTACATACAATTTTTAACATTTTTATTTTATGTAAGTAACACTAATTTTGTCACTACCCAAGCTGCCAATCTTCCCCAGGTTAACATTCACCACCAACCTTCTGACTTCTATATCCAGATGCTTTCCACTGATACCTGCTTTAATTCCTGTGTAAAACCTCAGGTGTTCTTCCACTGACATACTAAACAGAAAAAATTTCAGTGTCAGCCTTGAAGTACCAAGAGATATGGGAGTTTGCTTAGAAACATCAGAATATTTTTAACATAGCAGGTGTAAATTTACTCTTCTTATTTAGTCCTTTACCAGAGACAAATAATGATCCCGTATACACAGTACTTTCTAGATATTCTGAACAAAAAAGATTATTTTAAGGTAAACAGATCTAGTAAGTTACAACAGTGGTCATGTGACTTAAGATGGGATTCACCAACTTGTTAAAAAAAAAAAGACACACATTTTCAAATAATCTTCAGATAAACTACATTGTAGGGAAGAATAGTACTTACTGTTTAAAAATAATGTTTTGTTGAGGACAAATACCGATGATACTTTTCTGTTTCTTTTTGCTTCCTGTAGCAAAAATTTCTGCTACTCCAGATGTGGGTTTGGAAATCCCAGTTAGCATGTTACTAGAATAGTAAGAAATAATAATAAGAAGCAGTGCTTCATTACATAATTCATGTTTGATTTTTATTTTAAAAGAAGACTGTTAAGTAAAAATAAAACACTGAAATGACCCAAAATAAAAGAAAAAGAGAGACCTTAGACAGCAACACAGCTGATGAGAGAAAGACTTACAGTGCAGTTGTTTTTCCAGCTCCATTATGACCCAGCAGGGAAGTGATTTCTCCACTGTAGAAATCTATAGTCAAATTGTCCACAGCACAGAACTTACTGAAGTTTTTCGTCAAACTTCTCAATGATATTCCTACTGAGGCATTTACTACTGGGTCCTCCAGCAAGATGCTTTTCAAACCTGTAAAACAACAATACTTGTAAAGTTTCTGAGATGTTTACAAACTTTGGGTGTTCTTCCATTAGAACATAACACCATGTCAGGCTTGAAGTACCAACAAAGCAAAACAACTTCTATACTTTCCCATCATATAAATTACAGAATGTACATGCAATGCAACAGATGATGATAACAAATGACTATCCCACTACATGCAAATTTGCTGCTTTACTCATCTCAGCAAGTTCTGCACATGTTAAAAACATTCTGTTTACACCTTATCCAATTTTTCTTCTTGAATATTTTCCCATTATTATCAAACTTTTGCCTTATTACTTTAATAAAGCTAAATGCAAAGTCAGTGAAAGTTCAGTTTTTTTTCCCCATAACTTAGTGTTTGATCCCTGTGGTATGAAACAGAGAAACTCTCCAGAATCTATCCAGCCTGCTTTCAGAAGCAACAACAAAAGTACTGAATGATTTCTTTCTCATTTATAATGATATTCAAAAGAGCAACATTTTTCACAAATGCATTCCAAGATTTCATTTTAAAATTCTGAAAATAAGTTGAGATGTTATCCAAAAAAACAAAGACCACAAAGAGAGAAAATGAAGAGTTCTTACTGCTGAAATTCTTTGATGAGCTAGACAAATGTCTAATAGACCATCTTTTGGAGCAGGTCCAGTATGAAGGAGAAAACAAAAAGTACCAAGGTTGGGCAATACCATATTTTTCTGGAAAGTTAAAAAAAGAAATAAAAAAAACAAAAATTGTTAGAAATTATTCTCTCAGTGATTTGGTTTACAATAAGTCTATATTTCTGTAATACTTTAATGCTTTTCTTTTGATTACCAGATAAAGAGATTATAATATAAATAAAGGCAATCAAAAAGTATATGAATGTCATCCCCAATGATTTTTAATTTTCTAATTAAGTGATTATACCTCATTTGCACAAGAAAGTTTACAAGATCCTCTCATTTTTTGTAGTACTCATAATTTTTTTCAGTTTCTTTCACTTATTAAATGCTTTCTCCACCAGTTTACTTCATCTAAAAAGCCCATCAATCAGATGCATCCTAATTACAGCAGTGCTGGTCTAAAGCTAATTCTGAAAACAGATTTATTTAACTCAGCTGCGACTTTTAAAGGCAAATAAGCTGTATCCACCACTGGATATATATTTACTACATCTAATACTCTAAAATAATAACACTGACAATTCATTTTTAGATCAACTGTAATTTTTTAGGTACTTTAATATTGGTTCAGTAAGATACTTGTTTATTTTTTGAGAAGTAATACTAGCAAAGGATTTATAGATGTTGCAAACAATAAAGCAAAATGTCATCAGTGTTTTCTATGCACATTTCTTCATTATCAATCTGTAACTATAGTATGTTCAATAGAAAGTATTAAACAAGCAAATAAATAATCTGTATCAATACAGCAATACATATTTTAAAAAAGACATCATAGTAATGTAGTTCTGAACAAATTCCTTATTTTTCTGTCAATAAACCCAAATGTAACCACCCTCAGCTAAAATTGTAGCACAATGATTCATCTAAGACAATATTAGGGCACAGGATATGGTAACAAGGAATCTGCTGCTGTCTTATAATGTGCTGCTGATGAATCAGGATGACTTAATTATCCATGCAGTTTTGACTTAAAGTCAATAACATGTGTACCCCAATGCTAGAAGAGAAAACCAGTAACACTTTCAGTCATGCCATTACAGATGAGACGTGTTGAAAAGCACTTCTAAAACCTAGTCTCTTTATTTGTTCATCATGCACCTAAATCTTGCAGTGCTCTTGCTTTTACTCTTCCTCAAAGTGTGTTTGTGTGTGTACATGGATGCTACTAATGGTGCAAATATGTAAAGAAGAAACATTAACACAAAAATCTACGTCTAGTCTGGTAATGATGATGCCTTAACATCAATACATAATAGTGAAAAACATTTAACAACATTCCTGCTATGTTTTTGATGCTGATTAGGAAATGCTCAAAAAGAAATTTTTTTTTTACTAACAGTAGCATTTTTATTGAACCACCCCTACAAAAAACTATCAGAGAATGTACTTACTTTTCTTTATCTTTCTGATATACCAACCAATTGCAAAGTAAATAACACTGTCAATAAGCATCATTATGCAGGCCCAGGAGAAATTCATTTGGTCATTCTCAACAATGCTGCGGTTGATGTTAGACCATTTGATTCCAATCATCTCTTCCTCAAAACGAGACAGGTATTGAGAGCCATAACTAAAGGCTGTGGTAGAGGACAGGCACTAAAACAAGAACAAAATGAGTTACAACTGTACACTGAATGTAAAATCTGAACTCTGCAAACATACTGCAGTAACTAACATCCTTGACCAAATGCTGAATTTACATACAGTACCAGTCTGGAGACAATCTCCTGTAAGCTGGTAATATAAATAGAATTTTGTCTTTGTTCAACTGGTACAATTAGCTAACCAGCATGCTCACTTGCTATGGTGTCAGTCTTGCTTTACTTGTTTTGACTTGCAATCAACATTCAGTATGATCAGCAACAACCTTAATACATTTAGATATTCTCAATGCAATATGAAAACACAAGAACACATTTTACATTAAAACACAAATAATTATCCATTTAGCATGACATATTTTGCCTCATCTTTTCTTTCTAAAAATCATTAATGCAGTATTTCTTAATCTTCCAAACTATCATGCATACTCTTCGTAAGGTGAAGAGGGTAAGGACCAAAAAAGTAACTTTACCACTCACTAGTCTTGTAAACTAAAGCAGACTATTCAGTCTGATGCAAGACTAGCGTTTAAGGCTGGTCAGTGTCTTAGCAATCAGTCTTGCTTCCATCTCAACTTTAATATAATAACTGTAGTAGTAATAACTCAACAGGTTAAAAATAACAAATGATGGTTATTATTACCATACAAAACTTCAGTATTTGACAATGAAGGACATATTTCAATTTTAAAGAAAAGAAAAACTTTCCTTTCTTAGTTTAATTCCATGGATTCTAAGAAAAATTGCCTATAACATCACTTTTACTTTATAAAAAATTTATGTACTGCCTGTTTATATGCTTTTCCATAAATAGACCAGATATGTTTTCTGTAACAATTTAATCTCTACATATACAGATGAGACAGACTAAAACAAAATTCTGTGTAGTCTATGGTTTAATAAACTCCAGTCTTTCATTGTTTGTGCAAGATAAAAATGAGGGTGAGGTGAATAACAAATAAAAAAATCCTAAAATTAAAAAAGAAATGGGGGGAGTCATGTGTGACTTTCATAAATTTTATAACTTAAATGCCAAAAGAGAGTCCTATATCTCCTCCAGCAGTCTACAAACAAAACGGAGTAACTTACCACCAGAATCTTTTGCCAGAACATCATGTTGGCTTCTATGGCTTGTAGGACAATATATGGCAAATAAGAGAGTAGGTAGACAATGAGCCCGGTCATAACAGCCAGAGTTGCTTGAGTGAAGAACCCACTCACCATGTAGCTGAAACATCAAAGAACCTTTTAATTTTAAAAAAATTTACAAAACAACATAAAATAATAATTTTGATATACATTACTAACTATGCATTTTTAAATTTCAGTTTTCTCTTATAAAGAATTAATAATGGTTTGACTAGAATAATAAAAAAGCAGACAATAATACATTTTATAAATTTCATACACAACAGACTTTGCTGACTTCTACATATTATTTAGTAAATAGACTGTGCACTGTAAGTGAGATTGTCTGTAGTTTTTAAAAATTTTTAAAACATTTTCTTTACACCTTCTAAAGCTTTAAATTAAAATGTAAATATTGGAAAGCTCCTGACTGATCTCTAATTTTATTTGGATTTACAAAACTTAACTGTTTCTGAAATATGCCTTTAGATTATTAACCTTTGGGGGTTAGTAGAAATAACTAGAAAAAAACAAAGAAAAACATAATGAATACCTTTACTGATAATAAAAGTTTATAAGCAATTATTTAATAAATTCCACATCAGGATACCAGATGGTGTTACAAAGACAGTAACTTAAGCAACAATTGCTTCAAGCCTAGAGAAGTTAGTAAAGAAAAAAACAGTGAACTACTGGAAAGAGTTCAGCATAGATTCACTAGAATGTTCCCAAGTTCTAAAAATTTAGAATGAGCTGGACTGACAAGATTATAAAGAGGGAGCAAGATAGAGGTTTTCAAAATAATTAAGAGTATTCAGTGTGTGTGTGTGTTGTCAGTAGCTTTTTTTAAAAACAGCTATCTAAGTCATAATTACAAAGTGATTAAGATTTTGGAAAAGCTCATTATTAGAAAACTTTTTTTTTGGTAATAGAACTGTATATAAATGTAATAACTCCACATTTACAACAAGAATTGTAATAACATTTAATAACATTCAACTTGATGATTAACTGACAGAGATTATTATTTTAATTTTTTTATGATACAGATAAAGAAACTTAAAAAATGCATACCACATCATGGTTGTAGACAGACAAAAGTCAACAAAGTAGAGAAAAAGGATAATAACATCACTGAACCGTAAAATGGTGCTGAAGTGAAGAATGATGACAATGATGAAACAGATGAGGATCATCATGAGCATAGTAGAGATGAACCAAGCACACCAGTTCACTGCACTGTACATTCCCATCACTTTCAGAGCCTGGAATGTTAAAAGTACTATAATATAGTTCTGTCTAAAAGCCACATATTACATACTGAAGTTGTTTCAATATTATTTGCTGTACCTGATATTAATGACAAACTTTATTTTAAGATGGCTACATCTTGTCATACACACAGACAGTATTGTCATAACATTATAAAATTAAGCAGTCATGGAGATGATTTTGTGAATGTTATTTTAATCAACCTCTTCAAAACACAAGAGTCAGAAAATTAAAGTTACCACAGTTTATGATTGCACCTTGTGTTCAGAAGAATAAATCAATTTTAAAAATATGTTGATGACAATTTCTCTTCCTGGACTGTGACAAATATTGTTATAGTTTCCTGCCTTTTTACAATCATTAAACTAAGCTACTTTTTATTTGTTTCTTCATCCTACATTGATGAATTTTCTATGAGAGGAAAAAAAAGAAAGCATCTTTTTATTTCTAGATTGAAAGAGGAACTGCCAAATCCACTATGATGAGATGTTTTAAGAATGTAACATTTCATTACTAAGTATTGTCTCTTTGTTGTTACTGTTTTTATATTTTGTTGGTGCACAACTATTAGGATTACAAAATGACTAAAGCAATACAGTGGCATAATAAGAATTTTTCATAACAGCTGCTTTATCAAAAAACAACAAAGCAGCAGCACTTCCCTTTTAATCCAAGTAAAGTCCACAAACGAGAAGGACAGTCAAAGGAAAAAGTTTTCCAGCTAAATGGGTTTTCAGGTGTGGTGTGTGTGTGTGTGTGTGCATGCATGTTTTTTTCAAAACCATGTGAAAAAGACTTGCAAGAGCAAGTTCATGAGATTATATTATAGGAGCATAATCATTTTTTCTACAGCAACCAAATTAGACCAGATGGAAAGCATAAACTATTGTTTCATGAAAAATTTTTTGTTAAATTTAATTCCTTAACATACTAGTTGTGATTATTTTTTCATTCATATAACAAATATTTTTCCAGATTTTTACTTGAAGACTTTGTATAAAAACTTTCTATAGATTTTTTAAAATTTTGCTTATTTATTTGTATGTCTCATTTAAAGAAAGATTCATAAACTATGTAAACTAGGATTCAAATTAGGAACCTGTTAAAGAAAACAAAGTTCACATCAGAGTATATTACATGGTTACCGTGGTAGCATTTAGAATTCAAATGCAATGACTTAGCATATTGCAGTCCTAAAAAAAAAAACTCTGACCAGTCCTCTCTCTGTGTTTGGTACAGATACCATACTTTTATATAAGATGAAGAAGTTCATTCACTCACCTCTTCCTGGCCATCCTCTTGATCCTCCACCAGATAACGGATGGCAATACCAAGAGTAGCCAGCCAAGCCAGAGTCATCATCAGTGGTAAGAGGTATGCACTAACCACATGAAGGTAACTAACAAACAACAATAATAGTCAGTGAGTTTTATAGTAAAGCTGAAAGAACAGGTAACAAGTTCAGATTAAATAGGTACTGTGAAGCTGGAATGTAAGCTGCAGAGGTAAATAAAATATCTTTGCTTATCATATAACGAACAGAGTTGCAGAGAAGCAGCAGCTTCACCTTCAAATCAAAATAAGAGTTGTCTTCAATAAGTATGACAACAGATAAATAGAAACAATGACATAGATTTATTAACCAATATTCACTTCTGAAAACACTCTCAAAATTTCCAAAAAGTTCACAATCAAAATGCATCATAACTTACTTGTCTTTTTGGTGACAAGGAAAAGGCATTTGTTGGAGTTCTATTTCTGGTAATGACGTGATGTTTTCTCCAATTTGCTTTTTGATCATGGCTCTCTCCAACATTTCCTGTAGTTGTATAAATCCTCGAAGATATCTCAAGTCTTTGACAAAGTTATCTTCTGGTCTAGGACGCCAAAATCTAACCAAAGACAAAAACAAGTTATATTGCATAGTTGTGATCCAAAAAAGATTTGGTTTTCATTAATAGTAGGGATGTTTAAATGAAATCTGGCTGGATACCAGTATAGCAATACTATTTCAGCCAGTTTCATTTGAATGTTCCTAGTATTTTTTTTTCCTCTTTAAAAAGGATCTGAGATGCAACTATACCAGTTTAGCATCAATTTTCATATTATCCATCCTTTTAAAAACTTCAGATATGTTTCTAAGTACCATCAATAAACTTTAATATTAAACAATCTTCTTTATCAGTACATACTGGTTCCTAATTGAACAAACAGTTTTACACTTTGACAAAAGAAAACAACAGCCTGGCATTTATCTTTGTTGTTTTTTTTAAATTAAAACTGATAGCTATAGTGGTATAATTAATAAAATTAATTTTTGGAAAAATTTTCATGTCTAAAAGGGTAACATTTTAGCTGCATAATATTTTGGATATATATAGCTCAAAACATGTTTATATTTGAAATAGTAATTATACCAACATTCATTTACTAGATCCTTGCATAGTAACAGCAATTTATGTAAGTTTCTGTTGTTACATCTTTTGACCTAATCATCCTGTTGCATTGCCAACTGGTTTATACTTTGGATAAAATGACAAAATATTATTTTTTAAAAGTGCACAATTTTTTAATTCTGGACTTGCTTGATGGTCAGAATCTACAAAGCCTTTTTTGTTATTTCTTTGTCATGTGATGTTTTCTAAAGAAGAGTTATGTAAAGAAATCACCTCCTGAGCAAGTGCAATGACTACAGACATGTTCAATGTTTAGCTGGGCAGTTCATAGCTTTTACAAAAATATAAACATCACCAGTAATAGATCTTCAAAGACTCCAGTTCTATAAAGTTCCTTTCTGTACAACACCAGACCACTAACCTCTCTTTCAATCGACCTGTCTTTGGCACATTTTCAATGTCCATACGAATCTTGTAATGAATGTGTTTGGGAAAACCACCAGGAGTAGTTGATCTTTTTTTTCTGGTGAACTCATCCATGTTTAGGAAAATAACAGCTGCAACAAAAATAAAGTGAGTTAACTCATGTCTTAACCTGGAGTCACTCTTACCCATGTACTGGTTATTACAAAATTGAGAAGATAAGAAATACACTAATATTAAGAATTACCAGTGAATATTTATTATTTCCCTGGCAACAGGTTTGCACATAGCTTAGACAATTTATAATTATGTCCACTATTATTTTTAACTGTTACTAACTAAAAAAATGTGCACGTTCAAAACTCTAAATATTTTTTAAAACTTACATCATTTCTCCTCTCAAAAGACTATTAAGCAAGAGTTAATATTTTAAATAGCTCTAAATACAGTGGTTTTCTTCTAGTTATGATAAGACAACCTCTTTTCCATACACACACAGAGAGAGGTTTAGGTTTGTAATTCAAGAGTTCTTTTCTACAAGATTTTAATATACTGTCTCATAGCTTTTTAAAACAGAATCTTGGTTAAAGAAATTGCTTCAAAATAAATGTAATAAGGGCCAAAAACTTAAAAGGAGCAACTTTTGACAACAATATCTGTAGTAATGTTGTTTTGTTTGCTGGATGGATAACTGAAAACTTTCCAAAATTGCACACATGCTCCCTTTTAGAGACTGCTATATGTTCATACCTTACTCCATTATCAGTAGATACAGATAGTAAATGAATTATATTTCAAACTGAACCAATTAAAATATTGCTTTTTTATTTTCCTCTTTCAACAAATTAAATGATGATAAAATACATTTGCATTATTTATATTTTCTACATACATCAAGACATTTTAGCTATTTTGTTTGATCTTTTTCACAATAAATTTTGGCTATCATTAGCTCTTCTTCAAACCTGCATTCCTATACAACCAGATATTTTCTAGGAATATCTTATAGTTATATTTCAGCATTTCAACATGACTAAATGTAGAAAATTTATCAGCATTACCTGCTAACATGTCATTTGTTTTTGTCAAGTTTAGAGCATGCCTCTCCATATCAGTCTCATTGTGCACCCCTTGTAACCGGTCAGCAGACAGACAGGAACTATAGTTCACCACCACATCTAATGTATGCTGAAGCTTATCAAATGTGCCTTTCTTCAATTTCTTCATCATTTGAAAATTTCCAATGAGACTATTGGCATCCACTTTTAACATATTTTTAATCAAACCTTTAACAAATGAAGTATTCAGCAGGTTCTGTAGAAATGAAGAAACAGTTTAATAGACAATCATTCTATGCATATTCACTGTGCTAGTGATTCTACTAGTTCCTATCAGTATATTAATGATAAACATACAGAAGTGTCCAGAGACAGTTATTTTCAAAGCAACAACACAGTAATTTGTCTCTATTGTATAAAGATGAATTTCAAAAAAAAAAATTTTTTTTGAGAAAAAAACTGTCATACGCTTTTTGTAGGGATATTAGAAAGATGATATAAAACCAGGAAAAGTTTCTTTATATTTACAAATAAACAATACTGTGTTTGTTTTATTCCTCATTATGGATGAGGAGATACTTATTTACAATCAGTGGCTCGGTCGTGGAACCGACCCAGCTCCCAAACACACACACTTCCTCCTTTCGCACGACACAAAATAAGCAGCTAGACACTCAGCAATGGTTTCATCCTTTTGCCTTTATCTTTTAGATGCAATAAGGTACAGGGTCACAGTGAAGATGACCAAGAAGTATTATTAACAGCTGCACCAACAGCACTACTGCTTTACTCATGTACTTATCAGCTCAGTAGAACACTGATTACTTCTTCAAGTTCACAATATAAGAAGAAAGAATGTTGTCAGATATTAATCATCAAAACTAATCTCCCAACAAAATAACAATCTACAGTTGCGCAATGTCAAAGTTTCCATCAATAAAAGCAACAAAATTTTGATCAATGTTTGTAACATTATTTTTCATTACCTGATCATACTGCAAGTTTCTACAGAAGTACAAAAATCAGAAAATAATCATACCATCAGTTTCTCCTTGCCAATAAACATGTCAGCAAGGTCTTTTACATCAACAAGTCCTTCTTGCCAGTCTTTGCTGATTTTATGAAGCTCTTTCACAGAGTCAAACAGGATTTCTATCTACAATCAAAAATAAACAGTAAATCACAATGCATTAGATTAGATGTAAACATGTATAAAGCAAAATCAAATAACTATATTAAAATAATAACTTTGAAATATTACATCATCCAAACAATATTACCAATAATGTGAATTTAATCATGCCTAATTAATAAATATTTTGGCTAGTAAATCATTTCTTGATGATTTTTTCCAAATATTCAAATAATATTTAAAAAAGTCCATAACAAAATTTATCTGATTAATACAAAAATTATACTCATTATGAAAGCATTATTCAACTAATCAAGTCTTTAAAATATATTTAAATAGTCTTGAAATAAAAGGAAAGTGAATGAAACAAAAAGACTGCCTGCAGTTAGTGGTGTAAATAACAAAAATGATGATCCTAAATGTGGAGAAAAAACAAGAGAACACTTCTGCTTGGCACTATGACACAATCACTACCCTCTCCTTTTTCTTAGTGAACTGTCCTGACTTTTGAGGTCTAAGGACATTTCACAGCTCTGAGCTAGAAGAGAAAGGTGTTGAATATCAGGCTTGGTGACCAAGCAAGTTATCTGAATATAGCTGGGGACTCTTTGGCAGTGATCAAGGTGAAAACTATTCAAGAGTTATCTGCAGAACTGTTAATACATGCATCTGGAAAACCCTACTAAAATTTTTCATTTTAGATGTGGGAGAAAAATGAAAAGTCTAGAGGGTAGCTGCATAGTGGCTGGCTGACAAAGAAGAAAAAAAAGCATGCCAGGGAGACATGTCAAAGCAAGCCATTCCTGAGCAGGATTCCAACTTGAGCCCTCAATTATGCTAGTCCAGTAGACTGACTCTGAAATACCCACATAAAAGCTTAGCATACAATGATAATTACTTGTTTTCTAGTAGATTTTAGATGCTGTACAGTAGACAGATACTGAAATTCTTGCCTATAAAAAAATATAAAACTATGAGATTTCCTAAATATTAGTTTTCGGAGGAAAATAAACCAGATTCAGTCTTAAAAAGATCTCACCTCAGAAATAATTTCCCTGGTCATGGAATTGTCAGGTGTAAAGAGAATTTTTCCTCGAATCAAAGGTTTCAGATATTTCCAAATCATAAATCCCTGAGGCACTTTTAATACCATTCTGAACATGTCTTTACAGAACTGATCTAAACAAAAACAAAAAAAATTTTTTAACGATAATTAGATGTTACAAAATAAACAACAGCAAAAGGATAACATTTAAACTATTAAAAAAACTTTTGAAATACACATTTTTAAATAAACCAAGATGATATGTGAAAAACTTCTTAAATTCTATTCAAATATCTCACCGTAGATTTACAGCAGGACTATAATTCATCAAGTTTACTTACTAGGTAGGGACATCATGTCTAATTCCTGCTCACTGGTCATGCCGTCATTTGCTATATTTTGCATAGAGTTTGTCAATCCATATTCATCAGTCATTTTCAATGGTATCTCAAAACCACACATAAATCTTGTCATTTTTTGCATGAAAAGCATACCTGTCACAAAAGTTAAATGAACATTATGCTGGATAAATTAGAATGCAAAGTCTGAGTACAGTAAATGTTAGAAAATGACAGTTTTTCTTTTTTTCTGACATAAAGAGAGATTTCTTAGGTTCTCTGGACCAAGCTTTGAAAACTGCTACCTGTAAGAATCTGTAAAGAAATAAGAATGGGTGAAGTGCTGTTTATTCAATACAAAAACCTTTGTGCATTTCCAAAAGTATCAGTATACAAAGAACAGAGTTACCAGATATGAATAATCTAAAGAACTTGATATTTAATCATAGTCGGAAATAGACTTCATAGAAGCTAGTTAACTTTCTTTGTATTGAATTATAGAAACTCTCCATTTTGATTTTGTTAGTTAGTGATATTTGTATTCATGCATGCCTTTTTTTTTAGAAACCCTGCATTACTATTTATTGGTTTTTATCAAAATTTGTAACAGCTTTATATATTTTTGTTTTACATTTTATTATATGTATGTGTGGGTATGTCAGTTATCAATGTTTGTCTTTATCTATCCACACTTTTAACTATTTGTTTACTGCACAAACAAACTTTCTAATTTGAGTAAAATGAGTTGCACAAGAACTTTAACTAAACCTCATTTTCACAGACTGGTTTTGACTAAACAGTGTGTGGGAGGGATGCAAATTATTACATTATCTTGTTTTTAAACACAAAGGTAGTATTCATTGCATGGGTTACAATGCAAAGATCTAATTTTAACATAAAAAAGCCAAATAAGTAGTGTTTTGATAGGACCTTTTGCCAGGCAATGTGGCTCAGTGAGTGTGTTGGCTTCATGACCTAAGGGTCCTGGGTTCAATTCCCACTGCTGGCACATTGTTGTGACCCTTGAGCAAGGTACTTTACTGGCATTGCTTCAGTTGCTGCTGGGGAGTGGCCTGTGTAGGCACTCAGACAGAGGAACCAAAGGCAGTGGATGCTCTATAGCCATGACAGAGGCAATTCTCCCATGACATGGAAAAATCAGAAGAATAAACCAATGCTGAAGATGGATGCACAACAATGGTGCAACACATCCCACTCATATGAAATGAGTGATTGAAGAAGATAGGACCTTTTTATTAAACATCCTTCATATAGTAATTTCCTGTGTAGATGAAGCAATAAATTTCAATAAATGCATACTCTCAATATTGTTTTGATGAAAGGATATTATTTTAACAAATGTTTAAATATTACATTAACCATAGTTTAATTTAATTCAAACAAAAATAATATAATTTTAGCAAATGCTTTAAATAAATAATTGGTGGGATCTTCTACTTATCATCTATCTACATTCTTGGTAATTTATAAATGATATTTGCAAAACATTAGCTTAAAGTGATCAAATGAAAAGAAATCTTGCCACAAAGGAAGAGCCAAATGTAATGACCTTTTCTTTTAAGTGGAGCTAAGATTTTCCAATCCAAGATTTGATACTAATACATTATACTGTCAAAATGTTAAAAGTTATTTACTGTGTACACAGAAGTAAAAAAAAATTTTAAAAATCATTACTTAATTTAAAGAAGCTGTGCTTGCAATCTCAACATGTGATTTTTATCTGCTGATAATTTGGAAAAAAAACTGAAAACTCATGATTAGCTTATGACCACTGCTGATTGTTTTTAAATGTTGAGGTGTCAAATCAGCAAGGTATATGAAGTAAAACACTTAAAAAGAAAAAAATACAAAACTTCACCAGAAACAAACAAACCATTCCAATAAATCTCATCCAAGTGAATTTTTAAAAATTATTGGAAGATAAAAGCCAGAACCACACTGCATACATAGCCACTTAAAAAAAAAAAAATCAAATCAAATACAAACTTTCTACCAACCAAATATCCAACAGAAACAAACATGATACTGGATTGGATTAACACCCATTTTATCTTTTTATAACTGCTCAAAGAACTATGTAGGAAGCCAATGATTTCTATTTTCAGTTTGCAGACACCTTGAAGTGTGTGAAAAGATTTGCTAGTTGTCATGATTATTTGTCATTAACTATGTAAAATATATTTACCATCATTCAGTAATTCAACTATGAAATTCAGAAGCTTACCAAAAAAGTTATTACTAGAGATGAAAGAGTTGATAACTGGCGATCTGCAGTACACCTCTAGGGTTTTAACATCCTGTGTTTAGTAAAGAGTAAGTCAATTTTCTAAGACTGTTAAAAATAGATCTTAGTAATTTGAATGGTGTTGTACTAGATGCACACAAAGACAAAAGACCTGTTAGTAAGCTCAATCGATGAGAGACACACAAAGTAATATACTGAAGAAAATTTATCTCCAAGTGATTTCAGATTTTTTCAAAAGTAGTCAAATTATTTTGAATGTGTAAAAACTGAAAAGTATCAGAGCAGTACTCACTTGTTTGACCACCAGCAGAGTTTCTGCTGCTACTGTTGAAGTAGTCTAAGAACTCCTCAACTTCTGTCAGGTTCATCTTGCTAAAAGTCTTGTTCATTTTACCCTGTGTGTCCTGGAGGTTCTTTAAGGCACTCTGCATTTCTTCAACACTCACATTCATTCCTCGCAAAATTGTTTTAGCTTCCAGTGAGACATACTTAAAAAAATAACCACAGCTGACATCATTATGATGATGACCATAAGCTCTATTATATTTGCAGCAGCAGAATAAAAATAAAATGGAATCAACTCTAGAGATTTTCACAAGTTTACTTTCTGCAGTTTCAATGAAGTCACAGCTCTTGAGGATCACTAATTTATACCACAGACACACAAATGTCTGTCATCAAAAAAAAGCAAAGCATAAAGATATGATTCATCAGCTTCACACACAAATATGCAATTCAATTAGAAAGCTAATATCTACAGTTTCATGTACAAGTGACCATATTTCCAAGCAAGAGTAAGGGTGATACCAGAGTATGGCATAGTTTTGAGTGAGTGTAATTTGTAATGATTCTAATATACAGCCATGATTTGCATCCACTGGCTGCATATTCCTGGCTTACATGCATTCTAATTAAGCAAGAGCAGCAAATCAGTGATAAAATAAATTTACATTCATCATAAAACATTCATTTCCATGCACTTAAAATAAACACTCACACAGTACCTATATGGAAGATAATTTACCAAAAGCTAATAGTCTTTAAATGATACAGAGCAACACCACAGTGGGTATTTTAAGCAATACACTTAGTTATTTTTCCCTTCATCTTACAATCTAAGCATCATTTGATAAACTCTGAAAAATACAGATGGAACTTCAGCCACTCACCTGTTGTATTAACTTGCCAGCTTTGACCTGTTTAACCAAAGCCTCTGTCAGATTCCCAATAACAGAGAGGTTTGTCTTACAAAAATCATCACTTAGTTCTTCTGCTGTGACATTAGGTGAGTTTAGTTTCAGCAACTTTTTCAACTTTTTGGGGTTACAAATCCATTCTGTCAAGTTTTTCTTAGACATGTTAATTATCTGAGAAAGCAGTTCAAAGAATCAAGTGAAAAACTATGTATGACAATGTAATGTAAGCAGGTAATTTCATATTAAAATTACTTATTTAAGGTAAAATTTATTTTTTTTTTACATTCTATTAAGAGTATTTTATTTTAGAATGAGGTTCTATTCACAGTTATTATTTCATAGAGAACCAAATTTTAATTAAAAATTTTAAATTACCAGGACAGAATAAATCCACTACTAAGAAAGGATAGCTATAGTATAGTTAGCACAAACCTCAGCAAAAGATATGGATGAGTTAAACAGGGCATGAGCAGATTTCACCGGCACACCAAGTTCACGTGTCAGGTATTTGAAGAATGAATCAGGGTCTTTCAAGAAATCCTTCATTACAACTGAAAATATATTTTTTATAAGAGAGACAAATTCTTTAATTATTTATGCACACACACACACACACACACACACACACACACATATATAATAATATATTTTGGTCACTCAAATGAACATGAAGACAATACATTGTATATTTTCTGGTTTTACACCTGTATAGTAAGCTGCAGCATTTGGAATTAGAAAAATGTGTTAACCTAAAAATATTTTCACACCTGACTACATCTAAAAAAAATTACACAAGCTCCCAACACTCAACATTTGTTATTGTTGTTTTTTCCTTCCAATGAATGCACATATGAAGAGTAAGAGTTTTCAAAACAAAATAACATAAATGATGTGATAACTTTAAAATTGTACATATAAAACATATTTCCTATAAAATAACTAAATCAGAATCTTCAGAATTATACAAATGGTCTTATCTTTCATTGAAAAATACTAAACTACTAGACAATACTGTTTATATATATTAGCAGTATACTATTCAAACTAAATTTTAAAAGTCAGGAAATTCTTGTATAAAGGTTAACACATTCATCAGAAAACAAAATTTTATCAAAATGAATATAAAAGAAGATGATGTATTATGCTAAAAAGACCTCCACAAACTAAGATAAGCATGAATGCTGTGAGTTTTGTAACCCAGGGGTTGTAGACCTAACCAATGGCTCCAAAACTGTTTTCTAACTTACTCATTTCAGCAAGAAGTTTCTTGATGCTATTTAATCCTAATAAACCCTTTGTAAGGACTTCCAGATCTCCAATAAAGCCACGAGTAAATGAATCATTTGCCACTTTCTTGAAATCCTTCATAACAATGACAATGCTGCAAAAAAAGCAAATTGTCTTAGAAATCTCCTACTAGACAAAAAAGGTATTTATTCTAACATTTTAAATGTTTCACCTGCTAAAGATGATGCTAACAAGTGATTTACATTTTGTATTACTGGCATTTACCGTATTTTTCGGGTTATAAGTTGCTGTGAAGTATAAGTCAAATAGGTCAATTTTTCTATTTTCCAAGCCTTCATTCACATATAAGTTGAAGTGTTGTACAGTAACAAGAGTATAAAATTTCTGTCATGGTTATAAAACAATGGTGTATATCAAATGTTAAAGGAACTTTGTCCATATTTATTATACTGGTCACATTAATGGCACTCTCTTCAATCTCATTTCATACGAACTTACAAAAATGTTCGAGCTTTTCCTCAAAATCTGCTGGTAGTTTTTGTGCTATGGTTGTGCATCATCAAATGCTAAGTCCTTTTCTTTTCATAAAACAAAAACACAATAATGGATCCCCTTTAAAATTTGGTATTCCAAGTTCTTCAGCAATTTGTTGGGCTTTCATTCATAATTGGATTGTTGGATTGTATTTAGTCCATGGCATGCGGCACATTGTGTCAAAACAAAGTCTTCAAGCTGATCTTCAACTTTGGTCCATCCAGCTTTGCAACCACGGTTTGCTTTTTTTGTTTTTTTTTTCAGTTTGTTGTAATGAATCCTTTGCTTTTTTTGCCAATTGCAAACACATTTCTCACTAACGTCATACTGGCATTCTGCTGCCATATTTCCACCATTGTTTACAGAAAAATTAACCACTTCCAGTTTAAAAGCTGCTGTATATGCTTTCCTTTTCTTTATAGCAGGAGTTTTCAAGTAAGGGTTGATACTTTTTTCAACTTTAGCAACTTGAAGCTCCCCTAACACAATGGTATCCGTGGCTCCTAAGCACCAAATAAAATGGAGGTAACTGAATCTGAGTCAGCATGCACCAACACATGCATGTACAATCATAAATTTTCCCATGGTACTTAAGGGTCCCCTGTTCCCGATGTCATGATTTCATCCATTTATAAGTTGGAGTGGAATATAAGTTGATGGTCAAGCTCTTGCTTTAAAAAATATCGACTTATATGCCAAAAAATACGGTATTATCCAATGACTTCATATTGGTTAAATATAAGAAAAATATCATGCTTAATAGGCCACTCAAAATTATCTAGCACTGTAGAACACAGCACGCACCCATCAACTATTCTCTGTGGGACATTGTCCAACAACAGTCTCTGCAGGTCAGGCAGCACCAGCTGTAGGCGGTTAATGTTAAATTTCAGCAGTAGGTCTTGCAAACCAAGAACTGGTTGCACAGTCTTCAGGAGACTCGCTATGTGCTCAGATGTGTTCTTTAGCCAATCAAGGTCAATGTCAAATCTGAAACTGAACTTTAAAAGCTAAAAAAAAAAAAAAAAAAGGGAAAAAATTAGTGTTACCAATACTAGCAGTCATAATTATAAACTGGCTAGAGTTACAACAAACTAAATAGTCACCAGACATCATTACATAAGTTCATGTTTACCAGATGAAAATAATTATCTCCTGTATAAAGCATATCTCTCTCTATATATATATATATATCTCTCTCTGTATCGTATGGATGTAAACACAATAAGAAAATGAGATCTTTTCCATCTTAACTTTGTAAGCAACATTAAGTAATACTGTAAATCTTGGTTGTCATAAGCAAGCTACTGATGATAAATTGTTCCAAACACCTTACAAATTTACCTGCTTAGCTACAAGAGCAGAGTCATAAGAGGCTTTCATGAGTATTATGGCTTCTGTTATATTTTCTTTACACAGTTTATTGAACAACTGAGTCACAGTGAGGTTTTGCATGGCCATTTCAATGTACTCTGATAAATTTCCTGGAGAACATATGAAGGCTTTAATGTCATCAGGGGGCATGCTCAAGAAGTTTGCCTAAAAATTAAAAATAATAATGGAGCATTATTTCAGAAGAATCTTCTACAACAAAAAATTTCTAAATGATAGATTTCAATCAACATAATATTTCTAATAAAAGACCAGATGATTTTAAAAGCTTTCTAGTCATACAAAAATTCTCACAAATTAATTTATATCTGATGAAAAAAAGTTTCAGTAAATAAAGATGAGATGGCATCCATACCATTTTCAAGTTGATGCTAGAGTTGAACAAGGCCTCAATGGCACTAACTGACCAGTAACGCTGCAGAGACTGAAAGACGCTTGTTGAATTCTTGAAGAGTTCAGAGAACCTTACCACCACTGAAACAAAGTTAGGCTATATTCTCTAGTAATTTTAAACATCATACAGGTAGGTGAAGTAAAAAAAATGCATTATTTATTTTTTTATAAAATAAATAAATACTTGAGGATGTTTCTTAAAAAAAATTCAAACAAAACTACTAAGAGTCTTCAATTAAACTGATATTACAAGATTTACATAAATAAAAAATTTTTAAATGTTAGAAAGCCATTTTTCTACTTTTCAAGCACATACAGGTGCTATCATTGACAGAAAGTTCATGATAGTTAATGTTCAGCTGTGGTGTCTACAAAACTAATTGATAATGACACAAACTTATTAGAACACAGATTTAAATATATTTTCACTTTTAAAATTCTTATCTTAGGAAATTTAGTAATAAACAAGTAGCCTGCACTATTTAAAGTATCGCTTTCTGACTAATCCCCCTCCATACATAATTCACAAGTGAGATATAGCTGGCACAGGTTTAACACAATTTGCCCTTTTATACTGGATAATAAATAAATTTGCAAGTATATACAAACATGAGAGATAGAGGTAGAAAGAATATGCATTACTGATCAATTAATCAATAAAAGGCTTTATTTTTAAAAGTTAGCCACATCGTTAATCTTTTTAATGAAATGGTGATTCTTAAATATTAACTCTTTATTAAGTGAGAAGTGAGACTGTGATTTACTATAATTTAAGTATGAATACAAACAACCATGTAGTGATTCAGATTTATTTTCATAAAAGTGTGCCCATTTACCGATCATTTTTCCAAAGATGGTCAGTCTGATATTAAAAGCAAACTCAGGGTAAAAAAAAATATTCACACACAACTTCCAGAACAGCTGGTTATTTCAGTAGCACTAACTACTAAGACAACTTCTTGCCTTGTCTGCGTTTGTTGTGGTTTGCTCAGTTCTTTTGTATGGAAGTTATGCATTCTAATATTAACTTTGTGTGATCCATTAGATTTAATCATGTCTTTGAGCATTTAACACCCTCTCACTCAAATTACTTATCAATAAAAGTTTCTTTCCAGCATAAAGATAATCAATGATTTGCTGTCTGTTGTTGCTGTCTTATTGACAAAACACTTTTTTTAACACTTCTAACCAAACTTGCAGTTGATTTAACACTTATTCTTTAGATTAGAACATAAAATTATTAGTGTTTTGTTATTTACAGAAAGTAGAAGATTACTTCAGACATTTCCTATTATTTTATTAGCAGTTAATTAATGGTCTAGAATTAAAAGAACCAGAGTTCTGCTCTGTAGGCAGTTAACTGTGAGAGGGAAAGAACATCAAAACATGCATCTTAAGTAGTGACTTTGAAAAATTAAACAAAATGTTGACTCATTCTCTTGGATGGCTGATGTGGTAACAACCAGTAATGGCCTACCTGGTTTCTGTTTCAAAAGTGTACTTAGAGCAACCTCAATGAAAGGAACCAATGTCTTATCGTTCACCATTTTCTGGAAGTTGGGGTCTTGGACAATTAACAACATTTCTTTAGAAAGAACAAACATCCTGAAATTAGAAGTAATATTATATTTTTGTCAAACATAGAAATTTTTTTCCAGAAAAATGTGAATAATTGAGACCACTCAATTTATCTAAAATTTGTTTATTGTTAATGATTAGATAACATAAGATACTATAAAGTGTCAATGAAGCTAATAAAATCTTACAATAAATAAAAGTGTAAACTTGCATACAGTGACAAAAAGTACTACTCACGAATCAAGATTTAATGCAAGTTTCCCAAGATCTGGTATCTTTTTTCTTAGACACTGAGATTCTTTACTCTGTGACTCCAAGCTCTTGATTAACTGATAGTAATGTAGAGGCAATTTTTTTCCAAGCATAGCCAAGTGATTGCAGTTGTAGGTCTCTGATGCATCACCAGAAGCAATGGATTTCAACTGGAAAATGTATAAATGCAGTTAGACAGCTGTATAACCAAGTGATGATAGTAAATTTACTACATCAAAAAGGCATACACCTTAGCTCTATCAGCAGTATTTTAGCTGTAAAAAATTGTAATAAAATTTAGAATTAAATTTAGAGAGCTTCTATATTGTATAATTATTAATATAATGTAAATATTTATGTTTTATTTACAATAAGAATACAAATATCAAAAACTGCTTTTACATATCAATAATGCCATACTTCTATTTAAATTCTGAGCTGAATAGTAATTCTGATAAATTTTGACAGCATACAGTACCTTATTATTAACATATTTGTAAAGAATGACAACATACCATATTAATAAGTTGTAGAAAGGATGTTTTTTTGACCAAAGGAAAAATGTTGGTCAATAAATTTCCAGAACCACATAGAACAGTTTCCAGAACTAAATTTTAAAAAAAAATCAGAAACAACCATGTTAATAACAGATTGGTTCTTACCAATAATAGAACATGAAGCTAATCAGTCACTATTATTCAATTTTCTAGAAAAAGAAAAACCAACTCTGTATCTGCAGAATTAAATGCTCAATCTGCAGATATATCTACTCCATTTCTATTTCATAAGACAGCTTGAACATAAAAAGATTAAAGCCTTCCACTGATTTTGGTATTTTCACTTTAATTCTTTTAAATAATAAATTTTTCTAATATTCCTACCAGTATTTCTGTAGTTAAAATGAAAGGAAAACACAAAAACATCCCAGTTCTGTTGGCCATGACTAAATATGATAGAAAACCTAAACATCCAAATGTGTACCAACTTTATTTAGTGGATAAACCTTAGGATAATAGTAGTATATGCATGTAAGATCTTACCACAAAAAATATTTTGATACTGTTACATTAGAAATTTATATTTCAGTTTTCCTATATATAATAAATATTCATAATTTTTAATATTAATAGAAAAAATACAATTTTATGCAAAAAAACCAAAACAAATCTCTTAATATTAATTTTTCATGAGACAGCAGTAATATCAAATATTCCTAAGGAAAAATCCAACTATTGTATGAACTCGGTTAGAACATAAAATGCCTATAACAACTTTGCAAACTGTTTGCATATTTGTTAATAAGAGTAACAAATCTACCATTACATAATAAATAAAAGTGGACAATGTATAGAAAGTTAAAAAAAAATATATTTACAGCATACACAAATGCAAACTTTCTACAAAAATACCAATATGCAAATGAAAATTATACATATACATAAAAATATCTACAAGCAAGCTATGAAAATTTTACAAATTACTACCATGTAATTTCCATTAAAAAGTAATTTTGTTAAAATTTATGCAAATTTTTACTGTGATGAACACCTTGGAAGTCAAAAGACATTTTGTTAACTACAGTACATATGTAGATTATAGTAACTAGGAGTTCTTCATAGGTTAACTCATTTTCAACAAATATGAAACAAAGTTAGATATTCTTGCTTCATTATTGACTGGGCAGCTAAAGTATTATTCACCTGGAAACACCTCAAGCTGGTATTTCAGAATTTCATCAAGTGATTTTCCCAGAACTATAAATGTCTTCACATTTCTGGAGACAATGGTGGAGGCCTTTGCTAAAGATAAGGCAGAACTACAGAGTAGTGCCAGACTGAAAACAAAAAAAATAAATTATTAAATACCAACAAAAGAATAACAGTTATAAACCATGTTTAATAATATTAACAAAAAGGAAATATTCTGATAATCAAATGAAAAGTACATCAAATTATCTAAGCAACAACATTTCTACAGTAGAATATTTTCATGTGTGAAGTCATCAAAAAATAATAAAGTAGATAAAATTCCATCAATTTCTGCAAATATTCTAATTTTTTAGGAATTAAATCTTAGTAAAAGTACAGGTTTGTAGGAAAATAAACATACAGAATGCATAAAAAGTAAAAAAAAATAATCAGTAAGCTGTATATTAAAGTTTTGGATGTAAAACCATTTCACATTTAAGTTATTTTTAAAAATAAAAGCTTGCTATGCATCATACTACTGTAGCAGTAAGGAAGGCCAAATATGACTTGTGTATCATGTTCCTCTGACATTATCAAGCTGACTGTGTTAACAAACACCCAAAAGAATTACACCATATTAGGCCTGAAAGTCACAATAAAAATCAGTGAGTACTAACCGAGTGTTGTTGAAGTAGTCTACTTCCTGGACTTGGTCAAAGCTTTGTGAATGAAAAACTTTGACTAAAGAGCTTTTCACTTGCTGTGTTCTTTTAATGTTGTCTTTGAACTTCATCAGCTGATTTTGTATCATCTGCAATGTCAGGCCAGAGTTCTTGTTGTCTGGATATCCAGACAATGCTTGCATCACCTGAAAAGTGTAATGTAAACAAAAATCAAAAAGGACTCCCATCAGACTAAACATTATTCACACTTGTTTGAAACCTGGATGGAATTTAGTTTGCATTAAGTACCCATATGGATTTTAAGTTCTTTCTTAATGCATTAGCCTCTAGCACCTGTTCTGTGAAGAACATGATGCTTTAATAAATACTAATAGAGATGTTTATAAAACAAAATTTACTACCTGCAGCTGACCCTGATTTTAATCATCAAACAAAATTATGATAAGCACTGTACAACCAAATTTCTAATTAAATGTTTTTCTTGAACAAGCAGCAGCAACTAGTGTTAATTAAAAGCTTTCAAAGTTTGTGCTAGCAATGATTTAAATATAAATTTTATTTGCTAACATTTTCAACCCTCACTGAGATGCAAATACCAAATACATGTACATTGGTGTCCACTGTTCACACAATATGCCAATCATCATTAACTAATGAGCAAAGGATTTTCTACTTATTTTGACAATATCAAGATTAGGAGGGTTGGCATAGCAACAGAAGTATTCCATGTTTCTTAGATGTTTTGTTGTTAATTTCCTTGCAGAGCACTCCATGAAAATTTTAAGAAAATTAATAATAAAGACAACTTTTGATAATTCTAAATACTATGAAAAATGTATCTTGTAATATGTAAGAACATTAATATCGTTATTGTTGTTTTTGTTGATTAACTAACTAGAGTGGCTTAAGTCTCTCTGAAGAAACTTCTAACACGAGCAGTACAGCTGCCACTAAAGTAAGTACAGTAGCAGATGGTACATTCAGATAACAAAACAATGCCATACTTTGAATGTATGATTTTGTCAGCTGTTATTTTCACTGTTTACTACTGAATAAGATTTAATTTTCAAATTTAACTTTCAATGGAGATGTTTTATTAATTTGAAAGTACAATAATACCCCAACTTACTTAAGGGTTACATTCCAGTCAGCTATAC
Source organism: Nautilus pompilius (assembly GCA_018389105.1). Lineage (NCBI taxonomy): Eukaryota > Metazoa > Mollusca > Cephalopoda > Nautilida > Nautilidae > Nautilus > Nautilus pompilius. The sequence goes on along the minus strand of JACATO010000008.1, from coordinate 146,553 downwards.
ATAAGTCGAACTTGCACATATGCAATCTTACATAAGCATAAAGGAAGACAGTGAAAATAGTTATGGATGAGAACAGTTTGCCTGTCTTCATATTTCTTTATTATGCTCACTTTCTTCTCAAGCGTAATCACCTTATGCTTCTTTGCAGAACCACCAGCACTAGTATCACTTTTATGCTTTGACACCATGGCTTGCAATGGAAAAATGTATGTAAAAATGAAAAGTTTTACGCACATCTAAACTCACTTGATGGATACTAATACACAACTGAGAGAGTGGGAGAGGGATGCTAGCTGACTAACACACTCAGATCCCAGCATGCATTACTCCACGGCTCAAAGTAGTGCCTGTTCATTCCCAGGTACCCATATGTAGCACTATGTAACATTTCTGTCAAATCTCAAATTTTTTTTTGAATTTATTTCTTATATAAGTCAAGGTATTCCTGTACAAATCATTGATCTTTATACACTATACTATAAGCAACAAATATTGTAACTTCATGGTAATTAGATAAAAATGAATTTAATATTGTTTTGCTTCTCAAAAATTATTTTTTGTTAGAAGTTTTTAAACTGTAAGCAGCAGGGTGGAACTGCATGATACCTCTGACATTGCATTATATATAAATATATGTATGTGCAGTAGCTGTTCATTTATTGTTTTAGAAGCTGTTTCATCATCAACTCACTTCCTGTACAAAGGTTTTCATGTTCAGCATGCCTGTAAAATTTAGAATGTTAAGAGAACTGTTAAGAACAGCAGCACACATCTTTGACTGAACTTCCTCCACAGATAGATCCACTGATGACAATAAGATGGTTTGGTTGAAAAGTGAAGCATTACAAGCAATATCCCTTAGTTCCAGTTTGAAGAACTAGAAAAATAAAAACAAACAAGTAAAATAAAATAAACCCTGTATATAATACACAGCATCTACAGACAGAAAAAAAAAACTTAAATGACATTTTTATTAATTAAAGTAACAAATAAAAAAACAAAACATTTAACATTTGAAAAATATACTTTTAGCATAAAAATAGAGTGAGTAAATCAGAGTTTCTACATAAGGAGGTTTTCTCCTTGAACTATGGCTAATAAAAAGATTTTAAAAAAACAAATAAAATCATTAAAATGGTTTACAATTTCTTAAGCCAATGAATAGTAAAAAATGTGCACATTTTATTGGTTGCTGTATATAAAGTGAAATATTTAATCATCATGGACTGTGATTCTTGATAATAATTATTCCATCACTCTTAATCAGATTTATGATATAGAAATATCAATGATTAAGAACTTTAAACTACAACAAACAACAATAAGGATGTATTAAAGCAGACCTTCTACAGTACTTACGTTAAAAGGATTGAGGCGTGCTGCTAAAAGTTTATCAGCTGTTTGAGGACTTAAAAATCTTGTCAGAAATTGTTGGGCTGCAGTTGGATCTGACAATATGCTGTGTAGAGAAATCACCAAAGATCCTACAATAAAAATATTCTAAATTTATATTAAGCTATAACATTAGTAATACAAAGCCACTAACTATAATTTGAATTAATTTGCAATGATATTCAGTTTCAATATTTTTTAAAGATCTTTAAGTTTATCTAAAAAAAAAAAACACTCAAAATAATTTCATCTAAATATTCCAATGTGGCATTCACTTACTTCAATCTCCATGTCTCATGTACTGCAGTCTTGGCAAATTTTAAAACAACCAGCAGAAAATTTTAATGCAGGTATCAAAACACAGAAGGGAAGGAAGTTTTTAAAACTTATACTAGATGAACATAAAATTACTGCCTGCAGTTATTTGCTCAAAACTCCCAAAGCATATGCTAACAAATAAGTGTGCATATACAGGAGATCATGGAAAATGCATTTAAAGTTTGTAGACTTTGTCACTAAGGATGCCACTTAAACTATGTAATGCCTTTAATATTTTCTTCACTGTATATGAGCTTATGTCAATTTGCCTGCAGAGATCCCTGCAAAAAGTTTATCCTCAAGGCTGCATAGCACTTCCAAAGATTTTCTACAGCAATGAATGTAATGTAGAAGTGTATGAGTTTGCATAATGTGATCTGTAAAGACAGAATCTGTGGCTGATACACCATGATCAGAATGTCCACTTATGACCTGTGAAAGTTGTAGAAATTCAACAAGTGTCATCAGAAATCAGACAAGGCAATCCCCATGAAGAATTTGGCTACCAGTTCAACTGGCCTACTCAAGCAAATTGAGTGGAAGGTGATTGGCAAAACAATAAAAGTGTTTCCATACAAGGTGTGAAGACTGCAGGGACTGCTTGCTAAACCTGAGAAGTGGTTTAACTTACTGTAACACATTAAATTAGTTCAGCAAAATGTTTATAAAATTTTGTTTCAATAAATTGGTGGTGATAATTTATTTAAAATTTTTTTTATTACAGTGGCACAGCGATTTCAGAAGAAACTTATCTTTAAAAATCACATAGTCATTTCAGTGTGACACCACCCATAAAGCAAATCTGCAAAATTTGGGATGCATTCCTCATGATTCCCTGAGTATGCACACATATTTTTATTAATGTGTATGTTACAATTCTGGAACTATAAGCAACAGACTGCAGGAAGTAACTTTACTGTTACAAAGTATATAGCCTGTTTTGTCAAAAAAATGGAAAATAAAACTTGTTTTCTAAAAAAATGTTCAATATCTGCATCAACTACCTGACTTGGCAAAGTACTTCAGGCAAACCATACACAATTACTAAAAAAAAAACATTTCCCAATATTTAAATGAGAGAGAATTTTATTTATTTTGCACAATTCCTAGTGATATATGAAATTCTAAAAATGTACATATTCCTTACCAGAAAAAAAATTTGATTACATCATTCATGTCACCATAAAAATGTCTGCAGGTTAAACTAGGCACCAAAGCCTTTTAAAATTTTTCCTCATAACCAAGAACATAAATATTACTAATCAGTCATGATGGAAAATTTCTTCAAACATATTTTTTTCAATTTGGTAATATCATTAGCACTCAAAGAATCCTAAATTTAAATTAAGTAATTTAGAAAGTAATTACATTCCAAATGTTTAGTTTAAAAAACTGCTAAGAATGAAACTGAGTTAAATCAAAAGCAGATTAAAATTATGTCCCATTTGTAATTTTACAAGTTATTCTTAATTTTTTCAAATTTTCAAAATTCTAATTAGAAAAGTTGCAAAATTTAAACAAAAATTCAGGTATATTTTAAAAAAAAGAATAAAACAAACACTTACCATTAACATAATCCAACACTTTCTTATACACTTCATTTGTGGTTTTTATGTATTTCATGAATGACCAAAACATTTCATTGTTTGAGAACTTCATTTTTTCTGGCAGTAATTTTGTAAGCACACTGAGAGTCCTGACAAAGAAAAAAGTTCAGACCAACAAAAATGTTTTAGTAAAAAAATATTCCATTTAAATGTCATCAACAGAAGAAAAAAAAATGTTCATTTTCATTTCATCCAAATCAGCATCAAATGTCATCTCCATTCCACACTATCTGTTTTAGCCCACTCGAGGCTCAGGCTGTATATTTTGAAAACTGAGCACTAATTATTAATTTACTTAGCTATACTTTACCCTCCATGGTACTTCACACAACACACAAAAATGCAGCCTGGTGAATAAAAATAAAAAATAAAAATTTATGAGATATAAAAATTATTATGCATTAAATGGATGAATGACGTACCATGTCTGGTAGATTGAATCATATGCTTTTTATTAAATACCTAACTTTTCTTTTGTAAACTCAGGAAAAAAATTTTTTTGAGGATGGGGATATTTTTGTTCATTAAAGAATTTTTTTTTCTATTAACTTAATACTTGTCTGATCCCCCAATCCCATAGGTTAAATTTGCCAAAAGACTACTTGAGTACATACCTGTTCAATGCAGGATCCTTCATCATTTGAAATAGATGGGTCCAAAGTTGTGCAGGTAAAAAACTAGAATTGCTGGCAATCTGCACCATTTGGTTGATATGTTCAAAGAAGCTAAAAGCACCATTTGCTGCTGAGGTCACATTCCAGGACATGGACATGTTAATTTTTTCTAAATACGCAACAACCTATAAAAAGATTTCTCATTTCAATTATTGAAAACTTTGATGATTGGACATGAATTATTTCCAGCAAATAAAAATTAGCTAAACTATCCCATAATAAGAATCAACATTTAATACTTTATCTCCCTTTAAATATATTTTTAGGAGTGTCAACAGCATCACTATAATAAGTATCTCTTGCCAAGTCTCATTCTGCACAGTACACTCCACATTACTCTATTCAACACTGTTCTAATGAATTTTAACTATGAAATAGTAATGAAAATAATTTTATCACAGCAAAACTGTACAATAAATAAAAGTATAAAATAATTAAAATTTGTTCAAATAAATGTATAAATGGAATTAAGGGCATAAATGTGTTAACAAACTATAATGCACAATATTTAGATATCCAATCACTTAGTATTTGTTTTTCTGGAATATTAAAGCTAATGTATAAAATTACAGTAATTGACTTTTACCTTTTTAGCAAAGTTAACGTTATCCTTTATTTGGACCCTACCAATGCTAAGGATGTGAGACCACTCTGAATTGTTTTCACGACACAGTGCAGTGTAGATCATGCTGGTATTTAAATTTTGGTCAATACCAATCATGTTTTTCAAGTTGCACACAAATGCCTGCACTTCTGGCATCATGAAAAAATCAGTGATCTAACAAAAAAAAAAAGATTTTTAATTAGCATTGTTAGAAATTATGTAATGAATAAAAGAATTAACATGCTAGTTTAATAAAATAAAAATGCAAAAGTATAATAAAACAACATCATGCACTGCTCAAATTTATACAGTTTGCACTCTTCCTGCAGTAATACATGTTATTCCTGTAGATGCTAGTTTTAAAGCCACTGACTGAAGACCTGTCTAGCTAATATTGTATTTGTTCTGTTCACAATAAACACGTCCATATTACTACTCCTGTTAACAACCTGTGACAAAGACAAGAACAGCTGCGAGATCTAGCATAATGCTGTAAGTCTATGGTAGGATAAATCTAATTTCAGAGCTGACTTCACTTCAGTAGTAGTTGTTTGGAAATCTGCAAATGTTGAAATACAGGCATTGTGAAAATTCAGCTAAAGAAGACACTACACTTAGATGACCCTTCTCTGTAATTTTGCAGGATAAAATCTGTTTTGAAAAAAGCTAAAGTTCATTTTCTCTTTCCCTTACATTTTACTGAGAGAATTATTCCCACATCTTTTTCTTTTGTACCAGACAGTACAGTCTATAACAAAAGAAACACTGAAACATTTCAATCGAAGATGCCAGCTATCCTTTAAAGTACTGCATTTCACTTTGGCAATGACCCACTATATAAAAACTAAAATAAAAGCAACTTTATACTATCAAACATTGCAGTGACATGAGAAACAAAAAAAAAAAGAAAAAGTTCACAACATTTTAGGTCAATCTCAACCAGCACTTACTGCAGTCACAGGCATCAAAAGACAATGTACACACAAACACAGTGGAAACAATTGTTCAATCAATTTAGATTGTGGGGAACATTTAATTTTTAGTGATGAAAAATGCTTGTTTGTTTCTATCAAAATGGTTTAAAAGAATTTGGAAACTTTTCTTGATCCAAATGCACTTACCAATGGTCTGATATACTGAATGCCAGACACCTTCTGCATGTTGTAGATGGAGAGAAAATCATGCACCCACTTCAGAACTATAGTAGAATTGTTCAAAGCTTTGGTCCAAAATGTCTCTGAAATAATAAATTTATTGACACACAGTAACCTTTTGTGCCTATAAACTAAAATCTAATGTTGATAATATTCTCCCAAAAATGATCAAAATTGTTTCTTTGGTGCAATAAGAACAAGTTGTGAAACAGCCAAAGTAATTCCATTATTTTCAGTCCATATATCACTTGAAAACAAATATCATTACAGTAATTTAAAAAAAAAAAACTACTAAAGTGTACTAATGACCAAAGAAAGGTAACTGTACTAGCAATTAAAGTAAAAACAATTCTATGAAGTCAATTTTCGAATGACTACAGCATGTACATTGTAATCAATTACATATAGTAGCATTATTTATATAGACAGCTGCAAGCTCAGACATAAGACTTTTCCATGTGTTCTTGTAAGTGCTGTTTTAGATACATTTCTAATCCTGGTTTTCATAGGCAACTGAGAGTCACTTGCCAGAGTTCATTTGCTATGGCATGCATTAAAAATAAAAATAAATAAAAGATGGTCCAGCATAATACAGATGGTAGTTAGCAGACTTATGAACCCAGGCTGCACTGCATCATAAATCCATTAGCAAATGTTTAATTATTTTTCATTTTTTGTTATTTTTTTCAAAGCTTTCAAAAGACTACAAAACAGTTTGAGCAAAAAGTAGCTATCAAATTAATTTCTCAAGTAGACGAAATGCTCTAATTATCATCAACAGATTCAGTTTGTCCTTCCAAGATAATAACTATTAGTGGTGCTATGTAAGTAAAAAATAAAAATGTTCATTTAAATCCTACCTTTTATCATGGCTTCCAGCAGATCAACCACTGCAGTGGAATTGATGCCAAGTCTTTTGAAATTGACAAGTGAATTTGAATTATTTACTTGGATGACAGCTGATACAAAGGGCATAATGTCCAAAAGACTGAAAAAAATATAAGACATCTTTATTTATGACATGCATGAAAGGACAATGTTCAAGTGAAAACTAATTTCTCCTTACTATTTTTTTCCCATCCAAAAAGCTCTGGTCTGTTAAAGTCTGTAACTTGTTTTCTTCCTAATTTTTGAAGTAAAAAGAAAAAAATCACCTCACATGATGTCCATTTGTTTCCACACCTGTTTCGCTGCTGAGCTGGTCTTGTAGCATGCTCTAGTGAGATCAGCAGTAAATCATTCCACTTACCCATATGGTTTTCTTGTTATGGCGTGATAAAGCTGATTTAACAAATTTGAGTTAATGATATCTCCTACTTCTTTGTGGATAGATGGTGGATTCTGAAGCAGATCAGTTATTAATTTCTGAAGCCGTTCATATTTTTCTTTCACTGCCTTCCAGTCAATAGAACCACTGTTGTTAGACATCATTATCTGGGAGAACTATAAAGTGAGAAAAATAGATGGATAAACATACAAAATAACAAAATTAGTAAGTCTCCAAAAAGATTACTTTACTTTTAATAAAAAACTTTCTTCACAAACCTGTTAAAGCTAACAGTTTGCCCATAAGATCCACAAGCCTAACAAAAGTAATCCTGAAAACTCATGAAAAAAATACAAAATTAAAAAAGGAAAATATTTAGAAGATTTTGTATGTTTAGAAACAACATGCAGCATCCATAACATTAAATCTAACTGAAACAGAATGACAGAAGTCTATCAGATTGTAGAGAATAACAATAAAATAAATTTTAGATAACCACTGTGCACAATATTTCAATGTTTGCAGAGCATAGACCTTTGATTTATTATATTTTATAATTACTTTTATTCAGACATTCCAAGGCTGGATATTTTTCCCTGTCTTAAAACCATTGCTGTTCAGCTAAGATGTTTCTATCATCCCATACCAATGGAATCCATACTATCTTCATTAAAGGAGAACCATTATGATGGCATCAAAATACCATCCACCATATAAACTTTGCATTTGGTTTCTGATAACAGACTGTACTGATTCCTAATAATAAAACATCATCAAATGAAAACTTTGTCTATTACTTTATAGGTCAAGAAAACACAGTTTTGGAAAATCAGATAAACTGGCATTTCAGCATCATCAAAAATGTTATTTTCATGATACACTGCAGTAGAGCTCATCCATTTCAGTCAACAGACCATTCATGGTCCACAGAAAAGTCAGTGTAATAGGAAAGTTACCACTATAGTAACTGTTGCATGAGCCTTAAAACAAGTTAAACTACCAACAGATAATTAAACCAACAACAGACAGCACACATATGGAGACACTAGACAACAACACACAAACCAATTTTCTTTGTTGAAAACCCAATGTAGTATAAAGCTGGCAATGATTAGCATAACTCAAATAATAAAACTACTAATTTTGGCTTGTAATTGAAAATAAGATTTACTTCACAAGTGTGTGCAGTAATGAAAAAATACTGAACATGAACTATAAAAGTCCTCTGAAGCATGAAAACAGCGAATATAGGCAGACTAAAAGTGATTACTTGTAGTGAGTACAGGGTATTCCTGTCTTCTTGTATGTGACACATATTAGGTGAAAGATATCAAATAATATAACAAACAATAAGCTATTGTGCCTTAATTTTTACAACTAAGAATACAAACTTACCATTTAAGAGATGTTTTTGACTTATTTGTGTACTTAACTGTTACAGACAATAATGTGTTAGTACTGCAATTTTCTTACCTTGGCTGTAAGGGCCTCAACTTCCACAAGTTTCCCCATGGCTTCAACATAAGGTAAACTCAGAACATTGCTACAACCATTTGCATAAGTTAAGTTGGTAAAGTTGCTCTTAGAATATACCTGTTCACACAGGTGTTTAATCTTGTACTGGAAACAAATGATGATGTTCAGATCCCTGATTAGTTGACTGGAGTTGGTGAATGTGAGCAGGTAGTTGGAAAGTATCTCCTGCTCACACTGATAACTCATGTCATTTCTAGACAGCATCAGGTTAACCAACTGAAAAAAAAAAAATTAAATTTTATTGAAATGTTTCTCTATAGTCTGACAGTTTCCATGCCAACTTTTATTTGTTGTGGTTCTTTCATGACTGCTGCTGCATAGTTATTACAGCTGAAGAAAATCTACGAAAAAAAACAAAACAGGAACAGCTAAAAGTTGGCCCGTAAAATTGCATGTTTATGTAGCAAAGATTTAGTTTATAAACAATTATTTTCTTATCTGAAATCTGTTGCCAGATTTTCTAAACAAAAGGGTACTTTGCTAACATTTTCACAGAAGTAGCAAAAAAAGTATTTCCATCTTGGAATATTTTTTTTGTTCTTGTGTTTTTCTAAAACAAATTTTTACCTATATAACATTATACTTGTTAAAGCTAACAAGATACCAGTGGAAGATCAAAAGAATCATGAAAGATAAGATCAAAAAAATCTGGTACCATTGAATAAAACCTTGGGGAATCTTGCATCATTATTTATCAAAGAACACTAAAATGGGATAGCAGGCTTTTGCATAGTCCAAATATTTGCCAGGGATTATTCAGCACAGGGAAACTTAATGTGTCTAGTTAGTTCAGAGATTTTTGTCACAGTAGACAGTAAAACATTTTTATACTACTACCAACAAAACTCCTAGAAATCTAGCTACGTTTTCTGAGACTCCATATTAGAATATATTCCTTTAGTAACAGAAGTGAAACTTATCAGTGGCTACACTACTACAGGACTCTACTAATTTAATTCCCAGTCAAGGTCTGAGTTTGGTATATCTCCAAGCAGAGTTTCTTTTCACCCCTTTTCACCCGCCAGTTGTGCGTGTTTTCTTCAAGCTCTCTGGTTTCCTTCCACATCTAAAAATGAAGAGTTTTAGTAAAGCTTTCCCTGATGAAGTCGAAGTACTTGGAAAACCTCCACATGACAAAAGACAAGCAATGCTTTCTAGCTGATAACTGCAGCACTACACTTCTTCACGAGGGTTGTCTCCCTTGTAGAGAAGTTATCTCCAATGTTCAAGACTGGAGTGTGACACAAAAACAAAAACAGCTGAAGTGAGGATGAGCAAAATATATTAACACCAGCCTAGTTAACAATCTAAAATTAAGTTGAAATTTTAAAAAAAGAAAACAAACAGAGGAGGCAGTAACAAAAAAGTATCCTGAAGAAACTTAAATTTTTGGACATAACTTCATCCATTATTAACAGAAAAATAATCTCACCAAAAAATGAAAATGCTGCAATTAGGCTGACATAGTACACAATATATATGTTATGTACAAGTGGTAAGTAAAAAAATTAATGAAAATCACAATTAAACAAAAACAAACAGCAAAGAGACACAAAAATTGATTATTTAGTGTAGGCTTAAGGTGTCATATTAAAAAGGAATCCAACATTTGAAACTTCCAATCTATGTGGGAGGTAACCCTGAAAGCAAATACTTGAAATAAATAATCTAAAACTACACAAAGAAACTCATGCTGGTTCAATAATGTGAAATACACAATTTTTCATTATGAACAGTAGTACATTATAAATGATTGTTCCATCAATAGCCTTTGCTCTCAAACATTGCACTAAAGAACATTTTAGCAGGTGGAAGTATCGCCATTATTGGGGTCAGAGAACATTTAAAATATCTATGACAGCATATGACATAACCAGCAATGTGACCTGTTGTTGTTTAAATGCTTTATTCATTACACTGCTTAAAAAAACTGCCAGCAACAGCATTTAATTCAAGAAAAACTAAAAAGACCCTCATTCATTCTAGCTTTGGCAAAAAATGTACCTGAAAATGTTTTTTTTTTTAAAAATTAAAATGCTTACCTCTTTTGGAGTAATTTCTTTTCTTTTTAATGCACCAAAAATGTTTTTTTCAAGCCTTTGAAATGCTTGAATATAATCAAATATTGTTCCATTTCCAAACATGTCCTGTAACATTATACCATCTGTGAAAATAATGTACCAAAAAAATGTCAGCATACAAAAATATTTTCTTCAGATGGTTTTAGTGAAACATATCACTTAGTTCTAACTGATCTGCAGATTAGACTTTATAACCTTTTGGAAGCCAGAGCTTTATGCTGCAGCAGACCACAAGACTTAGTCCATCCAGAAAAAACAGGTCTTAATCAAATACCTACATATTTTTTTTTCCTTCCTATACAGAACATGTTATAAAAATGTGATGTGCTAGGGACATTCAAATGAAACCCAGCTGGATATAATTATGGTGATTCTATTTTTTTTCAGCCAGTTTTCATTTGAATGACAGTAGTATAATCTTGCTATCATAGTTAATATGTTAATGCTTAAGAAAAAAACAATATCTTAACCAACCTTACTATAACCTGCTGTAGTTTCTCTTCAGGATGCATTAGTCTTGTGACAAGTTTATATAAAAAAAAGAAGTTAATTGTTTTACAGCTAGAATTCTCAAAAAATTTACCAATGAACTTTTAGCTTAAAAGCAAAACAAAGCAAAAACTTCCTGTGATCTGATAAATAGTTTTAAAAAGATAAATAAATTCAAATTTATACCTTGTAACTGAAATAATTTTGTATTGATTTCATCAATCATGATGCTGAGAATCTTCAAGAGCTGCACTAACAAACTGCGTGTTTCATGGTCTTTATCAACGAAGGAGCCATTCCTTTCACTGTTACTCACAAACAAAAAGAGCAAGATATTCAAAACAGAGTCACTAATGTACACAATACTCTTTGTAGTTTCAAGATCATTCTCATGTAATTATAATACTTCTAGACTTTGTTTCCTTGCAAATGATGGTTTTTATACATGAATATAAGTATGCCTCAGTACAAACTGCATGAATTTGAACAAAATTACAATAGTATTTCAAAAAATACTTATGCAAATATAAAATTGCTTTGTTTGATATATACAGTTTTTACTGTGTACATGTATATGTTAAAATGATTTCTCTGTTTAACTAAACAGGTTTTTTTTAAAGTTTGCAATGCAATAAATATTTTTAAAATGCAAATTTAGCATTAACCTTTTCCCTGCTAAGTTTTCTCAATGTAGTAGTTTTGGTATGGGTCAAGTTAAGTTAGTTGCTATTAACAATTCAAACTGACCAGTTTACAAGTTCAGCAGGCCTGGACCTACTGTAGTTTTCAATGATGTTATCCTGACCACAACATGTGGCCTGCATCAGTGAAACAAATAAAAACCGAGCAAGAAATGAATAATATTTAAAAAAAAAAAAAACAGTTTATGTACAACTCTGTTACTTACTAGTTAATATTTTGATGACTGAAGGAAAATTGTTGGTAAAGCTGAAGAATTTTCAACCAATAATTTGTGTTGTTCCATGCCTTAGGAAGAATGACTGTTGGAGGTTTATGAGTCCATTTTTTAATCCAATACTGGGTTCTGTTCATAGTATTATACCATTGCATCCATTCGGTCAAATTAGCAGTGTAATTGCTATTTATCTATATATGATATAAAAGGTTTTATCCATCAATGTTCATGTAAATATGATCAATGAAAAATTGAGTTAAAGTAGTTTATAATTGATTTTTTTTGTTTGTTTTGAAAGGGGCAAATGTACAATATAAGCACAACCTTATTCGCCAGTGGACTGGAATTAAAATAAAACTCCATACAAGTGGTAAGTAGATTAATTTTCTTTCATGTTGTTCTACCTATTCTGACCCAAATTTAACTAACATCAACAGAACAACTAGAAACATACTAGCTACAAATAATATCTCATACTATATGAAAGACATTGAAACAATTCAACATTCATAATTAGAAGGCTGATGATAATAAAGCAATTTCAACATGCAAATGTGTAAGAAAAGAAAGCAAAATTTTATGCTTACAGTTGGTTAAGTAGCCTTTGACACCTTCTGAAGACAATAACAGACTCCGAAACAAAAGGTGCACCAAACTAACACCCAAATATAAACTTATTTAAAATCAAAGACATATTTAATTTGAATTATTGATTCATTTACAAAATCCTTCAAACGTTAAGTTCAGAATTATACTGTAAATCAGTTTCGTGTCACTTCTGTTTCTAGCTTTGCAAGCACTGAATAAACATTTTACCACCAGTTAAAAAAAAAAATTTCAAAACATTAAGAGTTGCTCATTATTTTTAAAAAATGAATAAATGATGAAAACCTTGGAAAGAATTTCCTCCACTCTAAATTCTCTCATAATTTCCTTTGGCAACATCTGCAACATTGTAGAATTACAGAGGTCTGCCATGAATTCTGTAAGATTTTCACTGAAATCGACTGGAGAGATAAAGTAGTTATAGAATCCTGATGAATTTCTGCAGATCATCTCCAAAGTACTGGCTAAAGTCTGATTGGAAAAATGAAGCAGCTGAAAACAAAAAGAAAATTTCTATACACTTTTGTTTTCTCTCTCTTGAAAAAAGAGTGAAAGAACAGGATGTAACAATATGTTTCCCCTTGAATATGTTTTGATTTAGTAAATTAATCCTTGTAGTACCCCCACTTTTTTTTCCATGTCAGATGGTGCTACTTTTCAGACAATTCTAGGGAGACTGTTCTTGTACTTCAAGAAAACTATAAAATGCTGGAAACAAATAAATTTAATGTGATTTGGAGAAATTTTGTTGTCTGAAATTTATGTATTTTTGGTTTTAAATAAATCTTAAACCTGGGTCATTGTAATTTTGTGATAACCACTTCAAAAGTATCAGCCTCTGTTTACCTTCAGAAGAAATATTTTCATTAAAAAGCTTTCTGGCAGCAATTTTCTAGATTCAGCAAAGCAAAAAAGAAGCTTATAATTCAGGAATAAAATTATTACATACAGAAAAGATGATTAAAATGATTAGCTCTAAAAAGTATGGAACAAAAGATACCAGAGAAAAGGTAGCTAAAACACAATACTAGTGAACAACTTCAGTAGAAAAATTTTTAATTTTTCTTAATTCAATGCTCTTCATTATTATGGTACTAAAGAAGAACTAATTAAAAAAACAAAACACAATTGCTGAGGCAGCATCCTAAAATTCTGCAAAGATGTTATATATTTTCTTTTCTTTTGTGGGGATTTGCAAACTTGTGCAAATCCACCGTTCAAACAATTTTTAAAAACATGTAAAACTCAACTTATCTCTTTTCCATATCAATCATCTGAATAAAAGCTTAGCAATTAGCGTTTTTAGACTGATAATCATATTCCCTGATTATAAAAACAAAAAGAGTATATTAAAATATTTGTGATACCTTGTTAGGATTTATTGAGACCAGTAGCTCCATCACTCCTGGTTTCTGGAGCATGAGGATCACTTTCTGTATAGATGAAGAATTTACAAAAAAATCCTCTAGGCGAAAATATGAATCTGTATAAAAAACAAAGTATATATAATTATTTTATATTATTTTAAAAAATGCATGAGAAGTAAACATTTTTTCTGTAAGGGAAGCCAAAAAAAAAAACTTTCAATAGTTACTCTCCACATACACAATAAACAAATATAAGATAAATAAAGGCTGAAATAAATCCACTGTTGAAGAGCTGGGTCACTTTACTTTCAACCTGCTATCTTATGCACACATATAGTTTAAAGTTCCACCACTCTCAGCTTATAATATTTGTTTTCTTTCATACATAAGAAACATATTTTCTTAAATTAATTTCAGAAAGAGAATTTTACATGGATGTAAAAGAAGAGTTTATATGTACAGAACTGTTTATTTTTTTGAAATGCTAATAACATTTTTCAAGTCAATATTGTTTTTGTTTAGAGATAGATTAAAAATGGTAGAGAGACTAATTTTCATAAATCATGTGTGCTGTAAAGAATTTTCAACAGCTAAACTTAAAGTAATGCTGGATACACTGTATATCTGCACAAAATAAGACATCACAGAGAAATCTGCACCTAATCTATTGCGTATACAGCAGTGACCATAATTATAGCAACAACCCAAAATAATTCTGATTTTTTTCTTTAAGTGTAATCATGCCACAACTAATGCAATGTTTAAAAATTTATTTTGTCTGATTCATCACATTAAAATAATAATCTTTAGTGATCAAAATATTGCAACAATGCATTTATTGAAGTACTTCTTTATTTCTCTATAGTTCATCCCCACAAGAAATTAGTACATCAAGGATGTTTAGTGCAGAAACCCTACGTAGGAGCATAGATAGGTGGGAGTGTGGTGAGTGCAGTTGCACTTCATGAAATTAGGAAAAATTATGAGTAATATGCATCGTAAAAAGAAATAGAATAAAATATCTAATCTAGGAAATATTTCTGAACATTTTTATGCAATGATTACATCCACAAGAAAACAAATCTCTGCATTATCAAAGTGAATTTTGGCAAGATGAACAACTTTGGTTCTTATTTTGCAAGTTTCATATCATGCATATTCATAAATAGACTGGACTGTAAAAGATTTAAAAAAACAATCCCTTTTGAAAATTCCTGCCTATGCACCTGCTATCAATATCAAAACAAGGCTAAATTAGCTTTGTTACAAATTCATTTATACCTTTTAACAACACACATACAAAAATACAAAATAATTTGTATGAAAAAAGATAATGCAATTATTTTGGTTGATACCACACTTTTTTTTTTTGATGAAAAGTCTTTTGAAAAAAGATTGAAAATAAACATTTTTATATATACAAAGATAGATGCAAATGTATGTAGTAATAAATGAATTATATGTGATACATGGGATATTTCTTTGGTGAATCCACATTTTGATGAACAGTGTATATACAGTATACTCTAAAAATTACATAGATGCTCTTAATTCTGTTCTAACGTGGACTGTTAGTTTAAATTAATTTACACAGTACATTCATGTATGTCCAAATTCCCTGCTTTCCCTCAGCTACTCTTCTTGGGTAGTAATCCATAAAATGGAAATCTGGCCTTTAAGTAAATGCTTTCTTTTTTTAAAAAATTGTATTTATTATATTTTGCTGCCAACAAATTCTGAGAAGTTCCAACACCAACAAAAATAAACCATGGTAAATAAATCTTTCAATAAAATCACTCACCATTGCTGAGTTGTTCAATTTTATCCAGAAGAATATCGAGAGCTAAAAGAGTGACAAAATCAACTTTGAACATCTGGTTTAACCCTGGCACCATGGACAAAGCAGTACTCAGTTGTTCTGAAGTCTCACCAGACAGCCTGCATAATAAAGTACAGAAATCAGTAAGGTTTAAATTTTATATTAGCTGTACATTATGTCAAGATTCTCCAATATAATATATATGGTGACTGGTTTTTCACTTCTGATATTTCATACCTGTTCATGAGTGAATTAACTGTCAGCTGGTGGTGAAGATTATCTGCAAGTGAGTTCCACAGTGAAGCATTGGTCATCCAAGTAAACATAGGTTTAAGAATGTTCTGATGAGATTGGTTTGTGAGATCCCTGAAAAGAATCCACACCTGGTCCACTTTTCTCAGCAGACTGTCCATACTGGCCCTTGTATGTTCATTCACCTGACTTGCCTAGGAATAATAACAAAAAAGATCAAAAATATTTCAAGTCTACAGCTGAACAACAATACTAGCTAGTGTTAGAAATTATATAAGAGAGAGAGGAAATTTTGTAACCAAAAATCGTTCCTATTTTTCTTTTTTTTTTACCCATAAATTTTTAATAACAAATAATTAACTGCAAAAAAAATTTCTAAGATAAATCTTCAAGAGAAAGATTCTATTGATTCTTCAAACTAAGAACTGTCAAACAATCTTTTTATTGGCTGGTTAAAGTTTTCCATGTTTATATTATGTATAAATGTACAAAAGAAAGAAAAACTGAATTTTTTTTTTTCAAAACTCATAGGTTACTTTATTTTAAGAAATAAACAACAATTTAAATCTTCATTCATTTTAACTACATAAGCAAAATAATAGTGTTTTAGTGGAAGATTTTCGTGAAATACCATTTCAACTGTTTTAGCAACCTGCTGATAAACTTCAAATTCCTGTATGGCTGCTGTAACATTTAGTGCGCATGCTCTATTTAGGTACCGTTGCATATCAAAGGAAGAACCAGGAACAGAAACAATATTCTTGGAAAGCAAGTGACACAGATTCTTTATATCTGGTTTAGTTGACTGATATGAGGAAATAATCTGAAATTGCAAATAATTGTCATTATTACCAAATAAAGCTAAAGTTGATTTAAAAAACAATATCCAAAAAAAAGTTACATGAACATATGTTCAAGCTTCATTTCTAGAAATCTCATAAGTGATTTGAATGCATATCATCTTGAGCTACTTTATAATAAAGAAAATTAAGGCAGCATATTGATTACCTTATTCATATTGAACATGCTGTTGTAGGCAAAAGCAGATAAGGCTTCTGGCAAGTCCTCAAACAATGTAAACAGCTTCAATATTTCTGGGTACTTGCCAAATGCTTCTTTTACTTGAAGATTTAATGCTGAAATAGTAATAAAAAAGCTAAATAAATGTAACTATCTAAAAGGTTGAAAAGCCATTATTACTGAGCAAAAAATCATTATTATATAAACAACCCTCATAACAGCCTATACCAACTCATCCATTTCTTAACAATTTCTTTTTCCACTCAAGATTTTTTTCTATCATTCTCATAGAAATGCATCAAAACTGCAAATTATCTGATATCTTATTTTTATCATTCAGTAAAATGATATAAAATTCCATTAATGGAAACAAATTCACCTGAAGCATACCTAATAATCTTTATCTAAATGCACCCACCAAGAACTCAGACACTTGTAGAAATACTGAAGGTTGAGTGTAGGTTCTTTAACACTTTGATAAAAACTCATATCATTCTTTTTTCTCATGTTTAGTAGAATCTCTCCTGAAGAGTTAAATGCTGTTTTTTAAATAAAATAACTAATCAGATAATGCCTTAAGTTGATAAGATTAAAACTGACTGCAATATTGCAGCCTATCACCTCCAAAAAAAGCATTCTTTGGAGTAGCAGTATTCCCTAAAAGCTACAAGCTCTTATGATTCTAGCTTCATTATCTTTCTGACACACTGAAGTGGTTTCACACTATCATTTATGCAAAAACAGATTGTTGTGATTTGCAAGATAATCTGCTAAAGTGCTGTTTACACACAACTTGTACATGTGATGTTGCATCTAAAGTATTATCATGTATAGACTATAAAGTTGTAACCATCTGTACACAGAAACTACTGAAAATAGATGCTGGTTTGTTTAGAAGGAGTGGATATGTTGAACCAGTAGCCAGACTGCTGAAATGGATTTTTAATAATGAACTGAAAACAATAAAATTCAAATAAACAAAAACATTTATACAATTTTACAACCAAAATGATAACAACATTCTGGTTAAACATTCAGGCAAATTATTAGTCACAAAAAATGATATCTAAACAAGAAAAGATATTTAAATAATATTCTGTGTATAAAAATAACTAATTAAACTGTTCTTTTTATGAAAATCTTTCTAATCAAAATGTTCTTCACAAAAAGATTGTGAAAACAGTGTGAAAAGAAATATTACACAAACAGACAGTAATAATAGAATAAATGGTGATGTAAAACTTTATATTTTAGAAGTCTAGTCTACCTACATGATACAATCTTGAGACTTGACTCCATCAAGCTTAAAGCTGTGTACACAGACGACAAGGTCAGGTTCAGATTGGTAAAAGTTCTCAATTCTAGGCTTCCGAAAATAGGTTTTATCATTGGCCATATCTTGCTAACACTGAAATCAAATAAGTAAAAATGCATCTTTAATCATAATTCAAAAATAGGGCTTTTTCTGCCCATGTAAGTGTTAAAGAGGTTAGAAAATTGTAATATGAGCATTCAATAATTACAATTTAAAGGTGTATGTTGCTAAACTGCCACTTGACTTTAAAGAAAAATTACAAGTAAATGTACCTAAATATGCAGGTAATCAGTTATTGTAACATCCTACCTTACAGAAATAAATTTAATGTATTTAACTAAAAAGTAAAAAATAATAAATGGTAATTGATACACAGATTATTCATACATCAGTTTTATCAACTTTACATAGTGCTTTTACTCAACAAAAAAAAAACCATTGGCAGGGTAAATAAATATAAATTATTTCTAGACTGTTATTATATGGATTCATAATTTACATCAGCAAAAACAATGACAAGATATCATCACAAAGTCTCTTGAATAGCACTTTCAAGGTGGTTGACATGATTTCTTCGTTCTTTTGTGTCATTTTCAAATAAACCATTTTTCTGAATTGGACAAATATATAAGTAAAATAATTCAACATCCCAAAAACAAAAAAAAAAAACAACTAGAAAACTACATTTAAAAACTATAATAAGACTCTAATGTACTGAATTTCTCCATTGCTATATTAATAGACATTAGAAATAACTTGCATAAACTTAGATTTTGATTTGGTATAAGTTATGTATTACTCACTTGCTTTGTTTAAAAATGGTGGTAAACGTATCCATGTTTGTAACAAATTGTTTCAGCAGGTGGGAATATGAATCTTTGTTCATCCAGGAACCCTTCCACCCAAGCTCAAACTGAGGAGGATGAGCACCAATAGCTGAGATGAGGGTCAGGTATCTCTGATATATTCCCATGAAAGCTGTGTAGTTCACTGTTAGCTCCGATGTGGTCAGATTCATCTGAAGAAGCTTTTTAACCTAAGAAAACATTACATCAAACTGACTGTATCTTTAGCAGTAATGATTAACTGGTAAAGAATACTTTCTAATGTTTCTAGTATCAAAATAACTCTTGCATTAACAGCAATATCAAACAATGATGCAATTTTACAGAAGTTTTCAAAATAGTAGTCTTATGCTTAACTTAATTTCCTGTAACACTTTACTGAGCAGATGTGCTTCTAATAATTTCCTTCCTTGTTAATTTGACATGTCCTTTATACTGGAAATTAAATTTCAACATGTAGAATTTGTGGAATCATAGACATTTCTGATTTGAACATCTACAAAAACCTAAACCCAACATGAGTTTTACACATAAAAATTTATTTCTTTCAATTCAAATGGTAAAATATTACCTTTTAACATTAATAACATGGTGTATATGTTTAAGATAGATTGGTGATGTGTAATTGATGATCAGTTTCCATGGCAATGGTCTTGAACCTAAGTTTTCCTGGCTTTGGGAAATGGCCAATAGGTTATGGTTGCTTCTTCATCAATTGCTAGTTCAAAACTTTCAGAATCCATGTGATTACATAAGTTCTACACAAAAAAAAATTAATTCCTTTCTATTTCTTCTGGGAAGAAAAATTAGTCTTTCTTTACTGGTAATTGAAGAAATGCTGCTTTAGTTCTCAAATATTACAAGGTCTGAACTCATCTCACTGGTTGAGTATAACTTACTAGACTAAATGATGTTGCAGCAGTGCTCTGATACAAAGAAAATGTATTCCTCCCACAGAAAAGATAGAAGAAAGGTGTGGTTTCAGATAATGTGAAATGCAGATCATTTGTAAAGAATTAATACACTCACTTGCATCATCATTAAGGTGAAGCCTTCTAACTTTTCTAAACTTTGTAGAAGTGTAGTAAAATTTAATTTCAAGACAATTTCCTTGCAGATAGTTGAGTGAACTGTGGTAACATTGATGCCAGTATTCAGGTTTTCCGTCACAAATATCTGCTTAAATATAGTTATGTTGCTACATATTTTTTCCCAGTTCTTTATCTTCGTCATTTCAAGGATCTGTCAAACAAAACAATAGAAAGACAATAAGCGTTTTATTAATTCAAATTATCTTGACACTGGAGATAGAGAGAGAGAGAGAGTCATGGAGCAAATCAAACTAATCACAAGCCAATACCACTACCATGTAAATAAAATTTACTGTAAACACTATTTTTATTGAAATGATTATAACAGTTCAAGCCAAGTTCTTTAAATGCTGTATGTTTTGCACTGTCAAATTATATATCGGGTTTAAGTAAATACTATATTATAACCAAATGATTCGGTGACATGTGTATAAACTCCACACGGGGATAATATTCAACCAGTCCCTGTTTCTATACTTTTACACACAAACATGCTGCAAACGATGTATGAGATACACTGCTGCAGATAAACTCCAAATGATCAGGCACGCAATTGAACACAGCAACAGAGCTGCAGCCTGAAGGATCGGAGTGAACAAGGCCAACATCAGGTCCTGGCGACGTTCTCAGGAGAAGGTTGAAGCCATGACATGTTCAGAACGTGCTGGTCGGGGCCAGGGTGCGGCCTATCCCAAGCTTGAGGTGGAGGTACTTTCCTTCGTCACTGAAAGGTGCATGCAGGGTGTGGGGGTTTCCACCACAGATATGCTTACATGCATTTTCTGTCTACAAAACTCAATCTATGCTTGACTTCTCAGAAATGGTGCACACACTTCATGACCTGAAACTAACTCAGCACATGCCGACAGACCATCATCACCCAGAAGCTACCTGGTGGGTACGAAGATCAGCTGTTGAGGTACCAACAGTTCGTCATCAAATTGAGAAAACAACATGTCATTCCCCTGAGTCACATAGAGAAAGCTGACCAGACACCCATGATGTTCGACCATCCCTGCAACAGCACAGTGACCACCGTTGGTTCGAAGACCATCACCATTTAGACAACTGGCCACAAGAAGACCCCACTTTACAGTCATGCTGGGGTGTATGGCTGATGGAAGTAAACTCCAGTGCTACCTGTCCACAATGTGATGGATAAAACTGGAGATACCATCCTGTGGTCTGAGACGATGGATGCCAAAGCAGTAGAAGCATCAGAGGGCGACGACAACGATATCTACTACGACACAACTGCTGCCATCCATGACTGATGAACAGTTCTTGCAGTGGAGGGAAGAACACAGTGGGGATGTGTTTGATGGGTTTTAATCTAGATGTACGTCATATCAATGCATGTCACTTATCCTGTATGATATTTATCAATTTCATCAAATTTCAATAAAATTGTGAAAAAAAATATAACTTGCAATTTTGTTTTTGTGGTTAAATTTTACATGGAGTTTCAGTATGAACTCCTTGTTCTGTTTCTACCCATTTCATTGCCAATATCAATGATACACAACCCAGTGACATTCAATACTCATATCCCCCAAAACACACAAAACAAAACATGAACAACTATCTGGTATTGTTATTCAGTCAAATTACCACGTGGGATTTTCTAATGTATACACATGCATTATCTCTCGCTCATCTGTCACCGGCGATGGCTCCAGCAGTCTGGAAAAAAGTCTGCGACATCTTATATCTTGTATGATATGCACCCAAATTTTA
Organism: Nautilus pompilius; assembly: GCA_018389105.1. Classification (NCBI taxonomy): domain Eukaryota; kingdom Metazoa; phylum Mollusca; class Cephalopoda; order Nautilida; family Nautilidae; genus Nautilus; species Nautilus pompilius. Next base: position 124,463 of record JACATO010000008.1, on the reverse strand, counting down.
AAAGGTAAATTTTCTTTTAAAAAATGCGTATAATACATGGTATTTTACAATACCATTTATAGGAACATCAAATATGGATATGACCAAAAGCTAGATGCTTTATTTGATATATTAAGTTCTAAATTAGATTATGGATTATTGCATATCTAGCCTAAACATAACACATCATGTATACTTTATTTTGATAACATTACACAGTTAAAACCATAATCTGAAAAAAAAAAAAGCATTTGTACATCAGAAATACTGAACCCTCATTTCACAACTGAAGATATTATTATAATTTACTCCTATTCTTCCAAATGTGCTAATAATGATGCAGTTGTGTTATTCTTATTGTCAACACAACTTCATATCCTTTGCAAGATCTGTTGGTTTCCAATGAGAGCATTTAGAAAGAAGGCAATAAAAAAAAATAAAGCAGCACAACAAGGATGTTGTCTTTTCTAAAATTATTTTCCATCTGAAAGATTGTGATTCAAATTACTACTATCTTTGTTTACCTTGTTTGGAGTGGTTATTGCTTTATACACAGTGTCAAGTAAAATGTTGATGGCTGTTGGTGACAGGTGAGTTGCTTCAAACAGTTTTCTCAAATCTTTTGACTGAAAGTATTCCAGCAAGTTAAAAGAAGTAGAGCCTGGAAAATAAGCACAATGAATTAAATCAACAAACCAAAATAATAAAATAAAATAAATATCTAGCAACTTAATAGAGTTAATTAGTTACTTCTTGTAGAAGCTCTGATAATCTGAAGTAATCTATAGCCAAGAAAAGTCTGATACATAACCAGACAACTTTCAGAAATCCTGTGGAGGAAGCAACTACATCATAAGAAAAGAAATGTGTGAAATAAATGAGTTTCATAAGACCGGGCGAGAACATAACACGTCAAACAAACATCCAGAAAAACTGTCTACTCAGGCAAAATACAAATATGAATCCTGAAAGCGCATCATCTATGAAACAAAGGAGGTATTAACTAGATGACAGCTATTAACAAACATAAATCTCTCAACTCTCTATGTACTGCACTAAGATTAGAGACTATATGATGTGTGTTTCCTGTGATGTATGTCTCTCAAAGTTTATCAATCAGAACAATGACAGAAAAGTGCACTTTATGGTAGATGTGCAGATTATAGCTAAGACAGACTGATAACTTAACACCCTATGAATCTATAAAAAATGTACTATGGTCAAGAATCCCTTAACCGAAAAACTCCAAAATCTGAAATGTTTTTGGACTGCCTTCAGTGGAAATTTCCGGAAGGTTCTTGGGCGATGCACAGACCCTGACACGCTTACGCTTGACGTATGCACATTACTCACTGTAATTTTGGTGCTCTTTCTGTGTTTTGTTGTTGGTGTGAATATACTTTGAAAATGTCGAAAAGGCCCTCAAATACCCCTATGGTACCGGGCCCACCATAGTGATAGCTTACCTTTCTGATGGTTAAATGTTCATTTTTTCTTATGGTTTCATGCACAAAATGAATTTAAAATATTGCATAACTACCTGTAGGCTATATGTATCCATATGCAGTTATAATATAGTAGTTCCCACTCCCCAGTGGGTTAGCTACCAAATTATGTCGGTATATCTATATTCAAATATCTGAAAAATTCTAGAATCCAACACACATTTGGCACCAAGTTTTGGATAAAGGATTCTCAACCTGTAATGAATGACAACGTCCAGTTCCAAAAGAAGACTCGTATTTACCTCCTTCAATTAGGTTAAAAAAACTGCTGCTTATTATTAACTAATTTCTTATTGATTTGTATCTCTATTTAAACATTTCCCTTTGGATCTTTAATACCAACATTCAACAGTGTATGTATTGAAGTTATCTACTTCACAATTTCAAAAAGAATCAACAAAATAAAACTGCAAAATTTGTAAACTATGGAGTACAGAATGTCCTATATTGTACGTGAAACTTGGATTGAATTGTGACCATTATAAGTTAGTTTAGATTTTATAAATTTGTTGACTCCACAACTAAAATAAACTCAAATTAGAAAAAAACAAAACAACAAACAATGTGGTGAAGCTTTATGGGGCATATGCTGAGTTGATAAAATTCTTACCATTAATTTTCTGCAGATGTTTGTTAAGAAACTCATAAAAGGTCTGTTGGATGATCAGGTTCATGTTGAGAGACTGGATCAGTAGATGATGCTCCTTGGAATAGTTTTGGTCCTTCAGCAGGGACATGTTTGTAACCAAGTTGAGCAGGCCAAGTAGATCCTCAAAACTAGTAAAGAGATATTGCAAAGTATTTATAAACATCTGAACCTTTTTCTATTGCTACACATTCAAATTTCCTACAGATTATTTGATTATTTCAGATTAGATTAGATTTTATAATTCTAGAAATTTTAATAATTATTTTTAAAATTGAAAACAGATATGTATGTATATATATATATCTATATCATTTTAAAAAAACGACACAAATTACTTATTGGTAATAGTTTAGTAGGTATCTAAAAAAAGTAATGGTCAAACAAATAAACCATGATAATCTCTACCTTTGCAAGTAATTCACACTCTTAAAAGCCCTCACAGCAAACTCAAGTTCCTTCCATCTCTTGCTCCACACATCAGACTCCAATTCCTTCCACCTTTTGCTCCACACAGCAGACTGCTTGAGCATGCTGAGAAATGATGGAGGCATCGACTGATTCAAATAATATCTTTTTATTTTAACAGCAAACTGCGTCCAATTCAGCTTAATATCTGATACATTTGAGTGGATCATCGAATGAATCTGGAAAAGTTTTTTAGAAAATTGTTGCACAATTACAGTAGTTTCATCTGGTAGTCTAAGGAAAGAAAGTTAATCTTTTAGTACCCTTGAGCACACGGATAAACAGCCAATAGGTCCATGCTGTTAGAGAATCTAGTTTACAAAGTGGTGTGCTACTGTACTATGTAGCATGCCCACTCAAACCAGCAGTCAACTGTAGTAATAGGGCTATATTAACTGAAATTTGTTAAACTTATCTTCAGATTTTCTTTATATAAAATTAATTTTTTTTTAATGTAAGGACTAATGCTATGAAAAGTGAAATCTAGTCAAAGAGAATTTTCCAGATCAACACCTAAATAATATACATTTTTGAAACTTTAAATTTAACAAACCTGGTACCAGAGATCGCTCTTGCTCTTTACAGTGTGTGTGTGTGTGTGTGTGTGTATAGCTGTACACTCCAAGAATTCTGTATGTACATTCACTTTCAGTATATGTATATACAATAGGATGCTGTACAAGGATTTTTATCAGAAGAAAAATAAGCCCTCTATTCAAAGTTAACGATTTATCTACGAAAGGCAGCAAAGAAGTAATTAATTCTTTCCATGGCATGAATGCAGAAGACAAGATAAGCAGGTAAGCAATGTACTGAAGATACAAAAAAGGTTAAAAGCAATTTTTCATTTAGTGCTGGGAAAAAAGGAAGTTCTTGTTTTGTTTCAACATGCCTACACACCATTCGGTGTGTAATGTTAAAAAGTTCCTACTTAAACAGCAGAAGAATTTTTCTTGTAGCTATAAACACATCAGAAGTGAATAAGCAATGTTGTAATACATTTTGAAATCTGCAAACTGATAATAATTCTGCTTACTGCTATATAACTTTAGGAAGATTTTTGATCTTACAGTGCTTTAAACTATTTCTTTTTTATTACAAAGACTTTAAACAGAACTGCAGAAAACCAAATTAGCTTTTCATTTTACAATTAATAACAAATAAAATAACCAGGAGAGCGGTGTGCTCTTTTACAAAATAGATGTGCTATTTAACAAACTAGGCTGATTGTGTGGAAAACACTTACACATTCATGGACAAGTCACAAAAACAACTGCCAGGCATTAATATTTACATCTTGTTGTTGTGAGCTGACAGCTGGAAGAACACTGTGCTCTAGTCAGTCCCTCACCCCCTTAACTCTCTGCCTGTGAGGCACTTCCATATGAAGTCAATCCAAAAGATAAGTTAAATACAACTACGCCTCTTAAATGTTGCGAGGTCTTCTGTGGACGTCCCATCAACAACAATAATTGCAGCAAACCAAAATTACTACTTGAAAAGTCTTCTTTTCAATACCAATGTATGATATATTTTATTTTATTAATTCAAACAAAGAGAGAAAGAACTATTACTGCTTCAGTAATACAAAAATGCTACTAATGATCAATATTTCTTACAGCTGTGCTGATCCTGTGTACTGTGGTGTTTAGACCAAATACAGATCCCCGAGTATTCGAAGTGCAGATTGACATCTTTAAATTCTTCATTGGCATTGTGTTAGAAATATGTGGGATGAACAAATCAGCAATGTCAAACCATTTGCAAATGCTGCTATTTTTTAAATCGATGAAGAGTGTCAGGTCCTGAATTAACTATGAAAGAAAAAGAAATTTTTTAAAAATTAATATTGTTTAATATGAACTGTTTGTGTTTTTCAACACGTCTAGAAAAGTAGCATTAAAGAGTAGATTTATATGGTCCTGCTCAGTTAGTGTTAACTCTACTCAAAGAATATTTGTTGTTTTTTTTTCAATAAAGAGAGTTCAACAAATGTGGGAAATTTCCCCCCAGTTTCTTGATCTAAGTACAGCATATTATAAAAAAAGAGAATCACTGTATAAATTATGAGTTTAGTGTTATGCTGCTTGAACATCTCAGTAACTGCAGTTACCATTATAGTAATGATAGAAGAAACATGTCGATTTAATGAGTCTATGTTGCTGTATCCTGATTCACTCAGGGTTTATGGCAAGACAGGGAAACCATCACATCTGATATCTAATGACAGTGCTTCTGGTAGATATTTAAAATTCTGTTTTAAATAACAGCATAGAACACAAACTTATGCCTTAATAGCATCTAGAACTATGTGTCTCATTTTACTTGAATTTCAATCACTGAGCTAATGTAATGCTCCAATATTATTGTTCTGAAACTGCTCCCCAGTCCTCAGTTGACAGCTATGAATAATTCTGTGCACATTAGGAACACAGTGACAAAACAAGTGCACAAACGTCACTAAACAGCTCAGGAATATTTTTATCATTCCTCTCTCTAGTTACAGTGGATGCCTAACACATGCCACATATCATAATTTTATTACTACACACGCTATAGTTACATGAATGCAAACATATTGCCATTAAAAACTATATACACAACAACTGTTAAAATAACTTTAGTTTGAAATTTGTATCACAATTCAAATTCATTTCTTCGTTTTTTCAAAATCTCCTTTTTATAATTCTTCATTAATCCACAGCTATGGGCCAGCAGTGTAACTTTATTGATGTTTTCCCAAAACACAAAATAGCATACCATCTTATTTCTTACCTTCTCAGGCTGTTTACTTTTATTGAGCAACATTTCCATGAACTCAAAATAAACTGATACAGACTGGTTGAGGTTCTTAAAAAATAATGAAGAGTTGAAGATTGCACCTATTCCACTGTCTGAAAGAAATATATATATATATATATATATAAACCCTAAATTAGTCAATGCTCAAAATTATTTCTTTCTCATTTAATGAAAAGCTTACAAAATCATTGTAGCTACAAAAATGCATGACTAGTAATTGTTGAAATTTAATAAAACAATTTTATTCTTTAACTTCTAATACTTTTAAAGAAATTCTTCGTTTTTCCAAAACTTCAAAATATTTTTTTTTCTTTTAAGCAAAACTGAATAAAGTGGCTACTGCAGTTTTAATATTATAAATAGTGAATTATTTTCCATTGGTATCTTAAGTAATTGAACAAATTTATTTGATTTCCAACATCAATAATAACCTGTACACTAGCAATGATTATTCAATCAAAATAGTCTATTCTCATGCATGAAACCTAACCTAGTGCAGAATGAAAGAGGTATTCAATTCTCAGCAGAGAGCTAGTTCACTGTTGCTGCAACATCTGTCAACTCAGCAACATTCTATGGAGAAGACAATTGCTGTTGCACTCAACACCCTGACTGACATCACAGGTGTGAGACACAATAAATGTAAACCTAAGTATTTGTTGTTGCTGTTTATCATGACCACAAGCTTGAATGAATATCTTATCACCATTAAAATATAAAGTACAGTTCTAAACAAACCTTGCTCATAAACTCTATTGCACCATCCCAAAACTCATTTTAAAGTTGAATTTATCAAGAACCGATGATGCTATGCTGTCCTTCATCCAAGGATCAACATTGTCATTGCCAAGCACTGTTGAAGCAGGAGATGACCGTGATAAGAACCAACTGCAAATACCATGTTTTGCAAGACTGGTTCATCTCTGTCTGGCACCAATAACAGCATCGGCAGTCATTCTTTGGTTGCAAAGATGTGTTACAGATGCATGTTGCCATCTTGTGTTCTACAAGTGCCCACCTGAGTGTGGTTGGTCTGCAACATTCTCCATTGCTTTGCATATTGATGCAGATGGTACAACATTGTTGGATGGATTTTTATTCAATGAGTAACACTGGTGATTACAGCACTAGCTTTCAGCATTCTCATAACCTGATTTTTCCTGACATTCATCAGTCTTGGAACTATGGGTGTGCAATGAAAGCATTTAGACTGATTTTTCAGATCCCCAGGGTGCACTAAATGCATGCACAGGAATTTTTCAGAAGACACATGCAAATGCAAAATCACGAACCTTACTTATTATTCATGGAAGTCAACAATGATAAAAGTAAATTGTAAGTCTTGTGAATTGACCAAGAAAAGCATGTATCAAAGTGATTCTGATCATATAGTTTTAATTTGTAAAACTATTTTTCAATTAAATTTCAAAACAAATTTTAGCATGTTCTAACTGGTGCAATACAAGAAAATATGACGCTAAAAGATATTATCTAAAAGTGCACTATAAAAAGAGTGAAATATTACTTTGGAAGTTCTGCAATCCATCATCTGATGCATCCAGGTAAAAGTCCAGTATATTGAGATAGAGCAACAGATTTTTTTTCTCAGAACTTTTCAACACATTACCATCAACAAACACCTTCAACATCAGCACCTCCATATTTATAATGCTGTAAAAAATTAACCACAACTGCATATTATTCATTAGAAAAAGATGACAAAAAGTCCAATATAATAAAATCTAAGCAAATTTTCTCTCTATAGAATAGTAGTTAAAAAATTCTGGTGTCAAAATCAATCAAGTATACTGTTCTAACTATGGTAAAAAAAATAAAGGAAATGCACAAATACTATATTTTTAATGCATGACTCATAACTATAGAGCAGTGCAAAATCTGGATATGTACATACGTTCCAGTATACAGCTTATACCCAATCTATCATTCCTAAGAAAATTTTAATTATTTAAAATTTATTATAATTTCATTCTTATGCACATTTATATACTTTTTTTAAAGAAGTAACAATATTTTCTGTTTCAGCCCATTTCAAATTTAAAGGTATCACATCTAGGATAAAAGCAGAAAGAATAGCACAAGTATCGCCATTCACACTGACTTTATCTACATTACAAATTATAAAAAAGATATTAATTGCATCTTCTTAATCTTGAAAAATAAAATATGCCAAACAATACAATTTTTTCTTTAATATCTAGCATTCATTTGTAAGAAATGAGTGTTGATTTTCTTTCTGGTCTTTGTCAGAGCTAAGCTGAAAAAATAAAAACATCTCACTAAATACATGAAAATTTATGTAGATTTTATTTTATTGAATACACCCACATACTCTGAACCTATGAGTACAGTAACTCATTTAAAAACTGTTTTCTTTATCATTAATTTATTTTGTAGTTTACAAATATATTTTAAATGCATCATAAAGTTAAAAAATGCTCTATTTGAGTACAGACATTTTACGGATTTGATTGATTTTTAAAGCTGAAACACTACACCTTCTTCTTTCATGTCAAACGAAACTCCAGGGTAAACCTTTAGTTATTGTTTTTTTAATTCATTATCATAGAAGATGCTCTTCCATACAAATGGAAAGTAACAAGCCTTTATTAAAAAATACATTAGCAAAAGTGCTTATGGTGGCTACCAGCAGTAGAATGAAGTGTTTCAGCAGTCTAAAAATCATCTCATTAGAAGAAATATTCAAATAAATTCCCACAAAGGTTTAAAGCTTTAAAAAAGTGCCTGACAAACCTAGAATGTTTGGCAGAAATGACTACGTAGCACACTTCTACTGTGGACAAAGAATGTCCTAAAAAACATTCAACAATGAACAGTGCATAGTATTAAATGGAATATCACCACCATATCAACAAATTTGTTTTCTTTTACCTGTGTAATAGATATCATACATAAATATTGAGCAGTTTGTGATGATACTTCTTTTATCACAAATAATTCTAGTTTCAGACCAGACCTAAGCAATTCTGGTTAGTTGAGCAATCATAAACATTATCACTTATACAGTACTGACTAAAAAAAATACACTATTTTAAGCTTACACTAGATCATCACTACTGAACTGTACTTTACAGATTCTCTGTAGGAGATACAGGAAACACTTGGAAATCTGGTAGTTTCGAAAGCTTATCAGGTTCAGGTCTTCATGGGAAGGTGAGTTTGCTAAATCTGCACTGACTCTACAGCAAGCCTTGGAAGTTTTTTTTGAAGACATCTCTGAGGTCGGCTTGCTTAGTTGCATCCTGCGTTTCTTGTAGGAACGATGAATGCATAGCCTCTTGTGCAGAATAGGAAGCATGCCTTTCGGCAAATTTTAAGAGTTTCAAAAGCTGAAACAGCATTATTCCAAGTCACTTTCTGCTTCAGCCTTTTTCATTCTCCCTAGCGTTATTGTGATTAACAGTGCTCTCAATGATTTCTGCATCTCTAAAAATATGGGTCACTTCAACTTCTTTGTCTGTTTCAATCCATTCTTTAACTTCAGAATGCTTCTGTTTGTTTATTTGATTAGTATTAGAAGCATTTTTCACAATATCAAGAATCTGTGCAACTGTAGGTTTCCAAGGCTCGATTTTAAAGCCTTCGTATTCATCATCTTTATCAAAGGACCCTTCAGCAAACATAACGCTAGGTCACAATTTTCTCCATGCTCTCCTTAAATTTTCACATTTTGCAGATCTCCATGCACAAGCTACATTGGAAATTTTGTCTTTAATATTAGACTGAAACTGCTGTATTGTGCCATCAAGATTTATTAACAGTTTTAGAAATCTTTTCTATAGTAGCATTTCAGGTTCTGGATGGTGCTCTGATCCACTGGTTGAATCAATGAAGTAACAGTAGCAAGTAGATAAGTGCTAAAAAATACTCCCTAACAGTAACTCTGCTCAATGAGACTGAGCCTTACAATTATCTAATAAGTGAATAGCTTTACTATCTTCAGGCTTCCCACTTTTCTTAAAATGTTCTTTCACTTCAGGTATTAAATGATGAAACCAATCAAGAATAATCTCTTTATCCTTCAATGCATTACTTTGGGCTTTGTGAGTCACAGGTAGACTACCTTTAAATGCTCTAAGGCAATGATATTTACCTATCACTAATAATTTAAGCCTATGCATGCCTGCAACATTTGCACAATTTAGTAGTTATTCGATATTTATTTTGTTCACTTGCCCTTGCTGGAGTAATGGTAGACATCACCAAAATAAACCTGTTCATCATATTTGTAAATGCGATAGGGTGATAAACCGTGTTCATTGATCATTCTTCAGAAAACTTGTGGTCAGCTGATTTTTGTTCACCTGATACATCTAGCCTTCTAATGCCATGACAGAGTTTGAAACAAGCCAGCCAGGAATCAGAAAACAGACACGCCTCAGTCAAATTCATTTGTTTATGAAATGCTTTGGCCATTTCACAACCATTTGTCCAGATACTACTGCACCTCTGGACCTTAGTAAGCTTTTCTAGTTTAGGTTTACACCAAGTATGGCATCATTCTTCAGTTTTATTTTATTCAGAGCCAGCAATTCTTTTTGCTTCTTGATGTCATAAATTATTAAAGATCCCACATTATATTCCTTCATCAGGACAATGACAATGCAGTTCTCACCCTTTTCAAGTCTTCTACAAATGTCTGTTTTCTGAGGTAATGTCAAAACAGCTCTTTTCTGCTTTAGATTTTACCGGTTGAACTTTGTTGCTCAAATATTTGAATATTTAATATAATTTCAGCAGATATAAAGTGATTAAAAACACAGCACTATAGCAAAAATTATGAAATTATGCAAAACAAATGAACGACATAGGAAGGACAGCAATCTGCGCCACTATCAAAAAGCAACAGCAAACAAACAAAAAATCTGTATCAAGAGATGTTGGAAATTCCAGATACTAAGAGTTTTCCAGTTGGTGAAATCCTGGATAACACAGCTTTTACTGTATTTTCCATTTTATTGACAAAAGGCTCAAAAGAAAACACTGAGACAGAAGGTTAGTAGCATTGTTGAAAACCTGAGTGGAAATCATTTCAGAGTGGAACATTGCCAAGTTTACTATAGTAGATGAATGCAGTATGGTAATTAACTTTCTTTAATGTGTTGTAAGATAATGATAGAAAATGTAAATAGTAAATGATGTAAAATAATAAATTGAAAACTCGCATTTCCAAAGGGATCTACATTTCATTCAGTTGCTTTTCCATCTCAGTTTTGAAATAGTACCATAATGGCTTATATGCATTACATTCCAGAGGCACATAAGCACACGTGACAATAAACTAATAATTTTTAGCAATTTTCCCATTTATTATTGAACATTATATTACAAACTTATAGAAAAATCTTTTTCGTTTTTATTTAATTAGGTGCATATATATTTCTATAGGTTTTTATTATAATGTTGAAGAATAAATATGAAATTAATTTTAAAATTGAACAGTATATTGTAAATAAGCAGACTTACGCTTCATTGAAAGTATTTATCTTGTTTGGGGTGTTAATGATCTGAATCAAGTGAGTTTGTAGGGCTGTCACATTGAAAGACATCAGCATAGTTGAAAGTTCAGAATAGAGTCTGGTGGTGTTTTCAGGCATGCTGACTGCATTCTGATACAGGTTTTTCAGATCATTAATCATTTTCTTCCAGCTAACCATTTCAGTGAGGTTATTACTTACAGTCATATTGAAGGCTGTTTTAATCTGAAAACAATTTAAAATATGATTTACTGTCTTAGAATATTGCTAAATTGTGTATCAAGTCATCAAGATGTTGCTCTATATGGAAAAATACTATAAAATAATCTAAATAAATAATAATTGAGTTGTTTATGTAGAAAGGCTATCTCCATTGTTGAGATTAGTGCACAAGACAATGAGAACATATATTATATGATATACTACATACATCCCACAGCCTAAGTAACTTCACTGACAAACTCCTTCAGATAAAGTAATTCTACAACAAAAAAAAATTACTTAAGTATGATTCTAACCAGAATTAAACTAAAATCATTCTCAGCTTATTATACAGTGTAACAGATGCAGATGATCAAAGAGTTAATATTCTAAACCCAATATCAGTCACAAGCAAATTCCAGATCTGCTAAGAAACACAGCACAGCTGAAAGTAGCAGAATAAAAGGGCTGGCTATTTGATTCCAAGAACATTGCATGTGTGTTGGGGGAGAGTTAGGGGTTTTCAAAAAAGACGTGGAAATAAAATACCAACACAAAACTTTTCACTGATCTACAAGCAGTTTTTGAACTCTTGGCAAGGATCTGCTCGCCTAAATACCGTTGGTGTGCTGCATTTAATCAGATGCAACCAGAAAAGATATTAGTGCTACAGTATGGTGTATAGTAACTTCTGCAAAAGATTTGCTATGCATAAACCAGAAACTGAGAGAAAAATAAAAAGAATTTAACATTTTGTGTGTTTAACTAAAGTAAAAAACAATCTTCATTCATATGAACCAATCTATCAAACCATTTTAATAACAATGATAAGCTAATGTTCCCTATGAAAAACTGATTAACAAACTCTTGCAGTTTCAATGTATGATTCCTATTAAAATAAACTCAAATAATGTAATATTTCTTCACAATGCAATTTTTACTCAACATCATCTCGCCCATCGTGTTTGCAGAAGATGCTCCTGACGAAGCCAGTATAATTTTCTATTAATTTAGATCTTTTTCACTTTCAAGCAGCAAAAATGTTATCATTGCACAGTATCCTTATGTCCAGCTCAATTGGCTTCCTAAGCACAATTATAGTAATTAGTGTAAGTACTTCACATACCAATGTTTAATTTCCAGATTTTAAAAAAAATTTTAATAAACAGTTCATGTTATAATATTTTTTTAATATTTGATAAAATATAGCCAAATTCGTTAAACAACAAACTGAAAGAGTTTGGAAGATTTGTTGGATCTTTTTAAAAAAAATCTAAAGCCTGGTAAAAAGTAGTAAAGTAGTTTTATTGTGCAGACTCTGAAGTTGTAAACTCATTTACACATTTCCTTTCTATAACAGTAACTTTAGCTTTTGAGCATACTATCTATAATAGTTATTCCAGTTTCCACTATCATCTTGAATGAACAGAAATATCATCCTTTAGAACAAAAGTCTACCACACCATTTCACACTAAACTCTAACATGAATTATTACAAACTTACGTTTTCTGAAAGACTGGAGTAATCATATGCTGAATAACTCTCCATGATCATTTGTGACAGGTTCATCCCGCACAAAACATGTTGAATTTCATATCTTGGAACGCTAGCAGACAAATTCATTACATTCCAAGTTTCATTTTGACCACAAAACAAAGACACAAGATCTGATGATGCCATAAGAGTATTCATCTGAAAAGAAATTTTTAAGCAATGTATATAAAGTGTCAACCTTACAGATTTAAAAATTTATAATTATTTAAAAGACAAGTGGACAATGATAAAATACAATTCTATCTAAATGCTTGCTCCTTTTCCTCCTTTTTCAGCATTACCAGGCTGATGTTTCAACTGTTCTTTTTTATTTACATTCATATTTCTGAAATTTACTTAAAAGCAACACCTCTTATTTTACTGCATAGGCCAGCAGATTACAGTAAGAACACACATACTGTAAATCGATAGTACTTTTGTGTACAATTTCATGTACAAAAACATCTAATAGGTGCTGGTTATTTCTATCAATAAGTTCAACTGCTAAAAAACCAAAATCTCATGTACTGGTTGTTTGCCTTTCAGTGTCAGCTATCAATTAGCATACTCCTCTATCTTTGGTTTAAATTCATGACAACAGCAGAGGCCACCTATCACCTGATAAAGCACTGCCTAGAACCACTCAGCCAATCACTTTGGTTCAAGACTGGAGTTACGAAATCTAATCACCAAAAATAACACATTGCCAGAGTTTTTGTTTATTATTGTGCCGCATTTGATCCTCTACACTGTAACAGTAAGGATAAAGAATCTGTTGAAAAAGAAAAGCAAGTTTGTTTACAAATTAATTGTTTTTTTTGTTTTTTTTTTTTCTATTCAGCTGCTATATTTTTAGGATGAGTTTACACATCTAGCTACATCGACTTTCCTTCCAGTACAATAAAATTATTAACACAAACCATTTCCCTTACCATAACTGGATCTGTTATCATAACTACCATTCCTTGAATTAGTTCAGGACTGTACTTCATCAGCTTCACTATTTTGTTCATAAAAATCGCATATTCCATACCTGCAAAAATAAAAAGAAACAAGCAAATTTTTTATTATCTTCTTACTCCTCAAATACTTATATCTTAAAAAAAAAAAAAATGGGGTAAACTTTTGGGTTACACATCATCTGTGAGCATGTTTTTCTCTGTCAAACTTTATTAAACCTTCTTGGTTAAGTTTTCGGGTAACATTAAAAGATGCTTGGGAGAATCATTCTTTGTTCAATAAAGAGAAACATGTACAAGCATTCCTCTAAAAATTTCACTTCATAAATACTGATAGCTCATGTTTTAAGCCCATTGTGTTCCATTCTAAATATTTTTGTTGTTGTTTATCTTACTCTGTAGATGCAATGTATTGGCTAAAGTTCCCTCACAAACTTTTATAATGTAGACATAATAGGTTGGCAAAAGTTCTCAAAATTCTTGTCTATTGTAGATTTTTTTTTTAGTAAAAGTTCCTTCCATAAAATTTCTATATTATGTATTGAATAGTAACTCTGGAAAAAGGATGATTGATTAATGTGTTAAATCATACTCTTTTTGTTTTGATATCTTTGCTGCTCATTCATCTTCTCTATTAAGATGTGGGTTGTCTGCATCCACGGTTCTACATGCTTCCACATGCTGTTAGATTTCACTGTGGATTCCAAGGATAGGATCATGGCCAATACACTGAAAGTTTGATAAAATCCCAAGTGAATACAGATCATATTGAATTCTCAATCTTACAGTATATTCAGTGAGATCATATCAGAAATCAAAGCATATGACATCAATTACAACTCATCTACATGTTTAATTAGGAATTACTGGTGCTATAACAAATAGCTCACAACCACTACACCAAAACAGTTAAAATTCACCCTGCCCCAACCTCTTCCTACCCCATAAGGTTTGAGTTTTCTACACATTATTTCCAAATGAGTATCAAGATTCACGGTTGTAGTATAATCAACTTGGAAGTTGTTTCTTTTTTAAAATAATTTTGGAAAACTATGAAAAAACAAAAATTTGGGCTAGGTTTGAGTTAGCTGATTGTAAAATTTTATGAAAAGAACATAAAATTTGTATCAAGAGAAAGTAAAGGATTTATCACTACTTTACTATCAAATCTAATTTCCAAACCTATGTTTAGAAAAACCTATTCCCTGATTCCCTCTTATCATCATCAATGTTAAAACTGTTTGAGTGAGAAAATATTGGTGCTTGACCAATGGTTGCAAGTCTAAGAGCAGCTTGAGTTACTAAAAGACATGTCTACTGAAAACAAATACCATTAATAAATATATATCCACACAGTCCCTGTGAGGCTGCTACTGCTGCTGATGGAGAAAGGATAGTGGTTGGTGAATGGTTGTATACCTTGTACTATCTATAATTACTAGGTTAGCAGCAAGAAAATCCATTACCTGGACAGCACAGAATTTCCTTCCAGCTGATTCCAAACTGCTTTCCATTCCTGTGTGCTGACATTCAAAGTCATTGAGTTCATGCTGGTGTAGAGCAGCTGTCCCCAGGAGCCACTGGGTAGAGCTTCCAGCTTGGAGAACCTACTTAACAGCATCTGAGTCTTGTTGAACACCTTCAAGATGTTGGTGCGTGGTACCAGATAGGTGTTATTGAAAATATGCTCCAGTGCGAAAAGAAATTCTTCAAACTGTTAAAAAAACAAATACTTATCACCACACTGCAGTTAAGTGAACATCACAGACAGACAGACTGTACAACTTAGACATGCCACTACGCAAACAGCTGTTTTATGCCACTTTATAATGAATTCACTGTAATCATATATGAGAGATGTCCAAAAATATTAACAATTTTAATGCACCCACATTTATCAGCTGTTCTAGGAAAACTATATTTCTCTTAGTCTGTTGCATTATTGACCAGATGAATACTTCAGCTGATGGTAGAGCAGCATTTGTCATTTAAAAAAAGTGATTGATAACAGTGGTTTTAATGTGCAGGGATAAAATTTCCAAGTATGAAAGCAAATAACACCTGGGCAAAAGTGTCTGATTCACAATCATTTGGAGAACAGTAAGATCTTGACAAGATGAGATCCAAAGACACCATCTGTTGAGGTAGGTGAAACACACTAGACATGTACATTGAATTAGTAGAGAATTGAGATGTTGATGGTGAAATGTTTCCACTCTACAATGTCACTGGTGGAAAATGCTAACTCCATCTGCCAGTTAGAGTCAAATGAAAAGCCAAATTAAGGAATGGCACCACACTTCATTACTGTTGTCAAAGAAGCTGACAGTTGTGGCATTAGCATCTAAGGTCTTGGTGACTATTCTGCATCTTGCATGGTGTACTGTTAACAGATAAATCTCCCACTCCAGTGGGTTGTCAAAGTTCAGTAACCACTGATGAAAATTCTCCTCACAGGAAACAACATGATCCTCTATTACACACAGTTTTCTTACAGCAAGAGAATGCAAAGCCCCACCCTGATACAAATGGATCAACTGTTCTTCCCAAACCCTATGGCCAGTCCTGACCTAGTACCTGATCCCTTCATGAACAGTCTCTATGGTCAACAACAGTTCCAGTCACCGACAAACCTCAAGAATTGCAGTTTACAGTGAATTTGTGCAACTCAACTGAGCTTTTCTCCAGATTGGATGATTTATCTGCCAGAATGGAGAAAATGCACCCTAGTTGGTGGTTAGCCACACAAAAAAGTGACTATTGATGGCAAACACCTGCAGGCTCATTTCTAACATTTAGTTCACTGTAGCTTTGTTAGATGCAGCTTTAAAGTAAAATTCATTATATTTTTTTGGATGTGCCTTATAGTTCTTTGACAGTTATTTATAAAATTTTAATGGTAAAAACAATCTTCTGAAAGATGGTTGTTTTTATTTTCGTTATTCTGTAAGCTGCTTACAAGATAAAGGTTGGTCTCTTTAACCCTAGGTCATTCGTAACAGCAAAGAAAAGAAACACTTAACCCTTCCAACAGTGCTGAAACTTATTTAATCTAGTACCTACCAGCAATTTTGTTTCATTGAGTGGCAGGCCAGGCATAAACCGCTGAAGACTTGCCAAGACTGTTTTATTACAAAGCACAAGCTTCACTTTTTCTTTGTCCAGTAAACTCTGATTGGGGACTGCATTCATTAAGTTTTCACACACAAATTGAGAAATGTTAATGTTCTCAGAAAGTAGCATCTTAAAAACAGAAAAGAAATGATATATTTATTAGTTGTTCTTCAAGCAAGCCAACTAAATCAAGTTAATAAACATAATATATCCACTGAATGTGCAATTCTAAAAATAACATAATAAAATATTATGCTTAATTAGTACAAGCAAATATCAGTTTGCTTGAACATCGCACATTGTCCAGATTAGATTGTTGATTTATAAAATAACACAAACCTTTATTTGTTAGTATCTGATATTTATAATGTAGCAAGGAACAAAGAAAAATATTGATTTATAAATTTACTTCATAAGATTTAAAACAAAAAAGAAAAGATGACCACACATACCATTAGTTGGTCAGGCTCAGTAACTCTGGAAAGTATAGCTTTTGTTGCATTAGGGCCCAGAATAAAAAGTTCCCTAAAAATGTGCTGAAGAGTAGCATTTTTCTTAACATCATTTTGTAGAAAAAAACCTATATATATATACAAAAAAAAACAAATGATTTTAAAAGGAGATATTATCAATCATATATGTATTACTATAGAGTAAAGTAGTATAAGTATTACCATGTCAACATCAAATCAAATGTTTCAGTGTTCTTAGCACTCTATATTATTCATTATCCTTGAAAAGCTAATAGCTGTTTTCTCTTTTTCTATTTTTATTTATCTTTTTCATCAAAAAGTTTTATTTTCATGAATGTGCCTTTAAATGCTTTTTAAGTTACTTATTAGGCATCTTTTATTTCATCCACCCTTATTGTTACTGTGCTGCCATTATGTGGCCCACACTCATATGCAAACCTAAATGTAATCCACAGACAGTGATGAGTTTGAAACCACAGATAGAGAGTTAGCATATGAAATATTCATTCTTCTTTTCTACATATATTGAATGCTTATTTCTGATCCATAGTAAAATATGAAAAAATCTGTTTGCAAATTTCTTTTTTTTTAAATTTAAAGAGTTATGTCTGTTTCATGATTAGAATTATTAGGAGGCTTGGTTTTCTCTTCTCATTTGCAGCAATACACAGAATTTGAGTCTCTGTGATCCACCACAATTATGAGAGATGGTTGATTACATACACTTGTAAGTCAACAATAACTTAACCCTCTGCTTGAGAAACTTATCAATGAGAAGTAATTTAATTTATTGAGTCTGCAAAAGGCAAAAAAAAAAACATGCAAACATTTTAAAATACAAATAAGCTGTATAATTTTTGTCAACAAAAACCAGCAGTCATCAACATTCAGCATATCAGCCTCTACTACACAAAAAACAATGTTATAGCCTGCTTTTCTAAAAAAAACAAAAAACACATAAAAACATGGACTTAGAGCCAGAAACCAGATACAAATCTGAAAGACAATCAACTCATTATCAAATGTTAAAAACACATTTAAAAATTAACTTACTGTCCATCAATTCCAATACAGTCAAGAGAAAGTCCACAAGTTTATCTGCAGCAAACAATATTCTTTTATCCCAGCCCTGTAGGTTCAAGATCTCTAGATCAAGTTGACGAAGGAGGTCCATAACATAGTTGCTGCAAGTCAAACAGGTCGTTTCTCAGAATCAAAGTATAACTCTAAACATATAAAATAAACTGTGAACTGTATAAATCACTTCAAACTCGACTCAAAACTAAAGAAAAATATATATATATGTTGTTTAACTATGGATTCTTTTTTCTTCCCAAACTGTTTAGTTAAAGAAGAAAAGATGAATTTGTTGTTTAATACATTCATAAGGATTTCATTTTTAATCTGTACTATATGTAAGCACACAAACACAAACTGAAACTTTATATGAAAACTCTCCACCAACAATTAAGTTTTCTTCCTTTATACAACTTTTTGTCATGTCATCCCACAGCAAGCAAGCCTTGTTGATACAAATGAATGAAAATAGCATCCCGTCATAGGAAAATGTATTTTTACTACAGAATTCCTTTTGGATAATTACTGCACTGACCAATCATTTTTCAATATATTAAACATTATTTCTGTCTAAAGTAGCCAAGAAACTATAGAAACAAAACAAAAACTGGTGCAGGATAATTTCTAGTCAGCAAAATTATTACAGCTCATGACCCTAAGTCATGAAGTTGAACCGTTGTCACTCAAATCTTAATTTCATCAAAATAATCTGTCAGTGCAAAGTACAGTTGTTCTTGTTGTTGATTTTACTATCTACCTAACAAATAGTGCACCAAACAGCACTTGACCAGACGTTTAATCAAACTTTGACACTTGTTCATAAAAGACCTGCCATTTGTTTATCACAACCAATAACTTCCCTAAGAATCTCTCTCTCAAACAGTAGGAGCTACTTTATAGTTTACTGGCAAATGCAAAACAATTCATCAAAGAAGCTGTGCATACAGATACCAAGTCAAGTTCAACATTCAAACCAGCATAAATTCTTAGTAGACTTATACAGGCTCTAAACAATTTATATGATAAAAAAACAGATATCTAAAGCAAGAAGCCAAGATGCAAACATTGTACAAATCTGTGAAGTGAAGATGTAGACAGGTTGAAAATGCCAACTAAATATAGCTTGATGAGTATTTTTAACACATAAAAAAAAGGCTAAGTTATATTGTGTAACTACTACATTGTGTGATTTAGATTTAATTAAATGTATTGTCTTTCTAGAGCTAAATTTTTATGACAAAGAAAATAAATAATACACGAACATCTTGATATTTTAGTATCTGTCAAATGTTCTGTTAGAAAATATTTGACTCATGCTTTTTAGTGACATAGTAGATGAAGTATTACATTAATCAAATAAGTGCACTATTAATATACAGAACTGCAGTTGCAATTAAATCTTATTTCTATTCACATAAATATATGACTATTAATATCTTCAATGTTTAGGACACAGGCAATATCAGGAATTTTCTTTCATGAAAGTTTTCCGTTTATGAAACTCCCAGAAATTTACTGGTGTTATCCCATTCCAAACTGAATTTTAAAGATTGACAGTTGTGGTATAATCAACTTGGAAGTTGAGCATTCAATAATTACAATTTAAAGGTGCATGTTGCTAAACTGCCACTTGACTTTAAAGAAAAATTACAAGTAAATGTACTTAAATAAACCATTTTTCTGAATTGGACAAATATATAAGTAAAATAATTCAACATCCCAAAAACAAAAAAAACAACTAGAAAACTACATTTAAAAACTATAATAAGACTCTAATGTACTGAATTTCTCCATTGCTATATTAATAGACATTAGAAATAACTTGCATAAACTTAGATTTTGATTTGGTATAAGTTATGTATTACTCACTTGCTTTGTTTAAAAATGGTGGTAAACGTATCCATGTTTGTAACAAATTGTTTCAGCAGGTGGGAATATGAATCTTTGTTCATCCAGGAACCCTTCCACCCAAGCTCAAACTGAGGAGGATGAGCACCAATAGCTGAGATGAGGGTCAGGTATCTCTGATATATCCCATGAAAGCTGTGTAGTTCACTGTTAGCTCCGATGTGGTCAGATTCATCTGAAGAAGCTTTTTAACCTAAGAAAACATTACATCAAACTGACTGTATCTTTAGCAGTAATGATTAACTGGTAAAGAATACTTTCTAATGTTTCTAGTATCAAAATAACTCTTGCATTAACAGCAATATCAAACAATGATGCAATTTTACAGAAGTTTTCAAAATAGTAGTCTTATGCTTAACTTAATTTCCTGTAACACTTTACTGAGCAGATGTGCTTCTAATAATTTCCTTCCTTGTTAATTTGACATGTCCTTTATACTGGAAATTAAATTTCAACATGTAGAATTTGTGGAATCATAGACATTTCTGATTTGAACAATCTACAAAAACCTAAACCCAACATGAGTTTTACACATAAAAATTTATTTCTTTCAATTCAAATGGTAAAATATTACCTTTTAACATTAATAACATGGTGTATATGTTTAAGATAGATTGGTGATGTGTAATTGATGATCAGTTTCCATGGCAATGGTCTTGAACCTAAGTTTTCCTGGCTTTGGGAAATGGCCAATAGGTTATGGTTGCTTCTTCATCAATTGCTAGTTCAAAACTTTCAGAATCCATGTGATTACATAAGTTCTACACACAAAAAAATTAATTCCTTTCTATTTCTTCTGGGAAGAAAAATTAGTCTTTCTTTACTGGTAATTGAAGAAATGCTGCTTTAGTTCTCAAATATTACAAGGTCTGAACTCATCTCACTGGTTGAGTATAACTTACTAGACTAAATGATGTTGCAGCAGTGCTCTGATACAAAGAAAATGTATTCCTCCCACAGAAAAGATAGAAGAAAGGTGTGGTTTCAGATAATGTGAAATGCAGATCATTTGTAAAGAATTAATACACTCACTTGCATCATCATTAAGGTGAAGCCTTCTAACTTTTCTAAACTTTGTAGAAGTGTAGTAAAATTTAATTTCAAGACAATTTCCTTGCAGATAGTTGAGTGAACTGTGGTAACATTGATGCCAGTATTCAGGTTTTCCGTCACAAATATCTGCTTAAATATAGTTATGTTGCTACATATTTTTTCCCAGTTCTTTATCTTCGTCATTTCAAGGATCTGTCAAACAAAACAATAGAAAGACAATAAGCGTTTTATTAATTCAAATTATCTTGACACTGGAGATAGAGAGAGAGAGAGAGTCATGGAGCAAATCAAACTAATCACAAGCCAATACCACTACCATGTAAATAAAAATTTACTGTAAACACTATTTTTATTGAAATGATTATAACAGTTCAAGCCAAGTTCTTTAAATGCTGTATGTTTTGCACTGTCAAATTATATATCGGGTTTAAGTAAATACTATATTATAACCAAATGATTTGGTGACATGTGTATAAACTCCACACGGGGATAATATTCAACCAGTCCCTGTTTCTATACTTTTACACACAAACATGCTGCAAACGATGTATGAGATACACTGCTGCAGATAAACTCCAAATGATCAGGCACGCAATTGAACACAGCAACAGAGCTGCAGCCTGAAGGATCGGAGTGAACAAGGCCAACATCAGGTCCTGGCGACGTTCTCAGGAGAAGGTTGAAGCCATGACATGTTCAGAACGTGCTGGTCGGGGCCAGGGTGCGGCCTATCCCAAGCTTGAGGTGGAGGTACTTTCCTTCGTCACTGAAAGGTGCATGCAGGGTGTGGGGGTTTCCACCACAGAGATATGCTTACATGCATTTTCTGTCTACAAAACTCAATCTATGCTTGACTTCTCAGAAATGGTGCACACACTTCATGACCTGAAACTAACTCAGCACATGCCGACAGACCATCATCACCCAGAAGCTACCTGGTGGGTACGAAGATCAGCTGTTGAGGTACCAACAGTTCGTCATCAAATTGAGAAAACAACATGTCATTCCCCTGAGTCACATAGAGAAAGCTGACCAGACACCCATGATGTTCGACCATCCCTGCAACAGCACAGTGACCACCGTTGGTTCGAAGACCATCACCATTTAGACAACTGGCCACAAGAAGACCCCACTTTACAGTCATGCTGGGGTGTATGGCTGATGGAAGTAAACTCCAGTGCTACCTGTCCACAATGTGATGGATAAAACTGGAGATACCATCCTGTGGTCTGAGACGATGGATGCCAAAGCAGTAGAAGCATCAGAGGGCGACGACAACGATATCTACTACGACACAACTGCTGCCATCCATGACTGATGAACAGTTCTTGCAGTGGAGGGAAGAACACAGTGGGGATGTGTTTGATGGGTTTTAATCTAGATGTACGTCATATCAATGCATGTCACTTATCCTGTATGATATTTATCAATTTCATCAAATTTCAATAAAATTGTGAAAAAAAATATAACTTGCAATTTTGTTTTTGTGGTTAAATTTTACATGGAGTTTCAGTATGAACTCCTTGTTCTGTTTCTACCCATTTCATTGCCAATATCAATGATACACAACCCAGTGACATTCAATACTCATCCCCCAAAACACACAAAACAAAACATGAACAACTATCTGGTATTGTTATTCAGTCAAATTACCACGTGGGATTTTCTAATGTATACACATGCATTATCTCTCGCTCATCTGTCACCGGCGATGGCTCCAGCAGTCTGGAAAAAAGTCTGCGACATCTTATATCTTGTATGATATGCACCCAAATTTTAAAAGGTAAATTTTCTTTAAAAAATGCGTATAATACATGGTATTTTACAATACCATTTATAGGAACATCAAATATGGATATGACCAAAAGCTAGATGCTTTATTTGATATATTAAGTTCTAAATTAGATTATGGATTATTGCATATCTAGCCTAAACATAACACATCATGTATACTTTATTTTGATAACATTACACAGTTAAAACCATAATCTGAAAAAAAAAAAAGCATTTGTACTGAACCCTCATTTCACAACTGAAGATATTATTATAATTTACTCCTATTCTTCCAAATGTGCTAATAATGATGCAGTTGTGTTATTCTTATTGTCAACACAACTTCATATCCTTTGCAAGATCTGTTGGTTTCCAATGAGAGCATTTAGAAAGAAGGCAATAAAAAAAAATAAAGCAGCACAACAAGGATGTTGTCTTTTCTAAAATTATTTTCCATCTGAAAGATTGTGATTCAAATTACTACTATCTTTGTTTACCTTGTTTGGAGTGGTTATTGCTTTATACACAGTGTCAAGTAAAATGTTGATGGCTGTTGGTGACAGGTGAGTTGCTTCAAACAGTTTTCTCAAATCTTTTGACTGAAAGTATTCCAGCAAGTTAAAAGAAGTAGAGCCTGGAAAATAAGCACAATGAATTAAATCAACAAACCAAAATAATAAAATAAAATAAATATCTAACAACTTAATAGAGTTAATTAGTTACTTCTTGTAGAAGCTCTGATAATCTGAAGTAATCTATAGCCAAGAAAAGGCTGATACATAACCAGACAACTTTCAGAAATCCTGTGGAGGAAGCAGCTACATCATAAGAAAAGAAATGTGTGAAATAAATGAGTTTCATAAGACTGGGCGAGAACATAACACGTCAAACAAACACATCCAGAAAAACTGTCTACTCAGGCAAAGTACAAATATGAATCCTGAAAGCGCATCATCCATGAAACAAAGGAGGTATTAACTAGATGACAGCTATTAACAAACATAAATCTCTCAACTCTCTATGTACTGCACTAAGATTAGAGACTATATGATGTGTGTTTCCTGTGATGTATGTCTCTCAAAGTTTATCAATCAGAACAATGACAGAAAAGTGCACTTTATGGTAGATGTGCAGATTATAGCTAAGACAGACTGATAACTTAACACCCTATGAATCTATAAAAAATGTACTATGGTCAAGAATCCCTTAACCGAAAAACTCCAAAATCTGAAATGTTTTTGGACTGCCTTCAGTGGAAATTTCCGGAAGGTTCTTGGGCGATGCACAGACCCTGACACGCTTACGCTTGACGTATGCACATTACTCACTGTAATTTTGGTGCTCTTTCTGTGTTTTGTTGTTGGTGTGAATATACTTTGAAAATGTCGAAAAGGCCCTCAAATACCCCTATGGTACCAGGCCCACCATAGTGATAGCTTACCTTTCTGATGGTTAAATGTTCATCTTTTTCTTATGGTTTCATGCACAAAATGAATTTAAAATATTGCATAACTACCTGTAGGCTATATGTATCCATATGCAGTTATAATATAGTAGTTCCCACTCCCCAGTGGGTTAGCTACCAAATTATGTCGGTATATCTATATTCAAATATCTGAAAAATTCTAGAATCCAACACACATTTGGCACCAAGTTTTGGATAAAGGATTCTCAACCTGTAATGAATGACAACGTCCAGTTCCAAAAGAAGACTCGTATTTACCTCCTTCAATTAGGTTAAAAAAACTGCTGCTTATTATTAACTAATTTCTTATTGATTTGTATCTCTATTTAAACATTTCCCTTTGGATCTTTAATACCAACATTCAACAGTGTATGTATTGAAGTTATCTACTTCACAATTTCAAAAAGAATCAACAAAATAAAACTGCAAAATTTGTAAACTATGGAGTACAGAATGTCCTATATTGTACGTGAAACTTGGATTGAATTGTGACCATTATAAGTTAGTTTAGATTTTATAAATTTGTTGACTCCACAACTAAAATAAACTCAAATTAGAAAAAAACAAAACAACAAACAATGTGGTGAAGCTTTATGGGGCATATGCTGAGTTGATAAAATTCTTACCATTAATTTTCTGCAGATGTTTGTTAAGAAACTCATAAAAGGTCTGTTGGATGATCAGGTTCATGTTGAGAGACTGGATCAGTAGATGATGCTCCTTGGAATAGTTTTGGTCCTTCAGCAGGGACATGTTTGTAACCAAGTTGAGCAGGCCAAGTAGATCCTCAAAACTAGTAAAGAGATATTGCAAAGTATTTATAAACATCTGAACCTTTTTCTATTGCTACACATTCAAATTTCCTACAGATTATTTGATTATTTCAGATTAGATTAGATTTTATAATTCTAGAAATTTTAATAATTATTTTTAAAATTGAAAACAGATATGTATGTATATATATATATATCTATATCATTTTAAAAAAACGACACAAATTACTTATTGGTAATAGTTTAGTAGGTATCTAAAAAAAGTAATGGTCAAACAAATAAACCATGATAATCTCTACCTTTGCAAGTAATTCACACTCTTAAAAGCCCTCACAGCAAACTCAAGTTCCTTCCATCTCTTGCTCCACACATCAGACTCCAATTCCTTCCACCTTTTGCTCCACACAGCAGACTGCTTGAGCATGCTGAGAAATGATGGAGGCATCGACTGATTCAAATAATATCTTTTTATTTTAACAGCAAACTGCGTCCAATTCAGCTTAATATCTGATACATTTGAGTGGTGGATCATCGAATGAATCTGGAAAAGTTTTTTAGAAAATTGTTGCACAATTACAGTAGTTTCATCTGGTAGTCTAAGGAAAGAAAGTTAATCTTTTAGTACCCTTGAGCACACGGATAAACAGCCAATAGGTCCATGCTGTTAGAGAATCTAGTTTACAAAGTGGTGTGCTACTGTACTATGTAGCATGCCCACTCAAACCAGCAGTCAACTGTAGTAATAGGGCTATATTAACTGAAATTTGTTAAACTTATCTTCAGATTTTCTTTATATAAAATTAATTTTTTTTTAATGTAAGGACTAATGCTATGAAAAGTGAAATCTAGTCCAAAGAGAATTTTCCAGATCAACACCTAAATAATATACATTTTTGAAACTTTAAATTTAACAAACCTGGTACCAGAGATCGCTCTTGCTCTTTACAGTGTGTGTGTGTGTATAGCTGTACACTCCAAGAATTCTGTATGTACATTCACTTTCAGTATATGTATATACAATAGGATGCTGTACAAGGATTTTTATCAGAAGAAAAATAAGCCCTCTATTCAAAGTTAACGATTTATCTACGAAAGGCAGCAAAGAAGTAATTAATTCTTTCCATGGCATGAATGCAGAAGACAAGATAAGCAGGTAAGCAATGTACTGAAGATACAAAAAAGGTTAAAAGCAATTTTTCATTTAGTGCTGGGAAAAAAGGAAGTTCTTGTTTTGTTTCAACATGCCTACACACCATTCGGTGTGTAATGTTAAAAAGTTCCTACTTAAACAGCAGAAGAATTTTTCTTGTAGCTATAAACACATCAGAAGTGAATAAGCAATGTTGTAATACATTTTGAAATCTGCAAACTGATAATAATTCTGCTTACTGCTATATAACTTTAGGAAGATTTTTGATCTTACAGTGCTTTAAACTATTTCTTTTTATTACAAAGACTTTAAACAGAACTGCAGAAAACCAAATTAGCTTTTCATTTTACAATTAATAACAAATAAAATAACCAGGAGAGCGGTGTGCTCTTTTACAAAATAGATGTGCTATTTAACAAACTAGGCTGATTGTGTGGAAAACACTTACACATTCATGGACAAGTCACAAAAACAACTGCCAGGCATTAATATTTACATCTTGTTGTTGTGAGCTGACAGCTGGAAGAACACTGTGCTCTAGTCAGTCCCTCACCCCCTTAACTCTCTGCCTGTGAGGCACTTCCATATGAAGTCAATCCAAAAGATAAGTTAAATACAACTACGCCTCTTAAATGTTGCGAGGTCTTCTGTGGACGTCCCATCAACAACAATAATTGCAGCAAACCAAAATTACTACTTGAAAAGTCTTCTTTTCAATACCAATGTATGATATATTTTATTTTATTAATTCAAACAAAGAGAGAAAGAACTATTACTGCTTCAGTAATACAAAAATGCTACTAATGATCAATATTTCTTACAGCTGTGCTGATCCTGTGTGCTGTGGTGTTTAGACCAAATACAGATCCCCGAGTATTTGAAGTGCAGATTGACATCTTTAAATTCTTCATTGGCATTGTGTTATAAATATGTGGGATGAACAAATCAGCAATGTCAAACCATTTGCAAATGCTGCTATTTTTTAAATCGATGAAGAGTGTCAGGTCCTGAATTAACTATGAAAGAAAAAGAAATTTTTTAAAAATTAATATTGTTTAATATGAACTGTTTGTGTTTTTCAACACGTCTAGAAAAGTAGCATTAAAGAGTAGATTTATATGGTCCTGCTCAGTTAGTGTTAACTCTACTCAAAGAATATTTGTTGTTTTTTTTTCAATAAAGAGAGTTCAACAAATGTGTGGAAATTTCCCCCCAGTTTCTTGATCTAAGTACAGCATATTATAAAAAAGAGAATCACTGTATAAATTATGAGTTTAGTGTTATGCTGCTTGAACATCTCAGTAACTGCAGTTACCATTATAGTAATGATAGAAGAAACATGTCGATTTAATGAGTCTATGTTGCTGTATCCTGATTCACTCAGGGTTTATGGCAAGACAGGGAAACCATCACATCTGATATCTAATGACAGTGCTTCTGGTAGATATTTAAAATTCTGTTTTAAATAACAGCATAGAACACAAACTTATGCCTTAATAGCATCTAGAACTATGTGTCTCATTTTACTTGAATTTCAATCACTGAGCTAATGTAATGCTCCAATATTATTGTTCTGAAACTGCTCCCCAGTCCTCAGTTGACAGCTATGAATAATTCTGTGCACATTAGGAACACAGTGACAAAACAAGTGCACAAACGTCACTAAACAGCTCAGGAATATTTTTATCATTCCTCTCTCTAGTTACAGTGGATGCCTAACACATGCCACATATCATAATTTTATTACTACACACGCTATAGTTACATGAATGCAAACATATTGCCATTAAAAACTATATACACAACAACTGTTAAAATAACTTTAGTTTGAAATTTGTATCACAATTCAAATTCATTTCTTCGTTTTTTTCAAAATCTCCTTTTTATAATTCTTCATTAATCCACAGCTATGGGCCAGCAGTGTAACTTTATTGATGTTTTCCCAAAACACAAAATAGCATACCATCTTATTTCTTACCTTCTCAGGCTGTTTACTTTTATTGAGCAACATTTCCATGAACTCAAAATAAACTGATACAGACTGGTTGAGGTTCTTAAAAAATAATGAAGAGTTGAAGATTGCACCTATTCCACTGTCTGAAAGAAATATATATATATATAAACCCCTAAATTAGTCAATGCTCAAAATTATTTCTTTCTCATTTAATGAAAAGCTTACAAAATCATTGTAGCTACAAAAATGCATGACTAGTAATTGTTGAAATTTAATAAAACAAATTTTATTCTTTAACTTCTAATACTTTTAAAGAAATTCTTCGTTTTTCCAAAACTTCAAAATATTTTTTTTCTCTTTTAAGCAAAATTGAATAAAGTGGCTACTGCAGTTTTAATATTATAAATAGTGAATTATTTTCCATTGGTATCTTAAGTAATTGAACAAATTTATCTGATTTCCAGCATCAATAATAACCTGTACACTAGCAATGATTATTCAATCAAAATAATCTATTCTCATGCATGAAACCTAACCTAGTGCAGAATGAAAGAGGTATTCAATTCTCAGCAGAGAGCTAGTTCACTGTTGCTGCAACATCTGTCAACTCAGCAACATTCTATGGAGAAGACAATTGCTGTTGCACTCAACACCCTGACTGACATCACAGGTGTGAGACACAATAAATGTAAACCTAAGTATTTGTTGTTGCTGTTTATCATGACCACAAGCTTGAATGAATATCTTATCACCATTAAAATATAAAGTACAGTTCTAAACAAACCTTGCTCATAAACTCTATTGCACCATCCCAAAACTCATTTTAAAGTTGAATTTATCAAGAACCGATGATGCTATGCTGTCCTTCATCCAAGGATCAACATTGTCATTGCCAAGCACTGTTGAAGCAGGAGATGACCGTGATAAGAACCAACTGCAAATACCATGTTTTGCAAGACTGGTTCATCTCTGTCTGGCACCAATAACAGCATCGGCAGTCATTCTTTGGTTGCAAAGATGTGTTACAGATGCATGTTGCCATCTTGTGTTCTACAAGTGCCCACCTGAGTGTGGTTGGTCTGCAACATTCTCCATTGCTTTGCATATTGATGCAGATGGTACAACATTGTTGGATGGATTTTTATTCAATGAGTAACACTGGTGATTACAGCACTAGCTTTCAGCATTCTCATAACCTGATTTTTCCTGACATTCATCAGTCTTGGAACTATGGGTGTGCAATGAAAGCATTTAGACTGATTTTTCAGATCCCCAGGGTGCACTAAATGCATGCACAGGAATTTTTCAGAAGACACATGCAAATGCAAAATCACGAACCTTACTTATTATTCATGGAAGTCAACAATGATAAAAGTAAATTGTAAGTCTTGTGAATTGACCAAGAAAAGCATGTATCAAAGTGATTCTGATCATATAGTTTTAATTTGTAAAACTATTTTTCAATTAAATTTCAAAACAAATTTTAGCATGTTCTAACTGGTGCAATACAAGAAAATATGACGCTAAAAGATATTATCTAAAAGTGCACTATAAAAAGAGTGAAATATTACTTTGGAAGTTCTGCAATCCATCATCTGATGCATCCAGGTAAAAGTCCAGTATATTGAGATAGAGCAACAGATTTTTTTTCTCAGAACTTTTCAACACATTACCATCAACAAACACCTTCAACATCAGCACCTCCATATTTATAATGCTGTAAAAAATTAACCACAACTGCATATTATTCATTAGAAAAAGATGACAAAAAGTCCAATATAATAAAATCTAAGCAAATTTTCTCTCTATAGAATAGTAGTTAAAAAATTCTGGTGTCAAAATCAATCAAGTATACTGTTCTAACTATGGTAAAAAAAATAAAGGAAATGCACAAATACTATATTTTTAATGCATGACTCATAACTATAGAGCAGTGCAAAATCTGGATATGTACATACGTTCCAGTATACAGCTTATACCCAATCTATCATTCCTAAGAAAATTTTAATTATTTAAAATTTATTATAATTTCATTCTTATGCACATTTATATACTTTTTTTAAAGAAGTAACAATATTTTCTGTTTCAGCCCATTTCAAATTTAAAGGTATCACATCTAGGATAAAAGCAGAAAGAATAGCACAAGTATCGCCATTCACACTGACTTTATCTACATTACAAATTATAAAAAAGATATTAATTGCATCTTCTTAATCTTGAAAAATAAAATATGCCAAACAATACAATTTTTTCTTTAATATCTAGCATTCATTTGTAAGAAATGAGTGTTGATTTTCTTTCTGGTCTTTGTCAGAGCTAAGCTGAAAAAATAAAAAACATCTCACTAAATACATGAAAATTTATGTAGATTTTATTTTATTGAATACACCCACATACTCTGAACCTATGAGTACAGTAACTCATTTAAAAACTGTTTTCTTTATCATTTATTTATTTTGTAGTTTACAAATATATTTTAAATGCATCATAAAGTTAAAAAATGCTCTATTTGAGTACAGACATTTTACGGATTTGATTGATTTTTAAAGCTGAAACACTACACCTTCTTCTTTCATGTCAAACGAAACTCCAGGGTAAACCTTTAGTTATTGTTTTTTTTTAATTCATTATCATAGAAGATGCTCTTCCATACAAATGGAAAGTAACAAGCCTTTATTAAAAAATACATTAGCAAAAGTGCTTATGGTGGCTACCAGCAGTAGAATGAAGTGTTTCAGCAGTCTAAAAATCATCTAATTAGAAGAAATATTCAAATAAATTCCCACAAAGGTTTAAAGCTTTAAAAAAGTGCCTGACAAACCTAGAATGTTTGGCAGAAATGACTACGTTAACTGACACTCAAAATTAAGTGAACGCTGTTTATTTACCATTCAGTAATGAGTGTGTAGCACACTTCTACTGTGGACAAAGAATGTCCTAAATAATATTCAACAATGCACAGTGCATAGTATTAAATGGAATATCACCACCATATCAACAAATTTGTTTTCTTTTACCTGTGTAATAGATATCATACATAAATAGAGCAGTTTGTGATGATACTTCTTTTATCACAAATAATTCTAGTTTCAGACCAGACCTAAGCAATTCCGGTTAGTTGAGCAATCATAAACATTATCACTTATACAGTACTGACTAAAAAAAATACACTATTTTAAGCTTACACTAGATCATCACTACTGAACTGTACTTTACAGATTCTCTGTAGGAGATACAGGAAACACTTGGAAATCTGGTAGTTTCGAAACTTTATCAGGTTCAGGTCTTCATGGGAAGGTGAGTTTGCTAAATCTGCACTGACTCTACAGCAAGCCTTGGAAGTTTTTTTTGAAGACATCTCTGAGGTCTGCTTGCTTAGTTGCATCCTGCGTTTCTTGTAGGAACGATGAATGCATAGCCTCTTGTGCAGAATAGGAAGCATGCCTTTCGGCAAATTTTAAGAGTTTCAAAAGCTGAAACAGCATTATTCCAAGTCACTTTCTGCTTCAGCCTTTTTCATTCTCCCTAGCGTTATTGTGATTAACAGTGCTCTCAATGATTTCTGCATCTCTAAAAATATGGGTCACTTCAACTTCTCTGTCTGTTTCAATCCATCTTTACTTCAGAATGCTTCTGTTTGTTTATTTGATTAGTATTAGAAGCATTTTTCACAATATCAAGAATCTGTGCAACTGTAGGTTTCCAAGGCTCGATTTTAAAGCCTTCGTATTCATCATCTTTATCAAAGGACCCTTCAGCAAACATAACGCTAGGTCACAATTTTCTCCATGCTCTCCTTAAATTTTCACATTTTGCAGATCTCCATGCACAAGCTACATTGGAAATTTTGTCTTTAATATTAGACTGAAACTGCTGTATTGTGCCATCAAGATTTATTAACAGTTTTAGAAATCTTTTCTATAGTAGCATTTCAGGTTCTGGATGGTGCTCTGATCCACTGGTTGAATCAACAAGTAAAGTAACAGTAGCAAGTAGATAAGTGCTAAAAAATACTCCCTAACAGTAACTCTGCTCAATGAGACTGAGCCTTACAATTATCTAATAAGTGAATAGCTTTACTATCTTCAGGCTTCCCACTTTTCTTAAAATGTTCTTTCACTTCAGGTATTAAATGATGAAACCAATCAAGAATAATCTCTTTATCCTTCAATGCATTACTTTGGGCTTTGTGAGTCACAGGTAGACTACCTTTAAATGCTCTAAGGCAATGATATTTACCTATCACTAATAATTTAAGCCTATGCATGCCTGCAACATTTGCACAATTTAGTAGTTATTCGATATTTATTTTGTTCACTTGCCCTTGCTGGAGTAATGGTAGATAGACATCACCAAAATAAACCTGTTCATCATATTTGTAAATGCGATAGGGTGATAAACCGTGTTCATTGATCATTCTTCAGAAAACTTGTGGTCAGCTGATTTTTGTTCACCTGATACATCTAGCCTTCTAATGCCATGACAGAGTTTGAAACAAGCCAGCCAGGAATCAGAAAACAGACACGCCTCAGTCAAATTCATTTGTTTATGAAATGCTTTGGCCATTTCACAACCATTTGTCCAGATACTACTGCACCTCTGGACCTTAGTAAGCTTTTCTAGTTTAGGTTTACACCAAGTATGGCATCATTCTTCAGTTTTATTTTATTCAGAGCCAGCAATTCTTTTTGCTTCTTGATGTCATAAATTATTAAAGATCCCACATTATATTCCTTCATCAGGACAATGACAATGCAGTTCTCACCCTTTTCAAGTCTTCTACAAATGTCTGTTTTCTGAGGTAATGTCAAAACAGCTCTTTTCTGCTTTAGATTTTACCGGTTGAACTTTGTTGCTCAAATATTTGAATATTTAATATAATTTCAGCAGATATAAAGTGATTAAAAACACAGCACTATAGCAAAAATTATGAAATTATGCAAAACAAATGAACGACATAGGAAGGACAGCAATCTGCGCCACTATCAAAAAGCAACAGCAAACAAACAAAAAATCTGTATCAAGAGATGTTGGAAATTCCAGATACTAAGAGTTTTCCAGTTGGTGAAATCCTGGATAACACAGCTTTTACTGTATTTTCCATTTTATTGACAAAAGGCTCAAAAGAAAACACTGAGACAGAAGGTTAGTAGCATTGTTGAAAACCTGAGTGGAAATCATTTCAGAGTGGAACATTGCCAAGTTTACTATAGTAGATGAATGCAGTATGGTAATTAACTTTCTTTAATGTGTTGTAAGATAATGATAGAAAATGTAAATAGTAAATGATGTAAAATAATAAATTGAAAACTCGCATTTCCAAAGGGATCTACATTTTCATTCAGTTGCTTTTCCATCTCAGTTTTGAAATAGTACCATAATGGCTTATATGCATTACATTCCAGAGGCACATAAGCACACGTGACAATAAACTAATAATTTTTAGCAATTTTCCCATTTATTATTGAACATTATATTACAAACTTATAGAAAAATCTTTTTCGTTTTTATTTAATTAGGTGCATATATATTTCTATAGGTTTTTATTATAATGTTGAAGAATAAATATGAAATTAATTTTAAAATTGAACAGTATATTGTAAATAAGCAGACTTACGCTTCATTGAAAGTATTTATCTTGTTTGGGGTGTTAATGATCTGAATCAAGTGAGTTTGTAGGGCTGTCACATTGAAAGACATCAGCATAGTTGAAAGTTCAGAATAGAGTCTGGTGGTGTTTTCAGGCATGCTGACTGCATTCTGATACAGGTTTTTCAGATCATTAATCATTTTCTTCCAGCTAACCATTTCAGTGAGGTTATTACTTACAGTCATATTGAAGGCTGTTTTAATCTGAAAACAATTTAAAATATGATTTACTGTCTTAGAATATTGCTAAATTGTGTATCAAGTCATCAAGATGTTGCTCTATATGGAAAAATACTATAAAATAATCTAAATAAATAATAATTGATATTATATGATATACTACATACATCCCACAGCCTAAGTAACTTCACTGACAAACTCCTTCAGATAAAGTAATTCTACAACAAAAAAAAATTACTTAAGTATGATTCTAACCAGAATTAAACTAAAATCATTCTCAGCTTATTATACAGTGTAACAGATGCAGATGATCAAAGAGTTAATATTCTAAACCCAATATCAGTCACAAGCAAATTCCAGATCTGCTAAGAAACACAGCACAGCTGAAAGTAGCAGAATAAAAGGGCTGGCTATTTGATTCCAAGAACATTGCATGTGTGTTGGGGGAGAGTTAGGGGTTTTCAAAAAAGACGTGGAAATAAAATACCAACACAAAACTTTTCACTGATCTACAAGCAGTTTTTGAACTCTTGGCAAGGATCTGCTCGCCTAAATACCGTTGGTGTGCAGCATTTAATCAGATGCAACCAGAAAAGATATTAGTGCTACAGTATGGTGTATAGTAACTTCTGCAAAAGATTTGCTATGCATAAACCAGAAACTGAGAGAAAAATAAAAGGAATTTAACATTTTGTGTGTTTTATTAGAATTATTCAATGTGGAAAAGTTAACTAAAGTAAAAAACAATCTTCATTCATATAAACCAATCTATCAACCATTTTAATAACAATGATAAGCCAATGTTCCCTATGAAAAACTGATTAACAAACTTTTGCAGTTTCAATGTATGATTTCTGTTAAAATAAACTCAAATAATGTAATATTTCTTCACAATGCAATTTTTACTCAACATCATCTCGCCCATCGTGTTTGCAGAAGATGCTCCTGACGAAGCCAGTATAATTTTCTATTAATTTATATCTTTTTCACTTTCAAGCAGCAAAAATGTTATCATTGCACAGTATCCTTATGTCCAGCTCAATTGGCTTCCTAAGCACAATTATAGTAATTAGTGTAAGTACTTCACATACCAATGTTTAATTTCCAGATTTTAAAAAAAATTTTAATAAACAGTTCATGTTATAATATTTTTTTAATATTTGATAAAATATAGCCAAATTCGTTAAACAACAAACTGAAAGAGTTTGGAAGATTTGTTGGATCTTTTTAAAAAAAATCTAAAGCCTGGTAAAAAGTAGTAAGTAGTTTTATTGTGCAGACTCTGAAGTTGTAAACTCATTTACACATTTCCTTTCTATAACAGTAACTTTAGCTTTTGAGCATACTATCTATAATAGTTATTCCAGTTTCCACTATCATCTTGAATGAACAGAAATATCATCCTTTAGAACAAAAGTCTACCACACCATTTCACACTAAACTCTAACATGAATTATTACAAACTTACGTTTTCTGAAAGACTGGAGTAATCATATGCTGAATAACTCTCCATGATCATTTGTGACAGGTTCATCCCGCACAAAACATGTTGAATTTCATATCTTGGAACGCTAGCAGACAAATTCATTACATTCCAAGTTTCATTTTGACCACAAAACAAAGACACAAGATCTGATGATGCCATAAGAGTATTCATCTGAAAAGAAATTTTTAAGCAATGTATATAAAGTGTCAACCTTACAGATTTAAAAACATTTATAATTATTTAAAAGACAAGTGGACAATGATAAAATACAATTCTATCTAAATGCTTGCTCCTTTTCCTCCTTTTTCAGCATTACCAGGCTGATGTTTCAACTGTTCTTTTTTATTTACATTCATATTTCTGAAATTTACTTAAAAGCAACACCTCTTATTTTACTGCATAGGCCAGCAGATTACAGTAAGAACACACATACTGTAAATCGATAGTACTTTTGTGTACAATTTCATGTACAAAAACATCTAATAGGTGCTGGTTATTTCTATCAATAAGTTCAACTGCTAAAAAACCAAAATCTCATGTACTGGTTGTTTGCTTTTCAGTGTCAGCTATCAATTAGCATACTCCTCTATCTTTGGTTTAAATTCATGACAACAGCAGAGGCCACCTATCACCTGATAAAGCACTGCCTAGAACCACTCAGCCAATCACTTTGGTTCAAGACTGGAGTTACGAAATCTAATCACCAAAAATAACACATTGCCAGAGTTTTTGTTTATTATTGTGCCGCATTTGATCCTCTACACTGTAACAGTAAGGATAAAGAATCTGTTGAAAAAGAAAAGCAAGTTTGTTTACAAATTACTTGTTTTTTTTTTGTTTTTTTTTCGTCTATCAGCTGCTATATTTTTAGGATGAGTTTACACATCTAGCTACATCGACTTTCCTTCCAGTACAATAAAATTATTAACACAAACCATTTCCCTTACCATAACTGGATCTGTTATCATAACTACCATTCCTTGAATTAGTTCAGGACTGTACTTCATCAGCTTCACTATTTTGTTCATAAAAATCGCATATTCCATACCTGCAAAATATAAAAGAAACAAGCAAATTTTTTATTATCTTCTTACTCCTCAAATACTTATATCTTAAAAAAAAAAAAATGGGGTAAACTTTTGGGGTTACACATCATCTGTGAGCATGTTTTTCTCTGTCAAACTTTATTAAACCTTCTTGGTTAAGTTTTCGGGTAACATTAAAAGATGCTTGGGAGAATCATTCTTTGTTCAATAAAGAGAAACATGTACAAGCATTCCTCTAAAAATTTCACTTCATAAATACTGATAGCTCATGTTTTAAGCCCATTGTGTTCCATTCTAAATATTTTTGTTGTTGTTTATCTTACTCTGTAGATGCAATGTATTGGCTAAAGTTCCCTCACAAACTTTATATAATGTAGACATAATAGGTTGGCAAAAGTTCTCAAAATTCTTGTCTATTGTAGATTTTTTTTTTAGTAAAAGTTCCTTCCATAAAATTTCTATATTATGTATTGAATAGTAACTCTGGAAAAAGGATGATTGATTAATGTGTTAAATCATACTCTTTTTGTTTTGATATCTTTGCTGCTCATTCATCTTCTCTATTAAGATGTGGGTTGTCTGCATCCACGGTTCTACATGCTTCCACATGCTGTTAGATTTCACTGTGGATTCCAAGGATAGGATCATGGCCAATACACTGAAAGTTTGATAAAATCCCAAGTGAATACAGATCATATTGAATTCTCAATCTTACAGTATATTCAGTGAGATCATATCAGAAATCAAAGCATACGACATCAATTACAACTCATCTACATGTTTAATTAGGAATTACTGGTGCTATAACAAATAGCTCACAACCACTACACACACAAAACAGTTAAAATTCACCCTGTCCCCAACCTCTTCCTACCCATAAGGTTTGAGTTTTCTACACATTATTTCCAAATGAGTATCAAGATTCACGGTTGTAGTATAATCAACTTGGAAGTTGTTTCTTTTTTAAAATAATTTTGGAAAACTATGAAAAAACAAAAAATTTGGGCTAGGTTTGAGTTAGCTGATTGTAAAATTTTATGAAATGAACATAAAATTTGTATCAAGAGAAAGTAAAGGATTTATCACTACTTTACTATCAAATATAATTTCCAAACCTATGTTTAGAAAAACCTATTCCCTGATTCCCTCTTATCATCATCAATGTTAAAACTGTTTGAGTGAGAAAATATTGGTGCTTGACCAATGGTTGCAAGTCTAAGAGCAGCTTGAGTTACTAAAAGACATGTCTACTGAAAACAAATACCATTAATAAATATATATCCACACAGTCCCTGTGAGGCTGCTACTGCTGCTGATGGAGAAAGGATAGTGGTTGGTGAATGGTTGTATACCTTGTACTATCTATAATTACTAGGTTAGCAGCAAGAAATCCATTACCTGGACAGCACAGAATTTCCTTCCAGCTGATTCCAAACTGCTTTCCATTCCTGTGTGCTGACATTCAAAGTCATTGAGTTCATGCTGGTGTAGAGCAGCTGTCCCCAGGAGCCACTGGGTAGAGCTTCCAGCTTGGAGAACCTACTTAACAGCATCTGAGTCTTGTTGAACACCTTCAAGATGTTGGTGCGTGGTACCAGATAGGTGTTGTTGAAAATATGCTCCAGTGCAAAAAGAAATTCTTCAAACTGTTAAAAAACAAATACTTATCACCACACTGCAGTTAAGTGAACACCACAGACAGACAGACTGTACAACTTAGACATGCCACTATGCAAACAGCTGTTTTATGCCACTTTATAATGAATTCACTGTAATCATATATGAGAGATGTCCAAAAATATTAACAATTTTAATGCACCCACATTTATCAGCTGTTCTAGGAAAACTATATTTCTCTTAGTCTGTGGCATTATTGACCAGATGAATACTTCAGCTGATGGTAGAGCAGCATTTGTCATTTAAAAAAAGTGATTGATAACAGCGGTTTTAATGTGCAGGGATAAAATTTCCAAGTATGAAAGCAAATAACACCTGGGCAAAAGTGTCTGATTCACAATCATTTGGAGAACAGTAAGATCTTGACAAGATGAGATCCAAAGACACCATCTGTTGAGGTAGGTGAAACACACTAGACATGTACATTGAATTAGTAGAGAATTGAGATGTTGATGGTGAAATGTTTCCACTCTACAATGTCACTGGTGGAAAATGCTAACTCTATCTGCCAGTTAGAGTCAAATGAAAAGCCAAATTAAGGAATGGCACCACACTTCATTACTGTTGTCAAAGAAGCTGACAGTTGTGGCATTAGCATCTAAGGTCTTGGTGACTATTCTGCATCTTGCATGGTGTACTGTTAACAGATAAATCTCCCACTCCAGTGGGTTGTCAAAGTTCAGTAACCACACTGATGAAAATTCTCCTCACAGGAAACAACATGATCCTCTATTACACACAGTTTTCTTACAGCAAGAGAATGCAAAGCCCCACCCTGATACAAATGGATCAACTGTTCTTCCCAAACCCTATGGCCAGTCCTGACCTAGTACCTGATCCCTTCATGAACAGTCTCTATGGTCAACAACAGTTCCAGTCACCGACAAACCTCAAGAATTGCAGTTTACAGTGAGCTTTTCTCCAGATTGAATGATTTATCTGCCAGAATGGAGAAAATGCACTCTAGTTGGTGGTTAGCCACACAAAAAAGTGACTATTGATGGCAAACACCTGCAGGCTCATTTCTAACATTTAGTTCACTGTAGCTTTGTTAGATGCAGCTTTAAAGTAAAATTCATTATATTTTTTTGGATGTGCCTTATAGTTCTTTGACAGTTATTTATAAAATTTTAATGGTAAAAACAATCTTCTGAAAGATGGTTGTTTTTATTTTCGTTATTCTGTAAGCTGCTTACAAGATAAAGGTTGGTCTCTTTAACCCTAGGTCATTCGTAACAGCAAAGAAAAGAAACACTTAACCCTTCCAACAGTGCTGAAACTTATTTAATCTAGTACCTACCAGCAATTTTGTTTCATTGAGTGGCAGGCCAGGCATAAACCGCTGAAGACTTGCCAAGACTGTTTTATTACAAAGCACAAGCTTCACTTTTTCTTTGTCCAGTAAACTCTGATTGGGGACTGCATTCGTTAAGTTTTCACACACAAATTGAGAAATGTTAATGTTCTCAGAAAGTAGCATCTTAAAAACAGAAAAGAAATGATATATTTATTAGTTGTTCTTCAAGCAAGCCAACTAAATCAAGTTAATAAACATAATATATCCACTGAATGTGCAATTCTAAAAATAACATAATAAAATATTATGCTTAATTAGTACAAGCAAATATCAGTTTGCTTGAACATCGCACATTGTCCAGATTAGATTGTTGATTTTATAAAATAACACAAACCTTTATTTGTTAGTATCTGATATTTATAATGTAGCAAGGAACAAAGAAAAATATTGATTTATAAATTTACTTCATAAGATTTAAAACAAAAAAGAAAAGATGACCACACATACCATTAGTTGGTCAGGCTCAGTAACTCTGGAAAGTATAGCTTTTGTTGCATTAGGGCCCAGAATAAAAAGTTCCCTAAAAATGTGCTGAAGAGTAGCATTTTTCTTCACATCATTTTGTAGAAAGAAACCTATATATATATACAAAAAAAAACAAATGATTTTAAAAGGAGATATTATCAATCATATATGTATTACTATAGAGTAAAGTAGTATAAGTATTACCATGTCAACATCAAATCAAATGTTTCAGTGTTCTTAGCACTCTATATTATTCATTATCCTTGAAAAGCTAAAAGCTGTTTTCTCTTTTTCTATTTTTATTTATCTTTTTCATCAAAAAGTTTTATTTTCATGAATGTGCCTTTAAATGCTTTTTAAGTTACTTATTAGGCATCTTTTATTTCATCCACCCTTATTGTTACTGTGCTGCCATTATGTGGCCCACACTCATATGCAAACCTAAATGTAATCCACAGACAGTGATGAGTTTGAAACCACAGATAGAGAGTTAGCATATGAAAATATTCAATTCTTCTTTTCTACATATATTGAATGCTTATTTCTGATCCATAGTAAAATATGAAAAAATCTGTTTGCAAATTTCTTTTTTTTTAAATTTAAAGAGTTATGTCTGTTTCATGATTAGAATTATTAGGAGGCTTGGTTTTCTCTTCTCATTTGCAGCAATACACAGAATTTGAGTCTCTGTGATCCACCACAATTATGAGAGATGGTTGATTACATACACTTGTAAGTCAACAATAACTTAACCCTCTGCTTGAGAAACTTATCAATGAGAAGTAATTTAATTTATTGAGTCTGCAAAAGGCAAAAAAAAAAAACATGCAAACATTTTAAAATACAAATAAGCTGTATAATTTTTGTCAACAAAAACCAGCAGTCATCAACATTCAGCATATCAGCCTCTACTACAAAAAAACAATGTTATCCTGCTTTTCTAAAACAAAAACCACATAAAAACATGGACTTAGAGCCAGAAACCAGATACAAATCTGAAAGACAATCAACTCATTATCAAATGTTAAAAACACATTTAAAAATTAACTTACTGTCCATCAATTCCAATACAGTCAAGAGAAAGTCCACAAGTTTATCTGCAGCAAACAATATTCTTTTATCCCAGCCCTGTAGGTTCAAGATCTCTAGATCAAGTTGACGAAGGAGGTCCATAACATAGTTGCTGCAAGTCAAACAGGTCGTTTCTCAGAATCAAAGCATAACTCTAAACATATAAATAAACTGTGAACTGTATAAATCACTTCAAACTCGACTCAAAACTAAAGAAAATATATATATATATGTTGTTTAACTATGGATTCTTTTTTCTTCCCAAACTGTTTAGTTAAAGAAGAAAAGATGAATTTGTTGTTTAATACATTCATAAGGATTTCATTTTTAATCTTTGTGTGTAAGCACACAAACACAAACTGAAACTTTATATGAAAACTCTCCACCAACAATTAAGTTTTCTTCCTTTATACAACTGGCATTAGACTGCAATGTGGCACAGACTGACAAAACTGGAAGAACGACAAGAGTTATGACAAGGAAGCTCCAAGGTAGTTTTAAACTAACAATACATGGACAAGGTAGGGTAGGACATTTTTATTGGGTAGGTGTGTGTGTGTGTGTGTGTGCGGACACATGTGTCCATTCATGCAAGAAAGAGAGGACGACTGTTTGCACAGTGATTCACTGTTAGTTTTGGTTGTGTTAGGTTAAAATCTGATACAAGGAAAACCTTATATATGTGTGTGTGTGTGTGTGTGTGTGTGTGTGTGAATATACTGATGTTTACATAGACCAGCACTTTTTTTTGTTTTTGTTTGTTTGTTTTGTTTGTTTGCAACTGATGAATGGTTATCTGATGGAAAACCAATGCCAATTATTT
Organism: Nautilus pompilius; assembly: GCA_018389105.1. NCBI lineage: Eukaryota > Metazoa > Mollusca > Cephalopoda > Nautilida > Nautilidae > Nautilus > Nautilus pompilius. Next base: position 82,359 of record JACATO010000008.1, on the reverse strand, counting down.
CATATTACGCACTTGTAATGCACCCTGAAGTCCGACAAGCACACATACCCCCCCCCCCTGATTCGTTTGTATCTGGGGACTCACCTGCCAGTATCAGGGGCCAAGAAAGCATCCAGAGTCTTCTTGAACTTAAATCTCTCCATAGCCATAACGACCCCACTGTGCTTTTGGAGCAGGTACGAAGTTTCGTTGACGATCCCCGAAAGCTTCTTCACGAGTTCCTTTACCATAATTTCAGGAATCTTTATTTCGTTTAAAAAAAAAATGAAATGGAAGAAAAATTGGGATCATCGGAATGGTTTGGTTTTGTTGTTGTTGTTGTTTGTTTTTTTTAATTTCCAGTTACGTTCAGGGCAGAAATTCAGCAACAAGGATTTTTTTTTAAAAAAAGAAAGAAAGAAAGAAACAGATACCTACCCTATCAGATAAATCTTCCAGGTGCATCATGCGGGCCAGCTCTCCGAGAACACCGGCCGGCAAGCTGCACAGCCGGTCCTGTATCTCGCTCAGCGTGTAGTTGGTTCCTGATCCACCTGGATTCAAAATCTCGCGTAGTCCAGGTGTACTACAAAAAAACGCTGTAGCATTAATGATCCCCGCACCGCTGTAGAAATCCAACTGAGAAAGAGAAAAGGAGAGAGAGCCGTGTGTTTGCCGGTGATACTGCTCGCTGAGAGTCACATCGAGGACATCCTCACAAATGGTTATCCCCCGACTACACAATGGCAGCTGCAGACCGACACAGCTGCCATTATTCACAGGAATACTTCTTAGATTTTCATACGGAGATGATTGGGGAGGGAAAGGATGGGGAGAGGGGTTATTCATAACTCACGTGTAAAATTTGAAACCCCAAACCATGTAACGGCACATAACAAATTGGTAAAATGTTTAAGAATATATATATATAAGTATCCATAGTCGACTTGTTTGAATCAGAATCAGTTCCCTTTCCTCCATCGAGCCAAGGGTCGTCGAATTAGGAATTATCCCTTCCCTCTGCTCCGTGAGACCAGTCAAGTGCGTAAGGGACTCAAAAGGGGGCCCCCGTCTCCCACGACAAGCAATACAAACCTTGGACACATTAACCGGCATGCCGAGGAAGGCGTCTACTATATCATTGCCCAGGTGTTTTCTCAGGTAACTGCTTGTCCGGTTGGAAGTTAATTTCCAGAGAGAAATAGCTATCTCATCTGCAAGAAAATACAGGTGACATAAGCATCTCGAGACTATCGTAGTAATTAGGATAAATTGACTTAGTGTTAACAAATCCGCGTTCCGGTGGTGGTGGTGGTGGTGCTCGCCATCATCGTCACTCTAGGGAAGTTAATGATTTAATGGCGTAATTAATTATATATGAAAGAAGTGATTAATCCTCCCCTTCTCGATTAGATAACTAAATAATTAGGTAAAGCATTTCCTTCACCGATCTAAACTGTCGTCTGCTTTCACCCGTTTTTTTTTTTTGAGGTTCACGCATGCGCGTTAGATGTTGTTGTTGTTGTTTTTTTGTCACCCCCCCCCCACCCACCGAGTGGTACAGTAATGCGATTGGTTCATTTAAAATCGCGAGTCGCGTTCGTCGCGAATTTTACTTAAGAGCGGAAGGCTGCGTGCGCCAAACGCTGCTGTTGTTCTGCTGGTGAACCGCTGGCTGTCCCACCATTGACCAGAGTCGAAGCTTTGTCTGTCTCCTTTGACTATTCACCAGATGTCAGCATTCTTAGAGAAGCCCGCCTTACCTAAGTCGAACATGGTGAGGAAAGACTCCACGACGTCTAAATCCTTCTTGGTCTCCTCGATTAGGCTGCTGCTAGGGAGCGCGCCCATTATCTGCTTCACCAGGCCGCTTGCTTCTCTCAGGCTGCAAGACGAGAAAGAAGAGTAGGACTTCAAAGGGAGAACTGTCCCGGCCCCGTCCGGCCCGGCCCCGCCAAAAAAAAAAAAATGGAAGAATCCTGGACTCAGACTCGGTGCCATGTTTGTTAATTATTCGAGGTTGTCCCCACCTCTTACTATTGTAAACCTTAGCAATCACGTCTCAAAACCCTTCATTACACGTGCATTTAATTACTTAACAATATTATCAATCAAAAAAAAAACAAATCTTGTAGCGCCATTTGAATCCAGAACAAGAGGAGAAGAAGCCTCGAAACCGTTCACGTACGATTCACGACAAAATTATACGCACGTTCTTTGATACCATCGTGCTGGTTGGCTTTTCTCTGAGTCCCAGCGAGAAAAACGCCAGAATATACTCACCGCGCAATAACAAGTACGTTAAATAAAACTCACTGAGGAGGAGGAGGACAAACCTGGGTCTATCCAAGTCATTGGTCGCCTTTATCCATAACGGGAGCTTGAGAAAGATTTCCGAGATGCTAGCCAATCCCTCTGTGCCGTTCAAAAGTCTTGAGAGGCTGGGCATTCGGCTGACCATGTCAATCAGCGAGGCGAGATCTTTCAGTCCGGTTTTGAAGTCATAATCTTGTGAAAGTTCTGCTAACTGAGGTTAAAAAAAACAAAAAAAAACAGATGGATCATCATTGGCAAAGAACAACGTTCGGTTCGCCCAAGGGTGTGTGTGTGTGTGGGGGGGGGAGTGTTTTTGACTAACATTCTCTTAACTACCATACACTGTTTGACTATGGCTGGTTTCTTGCTGCTTCGATTAAAGTGCAATGGTGGTCTATGCCCACCTGAAACGAGTAAGCCGGTTTTAGTTATCAGCTGGTGGGTGATGAGCTTCTGTTAATTCGATGAGGAGTACAGAAGATTTAATCCACATAGAAATAATGGTGGATCATCAAAGTACGAAAATAATATAACGTGGTGTCCATTACCTTTTCCGTCTATTCGCCATGGCAAATACCGATATTTCCAAAATAGTTTGGATTAAGTTCTAAAAAAGCATGAGATTACTTACAGACATAATTTTGTTTTCTATTTTCTTGTGACGCAAATGCTGTATTTTCCTTTACAATTTGAAACATGAAGACCACCATCAGCTAAGCTGTCTTCGATAGCTTTGCCAACTCCGCGTGGGCATCGGTTCCAGTCACCTGGTGTCGCTAGTTGGTAAATGCTGGCGACCAGTTAAGCAGGTTCCAGCGAGACATTTACAGCGGGAGAGAACAACCACGGGCTTGTATTGTCCCCCCCCCCCCGCTTGAAAGTATCTTTGTGTTTTGATGAGAAAAAACGTTTTCATAATAAATGCTATATCTATACGCGCATATCAAAATGCGCAGACAATTTTAAAGTAAGCTCTTATTTGTATTTCTAAAACCATAAAGTTTGTTTGTGTTTTGTTTTTTTTTTTGTTGTCCTATGGAGAAAAATTGCAAAAAAAAAATTACTGGGTTAATATCTATCTGTGAGCAATGTTCGTACTATCTTTAGTAAGCGTAAGGTCAGCACTGGCTGCTTTGTATTGCTATAATTCTGTTGAATACAGGTATGAATTTTTCCTAAAGAAGCGTGCTTCATTTCAATAATAATAATTTTAAAAAAACCACCTAAAACCCACCGTTTATTGACTGCTTGGGTTTTATGGTATAACTTTCATTCACACAAAATGAAGGTTGTACAATGCAAACAAATGTAAGCTCTGATTCAGCAAGACTTTTGTCTGGCTTGGTAAACAGTGCTGTGCGGGGTGTTACACCCAGCAGCAGCCATTTAAAAATGGACGACTGATTACCACTATTGAAATGTTGAAATTTGGTAGTGAGGCTTTTTGAATTATACACTAAATTGAATAATTGATACTTATTCTATTCTGAACTATGAATCATTTTAAACATGATCAGCAATATATAATAGACGTCTTAAATGATGCAACATATTAATTTACTACTCTAATATCATACACACACGTGTTATTATAGCTGAAACAAACTTTTCAAATTTTAACGTTTTACATAAATTTCTCTATGATTTTGATGTAATATATAATTATGTAGTTTTTAAACAATTTTTCTACTCATTTACTTTATACTAATATATGTGTTTGTTTGTTTTTTTTTATCTCTAGCAATAAGCGCTGCAAGATTCCGAGTGATTTATTGGCAGATCATCTCAGTAAATAATCTTTCCAAAACCCATTGGACAGCACAAGCCGGAATCAGTTGAGGCTGTGCGGAAAAGATGTGATGAGACAGTAGTGGGTCTCTACGTTATCATCACCACTAAAGATAGTGACAACACACACACACAAAAGAAAACGCACTACAGCATCAGGTTCTTCTTTCAAGCAGTTCTGGCTTCATTGCCCCCCTCCACCACCACCACTATGCTCTATAAAAGAACATTTTCTTCAAAACGAAGATGACGACTGAAATCTCGGAGAAATAGGATGTAGAGCCGGTGAAGCAACGAAACTGACAAACTCTGAGTTGCATAAGAATCCGGGTTGATTTACACGCAGGTCTGAATGAGATCTGGTAGAAATTAATAGCAGTGTTCGGCGAAGCGAAAGTTAAAAAAGAACGAAAATATACAAATGGGAAATCAAAAACTTACCGATGTCATAATTTTGCTGACTTTCAGCTCGTTCTGGACCGTCTCCACGAAGTCGGGGATGTAGCTGGAGTTGATGCGGCACAGGCTCGCCGACACCTCGGACACGTTCGTGGCACGGCGGAATATCACGTACTTCTGCAGCTCGGTGGCGTTGCAGATAATCCCTTTCAAGTCTCGGTAGCCAAAAATGCTCAGCAGCTGGGGGAGGAGGAAAAAAAACACGCAATTTATTTTGGAATCGGGAGGATTTAAAAAAAAAACTGTCAGGTGAAAATAAACGTGTAATAGGAAAAGGAGCACAGATTGAAGGCTTTCGAGTCTATCTTGCAGGCGTTCAGTGTGGTGTCCGCAAGATGGATGGGCGCTCACAACAGGTATAGAAGGGGACCAGGGAGTTAGGCGGCTGGTCCGTTCTGTTAGGGTTGGGGTCTTTTCATCTGATTCGCCACCTCCCTTCCCAGAGGAAAGAAACTGGACATCCGACTTCTTCACCTCCTTCACAAACATCAGAACCTATTGCTTTGTATCATCTCTCCGGTAGTTATTCGAACTGCGGCAACAAAAGCTGTAGGTACAGCGCGGATGAGAGAAACACAGCCGGGTCCGTGGTAGGGACTGAAAAGAAACCAACCCCGTTTACCCATTAAAAATTAAACATCAGGATCATTGGTGTAAATCGTCATTACGCCTCTGACAGGTTGATTCTTTGCTGAAGCTAACATGCCCACAGCGAAGTTTTACTCTTTTTTTTCATCGTAGACTTTATTGCTGCTACCTGATATACCTCTAAAAAGTAAACCTGATTAAGAACATCAGAGAATTTGAGAACGGCTTTAGACATTACCGAAGTGTGTTTTCTTATTAATAGTGCTGTTAGACTCAAATTCCAAGTCGACTCACCTGGACAATGTTAATTTTAGCTCCAAGCAGATTATTAGCAGTTTCATTTGACATTATGCGCAGCTTGTTTACCATAATGTCCCTTAGCTTGTCTGGCTCTTTAAACATCTCTGACACCTTCACTCCATCGTCTATAATCAACAAAGTAGAAACTTTAAGTACCTCCTTCAACACAACCACCTAACCCCGTCTGACTGTAAGTATATACTGATGGGTATAAACAGTTTACTTTAATCTAGATGTTTGCAGGCTTCATGATAGCTTAAACTAATCTCTGATACGGGTAAATATTTGTACTACGATCGCAGCACGGTATCTTGAATTATTGCTCAGCCTTTTATGACATTCGCATTCAAACAATACAGTGTAGGCTCAATCAATTTTGTATCGTGCGCAGCAGTTACGTTTGTCTGTACTTAAGAGAATAACAGGCAGTCACAATTCTTAAAGAAAGTTGGATTAAAAACCGAAACATTCAGTTTGTAGATTTAAAAAAAAAAAAGTTTTAATATTACGACCACAACACAAGAGCTGCTTGTAATAAACACGGCAGCAGTAGTTTTGTACAATGCGAGTAATATAAGTAAAAGCGGTATTTCAGTGCAAGAATAAAGCAAACCCTTAATTTAAGTTTCCCCCCCCCCAGCACTTACTCCATCAGTGACCAGATATCCGTAAAGGAAAATAGTTAAGTGCGAACATAGGAAAGGAAGGCCTTACCAAGGAGTGAAGCGGCTGAAGTGTTCATCATGATGTCTAGAGCAGCAACCAGCTTTTCGGTTGTCTTGAGTGATTTGAAAGCCTTGAGCGTCGACGGATCTGTGGCCGTGGGCACAATGCTTTTGAACATCAGGGCCAGTCTACAAAATCAAGTTGATCGATAATAGGCACTAGAGCTTGTTGGCCCTGTCTACTTCTGACAATGATTAAAATTTACGGGGGCGGTTAAAGAGGGGTCAAAGTAGAAAAATGCTATAACTACACAGTACTAATCCAAACTATTGTGGCCGAAGTAAATAAAATCGTTTAAGAAATCTACATCTTTAAAAAAAAATAATAAGTTTACAGTTTATTGTACACCGCTAGTTGCGTGTTCGATTCATTAAAGCAAACTTGTTTTTCTTTGCTAGCAGCGCCAAACTATTCAAGATATTCCTTAGAAATGCTTTCAATACTACTGAAAGAATTTCCTCAACCTTTTGCTTTTGCCCTCCCATACAAGTTTGCTAGATCGGGTGACTGGAGGGGCACCAGGCTATGGGTCAGAGCTTACACCCAACAATTCACGGATTAGAAAAGTGTTTCAAGTAAATTATTCTGATGAAAAGTGGAAGTTTAGCCAAGTTCCGGGTCAGAATTTATGTTGCTATCTCATGTTACTGTTTCTTTTTTCACTGGTTTTTCTTCATCTTGACTTAGTTCAGACAATATCTGTGTTTATCATGTAACGACTTATGAAGATAACACCTCTTATTTTCTGGGTTATAATAATTATAGACTTCTTTCTAGAAATTACTCCATCCGCACGTAGAATTTGCTAAGCATGGTCACTTTAATGAGAAGTTAAAATCAGTTATGGCCCATGAACGTAAATATATTTAACAACTTCATCATGAGTCCAGCTCAATTAGAAAGTTGAAATTTTATTGAGATAAAAAACAAAACAGAAATCTACTAAAAATTGTAATGACTTTAAATTCCTTCTAAGATAATGGATGACCTTTTCTTCCAAACAAAACTATTTGTATGGTAGCAGTAATGGCCAACGTACACTATTATAGTTTCTTTCTGCTAATTGCTGTTATTTAAAATGTTTTATTTACAACAGAAATGGTGAAGAAAGAATTGCAAGACATGAACGAATGAATTTAGAAAAATGTAATAAAATTAGTGTGTACTGCTGATGTGCAGGGGAACTGATTGAAATTCACAAAAATCTATCTACATAATAGTTAGTATAAAAGACTACAAACAGGTTTAAATCCTGTTGTAAGTGCAATGCACATGAAATAAAACTTACTTGTTTTTACTGTTCAGCTTCAATTCACTTGTTGTTTTATTCTGACATTTATTGTTAATGTTACAGACGAAACTCTGCAAAAATCCAACCATTCCACTACTGGGCATATCTCTTCCTTCATAGTGGCCTGCAATCGAGAGACGATAGTAAAGGTCACGGCACTTGAAGGGACAAGGAGAACCTTCCTAGTGGCTTTCTCGTTAATACAGTAAGCAGCACGAGTTGGTCACTTTTCTACAAGCCTAAAGACAAATTGTCGAATTACAGTAATTCAGGTCCATCAACAAAGATTTCGGAGACAGCCAGTCTATTGTCTTGCACACATTTCTTGTTGAAGTAAGAGCAAGAGGCGCCATTGTTACACGTCTATATCACAGTACGTTACAGGGGAGAAAGTTGCAAAGTTTTAGACACAACAACTTATCTGTTATTGTGCATGCAAACAGAAAACTTAAACCCATAACATATAAAATACACGTCAGGCATAAAATAATGCTACATACACGTGGGATTTTGGATGGGTGGTACTCCAAACCGGATCACCGCAACAATCATAAACATCAAAATCGGCCACAGTACTTCCAGTAGCGATAAAACCTGGAAGATAACATAAATAAATGTATTGTTTAGTTCTAAGCTAGCTTTTTATTATCTTAAAATATGTAGTCTACAATGACGTGATACATATAAACGATGATGGGTATTATTTACCACAGAGCAACCAGCTTGTTTTCTTATTTTTGGTTCAGTGCTAAACTGGTGTGGCCAGGTAGTGAAACAGTACATCCGTCATCAACACCTCATATTTACCGAAGATAGTGGCATAGGTCCGTCCGGAAGAAAGAGCGAAGATTTCAGATGGGAGAGAATTTGATGCTTTGGCGCTAAAGTCTATAGATTGGAATGGTACCATTAGTAACCGGCCACCATTAGTCATATTACGATATCGAAAACCTGTTTATTTACTTTCAGTAAAAAAAAAACAAACCTAAGTCAGAGAATCGTACAGTAAAATAAGGTATAGTTAGTTCCGTCCGAATGGCTGGTTGAAAAGTGGACACGATGCCAACACGAATTACTATTTATTTTACTCCACGCCCCATATTAAAGGTTTGTGAAATGAATTAAAATGAATTAATGGAGCGAAAGCCTTTTCGCATAATTATGAAGAATATCTTTCTCGATTATCTTTAAAAAGAAAAAACTGACTACCGAACCGGAATCTATTCTATTATATTTACTAAGAAAAGTACCTCTTGTAAAGGTATCCCTAAAATGCTTTAATTTTTTTATCATATTCTTCTGTATCGAAGTTAACTGTATTTCTGTTTGATAATTTTTAAATGGCTGGTGAAAAATGAGAACGTTACTTAGGTCCCAGCATTAAACTTTCACTAACAGATCTGATTTCCATCTTTGCATCTCTACAAAATGATTAAATAAATACATAATCATTATTTTGAGTTTTGTTTTATATTTATAGCTGCAATATTTTCAAGTTCACGTGAACAATAAAACAACAAAAGATAAGTATGCCTATTATAACGATTTGTGCTTTCAGTTTGTCTTTCTAATTTTAGCCAAACACTTCCGGGACTCGCATAAGTTACAAAGTGTCGGCCGATCTCTGTAAAAACCGGCACATTTCTATCACACTTTTCTCTGTTTTACAAGCTGTTTTCTTTGGCTCCAGAACTTATCAAACAGTTGGAGAATGTAGAGGTTGTTTTTATTTATTCTCTCTTATTCGCGTTCTGATTGGTTTGGATAAATGCTGTAATGCGAGTGGTAAATTTGATCTCGGATAACAAGCAACAGAACTACGTCACACCAGAGGAAACCCTTTTTCGTCCTCGTTCTGAACGTTCAGTGCAGCAGCATCCACCCCCTTTTAAAAAAAAAAAAACAGGATTATTCTATATATGGTGACAGAAAAGCGCACACTTCCTTTCAATAGAGTGTAAATTCAGCTCTCCCACGTCAGTTCCAGAGGTAAATGACGCGGAGCCCGTTCACAAATATAGAAGTGTGAGGCAGTACATAAAGGAAATACGAGTGTTCTATAGAGAGATGGAGCGGGATGTCCCCGATTACCTAATACCTATAACATGAATGCATCTGAATGAGCCTAGATAACACTGGACAAAAAAAGAGAACTTTTCGCCTGCTGCTGAGGTATATGTAGGTGTCCTTTATCAAATCAAGCAGCTGATTCCAAATCTGAAGTCAGAATTGGCCCAGACCGTTAGGATTTGTAGTTACAGACAAACATCATTGTCATTCGTTGTTTATTAATAAATCAAAAATAAATTCATTTCACAATATAAACCCATAAGCTCAAACACATTGAGCAACATAAACACATTGCATGAAGTATGCATTAACTGTTTAGAAATGCTTTGCGTAGTTGATTTTACGCTTGTGAATAGCAGTGGTTTGTCTCTGAAGAAGCCAACAGCAGTCCCCATCGTGTTGGAGCTGAATCTCCCCTGATAGCGTGCCTCCATTGCCTTTGTGTGCTGGTAGAACCTCTCGCCACGCTCATCACTCACAGCACCAAAGTTGGCTGGGAAGAAATCCAAGTGTGAATGAAGAAAATGCAACTTCAGCGACACATGGCGACCCATTTCTTCAAAGGCCTTTATCATGTCGTGAACCAACTCGGCACGGTTGTCTGCTTTGTGGTTCCCAAGGAAATTGTGGACTACTAGTTTGAAGGCCTCCCATGCAGCCAGCTCCAGTGGGTTAAGCCTCGACTGGAAGACTGGATCGGAAAACAAATCACGACAAATATCCCAGCCTTCAACTCGGCATCAGTTAAAATCGCTAAATCGCTCCAAATTTTTCTTTCAGATAAAGAAATCCCGAACTGCCTTTACAAAGCTCTTCATTAGGCCCAGCTTTGTATGCAGTGGTGGAAGAAATATTCTTTGCGGATGTAACAGTGGGGTCTGCTCTTGATGACCATTCTTTGATCTTATAGCAATTTGCATCGTCTCAGCTATTCCATAAGCCAAAGAAGCACGTGTGTGTGTGTGTACATGTAAGCAGGCAACCATGTGGTTCTCCCGCGTAGCCTGCTGAGTGTACAGAGTATTAAAAGAACACTCAAAATGTATAACATTCGATTTCCATAACTAAAAATCCTCACGTACTGGGCTAATTCTGATTCCAGATTTGAAAACAGCATAGTCGAATTAGTCTAAGACATACTTTTACCTCAGTAGTAAACTGGTTATTGTCCAGTGTAATCTGTAGCTAGTTTGTTTTGTTTTTTTTTTTAAAAAAAAGAAGCTCCGGATAAAACTGGTGATGGAGATGAAGTTCATGACTGCTGCTCCGTTCTGTAAGTAAAACCGACGGTTCTAACTGAACCGTAAATGTAGAGGAAAGCGATGCACTTAAACATGTAATTCCTCCATGAGAAGATATCCCATTAAGAGCGGTGTATTATTAGAAAATAGTCTTTTTGAATGGAGCATGGAAACTTTCAGCAGTGGGGGTGCCGGCGAACAAAGGACCCGACTCACAAGGTTATCAGAAGAATCGAACAGTATTAATTATTTGTTCTTTGAAGAAAACTAAATCCGTCACAAAAGCCTTGGTGTGGCCAAGAGGAGAAGCGACGGGTTGTGGATTCGTCACATTGGTAATTCTTTTTCATTAACTGGAAACGTTTCGCGTATGCTGGCAGATTACTGCAGGAAGTCAGATGATCCTCCAATTCAGCGGTAAATAAAAGAAAATATTCTATTTATTTTTGAGCTTCACTATACATTCACGCTGCGATATTCGTTTATCTCCATCAATAGCATAGTAATGTACTCTACTAACACCGTGGTGCCTGGGCCTAACCGCTACACTATACCCTATACTTCTGAACATCCCACCATCGTATCCATGGCCAACAAGGCGGGGAAAAGATAATATAAATATATTTTATTTTCAAAGATATTTAAGAATAACATTCATGCTATCTGTAAGGTCAACTCACCGGCTGCTGACGCCGTAACAAAAAATACTTCCGTAGGAGCAGCTTCATTTGGTAGAAGACCGCCATGGCTTCCGTCAGCTAAGCTGGAAATAAAAAGACAGACAACAAAATTTTATTGTAGTAAACAAAAGAACGGCTCCGCTTTCCGCTCTATCTGTAGTCTAAAGACCCATCTTTCCCATGGTCTTTTTATCTCATGTCATGCAGGTAATTCAAAACACAAACCACTGAATTTCGAAGTTCATCATCCTTAAAATACAGTGGAGTGGAAGGTCATCATGCACAAAAAGAAAAATACCTGTGATTCGTTGAAACGTGTTACTATTACAATGATCAGCGCATATCACTATATACAAACAGTCACGTTCGGACCTGAAATGGAAAGGACTGGCCCCAAAATAGCAAGTACGCGAGAATAAACTGCATCGACGCCATTAGTAAGATGGCTTTTCTAAGAGACCGTGAAATGATGACACACCAAAGATGCTGACGGAGACAGCATGCGTTCATGAAAAAACTCACCGGGATTTCTTAACAATGCTTATTTATCTATGACATATTCGGCGTAAAGGTGTGGAATAATAATTTGCTGCGGTAAACCTTTCCAGTTCTACTTTGGGAGTTATTGCTATAGCGTTACATTTACGCGCCCTTCCCAAGTCTAGTTTGTTCGCCCGGTGAACGTTGTGGGGATGTTAAACGAACGGGGTACCTGTTTTATAACAATACAAGAAATTACTTTTCAAGGTCAGGTCCAGTTCGAGGGGGGAGATGGGAGAGTCATTTGGCCCTGCGCTCCGGGTTTAGAGGAGGAGGTCCCTCAAAATTTTCCGCTTGTTTATCTCGTGCTGTATATTTATGTCCATATCAAACCCCATTAAATAACTTTATCCTGTTTTTATTTGTTTTCAGGGTAAACGAAAGTCGCACCCAGCTTTTCAATTTCTCAAATAAACCCTGTGGAAGTAGAGCAAGCGAGAGAGACGACGGAGAAAAAACAAGTGTAAACCTGATGCCGTTTCCCCTTCTGTAAACACGTGCCGACCTGAATTAGAGGAGGGAGGTGGTGGCAAATAATATCAGGCAAATGGCCGAGCAAAGACAGGAAAAAGGATTACAACTTAACTGCGAACAGACTTCGGAGTTGGTCGCTTCGCTGATCGGCGCACCCACCAACTTCTCCTTACACGGTCTCTCCTGCCATTTTTTAAGCTCGCACGTCCCACGGACCAAAGAAAGGGCGATAGAAATGATAATAGCTCACGTGTGCAACGGACCTTCTCTTGACGTAGCAGAGAAGTGATGGCGCCACCTGTCTTGGAGATAACTGACAAGCAGAAATGCACCCAGGGGCGCGCGGGTTGTTTGTTTCTTTTAACAACTTCCCTTTGAATTGGGGAGAGAAATAAACCGGCCGGGTGAAATGGATTGCGGAAGGTCATCATCATCAGAATAACGAAGAAACCAGGCCCGGGTGGATGAATTTGGTATAGTTTCGCTTTAGGTTAAAAGAAAAAAATTTTTTTTAAAGGAAACCAGGAGGGAGCGGCTAAGCTTATACAAAGTTTTCTGGCAAAGAAACTAGATTATTACTGCTAAGATGTTTAATCTCCAATAATAGTTTTCTTGCTGAAAGTGGAAGGGGGGCATTCAATATACGGCTTTCCAAGCGATTTAGGCATACGTCCTTTGTTTCCATTCTTCCTGAAGTAACTGGCCACAGTGTACTAGATTTTGCATTAAAAGATCTACTCTACTGCACCAATCTGCGCTCCAGGAGGGTCCCACGGGCGGATGGATGGCGTCGCCGCTCTACTGAACTGCCGATACTCTGTAGAGCATGCCACTCCTTTCGTACAAATTTGGACGCATAACTAAAACATGGAGGTTAAGAAAATGACGGTGACTGAGGCTGCCGGTGAGTTTTCTTGGTAGCATTTTTCATCTGGCGCGCTTGAAATCACGACGAGATCCATCTTGAGTCACTCCGGACCTTCACTCAAGAACCCCTCCCTGCCATATCACGCCCTCGTCAGTGTCGCTACACCATAATTAATATATACATACCACTTCACTTGCCCCATAGGTCTTTGGGGCACTTTAAAACAGAGGACATTTTACGTACATACATATAAGACTATTTAAAAACGCGGTTTGTAATGATATATGATTATAATATAAGTGTGATCGAAATTTATGGTGACCCAGAGTCGACTCTTCGCTTAGGCAACAAAAATGGTCGACGCCATTGTAAAACAACTCTGCTGCGACTTTTCTCATGTTAATCCACTAAGAGCGTTAATTATTATTATATTATTATTATTATTATTATTATTATTATATTATTATTATTATTATTATTTATTATTATTGATTGTTTGTTGTTGTTGTTGTAATCGTTGTATGGTGTCAGAAGACAACCTGTTTCCAAATCGGAAGATGGAAAAACCAAATTCCTGCTCCTAAAAATCTGAATTTTTGAAGGTAATGTAGTCGGATTAAGCAGTTCACCTTGTACACGAGTGCAGCTGAGAACGACTCTAAAAATGTACAACAGCGTGTGAGATTTCTCACGTTTAGTTGATGAGTTGGCATTAAAGTATTAATAGATTTATGTTTAGTGAGTGTGAACAAGTGAAACTAAACCCCTGCTGAGCAGGCTTAGAGAGAACTACTACACACCAAGGAAACATGTCAAATACAAAGGAAACATGTTCGACAGTAGAAATCCGAAATGCAAAGAAGCTTTCGATCGATAGCTACTGAATTAAAGATTTTCCTCAGAGAAGCGAAATCAATGGCTAAGCATATGAAAGCTTTATCACTAGCTTAAGACACAGAACAACTGGATGATGTGGTGAAAAAGATGGAAGACGGTGGAAAAGATCAGGCTAAACGTCATATTAAACCATCTAACTTTAATAATAACTAACTGTGGTAACCGGCGCTGCACCGGGTAAATGGCTTTATGCCAACGTGCTGTAGCTTAAAGCCTTTCCTATATCCTATAGTACCTACACCCAAAATTTGGAGACTGGTTACTACAGTTCGGCCGTGTAGAATAACGAACAAACGCACAAACACGTAAAAATATGTTAGATAAATGACTTGCATATAGTTTTCCAGATATTAACACTCAGCACAAGCCAATAGCTCCTATTGTGCAAAGCGACGCACAGGCGTACCGTGTCTAACCAAAAGTAGGACCTATAAAGATAAATCATCTTGCTAAAGCATGTAGGTCGATCAAACTGAGACAGGTACAAACTGTAGAGACTGAGTATAAACTATTTGTAGACTCTGTTGTCTTTGATGCATTCAGGATTTTTTTTTTGTTTGGTTTCCATGGAGATCAATGAAATTATCAGTCATATGGAATTAGATGCCGGTTCGAACGCCAACATCTTGAGCTTGACAACAGGTTAAAGAAATCAAATCAGAAAATATACAAAACCAATATTAAACTGAAAACAAAAGGGTGAAGACAGCAGAACTCAGTTTGTCGAATATTCTGAAGATGTGAGGCCAGTTCCAGGGAGAAATAGTTGTGAATTCCTCGGACTCGTAAAATTAGTGCTAGTTGTTCAAAAAGACACTCCAAATCAATTAGAACCTGACAACAAAACAGAACCCTTTAACAAAACCAAAGTACTAAGTGAGTACAAGTTAAGTCTATATACAGGTGAAAGCAGAGGGTAAACCGACTATTGGGACGTGTAGACAGGTTCCTTTTGCGATACATGGTAAACTGAAAGAAGATTTGGACCTGGTGGAAAAGCTTCATGTTAATAAACAAATTGAAAAACCATTTTAATGGGTTAACCCTTTGGTAGTTGTCTATGAAAATAGTAAACTTTGTGTGTGTCTGGATCCAAGAAATTTGAATATATCATTTAAATGGAACACTACAAGTTACCAATTAGAAAAAAAAATTAAGGCAAAATTTGCAGGAGCGACAGTACTTTTAAACTTGATGCCGCACATATATTCTGGCTAATTCAATTGGATAATAAAAGTGCTGACCTATGTGCCTTATTACTCCCCTCGGAAGATAAAGGTTCCAAAATATTATCCTTTACATTATTACAATCTAGAGATATGCCGTAAAATAGTCCAGACATCATTTGAAAATTTGCCAGGTGTAGACACGTCTATGAATGATATCATAATTTGGGAGCCCTGTGTGAAGAACACAATAAAATTAAGCTATAAAAGCGCTGGAAACTAGCATCTGTCATCGAAGTTCTAGAGTGAACCTTCATCAGTGACTCGGCCACATGAGAAAGCAACAAACCAGATTGGAGAAAGGTAGACGTCATTGTGAAAATGGAATGGAAAAGTCCTCTCCAAAAAAATGAACAACAACGGTTCTTAGGTATGGTAAATTACCCAGCAAGGTTAGTACCAGATCTCTCCAGGAAAGCAGAACCACTATGTAGAGAACAGTCAATGGCAGTAGAAACCAGAAAATGAAAGGGCTTAACATGAATTGAAAAACGTAGTTTCGCAAGAAACGGTGACTATGCTTCTACAGTTCTATGAACTAGATAGAGAAATTCGAGTGTCGGCTGATGGCAGTAAAAAGTAAAACAGACTTAAGATTTATATTGCTTTTGTATCAAGAAACGGGGTAGCTACCTGTGGCGTATGCATCCAAATCAGTAACAGACCGTGAAAGTAGGAAATGGTTCATTTGAAAGAAACGCTCTCGCACTGACTTTCGCCTGAAAAAAGATTACACCAGTACATCTATAGCAGATATTCTGAGGCTAAGACTGACCAAAAACCCCTAATGGCAACTTTTCCTAAGCCTGTCGATGATTTCCCTCCAAGAATACAATGCCTGAAACTGTGCTTACAGAAATATTTTAAACAGTCTTACACTTCTGGTAGATGCATATTCACAGCAGACACACTGTCTAGATCGGCCATGAAGATAAAGAAGGACTTTGCTGGAAAACTTAACGAGGAAGCGAAATAGTACGTCGAGGGAATTTTTTTTTTCAGTCGGTACCAGTTTCGAATGTCGGTCTCAAGGAAATTCGCTAGGTTATCAACAGTGGGGAGACTACGAGGGAATAAGCAAATATCAAATCGACATAATGGTCATCTTGACATCGCGCAATATTTGGGATCATAAAGGCCAGTCATCTATACTTAATGACCTCACGCTGAAAGGGGACTCGCGTTGTCGTTCCCAGGTCGTCACGCGGTGTGATGTTACAGAAGATTCGCCAGAGACGTGCAAACATGTCGGGGGCCGTCTTTGAGAGGTGTTATTGTTGGCCTGTTTTGAACGATGGCATTGATCACGTGTTTGACAAATGCACCATTTGTAAAAAAAGTACAGACCAACATAACAAGCGAAATCATTAATACCTAACTCGGTACCTAAGTCAGCATAGGAACGCTGTTTCGACAGACCTATTTCCTCACTAGGAAGCAGCGATTACGTCGTAATCTGTATGCGTATTTAAACTATCCGGAATTCCTAGTCTTCCCAAGCTCGACTTCTAATTCTGTAATTCAGGCCTTGAAAAGCGTGTTTTCACGACATGGAGTTTTACAATAAATCACGAGTGATAATCGCCCATATAATAACTGTAAAGGGTTTTTAAACTTTGCGAGAGCATGGAATTTTAGACACGTGACTAGCAGTCCATAATACTCCCAATCAGACGGGTTGACAGTTAAAAGATGTTCAAGAAGAGTTATGACAGCAAAGATGGTATTAATAGGACTTCATTAGTCTATAGAAGTACACCTATTGATATTGTGGCAAGTCCGCTCCAGAATTTCTGATTGGAAAGAAAATCAGGTCAAATCTACTTGCACGTATGGAGAGAGGCCACAAAAACAATACTGCGATATGGTGGATACGTGAGAAACTCTTGCCAATTTTACACCTAGGCAATGAGGTTAAAATCCGGAATAACAACAAGAAAGTGCGTGAACACGCAACAGTAGTCAAATCTGTCGCACAAAAACCATATCTCATCTGAGGATTTTACAGGAAAAAAAATCGACTGGACGTTCAGAAGTGCCCCCTAGTACTGGTGCGCCATTCTCGAAAACAGGAAGTGATGTGAAACTGATGGATTTAAAAAGCCAGAGTTGAAAATATGTTACAGGATCACCTTTAAAGCCAGTCAGCATAAAGGTACCGGATAGGGATGAGCCGAGTCTGAGATCAACAAACCCTTTACATACAATCACACGCGCGCTGGAAGAGTCGTTAAGAAGCCCACGGTGTCCGCCGAAGAGTATTAAATACGAACTTTTTAAATTCAGGTTGTTAATTGTAGATTTTCCGTTTCGACAAAGATTACCTCAGACAGAGTAAAACCGAAATGATTACTTGGAACTGAGCTCCGGTCGTCTAAAAAGTTACGAGATTCGTAATTCGTGATCTCTACCATTTTCCATAACATATCAGTATCTTAATATTCTGGTCACTTAGCTTATTTTTCATTCATTATATAGTGGCCTGGATTCGGACTGGGATTTTAGTCTCGCCGAAGTTCCGATTAAGCAACAGAAATGGTCACTGCCGTTTGTAGACCAGTTCTGTTGCTTTCTGACGTCGGTGATACTGAAGAACGCCACCCGATTACTGTTTGTGGTCGTTACGCACCTGACACAACAGCATCTTGGTCCACAGTGTCTACTGCCAACACCCACTGACGACGATAGAGGAAAAGGAGATGCCGCTGCTCCGCCATCTCCATTCTCCATAACGCGTAGTTGAGCCATGGCGCTTATCCACTGGCCAAACTCGCTGTCTGATCGCGCATTTTAGCTGGCAAGGGCTCGTGAGGGATTCGGCGCATCCCCTCTCTATGCTTGGCGTGCTGACCCGAAAACTGCGCGATAGTTTTCCGAGTAGGAAAGTGCTGCGTTTACACGCCGTCAAAATACCCCCTTTTAGCAACTTTCCCTCCATCCTGATTTGTCGCCGTCGATGAAGTCTAACCTTCGAGCGAGACTCCGCGTCGCGAGCGAGAAGTTTATCTCGCGCGTGACTGAAGAGGAAGGACCCTCGGGATGGGGAGAAAGTGTCGGCGGACACTAGCTGACGGTATCGTCATCACCTATTAAACGAACGGAATACCCACAAGCCTCTGCGTTTCGCCTACGTTCACGTGATTCCCCTTCACTCCTCTGGAATTTTGTCTGACCTGTCTAAATTCCTGGACAGAAAGCTGGATCCCTCCCAACCTTAGTCGTGTGAGAGAGAGAGAGAGAGAGAGAGAGAGAGAGAGAGAGAGAGAGAGAGAGAGAAAGAGAGATATGACGTTAGTACAGAGAGAGAGAGAGAGATGACGTCAGTACAGAGAGAGAGAGAGAGATGACGTCAGTACAGAGAGAGAGAGAGAGATGACGTCAGTACACAGAGAGAGAGAGAGAGATGACGTCAGTACAGAGAGAGAGAGAGAGAGAGAGGGTGAACGCGCAGGGTGACTAAATGCTACCATATATTGAATGTTTACCTCCGCGGGCTAAAATGAATAACAAATTTACTTTATACATATAAACTCGGTTATATTAAAATCAAAGGTGTGGTGATAATCTTCATTCGAACTGAGTGCAAAAAAATTCCTTTGTATTTATTTCTCTCTTTTTTTCCTGCCAGATCAAGTTCAAGATTTTCCATTTCATTGAATAGGAAAAAAAAAAAAAGCAGGTAAAATAAAACCTGTAAGAGGAGAGACACCTCGGCGTGGTGACAAAGCGAAATTGTTTTGTAATGAAATCATCCTCGTTCGGGTAGAGAGACAGAGACCGAACCGAGGGCGTCCATGGCTGACCTTCACCTCGCAGTCCTCAATTGGGCTTTCTTAAAGGGACAACGATCAGTTTATTTTGGCTTTTAGCGTCACTTTGACATATTTCAAGAAAAGCTTGGTTTTATATACTCTGCCGGCTACTGTGTCAAATAAAAGAATTCTTTAGTGACGCTTTGGCGTCCAGCGGTTGCACACAGAGAGAGAGAGGGGGAGAGAGAGAGAGAAGAGAGAGAGAGAGAGAGAGAGAGAGAGAGAGAGAGAGAGAGAGAGAGAGAGAGAGGATGGGGGAGAGAGAGAGAGAGCCTTCGAAAACGGTTTCTGTGCTTTAACTGGCTCGAATATCCTCCGATTTCGACGCTGATGGTCTATTATACGAGGGCTCTCGACGTCAAGACCAACTAGATTATCTTCTTTGACTCCAGGTTCAGAAGCGCCATCGTGTGAAGAAGAGGCATCGCCGTCTAGTTTTCACGCAACAAATCTCTGGTGCAAAGGAAACAAAAGGACTCCGGTCCATTTTATATTACACGGTAATTTCTCGTCCACGATATAAATTACATACCTGTATATTTGCTGCTTTTTTTTTGTTTCTTTTAAAATAAGCAGTACTAACCAAGACTGAGATTAGAACGATTTAAAATGAAATATAACAAAATCTTTCGTCCTTAAGAGAAAGGAACAGCAGGTGTAACTCTGAGTGGTCGAATACGGCTAAACTGATGAGTTTATTTGACCAAAATTTTTTTAAAAAGAAAAAGAAGAATCAATTGTAGAATGTCCGGAATGAAGTAGGATTTCTGTTGAGAGAATCGCTGAGAAGTAAAACAAAATTGAGTGGCTCTGTTTTTCAATTTGTGACCTGTGAAAACGCGACGGATTCCCATTAGTCTCTGATAGATATCGTTATTGTTTCTCGTCTTAGTCTTCCTTCCATTCGTTAGACGGTCATCTAACCAGTAATGATGCAGATTCGAGAAAGAGCTTATCGAGAGCTGACAATGACATCAATTTTCACGTTTATCAGCATTTTAAGTGGCCTTTCCTCCCCCCCTCCCACTTCTACCACGGGTAGGTAACCTGCGACATTCGACACTGAAGTCTTGTGATCCCGGTTTCGTTTGTTTCTCTACCTGCATAGCTCAGGCCGAGCTCCATCAATTCTTCGCATCCTCGGATCGAAGATCCGGGCGTGAAGTCGGAAGCGCTGAGCCATAGCCGTTCCACGCACCTGCCCTCCTACAAAATCACTTTAATATATACTTAAAATCGCTTCAACCGAGATAACCCAGGTGTTAGCTGTCAATATAAAAAAACAGGAAAAATAGGCAGAGTTGCTATGTCGCCTGTCGGGATTTTTCTCTTTTTTTTTGCATTCTATTTCGCTAACCCCGTCTCTACTCCACAAAAAGTGGAAATATTCAAGATAGATAAACAGACCAGATACGCTTCGACGTCTTACCTGTCCTTCCGTTAAAAAAAAAAAACAACCAGTGCAGTGTTGTTGTGCGAGCCGTCTAGATTACAGGTGAGTCAAACAGCGACGTGAAAACTGTACGGGCCGTTCACTTCTCAGCGACCTACCGTTTCGCTCTGTTTATATAGTTGCCTGGCTTCGCAGGGAAAGAAATGGTTCTCGATCCAGACCGAGGCTGACCGACCTACCGGGTGGAGAAAAATTTGACCCTTGCCTTTGGGCTACTTAATGCTTATTGCAGCTTATCTCGGGTCGGTTCAAGTTCCGAGAGAGATACCAGAAAACGTAACTGACAGAACTTGTGTCGACATTTATTGACCAACAACGCGGAATCAACAAGAACTGATTGTAAAATGGAAATAACGCGGCCCGGGTGTAAATAGTGACATACCTATAGACGCGGTGTCAACGAAGTGTTGCAAATGCTATTGATCGTGAGAAAGAGATATCACGTGACAGCCCGTACGGAAATCACAGTTTACTTCGGTGCACGTAAAAATGGGGATACAGGCGTGTTGCGCCTGTGTAACTCTTTTCGGGTGGGAAATAAGCCCCGAGTGATGTCTGATGGGCGAGGTATTATGATCCCCAAATCTTTGGGGGTGTGTATGTGTGTGAAGGTTCGGGCATGCCGTCTGAATATTCGAAGAGAGGGGAGTGGGGGGGGCGCGAGACCGGAGCCTCGTTTTGGAGCGAGCTCCGGTGGTTGGGTGTAAAAACCCGTTTTGTATGAAGACGGCTTCATTCAGGACCGAAATGCCCTGATGACATTCCGTAAAAGAGACGGTGTCTCGGGTGATCACTTCCCCCAGCCGGCCCCCTCAGGGGGGGGGGGGGAAGCATCGGAGCTTTCGATCTGCAATGCAGTCCAACAAGCACCTAACCATCCCGGCCAGATCGCAGGGCCCAGGGCAAAAAAAGGATCCCTCGCCCCTCTACGTACGCCTAGAAACGTCGTCACGTCATGTCACGTGTTGTGTTTAAACGGATATCAAGACGACGGGGTTGGATGTGTGATCTGAACAGAAACACGAGAATGAGTCCATCGAAGAAGATAAAGAAAGGTAGACCTCGGACACTGAATATTCTATAAAAAAAAAAAAATAAAAAGATAAAAATTGTTCTTTTTTGTTTTGTTTTCTACTGGGTGGAAAACCGTGCGCTCAATTTGCAAAGAAAGTGTGGCAGGGTTATATTAAATACAATGTGAATAGGTATTTTTAGAGTAAACGCGCAATCAAGTATTTAAAAAATTCTCTCGTCTTCTGACTTTGTATTAAAAAGAAAAAAACAACTTTTTTTTTTTACCTGTCAAATCTCTTTCTAGTCGGATGGGATCACGAGCGTCGGGTACAGGTCGGTGATTTCCGTCCGAGGTTAACCAATGAGAACTCCGGGCTCTGCGTCGATGCGGTCGGTGAAGGGCGCGGCGGCTGGAGAAGATCTACAGGAAACCGTCGATCTGGGAGAGCGCCAGAGTTTTTGGTCAGAGGGCGCGAACGCGTAAAGACGGTGGATGGAAAGAAGTCGGAGAAACAGAAAGTCCACTTTTTCTCTCTCTTTGTTCACGAAGAAGTTCTCTGTAGAAGTGTCCTGAAGCCAAGCAACGTCATGGAAACAGTTTTTTTTTTTTAAAAAAGTGGTCAGCTACGCTCCATCTAAAAGATCGAAACAGGAAGTCTGTATCTTTGCTTGAGGAATCTGAATCCGAACATATGGGTGTTCAGCGTTAGTTGGCTCGGTTTGGGCGAGGTTTTAAGAGTGTGGGAACTTTCTGAAATAAAATTAGAATATTCTATAGTAGACGTTTGGTTGTTAGTGTATGATTTGCTTCCTGTTTATCACTATTATAGTCGTATCTCTCGAAAGTGTCTGTAAACGCTTAAAGAGAGTTAGCAGCTGTGGGTTGAGCAGTTTTTATTACGGCATAGCAGTGTAACTGGCTGAGATAAGTACCGAGTGAACCCGTACCGCGTTCGTTAACTTAACAAAACGGGTTGTTGTCTGAAAGCGGACGTGTAGGATACTCGTGACATACTTTGAAGATAGCTGTTGGCGTTATTAGCTTTGTGTGCACGATCCTCAGCGGCTAATCAAAGCTCAAGTGGCCTTCAAGTTCAATTAGCTTTCCACCCCCTGGCCTATGTAGGGTAGCACGTCAGTAGTCGGAGATCGCTGAAACTGCACATGCACGATGGACGATCGGCGCTGTTGGAACGGATGTTCTGTCGGCCAAAGTGCAGCACCTACCTCCGAGTAACTCGTTAGCCCAAGAGAATACCAGGACGTGTATTGAAATGGTCCTCTTTGGTGGAATGCACAGTAAGCCCACCCGAGCGGCCTTGTTGGAGAAGAGAGAGAGAGAGAGAGAGATGACGACATTACAGAGAAGGGGAGAAAAGATGACGTCAGTACTGAGGGGAGAGAGAGAGAGAGAGATGACGACATTACAGAGAAGGGGAGAAAGATGACGTCACTACTGAAAGAGAGAGAGAGAGACAGAGAGAGATATGACGACATTACAGAGAAGGGGAGAAAAGATGACGTCAGTACTGAGAAGAGAGAGAGAGAGATATGACGACATTACAGAGAAGGGGAAAAAGATGACGTCAGTACTGAGAAGAGAGAGAGAGAGATATATGACGACATTACAGAGAAGGGGAGAAAAGATGACGTCAGTACTGAGGGGGGAGAGAGAGAAGAGAGAGAGAGAGAGAGAGAGAGAGAGAGAGATGACGACATTACAGAGAAGGGGAGAAAGATGACGTCAGTACTGAGGGGGGGAGAGAGAGAGAGAGAGAGAGAGAGAGAGAGAGATGACGACATTACAGAGAAGGGGAGAAAAGATGACGTCAGTACTGAGAAGAGAGAGAGAGAGAGAAAGAGATATGACGACATTACAGAGAAGGGGAGAAAAGATGACGTCAGTACTGAGAAGAGAGAGAGAGAGAGATATACGACATTACAGAGAAGGGGAGAAAAGATGACGTCAGTACTGAGGAGGGGGAGAGAGAGAGAGAGAGAGAGAGAGAGAGAGAGAGAGAGAAGCGTGGGGCGGCGTATCCTCACATCGGAGAATCTGCCAGGATCCATTTCTAAAACTTTCTTCCTTCGTGCGACGTCTCGCGCGGGAGAGAGGGTGCTACGAGAGCAGTTCACATCTTTCGAAGACTCGTCCAGTAGCCCGTCGGTGTGCTATTCGTGTCGGACCAGCTTTCGGGGGAGGTGGGGAGAGAAGAGAAGGAGGAGCCCTTGCACGAATTTACACCCACCCATCTTTGGTGATTGCCAGGTAAAATCTCCAGCTCTGGTTTTCGAGCGCCACTCGGGTTTACCAGTCCGAGACATTCATCCCCTTACAGCGCAATGGAAGGCTCAAAAAAAAAGGTGGAGTGGGGGCGTTGTCTGGAGATGACGTCACTACTCCGGGCCTCCTCGGTTCTGTCGCGCGTTGTCGGGGCGCCTTTGTTCCGGCCCACTAGCGCGAGCGCGCAAATGCATCAATTGGTTTGCGAGAAAGAGGGGGGATCCCCTGTCCGGACTGGACTCGAACGGTACTCGCTGCAATTTCCTTTTGTTGAGGTTGGCTCGCCGCGCGCGTGCGTCCCCTCGTGAAAGACTAAGCTGTTCTACTCGAGACGCAGTTCGCGGAGAAATGTTCGGTTTAAGGCGCTCAACCAAAAATGGAGGGGTCGGTTCCAGGCTGCGCGCTTTTGTATTCCGGCCTCGTATTGTCGGATGTCGGAGCCGGAAAAACGGAAGTCCGAAGGGGCTACGGTGAGAGGGTGGGGGGGTCGTCTGGACGACTCCTGCTGGGGAAAGGGCTACGGTGAGAAGGTGAGGGGGTCGTCTGGACGACTCCGGCTGGGGAAGGGGCTACGGTGAGAAGGTGAGGGGGTCGTCTGGACGACTCCGGCTGGGGAAGGGGCTACGGTGAGAAGGTGAGTGGGTCGTCTGGACGACTCCGGCTGGGGAAGGGGCTACGGTGAGAAGGTGAGGGGGTCGTCTGGACGACTCCGGCTGGGGAAGGGACTACGGTGAGAAGGTGAGGGGGTCGTCTGGACGACTCCGGCTGGGGAAGGGGCTACGGTGAGAAGGTGAGGGGGTCGTCTGGACGACTCCGGCTGGGCAAGAGAAGGATAAAAAAAAAAATACGTTGTTTGTACCGTTGGCTTCTTTCTCCCCAGCCCCCTTTCCAAGATATCGGACCCCCGATCATTTTTGAAGAACAGCGAACGCCAATCGAGTAATGTTTGATTTCTAAAAACTCAAATACTCGCGATAACGCCTCCGGTCCCGAGTTGGCGGTGAAGCGGGGTCCATAGAAAGAAAGGAAGAAAAGAAAAAAAGCGAAAGTACTTGAACCAAAAGTCGACCGAAGCCGTGAAGGGTTTTCCGAAGATCTGCCGACCGACGGGATAAGTTCGTTTTGGCGTTTTAATGACACACACAGAGAAAACTCTGTTCTAGAGGGTTCAGCCCGGATAAACCTACCCCTCCTGAGCGTATTAGATTACGAAGGAGTTGGGTAGCCCGCTGCTCTCGCTAGGGTGAGGTACACTAACACTAAGAAAAAATAATACAGGTCGAAATAAGACCTCACTTATAAACAGCTGAGGCGGCCGGTCGTGGAACCCACCCAGCTCCCACCACACACACTTGCAAACTTCACAAACATGCCCCAACAATTGCACCACACCACCCCCCAAAAAAAGTTCGTTTTCGTGATGGATGGACCCAGCGTCACGGAAGGTTTTTGTGAACTCTGGCGACTGACTTAAAACCCTCGCTGTGTTCAAATCACCCTGGAAATTTGCTGTTGAAGGACCTTGATTTTGAAGATCCAGGGCTCTTCGGAAGTGATTGCTATTTTACAGAGCCAGTGCAATTGTTTGTTTGTTGTTTTTTTTTTAAATTCTCCTCCAAAAGGCGACGTCTTCCCACACGCACAAACCTGGCAGTGGGCTTCTCTCTACGCGATTTGCTTGACTCGGTGGACGTTTCGGTCGAACTGCTTTTGCTTGGAAGTTCAAATCCAGGTCGGCATAAGCGAGTGAAGAAACTTCTGAGCTGGTTCTGCGATTACAGAGTTCTTGTCAGAATTGAATGCATCATCACGCGAGTCGACGGTCGTCGGAGGGGGGGGCAGATTTCACCACGGTCCCGCTAGAGCTTCGGGTCTCGACACACACACACGTACACA
The DNA here is from genome assembly GCA_018389105.1 of Nautilus pompilius. Taxonomy (NCBI): domain Eukaryota; kingdom Metazoa; phylum Mollusca; class Cephalopoda; order Nautilida; family Nautilidae; genus Nautilus; species Nautilus pompilius. The sequence continues at coordinate 56,457 of JACATO010000008.1, read as the reverse complement.
CAAAAAATGATGATTCTGGTGAACGAGGAGACAGCTTCGGAGATCACCCAAAAACTTATCACTCTGATCCGGCGCCGTTTAGAAATCAAAAATACCGAGAAAGGGTCAGAAGGAAAGCAGACCTCGAACCCGTGCAGGATATTGTCTTGAATACACCGGGAGAGACCAACAAAATGGTTGTCGAGAGTTTTTGTTGAATTTTCCGACTCTCCGTTTTCCTGCTGAGATGAGTGTCCTGTTGTTGACGCTTTCTCTGTTTTCGATCCAAATAATCTTCCAGATTCTGGAGGCGGTGGAGTCAGTCGAACGTTCAAGAGCATTTTTTGAGCATGCGAATGAAAAGATGTGAAACTCTGTTTGGGTTTTATATGGAAGGTCACAAAGAGTCGGAAGTTGAGCCGACGGTGGTCGCGTGATGAAATTTTTTGTGGGATGGGCGCAAAAGCGAGACTTTTGAGAAGTGCGTACAGAAAAACGGAGACTTATCCACGTTGGAAAGAAACTTTTTCCGAAATTCTCATACTTCTGAGCATCGGAGAAATCAAAATGATATCAACTTCAGAAAATGAGCGCGTTTTTGTTGCTGTGAATCGGATTACATCAGCGCAAAGAAAGAGGATGAACAAAGGCTTGAAGCCCTCAAGAAAATCAACGTGCAAGCAGCAAATTCCATGGTTCCTCAGAAATTCTTGGCTACCAGGCTTGGGAAGAAAAGCACTACTAGCGCATGCAATCAGTGTCTTCAGAAAGAGATGGCGCCAACAATCTCTTTCCTCGAGTTCAAAGAACGACCTCTCCGTGACAAGTCAGATGTCCAGGACCTCTCCTCAATGAAGGATGATGCGTCTGAGCAAGAATCAAGGAACATGATGACGCCAAAAACCGCTGAAGAATCAGAAGCGATGGATGGAGACTGGGATTTATTTGCTGGGAATCAATAATGAGTGATTAAATTGACCGCGGGTGTTTAAAATATCCCAAATTGACTGTGATTTGAACACGTGATGACGAAATATTGAGGCCAAAATGATTTGCTTTGCCTTCATGGGGAAAGTCAGATTTGGTAGTTTTTTTTCCAAAGTCCGTGGTAGGTTTTCGGAAAAATACGAATTTTCATACCATTTTCGTGTTTAATAACAGGTTTTTCGATGAATCGTGTTAGTTTTTAGCACATGAAATGTTTTATCACTAACCCTATTCTTTTCTAAGCCGAAAACATCCTTGCTGCAACAGTCTGTCGTATTAATGTTCAGTAAATACCTCTATCGACCCAAAGCGACGTTGTCACAAACACACAGTGCTTGCGGAGGGTGCTTCTCTTTACGTGATTCTTTAGAGAAGGCCACATTGTTTACGACCTTAGTTACAAAGCCAAGGGCGGGATTTCGTCATCTGGAACTGGGTAAAAAGGGAACTAAATAATGCTATGCTATAAACACTCGTGGTGTTGAGTGAATGGGGGGTAAAAGTCAGTACCGTGCCCAGAACGAAGAACTACCTAATCACGCGACCTGATCTCCATCTCACCATATATAACCGGAAACAATTTTTTTTTTTTACTTCGATTTACATATACCCTGCCCAAAGAGCTATGGCAACATTCTTTCTATGCCGATCTCTTTCAGCTTTCCTTTATTTGCAGCTCGCCATATGTATCATTTAACTGCCAAGATCTCAGACAGAAACCTAATGCTTGTATTGGTCTGTGGAGTACAACAACAAATGTAGGTATGCAGGCAGCCTCGTGCACTGGGACAGTGTCACTCACAAATACAAATTTGCCTGGCTGTAACATACTATTAACGCTGAGGACCTGATATTACAGGTGTTGGTAAAAAAAATAAAAGCACCATTCCTTTAAATGAAGTGATTTGTGTTTACGATTTCCAACTTCAGCTTTGGAGAAACTAGCGAAACAATGAGATCCGTGTGAGTATAGACTCACCTGTCGTCGAGACCTTACAAGGATAGATACACCGAGATAATTTTTAACTGGTGAGTGTACGTATATGATATAAGAGGTTAGAAAGATTTAGGCGTGTAATCGGTGACATTATTTGATGTGTTGCTTTTATTCGTACTATGTGAACGGTGTTGTTGTACTGACAGTGTAGGTATGTGTATACTACAACCAGTGCCGGATGTAGACTTGGTGAGGCCTTAAGATATATAATGCTTGGAGACCCTACACCAGGTCTCACAAAAATTGAAAACATATAGGCCTTTTAGTTATTTAATAGCAAGATATTTAAAGTGAAAAATACAGATTATTTTCAAATGAATGCATTTACTACTGATTACATATTTATCATTTGACTGGCTTGATCTCTATCATAGGTTATAATATAGTATACCCTGGAAACAATACTTAAATGTAATTTTTAAAATAATTTTAACATACATTAATATATATACAAAATGCTGACATAATAAGTAATCAGGATCACTTTTATTAATATAAGTAATAATGAACTTGTTTGCAAAATCAGAAAAATGATATCAGATACAACAGAAAACATTTTCGTTCTTGATTTCTCAAAAGCAAATTCATGAACTGTGTCCTCAGATGGTAGCTACGCAGCCGATCGCTTTCTATCCACATGATGCTAAGTGCAGACAGTTGTGGTGATGATCACATCAGATGTTAGAAGTGGCCGCCATCAGCTTCGGTACACAGTTCGAACGTTGGGAGATTTTCTATTTTCGGTATCTTCTTCTGTATTCCTGCTCGTCTTGGCGGGAAAGAGTGTACTGACCCGACCCGACAGTCAGCTGGTGGCTAGAGCCTCGCTGCCACTTCCCCTAACCCGCCTCGTCTCCGTCATGCGCGGCGACAGTTGCGTTGCGTAGTTTTTAAAATCCGCCTCACGCCTAAAGTAATCCCCACGACAAACCCTTTCACCTCTACACACACTCGCGGAAACTCGTGTTACACCCTGTATGGGACATCTTATTTCCGGTACTTTCGAAGTCAACACATGTCAGCATGAAAATGCAGCGGATTCATTAAGAGCCGGCGGAATCTTCAGCCGTGGTTCGGCTAGGCCGGGCCCTGTGATCCCATCCTCTACTTTCCAGTTTCCACTGTAACTTTCATACTTAAACGTCACCGGACACAATTAAACATAATTACACATTATTATTAAACTTATGCGATGACTGAATTAACTGAACAAAACTATAGTAGGTTTTCTTGCTATCTATTCAAATAGCATTATAAAAGAGAGCTAAACACTAAATTTAGATTATTTACCTTAATTAGTAAAATAAATATATGGAAATAAACTTACGCTGTTGTTTTCACGGCCGCAGCAAAATGCATACTAATAATATGGACAACAATATAAAGATAGAGAACGTTCATGCTCTCAGTATCTTTATACATCTCTACCAGACGTATAATGCATGGTGTTCCCGATCTGCTCGCACTGACAATTAAATTACATTAAAAAAATATAGATGTTTCTGAAATGGGACACCGCTGCGGAAAGGGTTAATGGCGATTTTTCGTTACGATGGCTTCCCGCACCAAGGTAGCAGTTCTTTAGGCTTCATTCACACATTTTTACACGTCTTCTCACATTTTTTTAAGGCCCCTGCGGATTGTGAGGCCCTAAGCTGTAGTTTGTTTAGCTTATGCCTAGAACCGGGCACTGAACTATTGTAGTATGAAGTATACAGCTATTTATATACACAGATATGCCAACAAACAGAATTTCATCTCTTCACGGTGAACTTCCATACTGTACATTCAGGATTATTTCGCCGTGTGCCCCGCTCAGTGCCGGATTTACCATTGTGCTTAGATGTGCTTAAGCACAGGGCCCCGTTGGCCAAGGGGCCCATCTTCCTGCCAAAAAAAATTTTTACGATGAATTTTTCAAATGTTTTTCAAATGTCAAACGTTTAAATGTTTTTCCGAAAAGTTATAAAAGTGAAACTGGTCTGTAAAAATTGTCGAAGCATTACTTGTGGTTTGTACCTCCTTCAGGGCCCAAGTAAGGGGCCTCATAACTTAACTAGCACAGGGCCTCATTTGTCCTAAATCCGGCACTGGCCCCGCCGGACTAATTTATGGTCAGAAACCAGGGAATGGGATTAGGGTTGGTTTTATAGCTCAACTAAAAGGTTAATTCTTACTTTTTAACACTCAGAGAAATTACGTCAAAGGAGTCTTATTTACTATCACAGTGTCCCGAAAGTCGTTATTCTGTTGTTCCTTCTGGACCCATTGGTGAGGGTGGGGTTTGAACCTTAGATATCAGGAATATCAGAGCTGTTAACCTACCTCTCGGTGTTAGGTCCTCTTTCTATCCGGTCTCGTAGAGTGTTAATTATGCGTATATGTAGGTCAGTCTGAGATGTTTTCTCGATCGTACTTTCACTATCTTGCTTAGCATTTGCTGGGTGCCTGCCCTGTTTCCTCGCCGATGCTACTGGGTTATTTCCCCGTCTTTATTTGAGCTGTTTCCCCCTTCCCCCCACCCGATGCCCTCTCCCCTCGTTTAACGGCGCGACGACTGCCCAGCGAAGTCGACTGAATCGTAATCAGTCATATTTTTTTGTCCAGTCTTCAAAAATGTACGACAGGAAAAAATTTTCCGATCGTTGTAAGCGTAGTTTAATATCTAACAACCTTACTTGGAGGACTTTTTAGAGGTACAGATGCCCCCCCCCCTCTCTTGTAAGCGTAGTTTAATATCTAACAACCTTACTTGGAGGACTTTTTAGAGGTACAGATGCCCCCCCCTCTCTCTCTCCAAATAAAGTTTGGGATGTAATAGTGTCCGTTATACGTGTATGTCCAGAGTTTCCGTTGGCTAATTCCATAAATAAATTGGTTGCGGATGAGTAATTTTGACTTTGAATACTATTTGTTCCCAGTTTCGGTCGGGGCCATTAATTTCGTTCGGAAGTTGGAGGAGGCTTCTTTGTTTTGTCCGGATCCGGGTCAGCGGATTTCTATTCCGTGGAATTTCTTGTATTTATAAATAGGGTTCAAGGGAGAGAATAAGAAAAACCGCTTTGTGTGTGTGTGTGTTGTCAATGAATGAGGAGTAATCTCCCTTTAACAAAATAAAAAAAATAAATAAATACCTCATTCGTCGTTTATTTACATGTTCCGCAAGCGACAACCGCTTACAGAAATGAGTTCGTAGAATTACAAGCGGTATAGAATGGGTTTTTATTATTTTTTTCTTCTTTCTTCCTGACTTCCCACGTCAACAGTCGACCAAGAATCGCCGAAAACCGTCAGCAGGTATAAAGACGGGTATAATAAGATTGCAGCTTACTGAAATATTTATCTGTATTCAAGAGCAGATAATTAGATTTGTCATAATGGGCTCCTTAAAACAAATGCGCTTTAGTGAAACCCAAAGATTTAATTAAATTTATCAATTATATTAATTTTTTTTATTATTTTTTATTAATCTAATTAATGCATTTTTTATAAAAATTAGTTCGGCTGGTTTTTTTTTGTTGTTTTTTTAAATTTATTTATTTTTAAAATTATCGGGTTCTTCTCAATGGTGTAAGGGACGCGAAGTGCTCGGAATGGAGGTGAATAGGAAAAGTATGTCCGTCTCTCTGCTGCTGCTGGAGTTTCTAGAAAAGCTCGCGCTATTCCAGCCGCTCGGCTGTTAATGCGCTGAATTGGTGGTGGACTATCGTTAAGATTTGTAACAATTGCTTGTGTTTTGTGTTTTGTTTTTTTTTTTTTTTTTTTTTCTCTTTCAAAAAGGCGGCCGACCGAAGTTTCGGAATTAATCGAAGCCCCCCCCCAAAAAAGCGGATTTCCCGTTTGTTTTAAAATCCCTGCCTGCGCCGAGATACTTCACCGGGTTCTCGAATTACCGTCTTCCCTTCTTGGTGTTAATTTCGTCTTTTAGACGCATTTCCTGATCTGGTTCGCGGCACACTGGAGTACTGGTGTCCAGCAGCAGGTAGAGCCGACTACCGACATCATTGCTGGCGGGACTCTCCCCTCCCCTCCCTCCCGGTATACTGCTAATTTCGGCACTTTCCCGGACCTCTGTGCACACACAGCACTGCCCTTGGTGGAATAGGCAATGCCTGCAATATAATATCTATATCATACTTTGCTGATGAACCCCTAGCTTTTTCTATTTCTTTCGTACACGTTCATACGATAGGAAGAGTTCAATATTTTTTGTCAGTTATTTCAGAAAGTGAAACTTTCATATATTCTAGATTCATTACACACTAAGTGAAATATTTCAAGCCTTTTTGGTTTTAATTTTGGTGATCACGGCTTACAGCTCATGAAAAACAAAAATCCCCTATCTCAAAATATTAGAATATTTCATAAGATCGATAAAAAAAAAAGGATTTATAATATAGAAATGTCAAACTTCTGAAAAGTATGTTCATTTATGTACTCAGTACTTGGTCAGGGCTCCTTTTGCATGAATCACTGCATCATTGCGGCGTGGCATGGAGGCGATCAGCCTGTGGCACTGCTGAGGTGTTATGGAAGCCCAGGTTGCTTTGATAGCAGTTTTCAGCTCATCTGTATTGTTGGGTCTGGTGTCTCTCATCTTCCTCTTGACAATACCCCATAGATTCTTTATGGGGTTCAGGTCAGCAAACCAGTTACTAGTAGTTTTGGCACTGTGGGCAGGTGCCAAGTCCTGCTGGAAAAGGAAATCAGCATCTCCATAAAGTTTTTCAGCAGACGGCTGCGTTGACTTTGGACTTGATAAAACACAGTGGACCAACACCAACAGATGACATGGCACCCCAAATCATCACTGACTGTGGAAACTTCACACTGGACTTCAAGCAACTTGGATTCTGTGCCTCTCCACTCTTCCTCCAGACTGTGGGACCTTGATTTCCAAACAAAATGCAAAATTTACTTTCATCTGAAAAGAGGACTTTGGATCACTGAGCAACGGTCCAGTTCTTTTTCTCCTTAGCCCAGGTAAGACGCTTCTGACGTCTCTGGTTCAGGAGTGGCTTGACACTAGGACTGCGACTCTTGTAGCCCATTTCCTGGACACATCTGTGCATGGTGGCTCTTGATGCACTGACTCCAACCTCAGTCCACTCCTTGTGAAACTCCCCCAAGTTCTTGAATCGGCTTTGCTTGACAATCCTCTCAAGGCTGCAGTCATCCCTCTTGCTTGTGCACCTTTTCCTACCACACTTTTCCCTTCCAGTCAACTTTCCATGAATATGCTTTGATACAGCACTCTGCGAACAGCCAGCCCTTTCAGCAATCACCTTCTGTGGCTTACCCTCCTTGTGGAGGGTGTCAATGAGTGTCTTCTGGACAACTGTCAAGTCAGCAGTCTTCCCCAAAATTGTGGTTGTGTGTACTGAACCAGACTGAGAGATTCATGGTATTTATACTGCATAAATAGTAATTTACTCAAACTCGAAATGGAATATTCTAATATTTTGAGATATGTTTTTTCTATTTTTTTTAGCTGTAGGCCATAATTATCAAAATTAAAATTAAAAAATGCTTGAAACATTTTAGTTTACATGTAATAAGTCTATAATATATACAATTTTCACTTTCTGAAATAACTGACAAAAAATATTGAACTCTTCCATGGTATTCTAATTTTTTGAGATGCACCTGTACTTAATGGCATTTATCTGTCTAGAAACAGTGATATACTTATATTAAACTATTAGTAAGAGTATGCAGGTGTTTTGAATTGTTTTGTTTCAACTGATTCAACTTTTTATTTTAAGTTTTCATCTTTAATTTTTTTCAAGATCTTTTTTTGAAATAAAATGTGTAGTATTTATCAGTTGTTTTTATTAAAATTGTAGATAGCAGTGGACATTGAATAAATCTGTAGTTTTAAAGAATATAACGTTTTTTTTATTAATCTGCAGAAGAGAAACTACTCTAATTAGAAATTTTTCTGCTTAGATAAATTATCTTTGGAATAGAGGTTTCAGTTCGTATGAATTAATGCACTTTCATCCCCTAATCTCAGCTACCTTTTTTCCCAGTCTGTCAAACTATAGAGATGTTTTATCAGGCTGTTACTACAGATGCCCTGTCCCATTAGGACATGCACTTAATTCTTAGTGACTTGGCTGTTGAGTAGGATTCTTTATAATTAGAGATTGGAGGATATTCTCTTTGATAAATCAGAAAAAAAGAATTATCTTAATCAGAAATTTTCTCTTGTACATATATTTATTTTGATTGTGTTCAAGAGATATTATCTTTTCCAAACAGGCAAAATACTTTTTGCATCTTTTTCAGACTTCAAAGAAAATTTGGATACTATTCTTGAATCAATCAAACAGGCATCATTTGTAGCTATTGATGGAGAATTTACAGGTAATGTTTTAACATCTTATTTTTAAGGTCTGTTTGACCCCAAAACTGGCTCCCCAAAAGCTTAAAAAGTTGCAATTTTATTTTTAAAATTTTATAATAAAGATTTTTCTTAGTTTAGGGCCAATAACACAACAAGAAATATACAACTTTGAGATGTTTAGTTTTTCTAGTATTGATTTTGAATACAAACATTATTACCAGAAACAACAGGTGCAAACTGAAATTCAACATAATTGCAGGTGTTGAGTAGATGTATTTTGTGGCTATTAATAAGGTGAGCATAAGCCAAAATATTCTAGTAGTAGATAGATACAGTATGCAGCTTTCATTAAAATTTGTCATTACATATACAAGTACAAAGCTCACTTCTGTTATTTATTAAGACTTGATTGAAGTGTTGAGAAGGAGAAATTTTTATCGAATATTAAAAGTTGTAATATTAAGTTTATTAAGAGGGAAACAACAACTATTTTCCTCTCCAGGTGAAAATTAATTTTTTTCTGTTTTTTTTTTTTTTGCAGTGTTAAAGATTGATTTTTTAAAAAAATCTGATGGTGTTTTTTTTTATAAATTGATACATTATTATAGTTTTTTAAAATTTCTTTGTATTTTGGTTATAAAACTAGTTTTCTAAAATTTTTCTTGATAAATGAAGGAGGAAGTGGTTGCATATCTGTTTATGCCACAGAAACAGCATAGATTAGCTACCCTTCTTCGTTATTCCATCTATAAAGAAAGTGAAAAAGAAAAATAAATGTTCTATAATGATATTTTTGAGGTGGATGTGTTCTTTTATACAACATCAGTAAATTGAACACCTAAAAATAAACACTTGACCAATATGATGGTAGTTTCTAGAAAAATCTCTTAAATATTACCATTTTGACTATGGAAACAATAACATCTGCAGTATTTATACAAATCTCAGCTTTAATATTTTTGCTGTTGCTTTAATTCATCATTAGAATTGTATTGGAATTAGCTTGTGGGTTTTAGATTTTAGCATTGGCTGTGCAAGGAGATTAGGTAATGAATCCTGTTGTGAAAGACTTGATGGAATTATTTGTGTTTTCAGGACTGGACAACCCACAGCACATTGGTGCACAGGCACAGCCTTTTGACACGCCTGCAGAACGGTATCAGAAAATTAGCAAGGTAAATAAGCCACTCACCTATTACCCACCAGGTGATTAGTTTTGCTTTGATCAGCTCTGAAACATTGCCTGGAAGGTGGCGATTGTCTTTTGTTTTTAATTTTACACTAGAAAGGGCATCTTGCCAAATTCAGTTCTTTGAGAAAGAGCTGAACAATGTTTAACTTAGGCTGCATATAGAATACTGTTGTTAAAGGTGATTCATGAAACTCTGTCTCACTTCAGGGAGCAGTTGATTATCTTCTTGTGCAGTTTGGTCTCTGCACATTCAAATACAACACGTCTTCCAAAAAGTAAGTCAATCTTTCTTTTTATGCTACTCTAAAATTAACTTGTATTTCAATACCCCACACCTTCTGGACAGCAGAAGAATTCCTTTTTGAAAATATTATTTAACTGCTAACTTTCTGTTTACTTCCAAGCTGTGAGTTGAGTCAGTAGCTGCTATTGAGCTTGTTCCTGGCAGTCCACCTCTATACTGAGACTTTCCAGTTTTGTGCCTAAAAAGAGTAGAGAGAGATGGAAAACAAAATGCCTATGTAGAATGTACATACATACACAAGTTTTATTTTTTTGTTTCAGATATGAGGTCAGACCATTCAACTTTTATATATTCCCCAAGCCTTTCAGCAAACATGCTCCTGATCACAGATTTCTTTGCCAGGTCAGTCAGCTAAATTACTGCAGTATTGTGTAACCTTGGTTGTGTGAGTTTGTTGGAAATGGCAACCTTGGGTTGTATTGCTTTTCATATTGTCACAGCATCTAGAGTAGTCTTAAGATACATAACTGTTTATTAAATTTGAAGTTATTGCATATATTAGTTGAGCTAGATATGTTGAATGCCAGCTGACTGTACAACATTGTTTCTGTTGCATTAAATGTTTGTCTCTTCTACAAAGTCAGCTTTATTATCTTGAAACACTCAAGAAAAACAATTTTACTCTCTTTGTTTTTGATAGTAGAATTGTGAAGTATATTTGACTGAATTAGTCATCAAAACAAATGGTTTTTTTCACTGTTTTCCTGTTGCTTTTTAACTGAAGAATGTATGTTCTTGTGTGTGGAAATACAAAATTAAAACTGTGGAGTAGTTTCTCTTCCATTCAGTTCCTGTCATTTTTCAATTTTATTATCTGTAATCATTTTTAGAAACTTATTTGCAGTCTGTCTCAGTGATGTTTTGCCATCACTACTAACAGGCCCATTCATGGTCTTTCATTATTGAAAACTACCCAGCACAGATTTTTTTTTTTAAAATTAAAAAGGTGGAATCAGGGATTGGTCTAGTTTTTCAAAAGGTTTCTGGAAACCTTGCCTAAATATTACTTCTACCAGCAAATCAGTCTGGCAGCTAGAATAGCATTGTTTGTATAAGTAATGATGGTTGCTTCTCAAAACTGAAGATAGCTGTTCACAACTTACATGCAAACACCTGAGGGCATGCATTTGTGTTATAGTTTAAGGGCAGCTACACTTTCAGGTAGCTAGCGAGCAGTGTAACCTGGTGTTGAGGAATCTCTGCGAAGACTAGACAACTTAATATCCATGCTGCCAGGACCATTACCTTGGAAAGTAATTTGCCAATTGGCTAATAATTTGGTACCTCCTAGGCAAACAGGCATTTGGAATAAGAAAACTTGCCTAAGGTTTCACTCTGTATGTGGACCAAATCTGGGTTCTCTTGTTTATGAAGTGAGCATGCTATATACTGTTATGAGGGGCTCTTTATTATTTTGTGTCTATCCACAAAATGGTACATTTACTTACCATTTCTAGGTGATGTGGCTAATATAATAGGTTAGTACTATTTGTCAGACCAGTTTCAAAAAACTAAACCAGTGATTTCAGTATTAAATACTGATTCAGAAATGACAAAATTTTCTTTCAAGTCAAAGATGAGCAGCATTTCTCTCTCAAGTCTGCTAACTTTAGTAATTGATCAGAGCACGTGTTAGAAACGGCTTGCATTTCTTTGACTTAGTATGTGCACTTTGAAATGGTTAAATGACAACTGCAGTAAGAGAGTTAATAATAAGACCTGTTCCTACTTTGTTCTGAGTTGTTTGGTGATGAAAATTTGTTTGTGTTTGTTCAGAGTTCCAGTATAGACTTCCTTGCATCCCAGGGTTTTGATTTCAACAAACTGTTCAAAGAAGGTAAGGGCTGTTGAGGCTGGTTCCCACCCTTTATCCATTTATTAAATCACGTGTTGTAGGTGATAGATACTTAAGTGGGTGTGTTGGTGGACTCCAACTCTGTGGGAATAAACAAGGGGGCTGGACATTGCTTGTGTGAGCTAGAAACAGAGATTAGTGTACATAAGGCCATTTTTTGGTTCCAATAAACTTGGGGGTGGATAGATAGGTGGGAATTTGTTTTTAAAGAGCAAACATCAGATCATAGAAAGCTGTATTGGGGTGAGTGGGTGTTTAAAGTGTTCTAAAGTCCTTTACATTTTCCATTTAAACTGGAATCTGCCATTTTGGTTGGCCGGAGTAAAAAAAAGAACTTTGCAATTTTGGATTTATATATTAAAATAATTTAATGAGTGCTCCTCATCTGCAAGAATAAAGTTTTGTTGCCAGTGTGAAATTACAAAGGGATATAGGTAAAGTTGTCTTTCATGTTAACCTAATCTGGATTGAAAGGGTTTTTACTATCTTAATTGTACTGAATTAAGTATAGCTCAATAACTTTGTATTCTTATGCAAGATGATTATTTTAAATTGTTACATATACTAGACCTCTCTCTACGTTTATTTTCCACAAAATAGTTTATAGTTACACTTTTAAGGTTGAAGTGTTTTTTTTTTTTTCAGTGAAAATATATTTCAATTACTGATGTAATAGTTTTGTTCATTTGAAATTTTTTATTACTCACTGTGCTTAAATTACCTAAAACAATTTTGTCAACGGCAACTTTAATGCCAGAATCTTTGTTTTAAGTCAACCATTGCAGGTTTTTCATCGTTGTTGTTTTCTAATCTTTGTTCTTAACTCCTCCTCCTACCACCACCACCACCTCTCTTGCAGGATGGTGACTGGATGAAGTTGGATGCTTGCTTGATATTTGTTTCTGTCTTTCGTTTAGGTATCCCGTACTTAACACCCAGTCAGGAGCAATTGCTGAAGGAAACTTTGGAACAAAAGCATCAGCAATTCTCATCCGTTGCAAACCCTGAAAGTCTCGACTCGTCTCTCATTAGGTCGCCTATTGCAGTTCCAGATAAGGAAAAGGAGTTTCTTGATGAAACCTGGTAAATTGGCGCATTACCTATCTGTACGGTGGTAATCTGGTAACATTTCCCCCACTACTGAAACATACAAATTTACAGGGTGTAGCATCTTAATGCTAAAAATTGTCTGCAAGACTGCCATTAATTTCAACTGCTCATCATCTTCTGTTTTGAGTCATTGCTAGCTTTTAAAGTTGAAACATGAATGGATTGTTTTTTTGTGAATTTGACCATCTTCAGCAGTAAAGCTAAGTTTTATAGTTTCCTGAATAGTAAGATTTATTTTGTTCTCATTAATTAATTTCTTTTTGGTGAACTCTAAACTGACTAGGGAACTAAAAGGGGAAGGTGTGGGGTGTTAACCAAGCAAGTTACCTGGGCATGATTAGAGGCTCTCAAACAATCGTTAAGATGCAATCCAGCCAAGAGTTATTCACAGAATTTCCACCACAACTACTTGGAAATTCCTACTGGAACTTTTCAGTTTCAGATGCGAGAGAAAACTACATGGCTGGCTAGCTGGTGAAGAATAGCAAGAAGAGGTATGCCAAAATGAGCTGGTTCCAACCAAGATTTAAACACAGGACCTAAATTATTTTTCACTCAATTGCAATTGCATGATGGTGGTTCATTCTATGCCAACAAAGTTATCAGAATGAACATTGTTGTTGTTGTTGTTGTCATATCTCCTGTTTTACTTGAGGCTGGGACCAAATCAGACCACCAGCTAGATGGGGAAGGTGGGTGCATGTAACCAGAAACAACAGCCAGTACAAAAGTGCCACTCGAATTTCAGTTGATGTAACCAACCTATTAGAAGCCCCTACTAGAAATCTTCAGTTTTATATGAGATAGGTAAAACTAATCCAGGACTGGTGATACAGTAGAACAGTCAAAAAAATATTTCATTTTCATAATGCCTGTAAATGCACCTTTAATCAAAAGTGGCTGAGCCAACCTGAGTTTTTTTGGATCAGAGAATTTAAAGGAGACAGATATAGGGCAAACTGTTCATTCCTTGGCCAGAGACTACAGTTCTCCAATATAAAACAGTTATTACAGTTGTAATGAAGACTAAAAATATTTTAATTGTCTGATTGACTTGGTATGGATTTTAAAGTTTTAAGCTTTTTGGATTAATGACTTATGATGTCTCCTAATTTTGTTTGTTCTTGAAAATTTTTGAATTTTGGTTTGGCATAATGTGCTTGTGTTCAGGCTTTGGTGTATGCAGACAGATGCTATGTTACTGCTTAAGACCTAGCTCATGAGCTTAGCAGATCACGAGAAACTTGTCAGATTATTACTGCATGGTACTTCAAAATGTGTTGTGCCCTTTGTCTTCTCTCACATGAACATCCATGTCAGGACTATAGCAAAGTGATGAGTGACATGGATATGGGGTACGAAGGTTCATTGGAAATTACTAGTGCACTGAGACTAAGAGAAACACACCTGCAGAAATTTGTGTTTATCCTCTATTTGGACGTTGACCACCCACCTTTTTTTTACCCTATCTTACCTCATGCAACTTTTTTGTTACTGTATTACCAAACTTGGACATCAGCAAATATTTAAAGGACAATTTTGAAGATTAGCAGGCAGCTGGGTAGACAAAGATGGAGATGAAACTTCAGAGTTCCCAAAAAAGAAAAAAAAACAAAAAACAAACAGGTTCCACATTTACCCCTGAAGAACACTAGAGATATAAGCAGCAATCATTTCTCCATAAGAAACATTTCAGAAAATTTGAAAAAAAAATTAGAGATACTGCAGATTGATATTTTTATTATATATAGGCTGTTAAGCTAATATTTGTTTTTAAGATCAGTCTTGGTAATATTACAATTTTTTATACCTAGCCTACTATCTGAGATTCTATATAGTGTTTATATGCTAATTAGGACAGATATGAGGTTCGTAATTATAATTGAAGATATTGTGAGCGTAGAGATTAATTTCTCTAAATTCTATTGCTACTTTCATTTTTAATGATGATTGTAAATTTGCAATTTTAAATCATTGCATTAAGATGTGAGCCATGAAGAACTATGGGTTAATGTTTTTCATACATTACAACTAAGTTTTGTGTATATAAAGTTATGAACAATTCTCAAGAGTTTCCCCTTTTTTTTGGTTTAAACTAATTTTTTCCAAAAAAATTCCGTATTTTACAAATTCAGTTTTTACTGGTTTTTCATTCAAATCTTGTATTGCTCAAGTATAAAAATGTTGTTTTTTTTTAATGAGGAAAATACATACAATATACATTGCATCAGATACATGTGTTGTTTTAATAAAAAGTTAGTCTCTGCATATATGCAAAGGTACCTGTTGAAGTAAGGTAATGTGGAGGCAGACAGTACATGTATGCAGCATATACGTTAATGCACCCTGTTCATGTGCATCTGTCTGTACATTGTTGCATTATTTCACCCATGATGTGCACTTTCATACTAGAAACTGATAGTTTTAAAATAACTTTCTCTACTAAAATGGGATGGAAGTGAAAAAAAATCTATATCAGAGTCATAAGAAAACAAAAACAGGAGAGAGTGAAGTTAAGTTTTTGCGATGGAAATGATGTGGCATCAAAATTGATACTCGCGTTGATCGGATTAAAGAACGTTTGGAGAGCAGGTGGCAGTTAAACCTAAGAAATCAGCATGCATGTGGGCATGGCAGAAACAACACAATGAGGTAAGCGAGTTTGTCCCTGCTTTATGCTTTTCAGGATAGCCTCTTGGCCTTGCTGGTGGTACTCTAGGGAAGTTTATATGAAGCTTATGTCCAGCTGCAAAATCCTTTCCAAATTCAGTCAATCTGATCACAATATTTGGAGGAGAATGATGATGTCCTGACCAACAAAATTAAAGAGAGCCACATTTCCAGTCTATCTATCTCTTTTGATTTTTGACAAATTGCCAGATATCCCCAACCTCCCAACCTTGATGATTTTGTTGTGGAGAAGCCTGTAGTCACTAGCAGATTTGGAATTTATAAGCCCAGTAAACAGTCAAACAATTGCAGCATGTGTCAGTAAAACTTTTAATGGATATTCACTTACCTGGAAGAATGGGATGGCAGTGAATTCCAATTTATGCAGGATGTAAAGTTCAATGAAAAACCTGAATTGATTTGTCTGTCTTGTCCAGCTCATCGGCTGCACACACATTGATATGACTCAGGAAACAGTGGTTCCAAAAATGGCTGATTTAAAGAAGTTTGTAATTGATGCTGGTGCAGTTTTAAAGTATTCCAGAAAGCCAAAAAAATCTCTTCTGTAATGTTTGCGAGATCGCATTTGAATGCGGCATTCCAGTTGCCATTGTATTGACAAGATGGTTCAGTCTGTATTTGGCTGCAGAGTTTTTCAGAAGGCATGTAACATATTAATGTGGCTTTTAGATCACAAAGTGTTCAACAGTTGTAAAGCTGAAAATTCAAGCAGCTACACAAGAAATTAGGCGAAGCCTTTGTACAAAGCTTGAATTTCTCATTGAAACACTTCAACCACTACATGAAACAAAAAAAAAAATTGGAATCCAATTGTTTGATAGATGCAACATTCTCTAATACAGGGGTGTATGGCATTCTGTTTAATGGTGTCTTTGCAGAATTTTCTTGCAAAAGCACATCTGGGGAGTTTCAGAAAAAACCAATATATTCATGTCCATGTTGCCAGTCAATGAGCAGGAAACACTTGGAAGTGCTTTACAAAGTTTTCATGAAAGGTTGCCAAAGTGGGAAGCTACTGTCATTTGTAATGTGTCCACTGCAGCTTTTCACAATGAATCGTCATTCTGGAAAGTCATTGTGTTGCTTGATCCTCATCGCAAAAGAGTGGTTTCAGCTGATAAATTCATAGAATACGCTCGTATAACTAACCCTCTTTTGGCTCCTGGGAAGAAAGTGCTAAACCGGAAAGTGAATTCCAGGTGTACATGATGATGCCAGCCCTTTTTTGAATTCTTGAAAATCCACTGCACCAATTTTCCAACTTTAAGCCACAATGCTTCTCGCATCCTTACTGTTCCACTTGGCTCAGCTGATGTGGAGAGAATCTTTTCAAAATTTGACCGCATACAAGACTGCAGGAGAACCAGTCTTGGAAAAGACACTTTAGAATTGCTGCTGTGAGCCTATGTATGCAGGACTTCTGGAAATTACATTTAAACCAGTTAAATACAGCTCAACTGTTTTATATCAGACATTTTCTTCTTAAACTTGGAAGTAGCATTCGGTGTTTTAAGGACATTTTAATTTTACAACAGGACCATGAGATTTTGTTCATCAAAGTATCAATCTACTTTTTTTTTGCATCCACCAAAATATATTTAAAATATGCTTACTCATTTTATTGCACTGATTTTCACCTGTTTTTGTTGTTGTAATAAACACTGATAAATTCCCAGGTAAAGCATCCATTTTATTTGTCTGTTGATCTTGTTTTAGAATATATTTAACCTGGTACTTCTACAAATTTATACAGATACTTTGCTGAATTAATATAAAATAAAATCGTGCTAATACCTGAATATCTCTGAACTATATCCTTAATTTTAAAAAAAAAAAAAAAGATGTCTTGGGCATATTGTCTGATCTTCATGTGCGTGATGAAAAATTACAGCATTACTTATTCTGTCTTCAAATTAATGTTATAGCTAAAAGTGCCAGGGTTAGCACAAAATCCAGCTCTCGTCATTTAGGATTCTTCAGCTTCTGGGAGCCTATGTGGCCCCAGACCCTGCTATGCTTAAATTACTTTGGAACCTCTGACTACACTTTTAGAGATTTTCTTTTCTTGCCCCTTTTTTGTGTCTGCTCTTTGAAGGGGACAGCCCCAATAGTGCTACAGGCTTTGTACATATTGAAATAGTGCAAGGACTTTTTGATTAGACTTTGCATCACTAAAGGGCAGGCCATAAGAAATGTCCTTGATTAGTTTCGAGGAAATGCTTATTGTAAATCATTTGCCAGACTGGCTAGTTGATGCAAGGATCATAAACATTTTAAAAATTAGACTAGATACTGACATTTTGCCAAAAGAAGCTTTGTATAAGTGTTAGAAACTTTGTATGCCTTTGACTTTAGCTAGCTAGCTGTTGTTTGGTAGACATCAGCTATTTCTTGTTTTGTCACTGAAACTGAACTAAACCTGTGCCACACAATTGTTTTTAAAAACACCTGTTTGATTTACCAGCTAAATGTGTTTTATGTGTGCTTTTATTTTAGTAAGAAAATTGGGGATTTTGTGGAAGTTGATGCTAAAGAAGCATTAGAATTACCACCTTGCAATGGCTTTCAACGAAAACTGATTTACCAGACCGTGAAGCAGCAGTGAGTGTCTTCCTTTACAGATATTTTTAGGAGAGCATTGTGAACTGACTGATGGTTTTATTAATGTTAATAACTACCAGTTAACATCTTTTGTATGATAAAGAAAGGAAAAAAAAGACTAAAGATTGTAATTAACTTTGGTTCCAGCTTTGTGAAGCAATGAGCTTTAGATAGTTTTTATAAAGAGTATTTTTATTTTGGTTTTGTCTTGTTATATAGCTTCTTCCTGTTTCACCATTCATGAAAATGCTGCTTTCAATCTGCATCAATCAATCAAATTCGCTGACCTACCTACTGTTGACATCAATAGTACCTTATTATCTAAACTGAGATTATTTCTTTCTTCTCTTTTCCAGGTTTGGTAACACTGTTCATCTTGAAACAAAAACGGGGGAGAAAAAGGAGCGGTTCATCATGGTGAAGAAAGTCTCAGGGGATGAGGAACTAAAGCAGATAGAAGACAAGAGACTGGCTACAGATTTGGTGAGTAACAATAAGTCATCCAAGTACTGTTTGAAGAATGTACGCAGGTCGGTTAAAGATGAACTTCCAGGTGAAATGGCCAAGGGAAGATAAAGTTTTTTAGAACTTTGTTATTGATTTTGCTAATCGTGGTAATGCTGAATTCTTTTAGGAGAAAATCATCACCCCCCCCCCCCCAAACACACACACACACACACATTTCAAATGTACAAATTCTTTCAGAGCTGCAGCATTCTATGTTTTAGCAGTAATAAGATAAATGAATATAAAGCTAGAAAATACTACATTAATAACTAGTTGTGCATTCATCAGTGCATCATTGAGTTTTAAGAAGAGTATTATTTTTAGCTGACTTTATCAAGAATTTAAAGTTTTAAAAATACCATTTGCACGGATTATCTGCTTTCACTCTATTTTTGTGATAAAAATCACAAAATTAGGCTATTTCCAAATTTAGAACTGGAATATCAAGAATGTTTGTCTTTTCTTGCATACTAAAAATTTTTAATTGTTTCTAGACAAATGGGCAACATGTATATTTGAAGTCTAAAAGTTAACACATTTTTCAGAATGTTTGTTTTTTTTTTGTCCAGGAAGAGTTGGATAATGCAGTTGGATTCTCTAAAGTCATCAGAATGTTGTCTCAGTCTGTGAGTAAATTTGATGCATATGATGAGTTTTCTTAGTAGCTTTAGTGTTGCTCAGTTAACCTGGATAGCTTGCAGAACAGACCACACCCACTATCTAGATCTAGAACAGTAGCACAGTCAGTAAGATGAGAATTATCAGGGAGGTTCAGATGAAGCCCTGCGCGGGTTACCATTTGAACATCCATCTCTGGTACAGAACGGAGATATTCGGAAAATGCTTGCTGCTGTTGTGTAATATCATTCACTATGAATCCCCCCAACTTGCTAGTGCTGATAGTGTAGAGGTTTATTCACTTGGAAAATCTGCTGACAAATCTATAAGAAAAAAAGACGAACCAATCAAAATGGTTACCTTTGTCTTAGAATCCAGCACTGAGAAAAATGCAGAAATTTAAAGGGAACATAAAACAAATTAGATGAAATGATAACTACAATTTAAAAAATTTTCTTTTTGTGAATGTTGTCTCAGATCAACTTAGTAGGAAAGCATTATTCTGTTTAGTTACTTGAAAGGAGTCTGTCGGAAATTATATTACATAAACTTGTAAATTTTGTCCCTTATTTCTCACTACCTGGTTTTGTATGGCACTGGCTTTTCCTTCAAAGACAATGAACAGATTCAGTTTCATACACCATATGCAACAACAAATGGAGCATTGGTATTTTCTGTAAACTGTACAACAGGTAATGGAAGTATCTAAACAACTTTTTCTTTTATTAACAGTTTAATAAATAATTTGATTTTCTAAATGTTTACACCAACTTTTCACTTGAAAAAAAATACATCCCTTTGGAGCCCTGTAAGTGCCTACAATATTTTTTTTTTCCAACAAAGGAGAGAGAGCAGCAGATTGCTTGCCACCATGCAGATAGCTTGTGAGTGCAGCAGTGAGCTGATGTGGGACCTCTGTTCTATTTTCAGAAAAAGCTGGTGGTGGGGCACAACATGCTGTTAGATCTCATCCACACTTGTCACCAGTTTCAGTGTCCCCTTCCAGAAGTAAGTTTGAACTATCTGCATGTTAAAGCTTCTCTGACAGCATAGTCAGTCAAAACAACAATAATAATTTTTTTTAAAAAAAAGATTTTATTACCTTCAAAGCAAAAGAATTCTTATGTGATCGTTGTTACTTAATTTTAGAGTTTAAGAAAGAAAGGTAATCTAGCAACGTTGCATGATTGCCTCCCTTGCTAGAAATTTTAAGTTAACAAAATAGCAATTTTTGCAGTTTTTTTAATAAAGGGATGAAAATCTAAAGGTTTTATTGAAGTAAACAAGTCAATATTTAAAGTTTGTCTATTGTGTCAAATTATTTCAGGAGTAGAGTTTAGAAAGGTGGATAAGAATTTTAAATAGTTTTTTTTTTTTTTTAATTTAACTCAACTTTAAACTGTTTGTGTGTGTTTGTTTTAATAGCACATTGCCAGCAGGTGGATAGGTTCAGATTATATTTTTTTCTTTTTAAGTTAAGGTGAAAATTAATTTTTAAACAAGTTCTGTTCAACTGCTGCCACCTCCCACTGACCTGTACTGACTTACAGTAGCTCTTGTCTCTTTCTTAAAGTAGGAATTAGTTTCAAAATTCTTATTTTTAAAACAATTTTTAATCGAAAACTTTACTGTTCTTGTCTATGCAAAAAAAAAAAAACTATGAATGTTAAGAGATGCTGTACCAAAAAATGACAAATATATGAAGGTAACGAGGGTTCAGCCAGTGAGAGAGAGGCTTTGTAAAGCTAGTGTGGGAATGTCTGACTTCCATGTGAGAAAGTGAATGTGCTGGGTTAACTTTTGTTTAATTAGTTTACAATCTCTTGTAGGATTACCAGGAATTCAAAGAAATGCTTCATTCATTCCTGCCCAGGTACCAGAAATTTTATTCTTAAATCTAAAGATGCTTTTATTTTATTTAAGCTAAGAAACAGAGCATTTTTGTTGGTTTCTTTGTATCCATTATGGAATAATTTGGTTGTTTGTTTTTTTTAATGTGGTTTTTGCATAAATTCTAGCTTTTGGTTAACTTATTTGTCTAATAACTTTAAATTAGACTTTGTTTGATTTTTTTCACCAAAGAGTTTGCAGCCATTTGAAATTGACAGAATTATTTTTTCATAGTGCATAATTACTTTGCCAACTGATATTAACCAGAGATTTGAATGGCAGTTTGCATGACATTTGAGAAAAATAAGTTCTTGCGTTATAGATATAGTACCCTCCCTGACCCAGGTTTGATTGAATGGGTTAAGTAAACAGATATCTACCTAGGATTCTCAAGGGTCATTGCTGAGCATAGATGAGTATTCTGGGCTGCTATTACTACAAGAAATAAATTTTGTTGCTAACATAAAATTAATTTTCCATTTCAGACTCTTAGACACAAAACTGATGGCTACAACTCATCCATTCAGAGTAAGACACAATACTATTTTCTTATCTTAATTTCTTAAAATGCCAGCGTGCTAAAATCTTTCTGCTGCCCTTTATGGGAGTCTGTAGATGTACTAAACAGACGCGCACACGCACACATTCAGAATTATGCTCCCACCATATGAAGCTGTCATTCACTTGTTCAACACTTTATTCATGAAAATGAATTAACCCAGCAAAAATAAAACAACAAAGAATTAAAAAATCCAATGAACCACGTATATCAGGGCTTTTAAACCCATTCATGGTCATTTTGGCTAGTGAATCTCCCTGGTATAGTTTCTCACTCTTCACCAGCTGATTGTGTGGGTTTCTGCTCACATTTTAAAAAAATTAAGTTCTAGTAGAGATTTTTCTGGGGAAGTTCGTAAAGCAACAAACCCCTTGTGGTGTAGGATAGGTAGGCACTGCTTTAGCAGAATGTGTCCAGTGTAGAGAAGTTATCTCCATTATTGAAACTATTGCATGACGACAAGAACAGAACGCATAAACCATTAATTGTTACTTTGTTATTTTTGTTATTACTACGGGCTTTCTGCATAATTGTGTACCAGTGAGTACTATGATTGGCAGATTTAGTTCGTACCAAAAGGATGTTATATCCAGTATCATTTCTTACTAATAATTTCAATAATTGTTGGCTCATACTTTGCATTTGTATACCTATTGTTTTGTTTGGCATATAGAATTTCGTTTTTAGGTGTCATTCTTATCTAAATTAAGGCTGCTGTCTATTACTGCCTTTTATAAAGCTGTTTACTTGAAACAGAAAAAAAATTACACTGGGTGGTGTCCAAACAACTATCTATAGAATGAAGTCAACTGGCTCAGTCCTGAACTTCAAGGGCCAAGAAAGATGAGACAGGTTGCTGGTTTGAAAGTGTAGAACAGTGGTTCTCAACATGGGGCATACGCCCCACAGGTGGGCAATTGAGTACGATTGAAGAGGTCTGGGTCCAAATTTTTGATTTTTATTTTTTGGATTTTCCATCAGGTAAAGTTTATGTTTCAGATGCTATTTTGAGTAAATATTTTTTTTAGTGAAAAAGGTCTTTATTGTATAGTTATTACATAATCACTGCGCCATCGCTCTTCATGCACGTCACACAAAGTGCACGAGGTCATGGAAGAACCTTATTTATTGAATTTGATTTAGAAATGCGATTCAAAGGGCTTTTGCTAAGTTACCACTATAATAACTGTTTCCTCCGTTTTCTCTCAAAGGAGAGCATTTCCATTTTCTGAAAATTCAGAGCTCGTAAACAAAGAAGTTGTTTTGGTGTTTTCACGATACATATTTCTTTGGTTGCTCGTGAATATATTTGATTGTTTAGTATTATGATGATACGAGAAGATACATAAAGTATCAGAGATGAAAACTTAATAGTCCAAATGCTAATATAATACAACAGTCTTGCCAAATTCATTGTGTGTGTGTGCATATTTTTGTCAGACGATTATCGTCAATACATTCGTGTGTGATACAAATTTCTCACACATTCGTAAAAATCTGGTGTACCGCACTGTCTGTCCTTATATGCTGTATAAAACAAATCGGCATTGTTTTATTAATTATGTGTTAACTTCATTTCATTTATGTGTTTACTTGAACGTTCTAATTATTTTATTTCATTTTTGTGTTAACTTAAACGTCTTAAATTCTGAAAGTGCATTTCACTTCTTAAGATTACTCATTTATTTCAGTCACAGCCCCTATGCATAAAATGAGTAGTGCAAGCAAAAAGAAAGTTCGTCAGTATTCAGAGGAATTTTCGAAATTTGGTTTCATACCTGCTGCTCATGATGAAAGGTCACCTTTCTGTCTCTTATGCCAACAATGCTTGACCAACGAATCAATGAAACGAGGTCGTCTTGAGGCGCATTTGAAGGCGAAACATAGTGCGTATGTAAATTCAGATTTGAATTACTTCAAATCTTTAAAGAATAAGTTTGAAAAAAGATCAACAATAAAGTCTCTGTTCACTGCACAAACTGTTACTATCAGTTGTACTCTTGAGGCAAGTTATGAAATTTCTTTACTCATTGCTAAATCTGGAAAAAATCATACTATAGGGGAGGATTTAATTAAACCATCAATATCTGCATTTCTTAAAACAGTTCTGGAAAAAGATGACAAAGATGTTAAAGCCATGCCACTCAGTAACGACACTGTTAGGAGAAGAATAGATGAAATGAGTGAAGATATTGAAACACAACTTGTTGAAAAGCTGAAATGAAGAAAATTCTCAGTACAAATGGATGAATCAACTGTGAGAGGCAGGAGGCCTTATTGCTAACTTATGTAAGATATATTGATAAAGGTGAATTTGTTGAAGAAATGTTATTCTGAAAATCTTTAGATACCACCACTACCGCCGCTGATATATATAATAAACTAAAATACTACTTAGATATCAATAATATATCAATGGAAAACATAACATCTTGTGCAGCTGATGGTGCTCCTGTTATGATGGGCAAGAAAATTGGCTGCTTAAAATTGATGAAAGATGAGAATCCGGAGATGCTTCTAGTGCATTGTGTTATTCATAGAGAGAACTTAGTGTCGAAAAATATTTCTCCTGTACTTAATGAGGTACTGAAATCAGTTATAAAATCTATCAATGCTATCAAAACTAATGCCAAATGTGAGCATCTTTTCGAGAAATTTTGTGAAGATAACAATTCAGACTGTGAGACTTTTACTTCACACTGAGGTATGGTGGCTTTTGAAAGGGAATTGTTTGAAAAGATTCATGGAATTGTTTGATGAACTTAGTGGCTTTCTAAGTGACAAGCCTGAAATGAAGCACCTGCTAACCGTTGATGGAAAAGTGTTTTTGAGTTATTTAGCAGATATTTTCGAAAAACTGAATGTGTTGAATAAACAACTTCAAGGAACAAATAAAACACTTGTTGATGCAAAGGTGAAGATATTTGGCTTTATTCATTTATCGAGTTATGCCAAAAAAATATTTCTGACCAAAATTTTGACCAATTTCATTGGCTAAAAAATGTGAGCCGACTGAGGCTGCTGTGCTTGTCATTGTGGATCATCTGAAAATATTGGCCTCTGATTTTAAAGAAAGATTTTCTGATTTAAAATAGATTAATTTTCCATTGTGGGTGATGCAGCCAGTGCTTATGGATTTATCTGATGTTTCAGTGCAGTACCAAGAAGAACTCTCGGAAATAAAAAATGATGAGCCAGTTAAAACTTTATTCAACATAAAAGGAGCGATGGCATGGCTTTGTGATGAGACAGAAACTAAATACCCAAATTCAACTAGCTTTGCAAGGAAACTGTTGTTACCGTTTCCATCTTCATATTTAGCTGAATGTCGCTTTAGCGTTGTAAATGATTTGCTACTGAAGAAAAGAAATTCACTGGATATCACTAAACAAGGATATTTAAGACTAAAGCTAACTAAATTAGTGCCTAATATAAAATCTCTTTGCAGCAGGCATGAAGCACAAGAGTCTCACTAACTTTATTCCGCTTTTCTTGAGGTGTGCTCAAATGGCATTTTGCATTTGATAGGAACCTATACTTTATTGTACAGTAATTAAAATGATCAAATAAGCTTCCATTCAAATTAGTTTGTGTTCATAGTACATTTCAGTTTTCTATTACATGTTTTGAATTTTATTTGCTGTTTTTGTATGAGACAATCCACAAATATTTTCATAAATATAGAAATTTTCTCTCTCTTTATTACCTGTGAATCTCTCTTATTATCATATGTATCATTATTAAAATCTAATACCACTTAATATTTTTTTCTTACAATTTTTTCAGTAATTTCTTGTTCAAAACTTTAACTGTCTTTTGTTTATTTCATTTTTCATGGATGCCATGTTCTTTTGAAGCTTGTTTAAACCAAGGTATTGGCGTTTTAAGCTTCTTCAGCTGAAACGGAGTTAACTTTTTAAATGATAAGAATTATATATCACCACATGGGGGCATCAGGATTATAGAGGTGATTAGGTGGGGCATGGCCCAGAAAAACGGTTGAGAACCACTGGTGTAGAACAAACCCTTTCCATCCAATTAGCCAATTAACCACTGACCACACTCTTGCAACAGTCAGCATCTCAATCTCTACCACCAAAAGATGGTTAGATTGATTGGCTGAGCAGCAGCTAGAAAGATGACTGGGCTAAACATCATCGGCACTCCAGCTTGGAGCAAAGGTGCAGTGCACTGATTGGATGAGAGCCAGTTTGGCATATTTGGTCCTAGGTGCTAACAGTATATTAGAAGAAAAGCTTACATTGTTGTGTAAGTTTGAATGTATACCACCTCAAGTTTTACCTTCCTTACACCTGTGCCCCAGCCTGGAAGTGCTGGCATTTGTGTTTGACTGGCCATATGTTTAGTCAACGTGTGTAATTCAAAATATGTGAAGTTGGACTGATATAGTGATTTTTATATTAGCAACGAGGAATTTACTATGTGTTGCAGTCTTTATGGCTCAACCTTTGCTGATTAAAGACTGGAAGAGTAGTGTGGTGCATATGTACTTCCAGATGTTAAGGGAGTTAAGATAGGCCACAAAATTTCTAAATTTATCAGATTCACATAGACACTGATTAACAAAAATAAATACGTTATAAGCTTTTTAAAACATTTTATGAAGTTAGTTACTATTATTGTGTGCTTTTTTCTGATGGTTTTTGACTTTGCTACATCTTTATAGCAGAGTGATTCCAGCAAGAAAATATGACTAGAATGAATTAGGCATCAAATGTGTTAATGAAAGCCAGTACCACATTTAGCCATTGAGTGGAGATGAAACAGTATAATTTCATGTCATTGCTAAAATATTTTGAAGGCCAGGTTCGGTTATTGTCTTTAATACGTTCTAATAGTTTTAGATAGATTAGATCCACATACGCATTTAGACATTTTTATTCTCAAGTAGTTTAGTTTATTTTAAAATTGAATGTCATAACTTTTTAAATTTATTTTAAGGAACGTATTGCAAATACTGGACTGGGAGATTTGCAGAAGATCGTAGCAAGAGAACCATTTAAACCTGCTGATGTTGGTGAGTTAGTTTGTATGCGGATGAAGAAGTGAGTGATAAGCATTTCTGCACCTGCCTGTCATATCAACCATTTTTAAAATTTCCTGAGTGACAGCCAACGTTAAATCCTATAAAATGTTACACTTTATTTTATTTTTTTAACTGTGATGGTGGTTTTCCAATTATTCATTTTAAGGAAAACGTAAAAGCAAGCATGAATAATTTGATAATTTTTGCACCTTGGGCCACTGCTTGAGCTTTGATGGGTTTTTGCCTTAGGGAGCAATCCTTATGTTTTAACATTACTGAAGTAGCATGCTTATGCAGTGCTAATTGTAAAATTAGGTATCCCTTAGAGGTTTTCATGAAGGTCTAAAAAGGAGAAATCACGGCAGTGCTGCATTACCAGGAGTCACGGTGAAGATGTTCTCAACGGCCAATCAGTAGTCTACAATAAAAAAAGAGATGTGATATTATATTGACGGTGTTCATCAGTTTTCAGCCTTCAAGGCCCATAGTATTTCTAGTGCCTTTCAATGAAAAAGATTCAATGAGCTAACATTATAGATTAGGTAGACTATTAAAGTCAAGCATTTTTTTTTTATCAGAAATACCTGAGCAGTTTGGTAACTACTCAGATACGGAGCAACATCACCAGGCTGGTTATGATGCTTATGTAACAGGACTCTGCTTTGTCTCTATGATTAATTACTTGGGTAAGTGTTTACTGGAATTTTTTTTTTTTTTTTTTCACTTAGAACCTTCATCCTCATGTGGATGTATGGCCACTTTGCTGTGTATGGAGAGAGCTTTATTCAGAATTAAACCGCTTAGTTGGGTCTGTAAAGAGGTGAATTTAAATGGTGGCCTTAACAGAAGCCTCTGAAACGGGCTGGTCTGGGTTTGACACCACTGTCCAAGTCAGAAAGAGTAGCTCCATTGCAGTTTCTTACTGCTGGGAGTCAGGGATGTTCAGCTTGCTTTCAAAGTGTAGTGTTTCCTTGGTCTAGTAAAAGAGTAGCACTTCTCTCATTAGTACTCTGATAGAAGCTAAAATATGTAGAGGGGAGTTTATGGCTGCGATGCAATTGCCCACAGTAATACCAGCAGTCAACACAGCCAAGGCCACCTGCTTCCTCTGACCAAGATGTCTCTGCTCCCAATACAAAGCTTACATGATCAGGTTTGACTTAACCAATCACTGCCCAATTAAACAGAGAGCATGCACATCCAAAGTTGAGCACCTGGTGAAGTGCAGTCAGTGAGTTTTGATTGCTGTGTTCTTGTACCAGTGGTTGATAAGAGACTTAATGATCCATGGAAGTTTGACATTGTACTTACAGAGAGAGGATGTTATGTATGCTGTTATGGTCAAGGGTGGCATATTATCAGGAAAGTAATTCCATGATCAGTTTGACTTGTTTGCGTATAGACTATTGACAGCGGATGACATAAACATGGATGCTTTGATCACTCTGTGTTAAGTAGTTAAACAAGTCCATGTGCTTGGACTCATGGGTGGGGTGGAACCTTAGACAAGTTCCCTTACTCCAAATCACTCTGTTTACCTAGCAGTAAGTAGGTATCCAGTTTTTGGTGGATGGCAATGCGGTGTGGGTTGTATGGTAATTTTTCTGTTGTTTCTCAGATATTCCTTGATGCCGGGCTGCACTTCTTGCTATGTAAGAGAGATTGCTGTGCACCCAGATGTTTGCATGTAATATGTATGATGATTTCCCATTATAGAAGTGCTTCAGTGCACAGGTCAAATAATTCTTACTGCCTCTCTAATCTGTCATGTGCTAGCAAGCTGCAGTCTTGAGGTTGGCTGGCAACTGGCCAATACAGAACAGGAAGAAATAGTTGTAGGTATCAGTTTTATTTTTAAAAGGGCTTTAAAAAATGTATTAATTTTTAACCAATCATAATCATGTGTGGAAAGTACATGCAATTATCTGATTTTAAGTCTCATGATAAAATATTTAAATAAAGCATTTGCAGTTTGATTTTATTTTGTGAAATGAGTGTTTACCTACGATTTTTGATGTGTCTGGTAATTTTAAATTAATTCAGGATGTTTGTCAAATTGTTAGGTGATAAAACTAAGGACTGTAGACTTCAGAGCTGAAAGTAGAGGATTTGGACATTCCCCATCACAGTAGTATTAGTAGTAAATTAACTAATGAACCTGTGTTTTGACAATCTTTCCCTAGCTGAATTAGAGAATGTATAGTTAAAGTTTCAGGAATGCACAGATTCTTTGTAATGAGTGTGTGCTTGCATGTTAGATGAGTTTCTGGTAAAGTTTGGTTTTGTTGTGTTGCAGGAACACTTGAGTCTGCAGGGTTAGAGGTTCTGCCAAGTTCCCATTTGTTGGAGCCATTCATAAACAAGTACGTACAACTGCTTTATGTTGTTGACAAAAACATCAGATTGATAGAATGAAAACTCTGCCATATCCTCCTCACTCTGAACACTACTTTGGTGAATATTGCTGATTGCAGTTGATTTATAGAATTTTTCAAATTGCTGCTTTTAAAGAGAAAAAAAAAGATGTTTTGTAAAAAAGAGTATTCCTACTTTATTTCTCAGCAGCTATCTTTCACAATTCATTTGCTGTCTTCATAGTGTGTTGAAAGTAAATATTTAATGGAACTATGGTGATTAGCCAGTTTACACCAGTATAATGTCTGAATAACTGTGGTGCTGACTCAGTTGGTTTGTGTTTACCTTAGGCTGTTCATGGGCAGAGTTGTGGACATTCCCTTCATGAACCTCACTGGGGAAGAGAGTAAGTAGAAATGCTTCATTCATTGACATACAGGCTTTCTAAATAACTTCATCGCTGAATGAACATTTCAGGGTCCATCTACCTTTGTCATTAATGATACAATAGCAAAAAATCAGATTGTATTTAGACAACTAATTAATCAAAATTTCTTTTAAATATTTGTTTTGTATTTTCAGTACACCCACCAAACAGATTGTTAGAGTATACTGTGCTGACTTAAAATTTTCTTTCTTATATATATTTAATATTTAATGGGTTACAAATTGGTGTGTTATAGGGATTTATTGGAAAAATACAACATTCTGAGAACATTTGTATTTGTATATATTACAATCATTCTATTGATTTCTATGAAAATCGTGTAATATGGCAGATTTATAATTCACACAACATAAACACCAGAGCAGAAATAGTCACGTGGTTTGTTGAAATTATTACTTCAGAAACATTTTGAGTGCATGACTTATGAGCAGCGGCATTTTTCTTTTCTTTTTTTTTCCTCAGTTGAACCAAATAGAGATCATGTTTTCCACATCACTTTTCCAAAGGAATGGAAGGCAATAGATCTCAACCAGTTGTTCTTACCACTTGGTGAGTTTGAAAAGAAGCTAAAGTATCCAGGTTTCTTTATCTGGTAAATTACCATTACTACATTAGCAGGCTGCTGCTGCTGCTACCCTGCAATGTTAATTTGGTCACCACAGCAAATTAATATATTTGACCGGTGTGATCATGTGCATATTGGATGACTAGGTGGGTGGATAACTCTTGTGCATGTTGGACATTTAGGTGGGCGGGTAACTCTTGTGCACTATCACCATGTTGGTTATATCCCATTTTAACCTTAGGTGGTGTTTTAGGCTGTCTGGAGAGTGGCCAGAGATCTTGAATTTTTATTTGTAGATCTGTGGCCACTTTTATTGCAAAGTTTTTTTTTTTGAGGAAACTTACTGCTGCAGCAAAGCCACTTGGAAGGCTCAACACTGACAGCCATTACTTGCCAAGTCCATAGTCACCATAAAGATTCTCAACTCTTAACTAGAATGTCTTCAGACCATAGACAAGTGTGTCATGGTATTGGCTACAGCTTGGCAAGGTGTAAAGACAAAATTGGTATTTGTTAAAGGACATCTCAATTCTGCCAGGTACTTTGCTATTGTACTGACAAAGCATACTAAAATATGGTGCACATGTTTTTCAGAAGGATAGTGTTACATGCCACATCTTGTTGATCATATTATGAAGCATTTGACATTTTCCCTGGTGTTTAAAACTCTGATATGAATCTAATTGAGCACTTATGGGAGGATCTGGTTTGTCAGTGGAAGCAAATCAGTCCATGTCTTGTCAATATGATAGAATTAAAAGAAGCTATCACAAGAATATGGAGAATGTTGACCAGAACCTCTTCATGCTGCAAAATGGTGGCTCAACCAAGTCCTAACATATACAGAATTTCACTCTGTTGATTTTTATTTGCTGTTTTCTTTACTAAAAACAGATGGCCAAATTGTTATGGCAGCACACTATCTATATCTGTACACACCTTAGTTTCTAAGAATGACCATATGGACATGACGTGTGTTTAAAGTTGTGCATGTCTTTATTATCTGTGTGATGTACAAATTTTTTTGGAAAGGCAATGAAACATGAAGATGAGGTGTAAATATTTGTTACCATTGTGAAGTTTGGTCCCACAAAAACCCACAGTAAAATTTGGTTAAAATCCACATCTTCCAGAAACCTGTGTTCTGCTTGTTAAAATAATATGCAGCCAGATGTAATGGCTTTAGAAGTAGTGATAATTAAAGACATTTGAATTGATTTGAGTTCTTTCATGTCAACAAGTAGCTGACTGGTTTTTGCATTAGCCTGTGACTTTCCCTGTATTTCCAGCGGAATGGCTACCTATCCTCCTCCCTGTTTAGTTAATGTTAAAAGTGCAAGCAATCATATAATAAAAACAATGCCAGGTGGTAAACCCCTCCCTACAAAATAGTAAAACACTCAACATTACAATAATAAGTAAACTGTCCAACAAACAGCCGGCTTAGTAGTTCACAATCTCCAGGGTGAACAGTCCACGTGTAGCTATAATTTGATTGAGAAGCACTTTAGTTTCAACTTTAAATGTTCATTTAGAGGGGTGTCTATGTCTAAAAATAGTCAGCTGAAGTGTGTGTTGGGGGGAGCATTGCATAACAATAAAAGACCATAATCTGTGAGGGCTTCCCTGCTTGTTCCTACTGGTACACATGGTGGTAGTGGTGATCTAGTTTACACAGCATTCAAACAAGGATATATGAATTATGCGTAACTGACACACTGTCATACCTGGGGGGGGGCCAATGTGATGACAACATTAATTATTACAACTGGCTTTTCTTTCAAAGAATTCTAGTTTAGTGAGCGACTTTATCTCTGAACAACAAAGAGAGATGGAAACAGCAGGTTATCAGCTGGAAACCTGTTGATGGGTGAACGTATCTGCTTGAGCTGTCCATTACCACTCTCCAGAATAGAGTAGCAGTGGCCATCTT
The DNA here is from genome assembly GCA_018389105.1 of Nautilus pompilius. Classification (NCBI taxonomy): domain Eukaryota; kingdom Metazoa; phylum Mollusca; class Cephalopoda; order Nautilida; family Nautilidae; genus Nautilus; species Nautilus pompilius. The sequence goes on along the minus strand of JACATO010000008.1, from coordinate 24,470 downwards.
CTCAATCTTTGGAAACCGTGCTCTGGCATTTAGTTAAAAAAAAAGAAGAAAAGTTTTGCTCAGGTTGTGACAGCTAATTCTGTAGGTGTGGAGCATGCAGCCATTTTGAATCCAACACGTGATCTTTAGGGTGTTTGTGAAGAGTTGTTTCAAATCTGCATTCTTTTCAATCGACTTGGACTGAAGTTTCTCACCATCAGGTTATAAGCTGTTAAAAATGGTAAAAAAATAAATAAATCAGTAACCTTTTTCTTCCTTTCTTTTTTTTTTCTTTCAGGTAACATTCAAATATCTTGGCTCAGTGAGACATCAGCATTTGTTGCTCTGTATAAGAAAGAGAACTCTGATAAAGGTAAATGGGCTTTTTCAACTGGTGGTAGCTAAATTAGGTCATTACATAATATTAGGGTAGAACGGGAAGGATAAAATATACCTGTTTACTGTTAATCTTTTCTGATTTATTTGACTTATAGTATTGAAGACAATGAAGCACAGTGATATCTACACCTTGTTGACATACAGTGAATTTAAGGGGGGGATACCTTGCAGCTTCACCAACACTCAGCAAAGAAAGCGGCCTTCATTTACAGACCAAGATGAATTACCCAGCTCCAAGAAGTTAAAAACCCTTAATGTTGAGTAAGTAACAACTTCAGATTTTTTTTTTAATCCTTAGGGTCTTGTTGTCACTCCTACATCTTTACATCAGAGTCTAACCAATTTTGTTCTCTCAGCTTAAAAATGATGACTGAAATGTAGTTCATTCGGATCAACTGCACTAGTGACTTGTTTTGTTTCCCTTGCTTTACTCATTCCATTGTAAATAAGCTGCCTTTCCATTCTCTAGTGTATATTTTGAAGAACTCAGCAGGACAAGTTTTCTGTAAAGATTCATCTACCACTATCGCTTTGGATTGATTGTAATGAAATGGCAGCATAACAAAATTTGACATTTTCAGTGCTCCACCCTTTGTATCCCGGAAGCATTCCCCTTTTAACCAGTTCAACAATGTGGTCAGCCTCTCAAATAATACATCCGACCATCTCAGCTCAGGTAAGCCTGTTGTCCTGTGGCATGCATTGGAGGAGGCCCAGTTGACAACACTGATGCATGGATTTGGGAGACTCTTTTCTTGGTTAATAGTCATGTGGAGGTGGCTGTTATTAACACTGATACTAAATCACCTGCGTATTATTTTCTTTACTAGTTAACACAACTTAAAACCACTTAATACAAAAAAAAATTAACTAACAATATCTCGCAGTAATTGCCCAGTTACTTATCTCGAGTTTACTGAAGTTTTTGCTGCACTGGTTTTCTGATTGATATAAAAACACCTATAACCTTGTTCAGCGTATTTATAATTTTTCTGTCATTTTATAACCAATTCATCACACACTTGAGTAATTATTACCTGCCTTAAGAATATTGATAAATGGTTTTCAGAAAAATATCCAGTTCCAACCTGACACCCACAGATTACACTGCATTGTTTAATATACGAGTGTTTGTGTATTTGCTGTACGTTTAGCATGTATTTCTGTGTCAGTAAATATAGTTCAGGGGCATTCACATAAAACTGGGGACCAATGGTTGGAGACACTGACATGGAAAAGAAAAAAAATTAATTCTTCACTTAGAATTGACTAAGCTCAACAAAAAGTAGTAGAAATAATTACAAGCTGTGACAATCAGATGTTTTTTCCTTTTCTCCAGCTCAGTCATCATAAGCTGTTTTCTTAACTGAGGAACACGCGTGTTTTTAGATGTATAACTGGTATAAGCATTTCTTTGCTTTTATCTTTCACATAACCATGCTTCCTTCCACTTCTGTTTAGCTCTTTCTCCTACTTCTTACTCTAGTGACTCCAAGCAAGTTGTGCTTTGATGGTGGGGTATCTTTTCCTGGTTATGGAAGTGGCTACGGGATATACCACAGGCTGATTGCGAATGTTACTAGAAAGAAACTACCCATAACAGACTATTCATTGAAGTTTTCCTTCTGCAGGATCTGTCTGTCTGCCTCTCTTCCACCAAAGAGTGGGTTTTTTTGTTTGTTTTTTTTTTTTTTTAACCTTGGTGGTGATGTAAAAGCATCAACAATATAGACTGATGTTTGTGCAGAAAAGTCGGGTTTACTTTCATTATTAAGCCTGTGATAGTTTGAAATCTATATAAAATGGCTCCCTAATTGTACACTTTCATCTTTACTGTGCTTTGTTATTTTCATAGGGTGAAGAATTTTAAACGAAAATCTGAAAGTAGACATGCAGGTAAATCCTTATTAGTTCAACCATGAGTAATGTATCCATTAGTTAGTTTAATCATCATTTTTGGCTAGTATCCTTTGACTAAACCTGTATAGTTACAAGCAGTGGGTGGTGATCCTGACAGAGTAATCTCATAAATATGTTTCCAAGGTTTCATGGACTATAGGAAATCCATACATGTTAAAACAGCACAGCCTGAAAACCCCTAGAAACATATACTTATGGAGATTACTCTGTCAAGATTAGTACCCACTACCTGTAAATATGCAGGCACGTAGTTAAACTGAAGAGGTGGTTGGGTTTACTGATGGAAAAGAGTATAATGTTGTGAAAACTTATCAGAAAGCTTAGGACTAACACAAGTTTGTGCTTGGCTGGAGTTAACCAAGACCTGCACAAGACCAGCTCAGTGGCATGACAGATGGACAATAAACAGACTGAAGAATGAGATTTTATTCTTTCAATGTATGTTTATGACCGAAACGCACATTTTTCTAATTTCTAACTGGAAGCCTTTAAAACACAATTATATGGAAATTGTCTGCCACCAGAAGCCATCTCTATGGATACATGTGGCCAATGACCATCTAAATATAATGTACAGTAAATAAATAAGGAGGAAAACCAATTAATTTTCTTTAAAATGGAAACAATTTTACTCTTGTTGCAATTTAAAAAATTGTGTTTTGCTTGAGAGACGGATATTTAAATTAGTTAAAAACTTTTGTTGTCTTCAAAATATTTTACTCTTCTTGTAGGTTGGCATTTTGACCATAACTTTTGATTGATTGTTTTTCTTTGTAGTTATTCAGTAACTTTGTAGCTAGACACTTAGTGTTTGTACTCAGGCCTGTTCCATTTGTGTTAATGTTTATTTTGTAACCACCATCCAAAGAAACCCAGTGGCCACTTGCTTTTTCTCGGCACTGAACTGGGTGGACTCATTGCAATGCTATTGTTGAGCTTTAGAGAGAGTGACTAGGTTTTCAGGAAGATCTGGTGTCTGGCATTGATGCTGTCAGACAACTCTGAATGATTTTCTTTCTTACCTTAGCAAAAATTTCTGGAGGAACACCACATTTTATAGTTTAACCCTGCATTATTAATATGGTGATATCAAAACAAACCATCATGGCTTGTATAGGACATGGAAATCGAACCGTTTGATACTCTCGCTGTTAACTACCACTACTAGCAGTTACCTGTACATTGCTAACTTCTCATTAAGGCTTGTACATGATTTTGCTAGTTTGTATACATATCTCTCCTGGTATTTAAAATTGTTGATAGCTGGAAACAAAAATTTCCTATATGTTTAAAATCCTAAATAGGCTGATCTCTGTAGTAGAAATAATCAGATGAAACCTGGCATGCTGTAATAGTATCAACCCCTGGTGTATTTAGATGCTTGAAAGATCCTTGGAACCCTTGCTGAAGCCTTTCTAGTATTTATCTGAATGCCCTTTAAATGATGATTGTTGTAGACGAAACAAGGTTTTGCTCACTGGAACCAACATTTCTTTATTGTTTTATTATTATTTGTAGTATTCTCTTAGTTATATTACTATTCGAAATCCATTGATTTGCACAGTAACAGAAAAGATAGACTTTCCTTTTACTGTATCAGTAAAATCAAATGAATGTTACAGCACGAAACTGGTAATTGTGTAGATTTCCGTCCTCTGAAACCTCCCCAAGTCTCGGCACAATTCTATTGGAACCTTTAGAAAGTGAATCAAAGTTACTGCGAATATTCCCTAGGATAATCCATTCCATCCAATATATAATTATGTTAATTGCTATCAGTAGTCAAGCTAAGCTCTGTCAGAAAATAAAGAGTATGCCAAAGATGCTTTGATGGATTCAGATAAACACCTTGTTCACTGCTGTTTTTTTTTTACTTGTCTGACAGTTGTTTCGTTGTGTATCTTGTTATGCTAGAGAGAGAAAAAGGCAAGTATATACAAAATTAGTTGTCATTTGACATTAGAGAAAATAATTTTTGTTGGGGAGGTTCGTCTCTTCTGTTTCATTTTATTCTTAATTTTTCATAACATTTTTTCCCGAAGCCACATTTTCTACCCCTCTCTGGAATATTTCCTAATGAAACGTTAACTAACTGATGGCACATTTTTTAATGTTAAATTCTATTTGTTGTTTTTATCTACTAGCCTAATAACTAACTAAAGTTGAATGTTATCAGTCATTTTTATTATTAAGTTTAACATTAATCATAGTATCTTGTGCGGGATTCCTGGTAACATCTACATTGCTGTTTCCATTCTAGAACACGGCTGAACTTGGAGGCATTTTGATGACAACCATCAGCGCCTTTTATATCTTAACTGCTATTTTTATAGGAAAGCGTTAAGAAGTTTGCTGATTGTATGTAAACAATATGCTTAATTATTTTTTAATTATTATCCATAAAATAATTATGAATCTTTATAAGGAAGCTGTTGTCTATAAATGACTCTCAAAATCAATAGTTTTTGTTTTTGTGGGAGAAAGGGCTACTATCTAACTTGAGCTCTAAAAGCATTAATTTTCAGGATGTACATGTAGTCATTTCAGACCAACCTTCCATTTAAATTCAGTCAACACTAACTACTGGAGTTTCACTGTATAACAGACAACTAATACCCTTTTAATTTACATTTGTTGTTTTCTATATTGTAGGTAGCGTCCAGACGTCCAAGCTGTTTATTGAGCCCGACACCTGGTAGCATATTGACCACTTCACCTGTACAGTATGCACACATGGTTGCTGCTCGTGTATCATTTCATCTGCCATACTGTTCATATGAATTCAGTACAAAAATAAATTGGATCATCTGTTCTCTAGCTGCCTCGTTTATGTTTCTTTCTCTAATGCAATTGTAAAAGCTGTCTGTCTCAAGTCGTAATAACGCAATGCTTGCTTTTTTTTAGCCTAGCTGTACATGGTATGCCAAAACAAGTACTCGAAAAAAACTCCTTATTTGAAATATGCTTCAAATTTTGAGCTTAGTGCATTGTAATGCAAATATTCACAGTTCATTTTATGAATGGTTCCCTGGAATGTTTTGCCAAAAATAAAAAGGTTGGGGGGGTGAAATAATGCAATTCCTGCATTACAGACCCTGGAAGAATTGCCTCTTAAGATGTCAGTAAGAGGCAGGTATGGAAAATATAGTATAATGTATGTTGACAGCAGTCAAAAAATTAAATGTTGCATGGTACTTTCATGAACCAACTACTATAAAATTAAAGCTAGCAATAGGAATTCTCCCTGGTGTAATAGACTTGTCCAGCTGCCAATTAGTGAGCAAGTGTTGATGAAATTTGTTGCTGTAGTTTCTTTTGATTTTCTGTTAAAACAAAATTCTCTCCATTGTTGAAAATGGGACAACTATCCTGTGACACGATAACTTTGCGAATATATTGTTACTTTCTAGAATAAAATGAGTAAAAGTTAATATTATAACTGAGATACTTGTGCAAAAAACATTTAAATCATTCTATGAAGAGCCAGTGCACCTTTTACTAAAAGTCTATCAGATCCTTGCAGACTGAAGAATTATTTAAAATCACACCTGTCTTTCTAATGACTACTCTGGATCTTGATCCCAGTCTCTTTCTAAATGTAAAATGAAAAATATTTCATCTCTATCTAAAGAAGGGTGTGTTAAAAATGGAAAATACCTCTAATTGTTGCACTTGGCACTAATGCCTACCTCATTTTCATTTTTTTTCATTATTTGTAAACTAGTCTCATTGAAAGTATAATGAGACATGACTTGTCTTGGCTACTACTGAATTCTGTCATGAGCTTGATGCTATCAACCTCCTAATTTTGGAATAATTTTTACAAATTATGTAGAATGAATAAATTTTCCCAAATAAAAGGCTAGGGAGTTGTAGGCACATTCCAAGCAAACCTGAATGTTTCAAGCAGGGTTGCTTTCTGAAGCTCTCTATTTACATAATATTCAAGTTTCTTAATCTGTACCACAAAGGTTTTGATTACAAATGGTATCACTTCCACTTGACATTTGCACAATTTTTCAATTTCCATCTTCAGATCTTGGTAGTTAGTTATTTTTTCTTATTTTCCTTTAATGTTGTAGTCTATGAAGTAAGCCATTATCTTTGCTTTCCTGCTGATTTTTACCATAAATAACTGGTCTATGGGCATGTTTATCTCACCTCCCATACCAAAGTCCTGTAATATCTTCACTCCCAAGTCTCTTCCATCTTATTTTGGGTTGATGTTTCTCCCACTGATTAGATCTCTCTCTGTTAGTCTTTATACAATGCCCAGTGTATAGTCTTGCAGTGTTATTTTGTCTGTCAAAGTTAGAACCATTAGTTAGCATCCTACATATTGGCATTATCTAGATCATTGTTTGTTCATTTACCTCAAAGATTTTGATTTTATGGCAGTTGATGTTGAATTACTGATCTTGTGCTGCAATTACCAAAGCCTTAGTTTTCTCTTTCTGATGAAACTTTTTTCTTCCTAGCAAATGTAATGACCTTGCAACATTTTCTGTTTCCAGATGTTGCACTGCTAGTGTTATTATTACTCTTGTATTCTTAGCATGTTCACTGTTCTCATTCCTCCTTCATGTTCTCCAATTTTATATCACATTTCTATCAGCATTTCATGTATTCTACTATTCATTTAATCTCTCAGACTTAGCTTCTTTTCAATCATATCTTCTATAATTCTAAGCTGTCTTCCATCTTTTCACATATATAGGCTATTGCTATCCGCTCCAGGGTGAACTGTTCTATGCATGGTCATTTGCTTTTTTGTTCCATCTGGTTTTTAAAATTTTTCCAAATGTAATCCATATTTCCTGCTGTGCAGCAAGTTACTTGGACTGCATATAGGTTGACTGCTTTGATATTTTCACCATTTAGACTGCTGTTTAATAAACTTCTGACTCTTCTCATATACTTCACCTTGGTCTCCTCCTCCTTACTGGATGTTATCCATTTCTAAAATACCAAGATATTTGAATGCTTTTCTTCCTTCTAGATGTCTAATTTATCCACATGATAGTTTCATCACAGTGATTTCTCTTTATCAAATTGTATAAAAATAGATTAAATAAGCCATACATTTAAATATTTAAAAAGTAAATAAAATGCCAATGGATTTAAATACTATACATCATTTAGGAAAAAACATCTCCAACAATTTTATTACATATCAATTTGTTTCAAGGTTTCTACTTTGTATTCATGGTTTCTTTCACTAGAGTTCAAAGGTATCTGCATCTATCCTACTTTATTTTTCTGCTACGTTTTTTCCCAGTGACCTTATTTAGCAGTAAACCAATCAAGCACACTTTTTGGTACAGAACATGTAATAGAGAATGCTAATATACCTCCCTCTCTATATGCACCTGACATGTAAAGAAGCAGGTGATCAAAGGGAAAAAAAAACGCATAAGTTATTCTATAATTTCAGTTGAAAGGAACCTGGATCCACTGAGTAACTAGAGCTCAAAACAAACCGGTAAATACAAGTTTTTCTTTTTCTCTCGCTAGAATCATAAATATTTGATTGAGGCTGTAACATCACCCAGAAGTTTCGGTTAGAAAAACCTGTCATTTAGTTGTACGGTGGTTTTATGGCCAGTTAACTGACACTACCCTCAACACCCATTTTCTTCTAGTCCTGTACTCACTATATTATAGCACTCGATAGTAATTATGGCAGATTTAACGAGCTTATTTCCAACGATAATCGATATAAAACCCAAACATGTAAGTAATGTATTTTATTATTTCAATTCAAGATATCATGCACTTGCCTTCCTTTAGCATAAATCGTCATATACTGTCAAACAATCTTATGCCAAAATAACAGTTTTCTCCTCCGTTTTCTGTTAGAGAAAACGAACAACAAATCTGCTAGAGAGATTCGTTGCATCACGTCTAAGTAAAGAAAGCCACGGTAATCCCCTGACTTGGACGCTATTTCTTTTTCTTACCATCGACGGAAACCCCCCGAAATATTTATACTTATCTGAAAGGAGAGAGGAGGAGGAGGAGAGCACCAGCGACACTGAATCGGTCGGTAAGTAAAAGGTTTGGAAATAAATGTACAAATACTCACTTTTTTCGTTAAGTGGGAAAACGGAAGGTTCTGAGGACTGAGAGAGAGAGAGAGGGGGGGGCCCTACAACATTAGACAACTGGGAGTCGAACATCCAACAGAGTGGGGATCTACTGTAGCTGTGCTCGCTCGCCGCCTTTATTTCTGCACGGGGATACCCCGCGGTGCTGTCAACTGTCGCCAGATAATAGCCACAGGCGCGTGAGTGAGAGGCCCCTAATCTCTGGACCCCTTGACCCACCACAGCCAAATTACGTTTTGGTCTGTTAACAATGGTCCGACCGGCTGGCCTATGACCAGTGGACCATCCGAGCTACAACGCTCTCCAGCATTCGTTCAGTAAACTCTACAAACTCAACGTAAATAATCTCATTAAAGTTAAACCCGCGCGGTCTTCAAATATTTATGAAATCTGGAAGTCAAGCACCTCTCCTCACTCGTCGACGCCATTTCTCTAATTTCGTAGCGCGACGCCAGTGACGCATTTCTGTTCGTCAACCAATCAAACTGCGCGTTTCGCTTGTTAACCCTTTGCATGGCGCGATTGTGTCTGATTCGGCTGAATGGGTTTTTTGCTGAGCGATCGTTAACTTCGTCTATTCATCACCTTGTTGACCTTTTAAAGATCCTGATTGAAATACTAATGTTATTAAGGTTTTTGACTGACCGACGGTATGGCTGTCGTGGGGGTTCCCAGAATCTACGTAAAGGTCTCTCTCGCATCTGCCCGTGTCTCTTTTTAAAGCTCAGGCTAACTGGGCTTTGGCTTAATTTCCCAGGTAAAAAATTAAGCTTTCCTACGATAGGGGATTATTCATTTAATTACAGTTTAGAAGATTTGAAAAAAATTAAGGGCGGATTTAATTTAAAATCAGTAAAGGAAAAGCATACAAAATACGGGGGCTTAGAAGGGTGGACTAACGTCAACTAGAAATGTACATTCTATTGGTCACTTATCTGACTACAAGCAGCCCATGGGAGGGAACTGGAACCGGAGGAGACCAGAGAACCTGTTTCCCCGTCAGGTGTGGCTCCAGCGCCCAGTGGGGGGCAGTGGGGGGGAACTGGAACCGGAGGAGTCCAGAGAACACATGTTTCCCCGTATGTGCCTGTCGTATGCCTGGTCGGTGTGGAGGCTCCAGCAGCCCAGTGGGATGGAACTGGAACCGGAGAGACCAGAGAACCTGTTTCTGTCAGGTGTGAGGCTCCAGCAGCCCAGTGGGAGGGAACTGGAACCGGAGGTGACCAGAGAACATGTTTTCCCCGTATGCCTGTCAGGTGTGAGGCTCAGCAGCAGCCCAGTGGGAGGAACTGGAACGAGGAGGTGACCAGAGAACATGTTTCCCTGTGTGCCCGTCAGGTGTGAGGCTCCTCCAGCCCAAAGAACCTGTTTGCTCGCGTGCCCGTCAGGTGCAAGGCTCCAGCAGCCCAGTGGGAGGGAACTGGAACCGGAGGAGACAAGAGAACATGTTTCCCCGTATACCTATCAGGTGAGAGGATCCAGCAGCCCAGAGAACCTGTTTGCCCGCGTGCCCGTCAGGTGCGAGGCTCCAGCGCGTTCCTTGTAATAGTATAAAAAAACGTCATTTGTTATCTTCAATTTGCATAGATGTAGATGTTCCAAAGTAATGATAACAACAGCTATTCCACCTGCGAATAGTAATTATACTTAGCTGGAAATAATGAATCTGAACCATTCGATTTCTATATTTTATTGGTATTGCTGCTGTCCCAGTGTGAATTTAATTATTTTTATCTTGTTCTTTTCCTTTTCCGTCCTTTTCCTCCTCTCATTCTCTCATTCTGTTAGAATTGTTTGCTTGTTTGACTGATGCTTGGCTTTCCTCAAAAATGCCTATGAGGAATTATCATTTTAGGTAGGTGGAATGAAACATGAAAAAAATTGTTTAGCTTAGGTTTTCAAAGTAAATAAATATTTATTGACTTAAAAAATAATAGTATAATAGTTGGGAATTCTAAGACACTGGAGGATTTCATTTATCTTGATCAACACAACCCTCGTCCCAGTAACATCGTTATTTTTTAGATCATGAAGTATTGTATGGACTTGGTTGGGAATATCACCAAAAATATGAATAAGTTTTGTAAACATTAACCTCTTAGATAATTAGAAAAATATTTATAAAAAATGCTCCAGGAGACATTTTCACAATGATTAGGAAGTAAGATTTTGCAATCAAGCAAAGTCAGTAAGTTTCATATCTCATACATAATTAATATTTTCCAGGTAGGACAGAGATTTATCTGTAATTAGTGTTGTTTGCCCTTAACAGAAACCTTGAGCAAAATTAAAAATACTTTTCTTCTTATTCAGATAAAGGGAACATTCCATGTAAATTGAAAAACATCAATACATAAAAAAATTCAAAATCTGCACAACACAAAACGTGTCGTGTAGTAGTCAAGAGCTGTTTTAATGTAATTTTACATACAAAAAGAGCGAGAAGAAAAATGTGTCAAGTAGATGGAAGATATGTCACATGATTTGTCACATGTACCATTTGTCCTGTTACTGTTTTATTTAAGGAAAGCACTACTTTCTTCTGTGAAGGTGGTGTAAGTAATCGATCTCTACTTCAGAACCACAGGTGTATAGAATGTTGAGGCCTTACAGAGCAAATACAAGTTTTACCAAGCAGACGGCTCTGAGGTGACTTAAACGAATTTTCTGATTTTCAGCATTTTTTTTCTTATGGTCGTCGATGTGAAGAAATTTTACTAAAATGTTACATTTTCAAGGTGAAAATAAACAAACCATTTTGTTCAGATCAAAACTGTAAACAGCATCAGGATACAGATGAATAATAACATGGGTCTTGATAATACGTTGAAATAGAGAAAAAATGCATGACTGTCAGGTGAAATAGAGTTTACTTTGGTTTTTACATAGAAGCAGAAGCAGGAAGTGACAAGGTCCCCAGATTTTGGTAACCCAAATTTTCAGGTGTCTACTAGACCACGAAATGTCTATTTATTTCACCAAAACCACAAACGCAAAAACTTTACTTTCGTTCACCTGCAGTTGACGTTAATGTGTACGTATGGAAACACATGCCTGATTAAATCTAGCAGAAATTGTAAATGTTATGTCAGATATTACCTCCCTTTATCTGAGAGCGGGGAAAACATTAGCTAATCTCACCAAGATATCTGCTCTTTAACCAGTGAATAATATCGTCGTTACATCAGGATCACTAGCCACATCCTGTCTATTTCCAGTCAACGGGTTAGCTATGGATATCTGAAAGTTATCAAAGCATCATACTGTCAGTCTGCAGTAGCTTCATTGTGTGACCAGTCACGACAGCTTTTATACCCAATTTGACAATTGTAACAAATCTGGAATTGTCTGAGTGGTGTGACTTTTTGTGGGTACACCCTACCCAGAGACGGAGAGCCACATGCAGCACTAAACGCAAAAGATTATCACAAGACCCAAACCCTGGTTGACAAGACTCGAAGGATCATATGGCATCTACAATGGACAAGGAGCCTGTAAATAGTCATCCAAGAGGTCAATGATTGCAATTGTTGGTTAATTAGGTTACTTTAGCAATTTCATGTTAAAACAAATCCAGTATCGAGTAAATTCATCAGCCAACTAATTTAAGGTGAGCTTGCCTCATATCCCAGCCTTTTATCAACTCAAATGGCTATCATGCATCAAACATTTTCTAGTTATGTGACAATAGCAGGATGAGTGCAGGTGAAAATCTAATAAAAAGGCTTTCTATCAAATGCAAATTTGTTTTATTGTTTGGAACAAAGTTTAGATATGACAAAATTAAAGGAAATGTGGGCAAATGCTTGAATGAAGATTAATTATCAATGGAGAGAGAGAGAGAAAGAAGCCTTAGTCCATGTGAGTATAAACTAACTTCAGACTCCAATGTTCTGTGCACGTTTTGGTCCTGTAGTCAAGACCTGACTCTCTTGTCTAATATCAGTTTCCTTGATTTTATTAGAATCTTAAACAAGATATAATATGTAATGAATATTAAATTGCTAACTATTAAGTTTACAAATTTATTTCACATTTGAAATCTTTTTTTAATACAGGAGCATGAATCCATTATTTATTGCTGCCATAGTACTACTACAAGCAGGTGAGTGTTAGTCTTGGTTGTATTTTTAATTTTGTGTTGTACCTCTAGCATTTGTTTCTCATTAAATATCATTTCTAATCAGATGCAGGTAAAATAAACTAATGTTATTTCATACTGGTGCCTTGTAAAATGCATAGTCTTGACAGAATTGACTTTACATTAACATTTTAATTGTAGTGCATGGAACAATGGACTGTTTCAAAGATAGATGTGAGAGACCTTTGCAGTTCTGCAACACTTTTGAAAAACGCTGTTCAGAGTGTAGTGATTACGAAGAGCAATGCTATACAAAAGAAGGGAGTCATTCTGACTGCATAGAATATTGTGAAGGTAATTTTTTCTTAAAATTTGTAGGCATCCCTATAACTGACTATTTTATTGTCACTTTTGTAGGTATGTTTGCAGCATGATAGCAAACAGTGATGACACACAAGTGGAGCAAAACAATAGTTGATGACAGAAAGGTGGTGTGCAGGCTTTAAACTGCTAACCAGGTTACTAACTCATGGTTTGTTTTTTTTTTTTGCTAATTAACACATACTAGACAACTAATTCAGTCACTGTGCAAAGAAAGAAGGCGGATGCTATCAAAACTATGTGCAGAAAACACATCTGAATAGTTTATACAATTTATTTCAATCAGGCAGACATTTGTTTATCAAAAGCCATAGGTAGAAAGAAAAAACTTCTGAATGGCCAACCAGTAAATGAATTGCTGTGCCTTGAAGGATGATGGGAAGAGCTGGTATTCTACAAAATCCCTCCTCATAGCAGAAGGCTGCCTCATTGATCTTTGCACTACGTAGCACTGTGCCTCCTGTTCTCCATAATTCCCTCTGGCATCTTTCCATAAACTACATCCTTGCGCAGTCTTCATGTTCAGTGGTCTGGCAGATGAAAAGGCAAAAAAGGTGAAAATAGTATTTGCTGGTTTACCTGCATTGCTCTTCGAGAGAATGTTATTTTTAGGTTGGAATCAGTCTTTTAGGTTGGAATCAGTCTTTCAAATGTAAAAATTGACAATATGGCAGTATTGGTCTATAGATTTTTTGCATGGATGCACAACAATAATTCTTTGTCTAAAGTAGAAAAGAATATGAGCAATAACACAGGAAATATTATCATGGTATTTTGTCACCCTACTCTTGCCAGATATTTGCAGATGACATCCCTACCTTCCTCTTACAGATTTACTAAGGAAATTGCCGACAACACCTACCACAGTGCCAATGACAACATCTGATCAAGAGAAAGAAAGTAAGTTTATCTTCTTTTGAGTTATGAACTAATAAATATTCAACCTCCATCCATGTTGAACTCTGCAAAAATTGGTAATAAATGGTATATCTCAAATAAAATTGTATAAACTTCTTTACTCAAGAGATTATTCTGTTAAAAATAAATAAGATGATGTCAGCTTGGATCAAAACAGCAAAATAACTACTGACTATTTTTGTTTTTTTCTTCTTCTAGTTGAAACATTGAACATTCCAGCCATTGTTCTGGCCAGTATGCTTTTTTTAATGGCATTAATGGTTATTTTATGTTGCTGCTTTATCACTCGCAAGTACACGATGACAGAATCCCTACGCAATTGGAACTTATTTAGAAAAAAGAAAACAAAAGATGCCAATACTGAGACTATGCTTCTATCAATCCATCCCGTTGATGATAAAGAGTCTCCTCATCTATCAGTGCCACCCGTTGATGGTAAGTGAATAGCAAAAGTTTTATCCATTTGATGATGCAGATTATTCTGCAATCATCCACCTTTCTCTGATTAAAGTCACAGTATAGCATTCACTGATAGCCATAGTTGTGGACTTTCCAAGGAAAATAAAAACGATATTTTGCTTTTATAAATAAGTCATGTGTAATCAATATTCCAATATAAACTTATCATGATGTGTTTTGTCAAGTATGTATTTTCTAGCAGTCGTATATATATGCTAATGTGTGTAATTCTAATATACCGATTCCTGATTGGTAACTCTGCAGTGATGTGGCCACCAGTGTAAGTTCAGTCGTCTTATAATCAAGTATATCAAAAAGGAGATACAAGTAGAAGTCAACATTACATTCCCTAGTGGGCTGTACTCCATTGGTGGTGTTCAGAACACAAGCCCATTGGGGTAAGAGGGTTGGTCGGCACCAGAACAAATGATGTCATGAATACAATCAATAAACTGAGACCACCTTAACAACAAAAACAAGAGAAATACTGGAACTCCTATGATTGGTGCTAGAGTGGTATGAGGGATCCCCACAAGGGGTTGCTAGAGAAGAGTGAGAAAAGCCATTCCACAGATTCTGGAGCCACTTTGGACTTTATGGAGATACACATTAGCTAGCTGCCTATCCAGACCAGTCTTGCATATTTGGTGGTGATGATAAAAACCAAAACAAAAGATAAAAGATTCCAGTCTTATTAAAATGTTCTTATAGTCTTGTGAATAGTCGGCAGTTCTTCTTACCATAGCCATCCTGGCAAGAGATTACAATGTGTGTGTGTTTGTTTGCCCCGGTGGTGATCAAGAAGCAGTGTGCACCGTTGGACTCCATTATTATCCTAGCACAATTTGGATGATTAATACATTTCGCACTCTCATGACATTTTTCTTCACAAGTTTAAATGAGCAATTGATTTCCCCCCCCCCCCATTTTTCAAGCAACAATGTTTTCGTTCAGATTAAAAAAGCATTGTTCTGTTTTAATTTTTTCAGTTTCATCATTGTCCCATTTGAAAAGTATGATAGCTGAGGACTCCATAGCTCATCAAAAGATGCAATCACCTTGGATGGAAGAGACAACCACACAAAAATGGACAGATGAACAACAAACTGATAGCTACATGCATGAGTCTGCAGTTTAAAGATTCATCTGTTCATGGTATAAGCCATCATGGAGTCTGCCCTTATCAAGACCATGCTATGCAGTCAATATATATATGGTGGGAAAAATCCAAAGGCTTATCAGAATGATTCGCTGGTTTGGTCACCCCATCTGCCCTACGGACATTTTTTTATGAGACATGACTAAATAATTCAGTTTTCTACAAACAAATGCATAAAATAAATATACTTTTTTACACCACTTGTATACAAACTGCCTGACCAGGTGTTTTCATTGTACTCCTAACTGAAAATGCACTTGATCCAAAATTACAGATGAGCAGACCAGAGTTTATCTTCTTGACATCTGGCATTCATGTGAATGGCAGGTCTTTCAGGACTCCTTATAATGGATCCTTCAAACTACAAGGATGTCATACACAATCACTTTTAAGTCAATTATTATCAGATGAGTATAACTATCCTTTGAGTTTGTGCTAAAAGTTTTATCACGGACTGTTTGCTGCAAAGAATTTTTATAGTTGACCTTGAGAAGAGAGTCTCAATACTCAGGTAGTATTCCAAAATATTTCTAGATTACACACACAGGTAAGGAATGCTTCAAATCTGCAACCTCTTGCTTGAGAATCAAAAGTCCTATCCACTGAACCACCAGAGATTATCACAGAGTTTGGTAAAGCCAGCCACATACTGTTGTCTTCCACACTTGCCGTATCCAACGAGCCTCTTCCTTATCTGGTTTTGTTCCTTGCAGTCTAATCTCCCAGCTGTTCTCTTGTACTACTACCAACAGAATTTCCATTACGATATTTTACTTGATTCACTAAACTGTTACTGATAAGGTTGGATTGTGTACAGCAGTAAGTGAAATAAAATGGTAGGGGAAAATACGCATCCTGGTCCTTAACAACTGCACCCACACACAAACATGGCTGAATCACATTTGCTACATCATCCTAGGTCTTACACACATCCATCTATTAGCACAGTATATAAGTAACGAATGTTCAAAACTAAATTTGTGTGTTCTGTCAGAATACGTTTCAAAAGTGAAATGCCGTAAATGAGGATGGGCATGCAAAAAAGTAAGATCTTTAAATCAAATTTTGATCTAATCCATCGCAGCAAGTATCATGCCCATTTAGCGTTTTGTGATTGCGACTTACATTGTGTCTTTATTACGTACAGTTAACACACAATCTCAACAGTCCAGTTGGCTCATTTGGTCTACAAGATATTTGGAAGATTAAATACATTCTATTGTAAAGAATTCTAGAAACACAGGGTGTGTACAAATAAGAATTGCAATTAATAGTAGTATATAATAAACATACAAAATACATTATGGAAATTATACAATAAAAATGAATACATTGTACAGTGCATTGGCATTTGGTATGTGACCATTTGTCTTATACAGACCATGTCAGTGCGTTTTCATGCTTCCATACATGTTTTCAATGTTATTTCTGTGAAACGTTGTTCCGAAATATCATGTAGCACTTCCCACAATTTATTCAAGATGTTTGGTTGCTCGGTACCCTATAATGTTGTATAGCCTCAATGATGCTTATATCAGGATTTGTGCAGAACAAGGAATTTTTTTGAATGTTCCATCAGCCATTTAACTGCCAGATAGTTTTTCATCACATCATCTCTATGCTTGAGGTTATTGTCATAATAGACAAATTAATCCTTATGCAATGAAATGATGACACGATGGATAAGGATCTGCCTGAACTGTCATCAATCAACATCCCATCAAATTTATGCAAATCTTCTACACCCTTGGATGATATGCAGTCTCACACTTGTATTGATCCATCTGCATGCTTGCTGCACACTAACTGTTATACCACACCACAATTCATCTTTGAACAGATTGCCATTAATTACTGAACAGTTCAAATTGGGACTCATCTATTAAATGCAGCATCCAGGTTTGGTGATAACAAAGCTTTACTTCTGCTGTCCATTTCAGTCATGCCATTTGTTTAGTTCTCCTCTGGCTTTCTCGAAATGCCTATGAGGAATTATCATTTTTAGTCGGTGGTAATGAAACATTAAAAAAATTGTTTAGCTTAGTTTTCAAAGTAAATAATACTTATTGACTTTAAAAAATGAAAATAGCTTGGGAATTCTAAGACACTGGAGGATTTCATTTATGTTGATCACACAACCCTTGTCCCAGTAACATCGTTATTTTTTAGCTCATGAAGGAATTGTATGGATTTGGTTGGGAATATCACCAAAAATATGAATAAGTTTTAAGAAGTAAACATTAACCTCTTAGATAATTAGAAAAATATTATAAAATGTCCAGGAAGACATTTTCACAATGATTAGAAAGATTTTGCAATCAAGCAAAGTCAGTAAGTTTCATATCTCATACATAATTAATATTTTCAGGTAGGACAGAGATTTGTCTGTAATTAGTGTTGTTTGCCTTAACAACAGAAACCTTGAAGCATTAAAACTTTTTCTTGTTTATTAGATAAAGGGAACATTCCATGTAAATTGAAAGTATCAAATAGATAAGAAATATTCTGAATCTACGCACAAAAACGTGTAGTAGTCAAGAGCTGTTTTAATGTATTTTACATACAAAAAGAGCGGAGAAGAAAATGTGTCAAGTAGATGGAAGATATGATGTCACATGTACCATTTGTCCTGTTACTGTTTTATATTAAAGGAAAGCTACTTTCTTCTGTGAAGGTGGTGTAAGTAATCGATTCTACTTCAGAAACCACAGGTGTATAGAATGTTGAGGCCTTACAGAGCAACTACAAGTTTTACCAAGCAGACGGCTCTGAGGTGACTTAAACGAATTTCTGATTTTCAGCATTTTTTTTCTTATGGTCGTCGATGTGAAGAAATTTTACTAAAATGTTACATTTTCAAGGTGAAAATAAACAAACCATTTTGTTCAGATCAAAACTGTAAACAGCATCAGGATACAGATGAATAATAACATGGGTCTTGATAATATGTTGAAATAGAGAAAAAATGCATGACTGTCAGGTGAAATAGAGTTTACTTTCATTTTTACATAGAAGCAGAAGCAGTAAGTGACAAGGTCGCCAGATTTGGGTAACCCAAATTTTCAGGTGTCTACTAGACCACGAAATGTCTATTTATTTCACCAAAACCACAAACGCAAAAACTTTACTTTCGTTCACCTGCAGTTGACGTTAATGCGTACGTAGGGAAGCACATGCCTGATTAAATCTAGCAGAAATTGTAAATGTTATGTCAGATATTACCTCCCTTTATCTGAGAGCGGGGAAAACATTAGCTAATCTCTCCAAGATATCTGCTCTTTAGCCAGTGAATAATATCATCGTTACATCAGGATCACTAGCCACATCCTGTCTATTTCCAGTCAACGGGTTAGCTATGGATATCTGAAAGTTATCAAAGCATCATACTGTCAGTCTGCAGTAGCTTCATTGTGTGACCAGTCACGACAGCTTTTATACCCAATTTGACAATTGTAACAAATCTGGAATTGTCTGAGTGGTGTGACTTTTTGTGGGTACACCCTACCCAGAGACGGAGAGCCACATGCAGCACTAAACGCAAAAGAATTATCACAAGACCCAAACCCTGGTTGACAAGGACTCGAAGGATCATATGACATCTACAATGGACAAGGAGCCTGTAAATAGTCATCCAAGAG
Source organism: Nautilus pompilius (assembly GCA_018389105.1). Lineage (NCBI taxonomy): Eukaryota > Metazoa > Mollusca > Cephalopoda > Nautilida > Nautilidae > Nautilus > Nautilus pompilius. The sequence continues at coordinate 5,429 of JACATO010000008.1, read as the reverse complement.
GTCAATGATTGCAATTGTTGGTTAATTAGGTTACTTTAGCAATTTCATGTTAAAACAAATCCAGTATCGAGTAAATTCATCAGCCAACTAATTTAAGGTGAGCTTGCCTCATATCCCAGCCTTTTATCAACTCAAATGGCTATCATGCATCAAACATTTTCTAGTTATGTGACAATAGCAGGATGAGTGCAGGTGAAAATCTAATAAAAAGGCTTTCTTGTCAAATGCAAATTTGTTTTCTTATTGTTTGGAACAAAGTTTAGATATGACAAAATTAAAGGAAATGTGGGCAATAATGCTTGAATGAAGATTAATTATCAATGGAGAGAGAGAGAGAAAGAAGCCTTAGTCCATGTGAGTATAAACTAACTTCAGACTCCAATGTTCTGTGCACGTTTTGGTCCTGTAGTCAAGACCTGACTCTCTTGTCTAATATCAGTTTCCTTGATTTTATTAGGATCTTAAACAAGATATAATATGTAATGAATATTAAATTGCTAACTATTAAGTTTACAAATTTATTTCACATTTGAAATCTTTTTTTTAATACAGGAGCATGAATCCATTATTTATTGCTGCCATAGTACTACTACAAGCAGGTGAGTGTTAGTCTTGGTTGTATTTTTAATTTTGTGTTGTACCTCTAGCATTTGTTTCTCATTAAATATCATTTCTAATCAGATGCAGGTAAAATAAACTAATGTTATTTCATACTGGTGCCTTGTAAAATGCATAGTCTTGACAGAAATTGACTTTACATTAACATTTTAATTGTAGTGCATGGAACAATGGACTGTTTCAAAGATAGATGTGAGAGACCTTTGCAGTTCTGCAACACTTTTGAAAAACGCTGTTCAGAGTGTAGTGATTACGAAGAGCAATGCTATACAAAAGAAGGGAGTCATTCTGACTGCAGAGAATATTGTGAAGGTAATTTTTCTTAAAATTTGTAGGCATCCCTATAACTGACTATTTTTATTGTCACTTTTGTAGGTATGTTTGCAGCATGATAGCAAACAGTGATGACACACAAGTGGAGCAAAACAATAGTTGATGACAGAAAGGTGGTGTGCAGGCTTTAAACTGCTAACCAGGTTACTAACTCATGGTTTTTTTTTTTTTTTTGCTAATTAACACATACTAGACAACTAATTCAGTCACTGTGCAAAGAAAGAAGGCGGATGCTATCAAAACTATGTGCAGAAAACACATCTGAATAGTTTAATAGTTTATACAATTTATTTCAATCAGGCAGACATTTGTTTATCAAAAGCCATAGGTAGAAAAAAAAAACTTCTGAATGGCCAACCAGTAAATGAATTTGCTGTGCCTTGAAGGATGATGGGAAGAGCTGGTATTCTACAAAATCCCTCCTCATAGCAGAAGGCTGCCTCATTGATCTTTGCACTACGTAGCACTGTGCCTCCTGTTCTCCATAATTCCCTCTGGCATCTTTCCATAAACTACATCCTTGCGCAGTCTTCATGTTCAGTGGTCTGGCAGATGAAAAGGCAAAAAAGGTGAAAATAGTATTTGCTGGTTTACAGGCATTGCTCTTCGAGAGAATGTTATTTTTAGGTTGGAATCAGTCTTTCAAATGTAAAAATTGACAATATGGCAGTATTGGTCTATAGATTTTTTGCATGGATGCACAACAATAATTCTTTGTCTAAAGTAGAAAAGAATATGAGCAATAACACAGGAAATATTATCATGGTATTTTGTCACCCTGCTCTTGCCAGATATTTGCAGATGACATCCCTACCTTCCTCTTACAGATTTACTAAGGAAATTGCCGACAACACCTACCACAGTGCCAATGACAACATCTGATCAAGAGAAAGAAAGTAAGTTTATCTTCTTTTGAGTTATGAACTAATAAATATTCAACCTCCATCCATGTTGAACTCTGCAAAAATTGGTAATAAATGGTATATCTCAAATAAAATTGTATATAAACTTCTTTACTCAAGAGATTATTCTGTTAAAAATAAATAAGATGATGTCAGCTTGGATCAAAACAGCAAAATAACTACTGACTATTTTTGTTTTTTTCTTCTTCTAGTTGAAACATTGAACATTCCAGCCATTGTTCTGGCCAGTATGCTTTTTTTAATGGCATTAATGGTTATTTTATGTTGCTGCTTTATCACTCGCAAGTACACGATGACAGAATCCCTACGCAATTGGAACTTATTTAGAAAAAAGAAAACAAAAGATGCCAATACTGAGACTATGCTTCTATCAATCCATCCCGTTGATGATAAAGAGTCTCCTCATCTATCAGTGCCACCCGTTGATGGTAAGTGAATAGCAAAACTTTTATCCATTTGATGATGCAGATGATTCTGCAAGCATCCCCCTTTCTCTGATTAAAGTCACAGTATAGCATTCACTGATAGCCATAGTTGTAGACTTTCCAAGGAAAATAAAAACGATATTTTGCTTTTATAAATAAGTCATGTGATCAGTATTCCAATATAAACTTATCATGATGTGTTTTGTCAAGTATGTATTGTCTAGCAGTCATATATATGCTAATATACCGATTCCTGATTGGTAACTCTGCAGTGATGTGGCCACCAGTGTAAGTTCAGTCGTCTTATAATCAAGTATATCAAAAAGGAGACACAAGTAGAAGTCAACATTACATTCCCTAGTGGGCTGTACTCCATTGGTGGTGTTCAGAACACAAGCCCATTGGGGTAAGAGGGTTGGTCGGCACCAGAACAAATGATGTCATGAATACAATCAATAAACTGAGACCACCTTAACAACAAAAACAAGAGAAATACTGGAACTCCTATGATTGGTGCTAGAGTGGTATGAGGGATCCCCACAAGGGGTTGCTAGAGAAGAGTGAGAAAAGCCATTCCACAGATTCTGGAGCCACTTTGGACTTTATGGAGATACACATTAGCTAGCTGCCTATCCAGACCAGTCTTGCATATTTGGTGGTGATGATAAAAACCAAAACAAAAGATAAAAGATTCCAGTCTTATTAAAATGTTCTTATAGTCTTGTGAATAGTCGGCAGTTCTTCTTACCATAGCCATCCTGGCAAGAGATTACAATGTGTGTGTGTTTGTTTGCCCCGGTGGTGATCAAGAAGCAGTGTGCACCGTTGGACTCCATTATTATCCTAGCACAATTTGGATGATTAATACATTTCGCACTCTCATGACATTTTTCTTCACAAGTTTAAATGAGCAATTGATTCCCCCCCCCCCCCCATTTTTCAAGCAACAATGTTTTCGTTCAGATTAAAAAAGCATTGTTCTGTTTTAATTTTTTCAGTTTCATCATTGTCCCATTTGAAAAGTATGATAGCTGAGGACTCCATAGCTCATCAAAAGATGCAATCACCTTGGATGGAAGAGACAACCACACAAAAATGGACAGATGAACAACAAACTGATAGCTACATGCATGAGTCTGCAGTTTAAAGATTCATCTGTTCATGGTATAAGCCATCATTGAGTGTCTGCCCTTATCAAGACCATGCTATGCAGTCAATATATATATGGTGGGAAAATCCAAAGGCTTATCAGAATGATTCGCTGGTTTGGTCACCCCATCTGCCCTACGGACATTTTTTTATGAGACATGACTAAATAATTCAGTTTTCTACAAACAAATGCATAAAATAAATATACTTTTTTACACCACTTGTATACAAACTGCCTGACCAGGTGTTTTCATTGTACTCCTAACTGAAAATGCACTTGATCCAAAATTACAGATGAGCAGACCAGAGTTTATCTTGACATCTGGCATTCATGTGAATGGCAGGTCTTTCAGGACTCCTTATAATGGATCCTTCAAACTACAAGGATGTCATACACAATCACTTTTAAGTCAATTATTATCAGATGAGTATAACTATCCTTTGAGTTTGTGCTAAAAGTTTTATCACGGACTGTTTGCTGCAAAGAATTTTTATAGTTGACCTTGAGAAGAGAGTCTCAATACTCAGGTAGTATTCCAAAATATTTCTAGATTACACACACAGGTAAGGAATGCTTCAAATCTGCAACCTCTTGCTTGAGAATCAAAAGTCCTATCCACTGAACCACCAGAGATTATCACAGAGTTTGGTAAAGCCAGCCACATACTGTTGTCTTCCACACTTGCCGTATCCAACGAGCCTCTTCCTTATCTGGTTTTGTTCCTTGCAGTCTAATCTCCCAGCTGTTCTCTTGTACTACTACCAACAGAATTTCCATTACGATATTTTACTTGATTCACTAAACTGTTACTGATAAGGTTGGATTGTGTACAGCAGTAAGTGAAATAAAATGGTAGGGGAAAATACGCATCCTGGTCCTTAACAACTGCACCACACACAAACATGGCTGAATCACATTTGCTACATCATCCTAGGTCTTACACACATCCATCTATTAGCACAGTATATAAGTAACGAATGTTCAAAACTAAATTTGTGTGTTCTGTCAGAATACGTTTCAAAAGTGAAATGCCGTAAATGAGGATGGGCATGCAAAAAAGTAAGATCTTTAAATCAAATTTTGATCTAATCCATCGCAGCAAGTATCATGCCCATTTAGCGTTTTGTGATTGCGACTTACATTGTGTCTTTATTACGTACAGTTAACACACAATCTCAACAGTCCAGTTGGCTCATTTGGTCTACAAGATATTTGGAAGATTAAATACATTCTATTGTAAAGAATTCTAGAAACACAGGGTGTGTACAAATAAGAATTGCAATTAATAGTAGTATATAATAAACATACAAAATACATTATGGAAATTATACAATAAAAATGAATACATTGTACAGTGCATTGGCATTTGGTATGTGACCATTTGTCTTATACAGACCATGTCAGTGCGTTTTCATGCTTCCATACATGTTTTCAATGTTATTTCTGTGAAACGTTGTTCCGAAATATCATGTAGCACTTCCCACAATTTATTCAAGATGTTTGGTTGCTCGGTACCCTATAATGTTGTATAGCCTCAATGATGCTTATATCAGGATTTGTGCAGAACAAGGAATTTTTTTGAATGTTCCATCAGCCATTTAACTGCCAGATAGTTTTTCATCACATCATCTCTATGCTTGAGGTTATTGTCATAATAGACAAATTAATCCTTATGCAATGAAATGATGACACGATGGATAAGGATCTGCCTGAACTGTCATCAATCAACATCCCATCAAATTTATGCAAATCTTCTACACCCTTGGATGATATGCAGTCTCACACTTGTATTGATCCATCTGCATGCTTGCTGCACACTAACTGTTATACCACACCACAATTCATCTTTGAACAAATTGCCATTAATTACTGAACAGTTCAAATTGGGACTCATCTATTAAATGCAGCATCCAGGTTTGGTGATAACAAAGCTTTACTTCTGCCGTCCATTTCAGTCATGCCATTTGTTTAGTTCTCCTC